>JAJHSJ010000001.1:17458421-17640064 GCA_021015155.1 Magnolia officinalis | reverse complement strand
CTAAAAGATGAGTCATGCATTTTTCGATTTCAATAGAATCTTGATCTTATGAATAGCAAAGAGTGGAGAATTAAGTGGGCAAGGGCAATGTAGTTCTCTTGGAAAAATGTAAGACTTTGGTACGAGAGAAGATAACTCATAACCTTCAATTTGTCTTTGTGCAAAGGAGCAAAGGAGCAAAGGTTGTGAGAGGAACAGTTATCTGAAATGTCTTGACTGATAGTAATCTCAGGTACAAGCAGGTGGGAGCTTTCAGTAGGCTTATGAGAATTCTCTACAATTCTAAGATTTGTCTTCTTGAAGAAGATTAGGGACGTGGATTTGGTAGAACGATGGCAAATCCTCATCTAAATCTCTATCCCGTTGGCCATGGTGTGGAAGTCTTTCATCCCTCCGAGAGTGCAAACCTTTGTGTGGATTGCCATGGCTAACAAGATTCTTACAATTGATGAACTTAATAAGAGGAATATCCTGATTCCGAATAGGCATGCTATGCGTGTGTGGGCAGAAGATTCCCTCAACCATCTCTTTTTGCATTGCGATAATGCTACTGCTAGAAATGTTTGGAATCATTTCTTCAACCTATTCGATGCTCAACAACCCTCCAAGAGTGCAAACCTTTGTGTGGATTGCCATGGCTAACAAGATTCTTACAATTGATGAACTTAATAAGAGGAATATCCTGATTCCGAATAGGCATGCTATGCGTGTGTGGGCAGAAGATTCCCTCAACCATCTCTTTTTGCATTACGATAATGCTAGAAATGTTTGGAATCATTTCTTCAACCTATTCGATGCTCAACAATTCCATTCCAGCCTTGCTAGTCAGGTGGGGCAGGGGCCCTTTTCCTTCTGAAGGGAAGATTCTCCAGGAAATGCTTCCCTATGCTATATTATGCGGCATTTCGAAAGAGATATATGGGGAGTTTTGAAGATAAAATTACCCCTTTGTTCCTTCTCACTTAGAAGGAAGATAGCCATGGTTTTGGAATGGGCAGCGTTAAGGGGAGAGCTTTCAGCTGGGTCTTTCCTCTTGGGAGTCTTTTGTGTCTGTGGGGATTTCTGTTATTTAGGGCTGCCTCCTTTTGTTTTTGGGGAGGCTTTTTGTTTTGGTTTGAGATGATTTCTCCTCATCTCCATGGTCTGCTTGTTCATCTTTTGATCCTTTTGCAATAATATTTTCAGTTGGCATTAAAAAAAGTATCTCATCACCTCCATGGTCCGTTTTATGTTTCATTCCTTTTGCAATAATATTTTCAGTTGCCGTTCGAAAAAGAAAAAAGCAAAAAAAAGTATGTCACAACCCTGTTTTCTGCCCAAGATTTATTTGTTTCCACTTTTGCCCTAATAAGTAGCTTATCTTTTTTAGGGAAAATGCTTGTTAAAAGGGCTGCAGGTGAAGTTAACCTACCACTGGTTGTCGTGATCAGTCAGTACTTACGAAAGAGAACTAATGAACTAAAAAATTGGAATGACTATAGAGAAAATAATGATGTCCAAAACAGTTTGAAATACTGTAGTGCCAATCATTTGCACGTCCATATTTACTTTTGTTGCTTTCGGCGGCTATGTTACAGCTTGAAATTTACAAAGTAAAACCTGTGGTTCATCGTCTTTCCTCTCAACTGGTAAAAGGTGCTACCAAACCTTAAACCAAGTTAATTAACTGGCATTAACTTGTTTTCTGAAATTGTATGCAAACAATGTCAGTTTTGATTTTTTTTTTTTTTTAAAAATTTGTTCCGATCCTCTTTTTATCTTGTTAGAATTTAGAATTTAATTATGGCCCAAACAATTAACTGTTGTCTTCCTTGGGACCTCCTTTTGCTTCACATCTTCTTCAATAGATCAGATTTCTTGTTTATTATTCTTTTGTTGCTGTTAACAATTTCATATGAGGCTTTCTTCAATAGATAAAATCTGTTGTTTTTTGTTTTAATGCTGTTACCATATGAGCCTTACTAAGAGAAAACATGCATCTGCAGTGCAACAACAAAAAATTTGGAAGGTATGCTACTTGGGAGGTTGTTTGTTGGAATAGGAATGGGCCTCGGACCACCTGTTGCATCTCTTTATGTGACAGAGGTATAAAAAAGATGGTTGTTTTATTTCTTCTATGATTCTTGAGTTTTATCTCTTGGTTCTTCTATGTTTGGTACTTATTCACAAGCTTCCCTTTTGTTGACAAACAGGTTTCACCTTCTTTTGTGAGGGGTACTTATGGAAGCTTTATTCAAATTGCAACATGTCTGGGAATTATAGGGGCTCTTTTTATTGGAATCCTGACAAAGGAGATTTTGGGTTGGTAAGAAATATGCAGAGCATACTATAGTTAATTGAATTTGAATGATCATGTGTGCATTTCTTTTCTTTCAGTGCTTGGAGCTAATTATTGTTAATTGTTAGCCTCCAAATATCTCTTAACCCAAAATGCTAACAGGTGGCGTGTGTGTTTCTGGGTTTCTGCCATTCCTGCTGCAATACTTGCTGTTGGCATGGAGTTATGTGCAGAGAGTCCTCACTGGCTTTATAAGGTCATTTCCTTTCACACCTAAGTTTCTTCTGATAAGGAGATTCATTTATTTTCTTGACATTTGTTTTGCATGTCTATGCTTATCTGGCCTTGGAGCTCTCTCTCTCTCCTCTCTCTCTCTCTCTCTCTCTCTCTCTCTCCACACCACACCCGTGCATGCACACGACACACTTCCTTTTTTTGGAGGATTCATTTAGCCGACCCCAATTAATTGGGATAAGGCTTAGGTGGTGGTGGTGATTATTATGATAATATCTATCAATCTTTATCATGTGCCAATGCCAACTGATGACTTAAAGAGACTGGACCGTTTATTATCTGTTATTGTCATCTAACAGCAAGGAAAATGTGTTGAAGCTGAAGCTGAATTTGAGAGGCTCTTGGGAGGATCACATGTCAAATCTGCGATGGCGGAGCTATCACGGTCAGACAGAGGGGATGACATGGAAAGTGTGCGGTTTTCAGATCTAATTTATGGTCGCAATTTCAGAGGTACCTATGCCGCTTCTTTATGCATTTAAAAAAAAATAAAATTTACACACTACACCATTTTCCCCAAAAAAGTGCCGCTCCCTAATTCACTGTTCCATTTTGCAGTTGTTTTTATTGGATCAACACTATTTGCTTTACAGCAGTTATCTGGTATAAATGCTGTATTCTATTTCTCTTCGGCCGTCTTTAAGAGTGCAGGAGTACCTTCAGATGTGGCAAACATGTGTGTAGGATTTGCAAATTTATTGGGTATGGATACTTTCTTCTTACATTTTTGCATGAATGGTTTAAAAGGAAAACTTCAACTTGTAATTTGCTCAAGCTTTTCTTCTACTGGTTTGGTTGTTTTTGACTACTCAATTGACTTTTTTGTATGTTTTCCTTACTTCGGACTCACTCAAATTGTTCTGTAATCTTGCTTTAAGTTGGATTTTTTATTCTCATTTTCCACTTCTTTTTCAGGATCAGTTGTTGCGATGCTTTTGATGGATAAACTAGGAAGGAGGGTACTTCTTCTAGGGAGCTTCATGGGCATGGTAAATTTTACAGAAATTATTTACTTGATTTTCAGAGATTAGCTGTTTTCATATTCTATAATGTGCTAGATGATCTAACTTTTGGTTTCATGTATCTGACTTATTCAGGCGGGAGCAATGGGCATACAGGTCACTGCAGCAACTCTTCATAATCAAGCCTCTGGAGCTTTGTATCTGTCTGTTGGTGGAATGTTATTGTGAGTAATAAACACCTTGTCTGGGGTATTTGATAACTGTAAGAGCTGAGAACTACAATCATCTTCCAGAAATACAGACGCTGGCATCTAATTGTTGAATAAAAAAAGACCAGAAGCTCCTGAATCCTGATATCCACAAAAGACTGTTAAAATCCTCCATTGTCTTTTGTAGAACAACTAAAGTTCCCTTCCAACTCCTGAAAATTACTGAAGACCTTACAAAGTCAAATGCAAATTTGACCACCTTTCCTTCCATATTTTGTTACGAGTTAAATGAGCATCTTTATTAATATTCCGAAACTTGGGACTGCTTGAAATATTTCTTTGAATTTCCAAGTTGAATTGGCCATGTCAATGAAAACCCCTCTGGTTGTATAGAACCTGGAGTTTGGGCTTGGTAACCAGAGCCTGAGTATGAGTCAACTTGGCTGAGTCTCAAGTCGATCAGAAAGCTTTTTTTTTTTTTTTGTTAATGGGAAAAGTTGTGCCACTTTTTGTCAGAACTTGGGGTTCAAGACAGTTTAAATTTGATGCTGTTACTTATTATACTGAAGTCTCCTTGTAGGAAAATGTCCTATGCCACTCTGAGCCTTGAAATGGATAGACGGTCTTAATAGATGATAGGCTTTGAAGATATATATATATATATATATATATATATATTATGGCTTTGAAGGATTTCAACTGATAATTTATTATTTTGAAGGCAAATTTTTATTCCTAAAACTCATTTTGATTTTGGGTGGCAAGTTTTAATTTTTAGGGCATGTTCAGGTGCCACTTGAAAAATATTTTCATCTCATTTTAGTTAATATTAATTTTGTATCAGAGGACACACACACACACACACCTTGGTTATATTTTAGGCCTTGTTTGGTAGACGCCTGAAAATGAGTTCATCTCATTTTAGTTAACAGTAATTATGCATCTTGATCTCTAATATGTAATAACTGTAAAAATGAACTCGTTACTGTATCAGAGTTCAAGTTCTCTGATGCATAATTACCGTTAAGTAAAATGAGATTAACTGATTTTTAGGCGTCTACCGAACAGTGCCTCAATCTCTACCAAAAAATTGACTGCTAACACAAACTTACATTTAAATAAAAAGAGACGAAATCATTTTTAAGTGGCACCCAAATGGGCCCTTACAATTCACTTTAGTTCATCAACTTCAAATAGTCATGTCTGACACTTTTTTTTTTTGGTTGAAATGGAGTCCCATTGGTACTATCAATTGTAGTAGACGCGAATGATTATATTCTTTTAGATAGCAGAACTCAAAAATCATAACCAGATTTGTTACGATATTTCATGAAAATCATTGTTCATACACTGGGATTTGATTGGGAAAATGATCTTTGGGTTCTGCAAGTTCAAGTCATCATAAGTTGAAAAAAAAAATCTAGTTCTTGGCTGAGTGGATGAAAACTCCGTGAAAAATGAGATTTCTAGCAGTAGTTATCAGTTCAAGGATATATATTTTTCACATGGAGCCATGGACACTTTGTTAGGGTTTGGCCGTCAAAACTGTTCGTTAGAGTTTATCAATTTTTTCTTCATTTGCAGATATTTTACTGTACTTTGTGGGAGTGAAAATAGCATACCGCTTTAGAATCTTCTCTATGTGACTCTGTTTGGGATCCTGTTGTCCCTTTGTTAGGGAGGCTAAATATGAACTTTATGCAGGTTTGTCCTGACATTTGCACTGGGAGCTGGTCCAGTCCCTGGCCTTCTCTTACCAGAAATTTTTCCCAGCCGGATTCGAGCGAAAGCTATGGCAATCTGCATGTGCGTGCATTGGGTAATATTCTTCTACCTGCTTTTCATTTTTAATAGTGGAACTGTGGAAAGGGACAAACTCTATCTTTTTAGGAGGATTTGCTTGATCCTTGGCCCAAGGATCTGTGTAGGATCTCTGAGACCTTGAGTTTGTACAGGTTGTGCCCATGTTCATTAATTCAGAAAGTTGATCTGATGAGGCCCATTGGATGGATCATGCCCAGAACATTCCTGGTGAGACCCTTCACTTGGATGGAAAAAGATGGTTAAGAAAAAAGAAAAGAAAAGAAAGAAAAGTACTGCAATGATCTACCCATGCTCGTTGGGCGAGATATTGGATGGCTAGGTTCTCTAGTATGGGAGTCTTTTTTGTAGACCATCAATGGACTGGTTCACTGAGCAATGGCTCTCACTTATACAAACTCAGGGCCTGGGGATAATATCCATTTTCATGGGCCAAGTATCGTTCAGTTCTTTCTTCTAGAATGATAAATTGGGAATTGAACCCAAATTCTATGTTTGAGAAACATGGCTCCAAGTTTGATTATGGCTGGCTGCCTTTGAAAAAAAAAAGATAAATAATAAACAATAGTAGAAAAAGAAGTATTGACTTGGAGAAAAGGATGAATAAGTAAACAATAATACGAGAAAAGAATTATTGATGCCCAAAACAATGTTTGGCAGACCATATTTATGTATTTCAAAATCATTGAATTTTCATTCCCATTAGCCGATTACAATCATTTTTCCGTTGTTCTGGTTGTTGTTCTTTTGTTTTCTGTTTCTGAAAGATTAGACAAATGGCGTCATCTAAGCAGGTGGTTCTTGTAATTTCCATTATATTCATGAAGAACTTAAGATGCCTTCTATCTTCTCAACCATTGGATCCGTTTACTTGTGACTTTCAGGTGGTGAATTTCTTTGTTGGTTTGCTGTTCTTGCGCTTGCTGGAACAACTCGGACCGCAGATCTTGTACTCGATATTTTCTTCTTTTTGCTTGATGGCGGTGTTCTTTGTGAAAAGGAACGTGATTGAAACTAAAGGAAAGTCTCTCCAGGAAATCGAGATTGCACTTCTACCGTCAGAATAGAGGTAACCTTGTGTTCTTTCCATTCTTGTGATCATATTTCTGTTCTTAATAGAGAAATCTTCCTCTTTTAAAAGCAACATAAAAGGTTCAAAAGTTTCAGCTGAAATCTCATTTCATTTCGGATTAGAAAATCCATTCAATGCTTCACAAGATGGATGAAATTTCAAATTACTATTGTTATTATTTTTTGAAATTTCATATGAAAATTTGATCAGGAAACATTATTTTATCTGAAAATTTCTGATGAGTATTTTAATGAAGTTCCAGTTATTGCTCAAAAGAAAAAAAAAAAAAAAAAAGAAAAAAAAAAAGAAGAAGAAAAGAAAAGGTAAAAAAGAAGCGTATAGATCCCGTGTGGCAATGGATTGATTGTGTATAGGAGGGAATTTTAATGTCCCCAGATTTTCTTTTGAGAAATCCTTGGGTGGGGGAATAACAGTGAGTGTGGCTGGTTTCTCAAAGAAGGGAAATCGAATGTTTGTGAGGCCATTGTGTCCTTTTCTAAGGATTTACTCTCTAATCCTAATATATCTAGACCTCAGATAATTTGTGGTCCGAGGTTTTATCCATAGAAGAGGCCGCGTCATTGGAAAGGGGTTATTTAGGAGGAGGTGAAGAAAGCTATTTAGGAATTGGGGAGAGACAAAGTACCAGGTCCGGATGAGTTTCTGATTGTTTCAGATTTTTGGGATAGGCTTAAAAAAGATGTTATGGGTTTCATTGGACTTTTCAAAAATAGCAAACTAGCATTGGTGATGGGTGCAACATTCATAGCTTTGTTTCCAAAAAGGGAAGGTGCTTATTGTCTAAAAGATTTCCTCCCGATCAGTCTCAAAAGTGCTCCGTACAAGATCCTGGCCAAGGTTCTTTCTTCTAGGTTCCCTGCCATTCTGGGTTGTATTATTTCTAAGGTGCAGGGGGCCAATGTGGAAGGCTGGCAAATTTTGGATAGTTCGTTGATTGTAAATGAGATATCAATTTGTACCACATAGAGAGGGGAAAAGGGGAGTGGTTCACAAGCTGTATTTGGAGAAAGCTTATTATTATTATTATTTTTTGAAAGATTATACCTTTATTGAAATGAATAAAGAAAAACAAGCCAAGGAAACAACAAAAACAAAGAGAAACAAGGAGAATGCAACAGAAAAACAAAAATACAAAAGCTTGGGGGGGGGGGGGGGGGGGGGGGGGGGGGGGGGGTGCAACCAAAGGATTACAAACTTCATAATCTAAGTTGATACTAGAGAACTTAGTCTTGGACAAATTGATTTTCATACCTGAAAAAAGCTTGAAACCAACAAATGTCATACTTAAAAGAGCAACCTTAGATTCATCAGCTTCGAATAAAAAAGCAAAGTGTCATCTGCAAACTGCAACTGACTGATTGGGAGGTGAAAATTCTCCACACAGAAGCCTTTAAATCCAGAACCAACACAAAGAGAAAAGGAGACAAGGGATCTCTCCGATGACGACCCCTTGTAACCCTGAACACTCCAAACGGAGAGCTGTTAAGAATAGAAAATTTAGGAGAAATCATGCACGATTTGGAGAAAGCTTATGACCATATTGATTGGGGGTTCCTGGATTATATGTTATGTTGAATGGGATATGAGGTTAAATGGAGAAGCAGGAACTCAGAATTCATGGGCTCGGCTAGATTTTCAGTCCTAGTCAATGGATCTTCCAGAGATTTGTTCAAGTTGGCTAGGGGTCCTAGGCAAGGGGATCCCCTCTCACCGTTCTTGTTTGTTGTGGTGGTGGAAGTTGAGTGTAATATTATCCAAAGGGGTTAATGAGGTTTATTTGCAGGCTTCAAGGTGGATGGAGGGGATTTCCAAGTGTCCCATCTTCAGTTTGCGGACGAAACCGTCCTCTTCTATGATCCAGAGGTCTCTCACATTGATAATCTTTGGATAGCTATTGCTTGGTTTGAAGTGGTGTTGAACTTATCGGTAAATTTCCACTTGATTTTGGGTATATGGTAGTCTAAAGAGGAAGTGGGGAGAGTGTTTGGATGTAGGGAAGGGTCCTTTCCTACAACCTACGTAGGCCTTCCTCTTTGCATCGGGAAAGTGAAGAAGTAGATTTGGGATCTGGTCATCGAAAATTCAAAAGTTATTAGTTTGGAAAAATAGGCTCTTATCCTTGGGAGGTAGAATTATGCTCATAAAAGCAACGCTTTTGAACCTCCCTCTATATTTTGTCTTTTTTCAAATGTTTGAAGGGGATGCTCAAGAAGTTGGAGAAACATAGAGGGGATTTTCTATGGCAAGGTGGGAAGGCGAAAAAGAAATTCCATCTGATGAAGTGGGTCGATGTTTGTATACCAAAAGAGGAAGGGGGCGTGGGGATTCACAATTTGGCCTTAATGAATGAGGCCCTTTTGAGGATATGGATTTGGAGTGTGGGGTGGAGTGGGAAGGTTAGCGGCCCAAAAAGGTCTCTCCGCGCAGTAGTTCAGGAATGTAGAGGTCTATTATGGTCTTAAAAGATGTGGTTGTAAGAGGGGTGGGTTTTTGGGTGGGTGATGGTTCTAGGGTAAGGTTTTGTAAGGATGTGTGGCTTGGTGATCACAAGCTTCAAGCTCTTTTCCCAGGCCTTGCTTAAGTGGCTGTGGACCCTAATACTTCAGTTAATCATTGTTTCTCATCCCATACGGATTGAGGGTTTGGACTCCCTTATATAAAAGGGACCTCCGGAGTCCGAATTTGAAGAGTTTGTGGCCTGCTTAAATCAGCTATCAGGGGTTTCTCTTTTGGAAGGGGTTGATGTGGTGCTGTGGTTAGAGGCGAAGTCGGAGAAGCTTTCAGTCAAATCTCTTTTCTGTATGCTATCCGATTCGATGGCTCTTGTATAGGTGATAAAGCACATGTTTTTTCTGTTGGTCCTATGGTTCCCCCACTAAGGTGGAGGCGTTTGCTTGGCTAGTTGGATGGAATAGGGTGTTGACAATTGATAATTAAGGAAGAGGGGCCTCGTCATAACCCACCCTTTGTGTTGGCAAGATAAGGAGTCAGTGAGTCATTTTTTTCTGCATTGTCCGTTCTTTAGGGAGGTGTGGGATGGTTTCTTTGGACTCTTTGCTGTTTCTTGGGTTATGCCGAGGTTGATTGAAGGCTTCTTCATACAGTGGCATCTTATGAACATGTTGTTCTTTAACAGAAAGGTTAAGATGATCGTTATGATGGCAGTGATAATGATGATAATGTTGTTGATAGTGGTGGTGGTGTTGATGATGGTGGCAGTGTTGGTGCGTGTAAATACTAATCTCGAAAGGTGGTGTATAAATGTTTGTGTCTGAAATTGTTATCTGCAGTCACCCTGGTTCATAAATACACCCCATTTTTCTGTTTTTGGTACTAAACTATTCTACAACTTCATATATTTGTGTCAACAGAGAAGAAACAGTGGGGTTTATCCATCCATCATAAATGGTTGTGTTTAACATCTCCTATCTACTAAATAACTGACCCATTGTTTCCATGCATGTTTCAGTTTTTAACCCCCCTCATGGACAGCTTCAAGTGGTCAGGCTATATGCAGCATCTGGGGATTCTACTAAACTACAGATCATCTGTCTGGAGCTGATGGGGCCAAACTAAATATCTTGCCTGTTGTAGTAAGCATCTCTCTCCTATGCCTCCTTTGGCGTGGATGAGTTGAGTAGGTAATTCAAGTACTAAATTAGAGTAATATACGAGTGGCATGTGTCGTTGCTTCCGCCTTCCTTGTTCAAAATAAAAGTGAGAAGGAGGAGGGGAGGTAGATGGCAAGATGGAAACACTCGTGTTTGCCCATTGTGTACCCATATGGGAGATATTCCACTTTAGTGTTTTTAGTGTGAGAATTGAAGTGTTATGTTGATTGGACATTTGTTATCTGATGCAGCCCACTTGCATCCTTTTCCATCAGACTATCCTTTCACACCAGACTCGGGGTGCAGCTTGGGCGGATCGGGTCGGGTTGAAGGTCGACCCAAGCTCAACCTAACCTCAAGCGGAAGAAATAACGACTTCTCAACCCAAACAAAATTCTGGGTGGGGTGGGTTAATGCATAAAATTAAACATCTAACCATCAAATAACACCATTAAAATTGCACTTGCAACCAAGACGTAATGACCCCCACCCCCACCGTTACTTGTATTATTTGGGCTGTAATGGCCGTTACGTTCTCATTTCTTTATTGAAAGAAATCCGAAAAACCTGTATCAGCCTCGTAATGGACCATTATGGCTGTTACAACAGTGTAATGTGTAATGGTTGCCACCCTTACCTTTATATAAGGGTTTTTATGGCCTGTAACTGCTGTTGTCTTACACTATACCTGTAACAACCTATCGTAAATCTATTTTTCCATTCTGATTGTGAACCCTGAATAGCAGAGACCACAGCAAGCATGATTCCCATTTAACCTGATTTTCCATGCAAGGTATGGTCTTTCACCTGTGTCATGCATTTTAATGCGACTCATATGCACTGCAATTAAGGTCAGGTTTGGTTTGGGTCAGGTTGCTAGAATCCTGATCCCAAGCCCAACATTATCTGGGGCCTGGTCGAGGATTTTCAGTGGGAGGCCAGCCCAACTTCAACCCGGCCAAACCCATTAGCTACCAAAAGTTTTAGGTTGGACCGGTTGGGTTCGGGTTGAGCCCAAACCTTGTTCTACCCCTACATCAATTGGAACTTCCAAAACGTGCTTGGCTTCTGTTTTACTGAACCCGGTGAGTGGAACCACCCAGGGGCCCATGCCCCACGTTGACACCAGATCTATGCTGTTCAGCAGTTAGGGCCCAACCGTGCAATGAAGTGATGGATGGTTATAAAGGCAAATGACCCGTATTCAGTGAGAATATGGGCCCCACCCGATGGTTAGATATCTAGATGGGGCAGAGTTTTGGGCCAGAGCATTGTGGGTTGACATGTGGTGTACCTGGAAGTCCCCATTGTTTTGCAGGAAAATTTTCTTTTTGGAGATAATTCAAGATTTGAACTATTCTCTGGAGCTTCAGCTGACCTCTTGTGCTCGCTACCCACCATTATTTCAAGTGTGTTAGGGACCCATCCTAAATGTGGCACATGAAACCCAGATTGCCCACTGTAGATGGAGGAAATGCTAAAATGGCACTGATCGGACAACACTAGCCATATGATTTTCATTTTGCACGTTGAATTTGTATCAGTGGCTATGAATCTGTGGCCAACATCACCACCACCAGGCAGGTTGTCTGATCTTTGAGATTTTTGGGCTTCACACCATCACTTCTGGCATAAACCTGATTCTGCCGTATCAGTCATGGATGATATCGGGCGATATGTACAACCTATATGTCATCCTCCTAACTCTACTTGAATTAATCGAACTAAACTTAGATGAATAAGTAATTGATTTCTTTCTTCTGAGCAAAGAGAGGGAAAAAAATAAAATAAAGAGAGGCTGTTGCTCTGTGTTTTTTCTGTTGTGGTCCTCCTGACGAGTGGATCTGCCTGAATTTTGTGCCAGACAGTGTACTAATTGCAAATGCTTGATCACTTGGCATATGAGGAAGATAGGTTATATATGGCATAACATACAGTGGTTGATTGGAGAGTTTTGTGATATGATCTTGGTACATAGGGCTCTGTGATTCAGTGATCCAAGCTGTTGATGTGATTTTGGACTCTCTGTGGTTGGCCGTGTGAACAAGGCTGAAATGATTCCCCATAAATACACATTCATCAAATAGATCATCACCATTCATCAGGTTGGTCTGACCTTGGGTCCCTACTCATGGCTCAGTGGTACACTCCGTGATTTTCAACATTGAGGTCATGAGTTTGAGTACCAATGTGGTGTGTGAGTGAAAAAAAAAAGGTTGGTCTTTTAGATGTTTTCCAAAAAATCAATTTGGTAAACTCAACATGTGGGTCCCAATAATGAAAACAAGTGGATGGGTAAGAAAATTTTGATAATGTTTTTTGCAGCAATATGTTTGTTTTGCCAACTGTGGACCACCTGATTACGGCTTGTGTGGGACCTGGAACCAACTATGTGGCCCTAACCTTGGGGCCCACCTCAACATATGCATTGTATGGTACGCTGTCCATCCATTTTGCCAACCTATTTTATGCCATGAGCCCAAAAATGAAGGTATACAAATCTCATGTGGACCATACCACGTGAAACAGTGGTCATTCAACACTCACCATTAAAAACTTCCCAGCTCCACTGTAATGTTTATTTATCATATAAGCTGTTGATAAGGTCGCACACACCTGAATGAAGGGAAGCCACAAATATAAGCTTGATCCAAAACTTTTGTTTTTTTTGGATATGTATTTGATGTGTAACGGTGTTTTCATATACAATTTTTTTAAAAAGTAACTAGAATATAATAGAAAAAAGAAGAAGAACAAAACGGGACTGCTGAGAAAGCAGACCCAAGGTTACAGCCCAAGAAACAGAAAATTAAAATCTTTAAGCCTTGGACAGCATATTCAATTAATAATTTTTTAGCTTGAGATTCCACAGATTACGGCAAGGACTGAGAATTGTTGAAGCATCTGTCGTTCCACTCTTTCCAGACCGCCCACCAGATAGCGAGGATAGACATTCTCCACACCCGAGTTCTGATTTTGCCCAGCTTGATCCAAAACTTCTGTGGTCTACAAAAAGTTTTAATAGTCATTCACCACTGCTTCTTATGGTGTGGTCCACCTGAGATTTATATATACTTCATTATTCGGCTCATGCCATAAAATGAGCCTAAAAAAAAAAAGAAAAAAAAAAGAAAAAAAAGAAAGATGAACAACGTAGATATACCATGCATAAATCGAGGTGGGACCCATAGTCAGGGTACCCACATCTCTGGTTCCAGGATCCCAGCCAAGTCGCGCTTCCTGATCAGTGGTTCGACTTGATTCTTGAGATGAGACATTTATATCGTGGTGCTGGACACTCTAGAAATTTGGCAACAGTCTCGCTCAGATAGTAAGCTTCTAACAGTACTGATTTTGGGCCAGAATTTTAATGCTGATTTCGATGATGAACGGAGTGGATTTATCACAAACATCACAGTAGGCCTCACCTAGTTTCCCAGCACGGGAAGCCTTTAGCAGGCGAGAGAGCCGGAAATCAACCCGGAACATGTAATGTATGTGGGACCTTGATTGTGGGCCCACTTTGATGTATGCTTTGTATAATCTAAGTAGTCCATCCATTTTTTTTTCAGATAATTTTAAGTAATGAGCACAAAAATGAAGCAGATCCAAATCTCAAGTGGATTATACCACAAGAAACAATAGTGAATAACCATTAAAAACTTTTGTGGGCCACAAAAGTTTGGGATCAATCTGATATTTGCTTTTTAGCTTCATCCAGGTCTGTGTGATCTTCTCAACGGGTTGGATGGAAAATAAACATTAAGGTGAATCTTAAAAGGTTTTTAATGGACGGTGTACAATGAGCACTATTTATTGTGGTGCGATTCATTTTTGAGATGATGCCATAAAATGAATAAAAGAAACATAAGAACGACATAGATATACAATCCATATATCTAGGTGGGTCCCACGGTCAGGGTCCACCACATTGCTGGTTCCAGCGCCGGACTGGGTGCTGCCCTCACCAGCATTTAGCTAGAGACTGATGGTTATTTCAGGGGTACGAGGGGCTCACGGTCATATATATGTTTTATCCACCCGTCCAACTTATTTTGAAAGATCATTTTATGGTATAAGTATAACCTAAAAAAGGAGCCACATCAAAGGCTCAAGTGGACCACCGGTTGGGGATTGAGTTCCTACCATCCAACCTCTTCAAAAGGTCACATAAACCTTCATGAAGGGAAAACATAAATATCAGGTTCATTTAAAACTTTTGTAGACTCCGATGAATTTTCAGCAGCAAGCAATTAATCCCCACTGATTCCTGTGGTGGGGGTTCACTTGAGCATTCAATGTCACCTTTTTGGGATCGTGCCCTAAAATAATAATTCAAAATGGATGGACAATGTGGATAATACACATGCATCATGGTAGGCTGCACAAAGCCCCTAACAGGCCATCCCATCTCTAGCCAGAATGGGTTCATTGCAAGGGCCATGTATCTGTTTATTCACATGGTTCATCCCATTTCTCATATCATTTTAAGTTACGATCCCAGAATGAGGTAGGTATAAAGCTGGAGCAGATCACCAAATAATAATAGTAATCTTGGATTGCATTAAAATGATATGAGAAACATGATGGCTGGCGTGGATAAATAGATACATCACTGTGGGCCACTCCATAGATTTACTGTTGGTGGCTAGAGAGGGGCCGTGTAACAACCTTAAATTTTGGTACATTAAAAAAAACTAAATTAAATATTTAAAATTTTTATTTATAAATAAAAAATAAGAATAAATTAATAGTTGAGTTAGTAGAGATATTCTTAGTTGAGAGAGAGGTTTAAGGATCAATTCTTGAAATAATAATAATAATTTTTTTATCAAATGTCTTTTTTAAAAAAAATTCAAATTCAGGATAAGGGAGGATATGCTCATCATATTATGAGAATTTTCTTTAAAAAGGGATACGGAAGGTTTCTGAAAAAAAAAAAAAAAAAAAAAAAAAAAGATATAAGAAAATGAAGAGGAAATTCTAAGAAGCCTCGATCAGTAAATTCTAATCATTAGATCTTTTTAATTTTTTATTATGTTGTTAATTTCTTCTTGATTGATACAATGGATGGTGTGAATCATCCACCATTATCATCGTATAGGTGTGTAGAGTTAATTTTAATAAAGTGATGTTTTTATGATTTCAGATCTACTTAGTAATATTTTAGGAATAAATTGAATGGATGAAATCTGATTGTGTTAAGATAGATCTGTACGAATCATATGATCCTTAATGTCAAAATATATAAGGGCCCTAATTTTCAGATAAATCTGACCATCAGATGGGCCACACTAGTCAAATATATAAATGTTTAATAAGGAATCTTAGATTTTTGCGTAAGTGTTGGTATCACTTGGTGTAGAAGGTTGAGATGGGCCATTGGTGTATGTGTGGTTAGATCCACATCATTCATCCAATGTGTAGAGGTAAAACATAACCAAACTTCAAAAATTTGAATGATCTGATCATCCGATGGATTACCCCGATCAAATAATTCCCAATCAATTTTATAATCTTAAAAATGAAATAAAAGATAGAAATATAAAATAAAAATTTTAATTATTTGATTATTTTAGATCTGGCCACCTAAGATGTTAATCAAAGGTGGGCCTCACCATGTAAAATAACTAGATGAATAATAATGTTGTTGATATAATTGATAAGATCTCTGAATTCAAACCAACCCATTTACCTTGTGGATTTTACATTACCAGACTCAGGTGAGTAACCCAACTTGTCTCATAATTCATTAAAATTAAAATAAATCGTTTGTGATTGTTTGTTTGATTGATATACTGATTTGAGTATTTTGTTATAATAATTGTACGCTAAATTCATATGTGAATATTATGATCAAAACAACTATACCAAATATGAAAAATATACATTTACATATCATCCATCATTCATTACATTTACACAATGCATGGTCGATCTTAAGGGTCCTCCTTAGAAGAAATGTTTTTCCTGGTAGAGCGTTACCAGATGCGGGCTATGCCCAAGCCTACCGAAAGGTGGAAGCCTACCTAAAGGGTGGATGCGGGTTAACAACCTCCAACCCAAGCATATGGACGATCACCCTATCTGATGCATTCATACACCATTTGTATACATATCATGCACATTTTTATGTTATTTTAATTGTTATAATTATGAACCATACTGGGTTATTTTACTAAGCATGACCAGCTTACTTTTTTATTGATGAAAAAACTGTACAGAGGAGTCATTAGTAGATGATGTGGCGCAAGAACCGAAAAGATCTACCGTACCTGAACACGACCTATATGAAACACGACCATACTTATTGAAGATGAAGTGACGACATTAGACAATTTCTGATTATGTGATTTATTTGTTAGCATAGTTTAATTAATGTATAATGCATATTGGTATTGATTTTGAGATTTTAATAAATTATTTAGATTTATTTATTTGAAACAATGTTTGTATAAAATAAATATAATTATAGTACGATGATATAATAAATGAATGATTTTTAAGGTTTATTTTATTTTAAGGGCTGTCTAGATTTATATATATGCTTGGTTGATTGGTGTTAAGTGTTATGTATGTGTGATTGAAATTATGGTGGAATTTAGACTGAATATGATTATCATCTCTCATTAAACTTATTAAGGAATTAAATTAGTACACTTTGTGTACGAGTTACGAACTGAAATTCGGATATGAGAGTGCACACTCTGTACCTGGATTTCGAGTCGTGACAGGCCGGGTAGGATGCAATCCGGTTGACTATTGATGCTAGTAAGCCTATAATATTGTATGTGTTTTATCCGATAATTTCAAATCATTTAAGTACATGATGTTAAAAATGAGGTACATCAAAAACTAAGTGACAAGAAAATAGTAGTAACCGAACACTCATCATTTAAAACTTCCAAATGTTTATTGTACTGTTTATTTGTCACACTTTTATGGCTCCTAAATTTAAAAATAAATAATGTGGTGTGATCTACATAAGATTTGGATTTGCCTCATTTTTTTCAAGTAATGGTAAATTGATTTAAAAAAAAAAAAAACCAAAGGAAATTGATAAAATATATAGATCATGGTGGGCTACAATCACCGTCTTCACAATATCAGTCGGCAATCTGTGTCTGACAGAAGTTACCTTTGGCAATTGCGTCGTTGGAGGTAGCTCAAGGGCCTGTTTGGGATCGTGGATATGAAACCCCCTAGATTGGGAACCGTTGGATTTGAAATCTTCTGTTTGACATCCAAAAGTAGCTATTCAGGATATTTGCATGAGTTTAAATTTAATTACTAAATCAACTTTAATATATGTGAACTTATGTAAATTTTGACACAATATTTGTAATAAGCCCGTTGAAATATATACTTTACTAAAAACTGATGAAATTCCAAGTCTCAAATGGGCCACAAGCACAAGAGCACGGTCGAGTGGCTAACCAACAATTTTTAACAATTGATTTATACCGACAATATTTGGACGGTACTGATTATCATATTAAAGTAATTATAGTGATGCAATTGATAATCTAATTATTTTAGGATATTATTAATGGGCCACGTTTCTAACAGAGGACTAGTCTAGTGATACACATATTACACGTGCAACGATGGGAATGATTTTAGATGCAATCCAACGTGTAGCCTGGGATTTCAAACCGCGGGGGGGATTTGTAACCGGACGGGGAGTTCCTGCGTCGGCCTCTCGCAGGAAGTTCCTGCGCTGGGATGCTGGGTGGGGCCACCTTGATGTTTGTCATAAATCCATCCCATTCATCTGTTTCCTGAGATCATTTTAGGGCGTTTTATAGAAAATTAGATGGATAGGAAACTCGAGTGGGCCGCACGAGAGGAAACAGTTGTGAATCAGTCACCACCGTTGAAACATTTTTTAGAGCATAAAAGTTTCTTATCATGCTAAATTTTTTGTGTTTTCATTTCATCCCAGTGGGAATGACCTTATAAACCGTTTGGATGACATAAAAATCAAGGTAGAGCGCAGGAAGGTTTCAGCAGGAAAACTCTTTCCCCATTTATCCCTCTCGTATGGCCTACTTGAGTTTTGAATCACGGTGGACCCCTTTGAAACTCCATGGATTTGAAGGAAAGGGATTGGCTACCCCGCCACCAGCCAATGCCAATGGTGGATGGTCGGTGCTCTGTGGGCCTCACCATGATGTATGTGTTTCATCAATGCCATCCATCTATGAGACCAAAAATTAGGTAAATCACAATCTAAACATGGACAACATTAAAGGAAACAATGGTGAATGAGAGTTGACTATTAAAAACTTTTTGGAGGCCATAAAAGTTTTCGATCAAGTTGATCTTTGCTTTTTCCCTAAAAATGAGCCTGTATGACCTAATCAACAGATTGGATGTTAAATAAACAGTACAGTGGGCCTTAGGAGGATTTAAATGGTACATATTCAATCATTATTATTTTCCCGTAGTGTGGTATACTGGAGATTTGTATTCCTCTCATTTTTTTTATCAAGCCCTGAAATGATCTGTAACAGAATGGATGAAACACATACATCATGGTGGGCCCACAAAGCACCGACGATCAGTCCCGGGGCCGGTGGCAGGGAGTAGCCAATCCATTTCCAGATTTGAAACCCCCAATTACTTACTTTATGGTGACAGACAACCGAGGGATTTAAAATCCCCTCATATCCATGTGGTGCCAAACGACCCCTAATGAAAGAGTCCGGGCGCCCCTCGTTGTAGTACTCCTTTCTATCAAATAATTCCCTTCCAAGCTACGGGCGGTGAACTAACTTCGTCTCTCTCTCATACCCTAGTCATGGAAACCCTAAATCCATCAAAACCCTCGAACACCGGCATCGAAGGTGAAGATGACGATGGCTACGTCGAATACGTCCCCGTCAAGAAACGCCGTGCCATGGAAGTCCAGAAGATTCTCCATCGCAAGGGCCTCAAGTCCTCCAACCCCACTTCGGTCGACCCTACCACCTCCTCCGATCCCACTGCCGATCTCTCCTCCGATCCTGACCATCCTAAGCCCCCCGAATCCAAGCCCAGTCTCCTCATCAAGGCCTCCCAGCTCAAGCGCGACCTCCCCGAGATCACCCCCACCGAGCAGCTCGTCCAGCAGGAGATTGAGATGATCGAACACCTCTCCGACCGCAAGACCCTGATGTCCGTGCGCGAGCTTGCCAAGGGCATCACCTACACCGAACCCCTCGCCACGGGCTGGAAACCCCCCTCCGCCATACGCCACATGTCCCCCAAGGAGGCTGATACTGTTCGTCGCCAGTGGCATATCCTTGTTGAGGGCGATGACGTCCCGCCGCCCATCAAGAACTTCAAGGACATGCGCTTGCCAGAGCCCATCTTGAAGAAGCTCAAGGAGAAGGGAATCGTGCAGCCGACACCGATCCAGGTCCAAGGTCTGCCTGTCATCCTGTCGGGCCGTGACATGATCGGGATTGCCTTCACTGGGTCTGGTAAGACACTGGTTTTCGTGCTGCCGCTGATCATGGTGGCACTACAGGAGGAGGTGATGATGCCGATCATGCCCGGGGAGGGGCCATTTGGGCTCGTGGTCTGCCCATCCAGGGAGTTGGCGAGGCAGACGTATGAGGTGGTCGAGCAGTTCTTGGTCCCGTTGAAGGAGAATGGGTACCCGGAGCTGAGACCGTTGCTCTGCATTGGCGGGGTGGATATGCGGTCGCAGCTGGAGGTCGTGAAGAAGGGAGTGCATATTGTGGTGGCAACACCGGGTAGGTTGAAGGATTTATTGGCAAAGAAGAAGATGAGTCTTGATAATTGCAGGTATGGAAAGATGAAATCCATGATACACAGTGACTTCAATCTTTGCATGCTTAGTCCATGATACACGGTGACTTGAATCTTTGCATGCTTAGCTGCATTTTGGTTGTCTGCTTCTGTTCAAAGAGGAGACAGACCATGTTCGATCAATCAGTTCCGCCCGACTCACAAAATGCACACGCAGGTTCTACCATTTGATGAATTACACTATTTACATGGTGGGCCACCCCTTGTGAATGTGGGATGCCCCAGCAATATTGTCTACTATCAGATGTCCTACTTGTCCAATTGGGCTGTAAATGGGCAGAGCCCGACCTGTTCCATGCGAAATCAAAATTTAGAATAGGCTGACACAAACAGCCTGGCTTAATCAGTTCAATCTGGGTCTTAAGAAACCCCAGGCCTGCCGACAGCCCTAATTGAATGTGGGCTTTTGGATATAATTGTCCATTTGCAAGCCACCAATTGGATAATCTGATAGGTGAGTTATTAGGGCATGTCCCACCATTTGTTGGCTACCTAGATAAAATGTCTTAGATATCCAAAAAGGTGGGCCCTACCTGTACTGTTGATGGGTCAGGTAAAATCCCTTATTATTTCAATCAAGCATCGTATATTAACAAGGCATTCAGCTGTATGATTAATCTTTTGAACAGCAATGAAAATAAGTTTTATTTAAGAAGCAAAAATGAAACATAGAATGAAGTTACACTCGTTACATTCTAAAAGGTGGAATCACCCCGAAAAATGAATGCGCAAGTTTAGAAAATGGGGACTGTTCAATGCTTTGGGTTAGCATGGAATGGAACCATTACCCTGTGTTGAGAAATATGTATATGGTGTGCTTAAAGAGTATATGATGATGGGGTTCTAATAACATGGAACCTTTGGAGAAACCGACATTTGGATGATATTGGGTATCTTGGACTGAAATATTGAACTACTTTGTTATCTATAGTTACACATGGAGCTCATAATCTTATATGTTTTCCGTTTTGAATGCATAGAAACCTTCACCAAAGGGTGTCCATTGATAGTAAAGGCTTCCATCATTGGAGGCCTTAAGCATGGTGGAAAAGGGCTTCCACTGGTCAGCTAAAGGGTTTCCACGAAAGTTGAATTTCTAGGATTCCAGCCCAAAAGCGGGAATGTTGTCCATGGGAGAAGGAACCCTAAAAAATTGCGCCATACTTGTATCCCTATGCAATCCTTCTCTATCGAATGCAATCCAATTAGATGGCCCGGATTTCATGAGAGAGCGTGTTTACATTTTAGGACCGATTCAGTACATGGACCGGGTCTTCCGCTCGTGACCTCATGTGCTATAGTCTCTTCAATTATGCTCCTGCAGTACACTTTTGAATTCTCAAGCATGAGCATGATTTCTAGCTGTCATCTGTACACAAAATCTCAACAGCCATGGAATTCTGGATATCGGCATCCAAACAAAATATCAACATCCATTGAACCCCATAACCTGGAGATCAGGACATGGACATCCCCTTGCAAAGCTTGTTCCTTTTGTCCAAAATACCCTCTACAATCCTTGTCTTTTGTGCCCATCCTCTACCAGTCATAATTAGAAGCTCCTTCAAACAGGCACATACAGTCAATGTTGTCCTGTAGCTGCACTTCATCCAGCTCTCGAGTGTGCATTAATGTTAACTTCATGTTTACACTTCCTGTTCTGAACTTTTTAATCATGTAGGTTTGAGGGTGCTATGCTATTTCCAGTCTATTTCTTCGAAACAAAGCCGACCTTTATAGGGTTGCTTTTCTTCTTGATCTGACAACGGTTTCTGTTGCAGGTACTTGACATTGGATGAGGCGGATAGGCTGGTTGACTTGGGATTTGAGGATGATATCAGGGAAGTCTTTGACCACTTCAAAGCCCAAAGGCAAACTCTTCTTTTCTCTGCCACCATGCCTAAAAAGATCCAAAACTTTGCGAGAAGTGCTTTGGTGAAGGCCGTGACTGTCAATGTGGGAAGAGCAGGAGCAGCCAATCTCGATGTTATCCAAGAAGTTGAGTATGTGAAGCAAGAAGCGAAGATCGTCTATCTTCTTGAATGCCTGCAAAAGACACCCCCTCCTGTCCTGATATTTTGTGAGAACAAAGCCGATGTGGATGACATCCATGAATATCTGCTGCTGAAAGGTGTTGAGGCAGTAGCCATACATGGAGGTAAGGACCAAGAGGAGAGAGAATATGCCATTTCCTCCTTCAAAGCTGGGAAGAAGGACGTCTTGGTTGCGACTGATGTTGCTTCAAAAGGCCTGGATTTTCCTGATATTCAGCATGTTATCAACTATGACATGCCTGCTGAGATTGAGAACTACGTGCACAGGATTGGTCGAACCGGAAGGTGTGGGAAGACTGGCATAGCAACAACATTTATAAACAAGAACCAAAGCGAGACAACATTACTAGATCTGAAGCACCTCCTGCAAGAAGCAAAGCAAAGGATCCCACCTGTGCTAGGGGAACTCAACGATCCAATGGAAGATGTGGATGCCATTACCAATGCCAGTGGAGTAAAGGGTTGTGCTTATTGTGGTGGACTTGGTCACCGTATCCGCGACTGCCCCAAGTTGGAACACCAGAAGAGCATGGCGATTGCTGGTTCAAGAAGGGATTATTTTGGATCTGGAGGTTATCGAGGGGAGATATGAACTCTCTCTTGTTTATGTAACCAAATCTCAAAGCTCCCTATTATAAGAGGCCAACTTATCACTGAAGGACTGGAAAATCTTGAGGTAGGGCCTCTTTTGTGTACAGTATGAATGGTGTTTGCTTTCAGAGATTGGGCATTTTGCCATTCTGACTTGTAGCTACATTTTACCATCTGTAAGCTTTGTTTCCTTAATTTTTTTTTTTTTTTTTTTTTTTTTTTTTTTTTTTTCCTTTTTATACAAACAAAACTATAAAAATGAGGTCCGTAATCTGATGGACATTATCATTTTTTATGGATGAAATTAGGGATTTAGGTTCTAATCTCAATGTTGTATGATTGTATTTATCATGTTTCAAGGAAACAATCATACTTGTCCAGGGAGGGTCCTAGGCCCCTGCTGTTGGTATCAGAAACTTAATCCACTATATTGATGAACGATTGTTCTTTGTTTCTTTCTTTTCTTTGTTTATTATTATTATTATTATTATTATTATTTTAATTTTAATTTTAATTTTAATTTGAAAAAGAAGAACATCATTTTGCACAAGCAATTCATGGTCATGTGAGATGGGTGAAAAATGTGTGCTCGTGGAGCATGAAAGTGGGACTTTTAAACCAATAATTTTTTTTCCCTGTTACTTACAGAAGGAAAGAACAGGAAAAAGAGACATGCTTCTGCTTCCGTGGTTGTGCATGATGCCACTAGTATCTGTAACAGGTTATCAACTTTTATTTATATAATTGTGATAATGAGCTGTTTATGATTGGTCATTGGCACATTACAGTGATGACTGATGAAGAAAAGGTTAAACCGGATCTTAAAGGCTCTTGGATGACACAAACATATATAGTTTTTTGTGTTAGCTTGAAGAGGGGAGCATGGTGTCCCCCTTGTAGAAGGGGCCTATCAGACTCGGAGTGTGAAAACTACGTCAGATTATTACACTGCCTTCAGCATTTCTATCCCAGTCCAGATCTGAGAGACTTGTTAGTGTGGGCGGCATCCCCCTCTGGTTCCTTCATGGTTAGATCTTTTTATAACATGATCCGACCTCATGGTGCCTCCTTCGAAACCAGCTTTTGTATTGTCCTGTTGCATATCAGCTATGGAACCACATCGTCAATCTCTTCGAGGTGAATTGGATTATGCCACAATCAGTTCCGGAGATGCTTGGGGCTTGGCACGGAGTCCCCATGGCGAAAGGCAGGTTATCTGTTTGACGTGTTTCAATAACAAGCGCTCATCTATGGAGCAAATCGTGAGGATGGTGAAAAGGGATGTAGTTGAATGGGCTACTGGGCGCCTTTAGGTAGACTTGAATGTAGTTTGTTCTTTTTTGGAATTGTAAATTCTCCCTGGAGCTGTATTTTTTTGTCTTGGCTTCTTGTCAAGCTGTTTTTAATAAAAGATTATTCATAACCTTTCAAAAAAAGAAAAAAAAAAAAACAAAAATATGTAGTTTTCACATCTGGTCCATGATCACCATCTAAGAGGTATGTATGCCGATGATTCGTGTATGGACTTGCTATGGTTATCTTTACTTTTAAATGCTTCAATAGATTTCCTCAAGGTGCCATTTTATTGGTTTTTTCTTTTTCTTTTTCTTTTTGCAGTTGTTTTCATTGGACCTTTACAACGTTTAGCTTTTATGAATGCTGTTTCCTATATCTTTCCGTCTGCCTTTAAAGGCACAGGAGATTGGCGAAGATGGGAGTATAACCATTGAGGTCTCTCTGAGCCTAATGTCTTTTGGTTGACGCGAAGTTCACGTCACTTTCTTCCTCCAGCTTCATGTATTGGTTAGGTCTTCATCATTACAGGCTTCTGCGACCAATTATGGCAATTTTTGCAGAGGCTGACTGGTGGGAAGCGACGCCTTCTCCTAAAGCTCATGGGAAGTGAAGACACCAAGCAGTCTTCCCTACACAGATGAATTGACTCCAGACCACATGGTTCCGATTCTCTAGTTGGGATTCAGGTAAAATCCATGGGATCAGTTTCAGTCTGTTGTGCAAAGAAAAGGCTGGTGTCTGCTTCAGATTGTATATTACAACCTGAGCAATCTTGGAGGTGGTGCAGTGCGTAGGCAATGTGAACTTGTGAGAAGAAATGATGGTGAAATGAGCCCTTAGTTTGGAAAATAGCATCAGAACCGAGAGCTGTACGATGTTCACAGAAATGGAGCTGAAATTAGAATATCTGAAAGCAGGAATGTGTATATTGTGACTGGAGGTCTAAAACACACACACACGCACACACATATAGGGAAAAGGTACTATACGCTTGACCTTATGGAAGCATTCCATAAGGTCGAGCGCTGTCAGCTTGCTGGCCGTTGGATGGAGCGATTTTGAAACCAACGGCCATCCTTTTACTGCATGTTGAAGGAATAGAACCGGTTATACTAGTTTCATTGAGGTCGAGCATGTACGCGGCCCTTCAAATAGGAAGTTTTACTCCGCTGGAGCCCTAGCCGTGCAGCCCTTTCTCTCTTTCTCTGTTCCTGGATTCCTGCAACCAGCTACTTCCCATGCAGCATCTCTCTCCCACAATCCCTGCCACCAGCCATGTCCGCCTCCTCCTCTCTCTCTCCCTCTTTCCCTCATCCCTACCACCAGCCACGCCCGCCTCCACCTCTCTCTCCCTCATCCCTACCACCAGCCACGCCCGCCTCCACCTCTCTCTCCCTCATTCCCTACCACCAAGCTGTGCAGACCTCAGATTGAGCATTACAGGTAAGGCTTCTGTCTTTTTGTATTTTCTTTGTTTGTTTGTTTGTTTGTTTTTTTTTTTTTTTTCATGCCTCTGTTTTTTGGTATTTTCTTTGTTTTTTTCCCTAACCAGCACCATTCATATGTGGGATGCACCCGCTTCCTCTTCATTCATTGGAAGATGTTTCTAACCATATTTAATTTTATGTCCTACATCAAATCCACTCATCAGAAGGGCCAGACTTGTGTGAGGAAAATGGTCAGTTGAAAAATCACCAATTGTCCCAGAATGTCCCATCAGAAGGGCCTGGCTACTGGCACTGGGCAATGTTCACATTGAGTCCCACCTGGTAATGGCCTGGATCTCCCACACGTTTGCAACACAAGCTGTTTCTGCAGTTGCTTCTTCAGTCTAAATTCTCATGAGTGGAATCATATGATCCTACACCGATGCTCTGCACAATTTATTGGGCTTTTGAATCTCAACAATTTGGGCTCATGGTTCCCTATTCCAGACCATTGGTGTTTTTCGTCCTGCTGTTTATTGACATGCCACCAAAATCTTGCAGATTGGAAGGTTGAAGTCACCGAACTTGGGCCTTTACTCAATTGAATGAAGTGTATCTGTCTTTTCAACCATCTATTTGCTGGCAACAACTGGAAACTCCTCTTTGGACAAGAGCTATCAAAACATAAAACTAGACCAGAACCATTTCACAAATTTCCACATGAATTGGACAGATGGTTTAGGTAGGTTAGATGAGGTCAATATTCCTTGGAATGTTGTTCACATGGGATGAACAAGATCTATTCTCTTTGAAATCATTCGGAGTAGGTTTTGGTTTGCTCAATAGGGCCTAGGTATTGATTCCACCAATGTTGTTTGTTGGACAGCATTGCTATAGAGATTCTAATGTATGATCATCGTCTTACAAGCATGCATTTCATTCATTTGCAGTAAGCCGAAAGAATGATAACTTTTTAACTTCAGTTGGTCCATCAAGACCTCCTTGTGTGCACCGTTAGGAGATGCCATCCATTCTGCAATGCCGAGCATGAATGACGATAATGTAAGTATGCGCAGAAGCAACTGCTCCTATATTCCACCATCCCTGTTTGTGTTCTGAAACAATTGTTCATGGATGCAGGTATCTGAGCTATTCATCTTGTTTGACAGTGACAATGACAGTGCTATTAGTTCCGACGATTTCACGGCCTGCCTAAGAAGGAAACCACTGCTTGTTGCGCTTTTTGCTTCTAATTTGATGCATTGTGGCTTGATAGAAGGTGGAAAGCTAGTGATTGCATGATGATTATATGGGCATATTAAAGTCCCTGTGAAATGCTCGATGATTGGCTTCTAATTCAACGTTGTGTGAATTACAATAGGTGGGAAACTAGAGGTTGTATGATGAACATATGGGAATATGATTAAATGAAATGATCGATGTTTGGCTTATCTTGAAATGAAAGTCCTGTAACAAGGCTATTGCTTGTGATAATTTTTATTTTATTTACATAACCAAAAAAAAAAAAAAGCTGATTGGAAATTCACACAAATGATGATTGCTTAGGTGTTGTTCTTTTCATGTATTACAACAAATTGGCCAAAAAAAGGGAGGGAAATACATCATAAACAAATGCTTTCTCTACATTACAACACACTTGTCTTTAGTTTTGTATTCCGGCTTCGATGAAGAGCTATTGCTGCTCCTTGGCCCCTGCAGAAACAAACGTCTCTTGTAAAAACAGCACATTTGTGGTTACATTGCAGTGAAGTTACATTCAATATGGGTGAGAGAGGATTCTTGAATAGTAATTTTACAACAGGCTTGAGATGGCTCTACACATGGAAGCGAAGAGAATAATACACAGCCTGTAGCCCAAAGCAAAACGTGCATGTTACAACTCATGGTCATGCTAACATAACAAAGAATTTCTTGCATAGCAGCTCTGTATTGCAGCAGTAAGCATAGCAAAGATAGAAATGTTCATTCCAGGCTTCCTTCTTTTTTTTAAAAAAAAATAAAATAAAATAAAATTATAAATCCTTCGCATGATAAAGGATGCATGTATGATTTCATGTCTCCTTTTGAATGGAATAAGCATTCAACCTGTCCCAGGATTGAAAACCAGACTCCATGGTTGTAGATTATATGGCCAAAGATCTATCATTGCAGATGTAACAACCAAGAAACGGTACATATTTTAACATGGAAGATTAAAAAAATATATATTAATGAAAGGAAAAAAAAAAAAAGAAAAAAAAAAAAAGAAAAGAAAAGAGAGAGAATGGACAAGAAATCTTGGTGGTTCCTCAACAACGATCAGAAAACTTGACAGGCATTTCTACAAACCATTCAAGGAATAGGCATATCCAACCACCACTTGTAACCTTACTCTAAGAAACACCTTCCGGAAAATTGCTTATTTACAAAATGTTCTATTGTAGTGGTCCATTATGTTCAACTTATCCAATTTTGGGATTTGATTCTCGATCACATGGGTTCCATTTTGGCCAAGGTAAAATATCATTTTTCCAGAAATATGTATAGTTTAGAAATTTAAAGTGGTGGCCCCAACGTAACATATAGTGAGATAGCTACCGATAATATTTGTGCCTAAAAGTAGAACGAAATCCGTAGCAATATGCTAAATCTAACAGTAGCTACAGATTCTAGAAGTAAAGCTACGGCTAATATCCGTAGCTATTTCCTATTTTTTAGAATTTTTTTTATTAAAATGGTCTCTTACCATTGCTGGTAAATGTCCTAATTGATCAACTCATCTAAGCTAATACAGATAAAGAATTCATGGCTTACAAACCCATAACAGTAAGGATGAACTTAAGAAAAGGAAAAATAATGCACAAAAAGAAGAAAGAACAAACCACAACAAAAGAGAGAGAGTAGACAACTTACTGTTTAATTTTATTTTTTAAAACTTTTCCTTATTTTCTTCTCTGTTTAATCTGCCAAAACAAAGAAGGGATTGAGAAAACGGAAGTAATGAAGATAGAAGAAAACCCAATCAATAGACTAAAGAAGAATACAACAATGAAATTAAAATTTCAAATGAAAGCAGAATTCCAATGAAAAATTCCAAAGAAAACCCAATTCAGCTACAAATTATAGATTGTTGTCATTCCAAAATTACGACTGGATAATAAGTTACAAAAACGATAAGCTGCACAAAAGATTAATTTATCCAGCGGCATCAAACTGATCAGATAATTGGAATAGTCCAACCGTAGTCAACTACAAGTCAAAATTCTTGTCAATTATAAGAGATGAACTGATAATTTGAAGATATACCTTCCAACAGGTATGTTCTTTGAATTTCTGCAGTTGAGGCCCTAGGAATTGAAAAACCCAAAATGAAAGTTACCGTTTCCTAGCATTGGAGAGCCAAATTTAAAGAAACAAAACAAAAAAATGCCATTTCAGAGCCTTCAAGAAAGAAAGGGAAAAAAGAAAAAAGAAAAAAAGAAAAAGAAAAAAGAAAAACCCACTTAGTTCTTTGGCCTCCGTACCATAAAGCTTGAGTTGTATTTCAAGACCATGGCTCCCACTCGAATCACCTACACTACCGCCATCGGGTTGTTTATCAATCAACCGCACTTGCACTACATCACTCCTAGTCCCAAGCGATATGGTCATTTGTATTCTACAAGTCAAATGATGGTGATATAGTCAGTGTCCTCAGGTTTGAATGGCTAAAGACAATGATGATACTACAAAACAAACATATCAGTTCAATTACATAAAAGAAAATGAAAACTCAAAGCTAATTAACCAAGTGTTATGGTTTCTTCCTCGAAACCTGCAGCAGAAGACCAGATTCACGAAGTTAGAAATTAGAATGGAAAATCCAAGGTACTAATCCAAATAGGCCTGGAAAAAAATACTCAATATTCATACTTTTTGGAATCTTAAATAGTGTTAAATAGTATGAAATGAGGTCAATCTAAGTTCGAGTCCTATGGGGCTTTTGTCTTTTCTTGTTTTAGTGAATCAGGCCACAGGCTTGAATTCTAGACAGAGTTGCAGGCTGCAGTTTAGTTACCTTATACCTACAACAAATAAATCTTATTGTTTTCTAGTATATGGTCCATCCACATGGTGGCCCGTCAAGTAAAGGGCCCTGATCACAATGTAGAAGTGCCATGCGTACGGTAGAGATGTTTTCCACACTTCAGGGACCTCCAATACAGGATAAAAACACCAATAAATAATAATAATAAAATAACAAAGAAAAATTCGAGCTCATTTGACAGCCAGAAGCTAGATTCCATCACATTTTCTAACCTGATATGGAAAGATACGACTGCCAAAAAATCAAGGTACCAGTTAATCATTTCAAGCATAAAGAAAAACACCAAAAAATAAAAAGAAATCCATTTTTATAGCAATAACTATTCTGTTTCAATTAAAAACAAAACAATAACAACAATAGTAACAAAGCTTAACATCATACCAATAGGAATTACTAAGATGTTGTTGAAACTCTAGATTCCATCAAATTTTCCAATCAGGCCATTAAGACACTAAACACAATTCAACTATTTGAGAACATAAATATCCATTTCCCCAAAAAAAAAAAAACATAAAAACCAACAAAAATAAAATAAAATAAAAATGATTACGTTGCTCAAATGCTACTTGCACAATGTTACCAATCCAACACTGAAAATCACAAAAAAAAAAAAAAAAAAAAAAAAAAACCTGACCCGGATCCGCATCCAGATCCAGACCTTGATCCATGCCGAGACCTTACCTGTAACGCTCAATCTGAGCTCTGCACTGCGTGGTGGTAGGGATTGAGGGAGAGAGGGAGAGAGAGAGAGAGAGAGAGGTGGAGGCGGACGTGGCTGGAGGTAGGGATTGCGGGAGGTAATCTTATATGTGGTAAATGTTTGTTGGAGATGCCAAACCTGCAGGTGAAATGCGAGCTGGACGTTGAACCAGGTAATTCTCATGTGGGTTGTTATGTATTTTGCAGGAACGCTCTCTATTTTCTCCATGGGCCAACTAGGCGTGCAAGGAGAGGGGAGGGTGTGTGTTAGCATGACTGTAGGATCCTCCAGCCAGGGCTATGTCTCAGTAGGCTCTTTGGCCTTCAGGTTGGACTTGAGGACTCAGCTTGGTGATCTAGATGGCTGATCGGATGGGATCCAACATGGATAAATCATGCCCCAAAATCTGCCAAATGGAAGCTTGTATTCATTCAGTAGTTGATCCTGAGATGTGTACCTTTATAGTCTGTTTGTCCATAGCCGGATCCTTGGATCCATCTGTTGTATTTTGTTTCAAAATTTATATTAAAAAAATAAGGAGAATTTTAAATATTTCGGTTTTCCTTCAAATTTGAAATTTCTGTTAGTTTTGAGTTGTGAGTTTAGTTCCACATTGGATTTTCCCTGATAAAATTTTCTTGTATATAAAATATGTTTTTTTGCCTTGAGGCTTGAGCCTCATTTAAGGAGTATTTGAATTTGGTCCTGTGGGGCTATGCCAATAGCTCTAATCTATGCCATTGACCGCACACACGCACGTCGCGCCGTGTTGAGTCTGTGTGTGAGACGAGCCGAGCCACAGCTGCGGGTGTAGTCGCAGGACTTTATTTGTGCAAGAGTGTACTTACACTTGCACTTTTTTATTTTGAATCAGAGAAGAGAGATGTAGCTGGTCGGTTGGTCGCACTTGTTGGGTTTAAATCCAACGGACCAAACCTTTTTGAAAAGGTGAAAATGTGCTTAATGCATCACTTCAAAATCTATACAAGGACTTCCATTATGTTTCAAAAATCATGAAAATCTTTCTATTCTCTGTTCCTTTTCTTTTTTATGAGTTTTGGTTATTGATTTGTCGTTGAATTAACTGAGCACTTTTCGGTTAAACTACAAGTGATTCAAGCCCATGTACAATGAGTGCACCGCTGGGACCAGATTATAATGGTTGTATCCTGGAGGTCGATTGCTCTAAAAACTTATTGCACTTGGGACGCTGTCCAATGGGAGCAAATTCAATTTCAAGCTGAGTGACTCATGTCACGCCTCGACTCAACTATATATAAGTCTTATATCTCATTTCTTTTATTTTCTTTTTGGTTTTTGATTTAAAATACTCTATTTGATTCAACCAAATATTCCAACAAAATGTGGATCAACAATCTAATGGGGTCTCTTTTGATGTTTTGCACTTTGAGGGTTTTAAAGTTGGTTTTCTAAAGGGATTTTAGTGGTCATGGAATTTTGGGGTGAAATGGATACAATTTGGGGTTTTGAAGAGATGATTACACTGGAGTTTCTGATTTGGGTTTGACAGTGCTAGTAGCAAGGGTTCTCATTTTGCTGCTACGGGGAGGATTCTTCTTGATGGTTGGGCGGACTGTAGCAGCCATCTCAGGTCCTACAAGGTGGATAGCGCGGTTTGGGGAGCAGCAGCTCTCAGAGACAGGCTAATTTGAATCCACTCCCACAGTAACGAAATTGTGGTGGAAGTGGTGATTCCTTGAGTGTTTAACTGGATAGTGGGAGAGGAGCTTATTCTTTTTGTTGGTTTGACCCTTTTTCAGGAGACTAGATCTTTGTTAACAGGTATAAGCGCTTAACTGCTGCTGCTGCTGCTGCTGCTCCTGCAGTGGTGTTGAGGAATGTTGTATCGGTTTCTTTGTTGAGGCAAAACCAAGTCCCTGAATCCAAGTGCGGCAGTAGCAGGGGTGCCCACCATCAGGTAATCTAGGCCGTTTGCTTGCTGCATCCTGCCGTCTATTAGTGCAAAGCTAAAAGGTTTGCCTTGATCGAGCATTCTTGACTTTTTAATTTGTCTACAGATTGACGGTTGGAAGGACATCACGTATGCGGGTTACATTTTTTATTTTTTCCACGATGGGAGGCAATTTTTGTTGTGTTTGCCAATACATCCTAACATGGACCGCAAGAGCAACGAACCTCAAACCATCTATGAACTTGGAGCCTGGTGCAAATGGCAAAACTAAGGGTAGCAACAAAATAAAAAAAAGCAGAAAAGGATAGCAGCAGGCAAATCTATGGTCAGGATTGCTGATACATGGACCTTACCAGTCAGGTAAAATAATTAAATGATTGGTTAAAATTTAATTTTTATATATATAAAAAAAAAAAATGAAAAAAAAAGTTGGTGGTCCTGATTCAATAGGTAAAAGAAGATATTTACCATCATCAGCACTGCGATTGTACTTCACCCATAATTGGATCAGAGGTTTGGACAGAGGCTGTTGAACTTCGCTGTTTATGGTGGATGAATCACCACCATCTGAAAATGGGAGTGGAGCTATCAAAGGTGCCTAGCCTTGTATCATAACACTTGAAGGCAATAAGAGTTCCCACACAAATGGTGTTGGGAGCCATGTTTCACGAGCCTGCTTGATTTTCAATCATCATGCCAACAGATCGGCATGTGCGATCCTGGCTGTTTGTCAGCTGTGATACATTGTGGCTTGAAAATAAGGCCTCTCAGGCATGCGCATCAGATGCTGTCAACCATTTCAACCTCCCATTTCTCGGATGCCGATTGCATCTTACCCCTTGCCAGGACAGACTCAGTCCTCTGTCCTGGCAAGGGCTCTGTGGAGCCAACCGATATGTATGTGCTCTATTCATTTAACAGATCATTCTAAGGCATGAGCTAAAAAAGGAGGCATACCCAAGGCTCAAGTGGGCCACACCACAGCAAGCAGTGGTGATAATGACGCCACCATTGAAACCTTCCTAGGGCCAACCATAATGTTTATTTTCCATCCAACCTGTGCATAGACCTGGATGAAGAGTAAACACAAATATAAGCTTGATCAGAAACTTCTGTGGTCCCCAAGAAGTTTTCAACGGTAGGCATTCAATCCCCACTGGTTGCTGTGGTGTGGCATACTTGAGCTTTGGATCTACATTATTTTTTGTCTCATTTCCTAAAATAATCTAGCAAAATGGATGGACAGTGTGGATAAAACACATAGATTACAGTGGGTCCCACAGAGCTCTTGCTGGTACTGAGTCCATCCTGGTAGGGGTAGGACGCAATCCGCGTCCCATTTCTCATACATGACTTGCATGCCAATCAGATTGGCCTTACTTTTTAGGCCACGAAAGCACCCATGATGTGGTGTATGATGAACGGCCTGGTCTAGCACAAGTGATGCAGTCAAAAGAGGTTACCAGACTACTAAAAACTGATCTCATGAACAAAATCTCTTTTAGATACAAAATTGCAGTTTTAATGTTTTATACAACACACCATCAAAGGTTTCTATGTAATCTGCATCGAATACTTACCAAATTGGTAATCCAACTATGTAGGATTCATCTGATCACTAAAAGAATGTAATGAAAAATATAATTTTCCACAATACCGTTTTTTATTCCTTTGTTTCAAGAGAATCGAATAGAGAAACCCTTATTGGTGGTTGAGACATCGATGCTGCCAAACTCAAGATCAGAATCCGAATCAAAATCCTTGTAGTCACACCACTCTCCTTGGGAGCTCTCATCCTGGCTGTCGCTTCTAGAAGGGACTCTGAGCTCGCTTGTAGGAACTGGCAGAGGCTCCTCATTCAAATACCTGTCTTGAAGTAGTTCCATTGCAGTAGCTCTATTCATCGGGTCGTAGCAAATGAGTCTCTTCACAAGATTGATTTCGGTGCCAGAGCAGTTTGGCAGACATGCTTCCAAACCAAGTGGATTTTCAACCCTGTTAAAGAAAATCTTTCCATAGTCAGGAAGTTTTGAACAGCTTGGCCAAGTTTCTTCGTTTAAGTTGCCCACGACATTGATGATCCTACTAAGCTGATCGATGTCTGATGTTCCAGGGAACAGGGGCTCTAGGCTGAGAAGCTCGGCGAAAATGCAACCCAACGACCACAGGTCGATCTCAAGTCCGTAGTTCGTGGATCCGTAGAGTAGTTCTGGAGCCCTAAACCATCGAGTGCCGACACAGGAAGTGAAGGCCCCGGATTCATCCTCTCCCCCCTCATCTGCCTCATAAGAATAAGAGTTCTTGAAAGGATCGTCGTCCATGTCACTCGTAGTGCAGGTAGCAAGGCAAGAGACATCACTGTCAGGAAGCTTTGCCTCCACGTCAGTTTCATCCACAGGATCTTTGGACTTGAGGCCATCTAGCCCTTGCAAAGAACCTTCTTCATGTAAAGGCCTGGGCTCTTGGAGTACAGTTGACGGGTTCCTGGAACCTTCTGGCCATGAACTTTCTGCTTCTGGATTTGGAATAACTTCAGGCTGTTGGAGATTCCATTTCTGGGTTTGAGGATCTTGCCCATGTGGGTTATCGTCTATGGGCACAAATCTTGGCTCTGGGATAAGTATTCTCGACTGGAAAACCAACGCCACCAAATTTCACATTTCCAAGTCATACACTTAAAAATGACTCCGACTGCTATTGGATATATATTAACATTTACAAAAGCACATGAATTGCAGCATAAGATATGCATGAGGAAATATCAGTGACCACCTATATGAAGATGAAATGTAAAGGGCATGGTAGTTTAACATGGCAGTCAACAAAGAGTCCAACTCTAAAATGGGATGCCTGAGTCTCTGGTTTTAAGTATCTTGCCCATTTATGTGATATAATTTGCAGAACAAATCTATGCTCCTGAAATTTCCTCGACTGGCAAACCAACACCAGACAATTTTCTCATAAGCTTAGAGGCTGCAAAACTTTCATATACCTGAAAGATGATGCTAGATAGGTGTACCAACATTAGCAGAAATACACAAATCACCACCAAGAAGATGCACGAGAAAAATGGTAATTAATTGCCTTTGGGAAAAGGCCAGTGATGATGGTGTAAATAACAGAATTGTAAAGCAGCAGCAGCAACAACAGTTACCAACTTTCCTTGTTTTCCGCATTTGTTTCATGCTTCTTGCTAAAATACAATTGCTATAGTTGTAAAGTGCAATGTTTCACGTAACGGTTTCTCGCGTGGCTACATCCATTTCTTGCATTGTTTCTAACAACTATTTCTACTTCCGGCAGCACACCCAAAGGTTAAAATGGGCTGCCAAATTCCCAACACATTTAATTCTATAACTCCTTGAGCATAAATTGAGATGGTAAATTACTGAACCTCTACCAAGTTCAAGTTGCCAGCCTTGTTTTACTGATCATTAAATATTCTCATTATCATGGATCCAACACTCAAAACCTGTTTTTCCGGCAACTGGTTTCTCTGGAAATACATCTGTTATCTAATCATTAAAAAAAAAACTGGTCTAACCCTTGGAATCCGGAGACCACACTAAAAGATATCTGGCTACAAGTACTCTCACAAAGAAGACTCAGATATAGACTGACAATGAGGTCAGTGATTCAAACTTCATGCTACACATTTATATCATCACCATCAAAACCTTCTCTGTGCTAAATGGGTGTAGATTCATGCTACAGCTTACATATCATATGAAGAACATAAATATAGTGTAGAAGCAGATTGCTAGTTACAGTCATTTTAACCTTGTTCTTTTGTTCCCATTAAACCAATCCAAATCAAATGGAAACAATTTTCTGATGAAGCTCCTTTGAAAGAGAGAGGGGAGGGGGGGAGCTCTTTAGATAGTGACGATGATGGTTTACTGCCCCTTTTCTAGGGATCCCAAATATGAATTCTTTTTTGGTTTTGGACATGTATTTGATGGTGTAACAGGCCATTCTTTGGTAAGAATGCTGTTTTCCGGGTAGCATCAGCTTGACCAGCTGAAAGCCTACCAAATAGACCCTAATCAAACACAAACCAAGCATGGTTTAGGGCCTGTTACAAATAAATACAATAAAAAGATGGAAAAAATTAAAACAGAGTGATGGTTTACTCCATTCAATATTTCCCAAAATGATCCACTTTGCTTTGATTCATCAAATCCGACTCAAAAATATTTTTTGAAAGGTGAATCCCACTCAAATTATGTGTTTTGATCCTCAAAATAGGCCTAAATCTAGTTTAAAAATAGTTTTCAAGCTTCTTCATGGTTGGAATGAATAAAGAAGTGAGAGAGAGAGAGAGAGAGAGAGAGAGAGAGAGAGAGAGAGAGAGAGAGAGAGAGAGAGAGAGAGAGAGAGTAAAAAATTTCATAATGTACCACTCAAATTGAAAGGGAAAATTTATAGGGATAGCTATAAGACCATCCCATGCTTTATGAGAAAATGGTGGGTAGTTAAGGAACCATATGTTCTTTAGGATGAGTGTAGCTGAAATGAGTATGTTAAGATGGACGAGTGGTAAGATGACTTTTTTTTTTCCATCTCAACTCCTCCCCCCTAAAGGTAGTTTTTGACAAATATCCTTTGGTAAATGCATTTGAGGGAATTTAGGAGTTGCACCAATGAGTAATAATACGAGGGAGAGTAGACTTAGATGATTTAGTCACATGCAACAGAGACCAAAAACCACACCAACTAGGAGTGAGTTAGCATTTGAAGGCTCTAAAAGGGCAAGGGATAGGTCCAAAAGGATGTGGATGGAGGTAGAAAGAAAAGATTTGCTGACCTATGGTTTACCTGAAGGTATGGCCCTTGTTAGAGTGGAATGGTAGAATAGGATTCATGTAGCTGACCCCCCCGATTTTTATTTTTATTTTGAAAGGTGATGAAAATTTTATTAAAAGAGTGCCAAAGGTGCATGAAACTACGAAAGCTCCAAAGGAGCCTAAAAGAGACCATCTACATCAATCATGGTGTGTCGTAAAGGCCGTTATGTAAAGGTAACGGCAGCAACCGTTACATGTTATGGGGTTGTAACGGTTGTAATAGCTGTTATGGAAAAAAAATGACCCATAACCGCCGTTAATGGCCCGTTACATCCCCTATAAAGGCCATAACAGCCCTGTAATGGTCTGTTACGGAGCATGTACAAGTTTTTTAGACTTTTTTTTTTTCAACATTATGGGATAAACATAGGTTTTTCAGGTTTTTTTTTTTTTTTAAATAAAAATAAAAAAGAGACCGCAACGGCCGTTACAACCTATATCGTAAAGGTAACGGTGGTGGCCGTTAGGACCACCATTACCATTATGGAATACCTTGACATCAGTATTCAACGAAACTGCCTAGGCTTCTACATTCACTTTAGCTTGCTCAATCATCCTTGACGCCAACTTGCACTTGGCTTTGAAGCAGCGGTTGTCCTTTCGTCCCATCTGGACCAAAGACCCATTAATAGAGACAATATCCACAAAAGCTTTCGTTCCTTAGTAGACAATGAATAAACAAGTGGTTTACTGATGTTGCGTCGCTAAGACACGTGGGACACATGTTGGGATAATCATCGCTTTTTATGGAGGTTGTCTATGATGAGCGCTCTACTTCTACCCGTTAGACAAGCAAAGGCTGCCATCATAGGAGAGGCGCCACACTGTCATATCCAAGCCGCCAGAATTAAACCCGAATTTGACCCCTTGTGTTGTGATTGATCAAGCTATAGAAGGGCCTTACTGAAAACTTGCCCGACTTTGACGCTCCCCAACTCAGGGTGTCTCTTACCCCGGCGAAAGGCTAAGGGCCTGGAGCATAGTTGAAGCCCTAGCAATCTCATCAATCTCCTTGTCTGATAGATTTCTTCCATAGTCTACCCACCTTCTTTTCTTGAATAAGAGAAACATTTTACAATTGTAATATTGCTTTTTGTTGCAAACTTGGCTGGCCTAGGAAATTCATATTAGAGGGGTCTTTCCCTATCCAGGCATCTTCCCAAAACCACACGTTCTCACCATCCTTGACTTTGAATTAGATGCCTACCCTGACTTAGCTACTACACTTTCAATTGCCTTCCAAATCCAGGAAGCTCTATACAATGAGGACCCTTTTACCCACCTCCAATTTGTTGAGGCTCCATACTTTCAAACCAACACCTAGCGCCACGAACAGCCATCCTCTGACCCAAATCTTCACAACCACTTCCCTACCAATGCTTCATTAATAGCTTCTATTGGCTTCACCACCGCCCAACCTCCCTATTCGGCTTACACACTTCGTCCTACTTCGATAAGTGCAATTTCTGAGTATTTGTTGAGCCTTGCCGTAAAAATTCGTGCCTCAACTTTTTCAAACGGTTCAATACCGACTTCAGACATTTGAAAAGGGATGTAAAATATAATGGCACGCTTGTCATTACTGCTTTTATCAAAGTAAATCTTCCCCCTAAAGATAAGTGTCTACTCTTCTATTTTGCCAATCTTCCTTCCTCTTTCTCTGTGACCTTGTCCCAGAGATGCTTCGGCAGCTTGCCCATATAGAGAGGAAAACGTAGATACACATATAGCCGATCTAATTAATTGTGATGAGGCTTAGATGATGATGATGATGATGATGATGACATTTATGGCTATATTGGCCTATAAATGTGCCCATAATGGACATATTGGCCTATGTCAACTGACATGGCCCATTTTTTTAGAAGAGACTAATTCACCGCTGTATCACGTAATGGTGATTGTTTCCTTTATGTAACGGTCAATATGACTATAACATAACCATTTTTTACTACCATGACACCGACATGAACAACAAATTAGCATATACCCTATACTTAAAGAGCAACAATTAATACCAAGATTTCGAGTAGGTTCTTGATAGGTGGCTAGATCATCCACTTCACATTATTTTTTGTCATGTGGCACCAAAAAGGCTCTAATACCACCTGCAGTGTGTTGCATGATGCAAACTTGATTCAGACCATTCCAAGTACACAACCATACAAGGCATCAAGGGTGACGATTACATACAAGATATTGGAAACAGGTGGCATAACTAACCCACAGAGAAGGGATAAGATCACCAAGTGGATCCACTGCAACTATAAAGTTGAAAATGAGTTACAAGAGAGCAGTTACTAGCCCAAGCACAATCCCAAATTGTGTTATCTGATATCTAGACATAGGTGAACTGGGTGCTAATTTAGTCCATTTCTTACTAATTCCAGCTACAATCAGATTCATCTCTCAAATGTAAGGTGTAAACTCAAACAATTCATGCAATTCAATTACCAAGACATGAACTTGACAATTCCATAAGCATTAGAATACTGAGCTGAACAAAGGAGGAATCATACCATTTTCTGGCAGAGTAAGGTAGGTCACAGACACAATCATGTGGACTACATTCCCACCAATCTAGAAAATCCACATAATGGGCCCCGATGTTATGGACGCATGGTCCAAAAATCACTCAGATTGAACAATCCTAACCATTGAATTTTGCCAGATACCCTTTTTCACCATCCACTTGATGGCAGCCCAATCGGATGGATGGGATAATCCGATCAATACAATTCTTCAGCCCTACCCCTTGCTATAGTAGGGCCCATTGTCTGAACGGCCTAAATCGTCAGCATGAATGCGAATGATTACACACATAGCATGCTGTAATTACCTGACCGAAGTCTGCCAATTTGAGAACACCGTCAGCGGAGATGAGAAGATTCGACGGCTTGAGATCACGATGGACCACCAAATTCCGGTGGCACGCGTCAACCCCTTGGAGGATCTGAACCATCCATCTCTTAATCTCGCCAACGGACATCCCATCCGAGCAATTCCGTTTCGCGTGGTGGATGACGGAGGCGAGATCGGAAGGGAGAAATTCAAGGACAAGGACAGCATCTTCATCATCATCCTCGTGCCAGAAGTAGTCAAGGAGGGAGACGACGTTGGGGGAGTTTTGTAGCGTTTGGAGGGCCTCAATCTCTCGGAAGGAGCTCTGGTAGTCGTGGATCTCCTTGAGCGCTACGATGAGGTTGTCCGACACGCGACGGGCGCGGTAGACGTCGGAGTACGTGCCGGATCCGATACGATCGAGGATTTCGTAACGGGCTGTGATTTCGGTGCGGGTGTGGATGCTCCAGCTCTTCCGAGAGGGACGAGAAGCTTCCATGGATGGAAGAGGGATTGCAGATAATTGGGAAAGAATCTAGGTTTTGGATGAGAGAGAGAGAGAGAGAGAGAGAGAGAGAGAGAGGGGCGGGACACGGTTCCTGGCACGTTGTACACGTGTTTTCATTTCCGGCATGTTGGGCCCATGGATTGGATATCTAGACCGTTGGTCTGTTGAGTCCCATCGTTGATGGATAATTTAGGGAAATTTTCACTGTTTAGGGGTACGCCGATATTACGGCCTTTTATAGATGAATCTGGACGGTTGTCTTACGCCAATTCATAACCGTCTATCCATATGCCACGAATAGAAAGTTTTAAGACTCTTTGATGTATGGCTCATCCAGGGTGCGACATAAAAAACCAATGGTATGGATTATGATTTACGGAATCCTTGTCAGAGTTGGAAACTCGTGTGTATTGTGCATAAGTGCTGGACTAGGCGAATTTCCTACGACAGTTGGTGCATGGAGCCATTGCAACAAGAAGCTCTATGGGCCCCACCGTAATGTTTGTATGGCATCCACTCTATCCATCATTTTCTTTAGATCATTCTAGCACGGGAATCCAAAAATGAGGTCGATCCAATAGTTAAATGAGCCACATCACAGGTAAAAGTGGGAATCGGTATGCCTGATATTTAGACTTTTTTGGGCCCAACTAAGGTTTGGATCAGATTGATAATTGAGTTTTTCATTCATCCTGCAGTGGATCGCTTTTTGGAACGGGTTGGATTGCATATGAACATCACGGTGGACACCAAGTTTCAATGGTGGGTATTCACATTCCCACTATTCCCTGTGGTGTGGTCCACTTGAATTTTGGATTAGCCTGTTTTTTTCTTTTTTCTTTTTTTTTTTTTTAAAAAAAATTATCATAAACAACATGAGCTGGATCAAATGATGGATGGAGTGGATTTCAGATTCAAGCATGGGTGTGGCCCACAGCTTTTTTGTTGCACCGTCTCATAATGTATTTTAATTACGTGGAGTGTGGCCATTGTTCATTATTGTTCATCCTGGATGGGAGTAAATGGAGATAAATGTTATCTGAAGTATATTTGAGCTGACAAGTAGATTTAGGGCCTGTTTGGGAGCGTTCATTTGTAACCCACTGGATTGGAACCCCCTGGATTTGCAATTCTTCCAGTGTGTTTGGCACCCTGGAGGCTGAATCAACTTAAATCCAAAAGTACCAATCCGTGTATATTTACAAGGATTTGAATTTAATTACTAATTCAACTTTAATATTTCTAATTAGTGAGATATGTAATTTTTGATATAATAGTTGTGATAAGCCCATTGAAATATATGCTCTGCTCAAAAAAGATGAAATCCCAAGTCTCGAATGGGCCACAAGCACAAGATCACGTCTGAGTAACTAACCAACAAATTTTAATTGTTGATTTACATGGATAATGTTTGGATGGTGCTAGACAATGTTTGGACGGTGCTGATTTACATAGACAATATTTGGATGGTGCTGATCATCATTAGTGGGTCATACGCCCAATAAAATGATAGTGTACAGTGACACACATGTTACACCTGCAACTATTGAAATGATTTTAGGTGTAATCCAAGCTCTCACCGTGGATTGCAAAACCCCTCGAAGAGGGGATTGGAAACCCCCTGGATTTGCAACCCCCAGTTACTTTAGGGCCTGTTTGGTCAGGCAGATCTCATGGTATTAGGAGGGATGGGATCAATTTTAAGGTAATGATGGTGGTGTCAATGGATTGTCTTAAGATCCATGGGATTGCTTATATCTCGGGACAAGTTCACTGGTCTGTTTGGCACGCCCTGCATATCCCGACATTTTACCATCCAACCAAGGGATAGGATCAATTTTAATGTAATGATGGTGATGTCATTGGATTGTCTTAAGATCCATAGGATTACTCATATCCCAGGACAAGTTCACCAAATCTGTTTGGCTCATCATGCCTATCCCAGGATATTGCCGATCCCATCCCTCTTAATACCGTGGGATCTGCCTGGCCAAACAGGCCCTTATGTTGGAAACCCCCTCCAATCCCCTCCTATCCATGGTGCCAAATGACCCCTTGGAACCAAATGGGTGAAATGTTATTTTTGAGTTACTTAGAGAGTCAGACCTAAATAAAAATGCCGTTATATGCATGTCCATCGTACATGTGTCACACTAATACCATTTCATTAAAATTACATTAATAAAAAGATCTAAACCATTTAAAGGTTGACCATTTATATTGATGGTTTTTTTGTTTTACACGCATGCACACCCCCACACACACACTGTAATGGGATTTCACCACCTATGGGTACTTGAACCCTTGACCAAGTGTTGAAATTCCTGAGAGTCCACCACCGGAGCAAGAGTAAAGACCCAAGGAACACAACTACTTGGGCCCAATATGCCGAAAATGAAAACACAGGACACAATTTAAAGGTTGACCATTTATATAGATGGTTAAAAATATTGACAATTACTTGTTTGTGATCTTTATAGTTGTGGCCCACTCGAGGGACACAATTTCATCTTTTTTTTTTATACTAAAGTATATATTTTAATGAGCTTATTATAATTATTATATTAAATATTACATACGTATATGGGTTTGAAATATTAAAGCTAATTTGGAGATATCATGTGTTCTTATAAATATATTGAAAAATACCCTAGCATTTTAATTTCTTCTTTATACTCATCCAAACAGAATATTTTGATTTCATTTAAATCCAATTGTGTAAGCTATTTACTCCAAATTCATTTACCTCTATTTATAAACTTCCCATCAACGGTAGAAAATTCAATCATTTGGATTTAAGCCCACGTTGAAAAAAGACACAAGAATGCTCCACATGTAAAGTATAAGTCATTGTTACAGCCAGATGACACCTAACATTAGGTGAGGACTTCTTCCTAAAAATTGACCAAGTCTCTTGTATTCTGAATTCTTTTAAATTTAAAAATGCAACAATTGTATTTTAAATTCTTTTAAATTCAAATATAAATGTCCATTGTGACTAAAATTTGAATTAGATTTTCAAACACTTTCTGATTTCCTTAAATGATTCTATATATTAAAAGATATCTTCTAATTGAATTTATCTTTTAAATATCTTGAAGTTAAAAACCTGCATTGTGTCATTCCTTGACTGAACGAGGATGTAGTAACTCACCTTGCTATCACTGTTTTTCATAAGTTAAGACAGATCCAACGTGTTCATAAGTTAAGACAGATATGAAAGAAGGTAAAACACAAATCTCAGCTTCATCGAAAACTTTTGTGACCCTAATAAATTTTTAATGGTGGACGACACTCTCTCCACTGTTTTCTGTTGTGGGGTCTACTCGAGTTTTGGATCTGACTCATTATTTGGCTAATACCCTAAATTTATATCACCAAATGGATACACAAGGTGGATACAACACATACATCATAGTGGGTCCCACGTAACTTGCTGACGTCACTTCAGTAGCTATTCTTGCTAATCAACCTGTCAGTAGCTAACCCGCGTCCTTCACGGCAAATCCGCGTCCAATCTGTACCGTAGCTGATTGGCTAGACGTCAGCAAGTTCTGTGGAGTCACATATTGAGGTATGTGTTATATCCAAACCCTCCATCCATTTTTTGAGCTCGTCTTAAGGCTTGAACCCAAAAATAGGGTCTAAAGATTAAGTATACCACAATGCAAAAAGCAGTTAGGGATTGAACGTCTACCATTGAAATCATTTTAGGGTCATAGAAGTTTCGGATCAATATGAAATTCGTTTTTCCTCTTCATCAAGGTATTTTTGACCTTATGAACAGATTGGACGGAAAACAAACATTATGGTGGGCCCTACGAATTTTTTAAAGGTGAAAATCATTACCCCGACTGCTATCTTTGGTGCGGTCCATTTGAGCTTTGGATATGATTATTTTTTGGATAATGTGATCTTGAAAAATAGATGAACGGTGTGGATATAATAAATACATCAATGTGGGTCCGCGTGACTTTAATCTCCTTTGAACCGTTCGCACAACTCTAACCTCGAGGAGCGTAGGCGCTCGTCTTCCCACGAGACGTATCTACTTCCCCTGCCACCAAACCCTTGGCTGGTAGTCGGTGCTATGTGGGCCCCAGCATGATGTATGTGTTTCATCCACTCCGTTTATACATTTTTACTGATCATTTTATGTCTTCACACCAAAAATGAGAGGGATATAAATGTCACATTTTTACTGATCATTTTATGTCTTCACACCAAAAATGAGAGGGATATAAATGTCAGGTGGACCACACCACAAGAAAACAATAGTGATCAGATATCCACCATTAAAATTCTCCTAAAGCCTACTGTACTATTTATTTGACATCCAATCTGTTGATTAGGTTCATACAGGCCAGATGAAGGGAAAAAACAAATTGATCCAAAACTTTTATGGCCCCCAAGAGGTTTTTTAACCGTCGACTTGAGTTTTATTCAATTTCCATTGGTTTTTATGGTGTAGTCCACTTGAATTTTACATGTACCTCATTTTTGGGCTCATGCTCTGAAATGATAAAAAAAAGTTGATGGACGGTGTGGATCAAGCACATAAATCATGGTGGGACATAAATAAGTTTCACATGTTAAAAGTTAGTTTTCTGGTAAGCAAACAATTTAAAAGAGAAAAAATTCCCCTTTTCTTAATTCCGCGTTAAGTATTATTTTTCAGAGTTAACGAACAGGCCCTAAGTCGATTTTTTCCTTTTTTAAAAAAAGAAATTGTTTTTTTTTTAAAAAATTTTTATTGGTAAAGAATTGAACTTTTGCATCTATCAAATAACCCATGACTGTCCAGCATATAATCAACAAAAAAACTATCGTCCATTATCTTATCCTCAATAATCAAATGGATAAGATCATCCACTTATAGATACTAGGACAGTGGATAATCATTAATCAGCACTGGACTCCACCAGATGTACCATTGGGATTGGATTTTCAATGTCTTCTGCCCTAATTGCTCCCTTTCCCAAGAGCTTAGGGAGCTCAAAAATAGAGGGATGGCTCATCTATCCGTATCTTGTTCTTCGTATGTGCCTAAATGCACACGTACATTTGTACTTCCTAATTGCTTCACACTTCACAGTCAAACCAAGAAAAGGCTAACATTCCCTGGCTATATGATATTAATGGATGAGCCATCCGTGCTGAAACCCAGTATACAAATGGTATGGATTGCTTAATCATGAAACCCACTTGCACAAACTACAAATCCATAAGAACAAACTACTTTCCACCCATGAATCAATTCCATGTTCTCAGGTGAATGTTGTAGCTTTTTATTGCAGTATCTATTTTTCTTGACAAAATATATTAGTTCCATTCACATGTTACAAAATCTAGTTAATGGGCTTGGTCCCACACTCATTAGTAGTGCGCGATCCAGGCCGTTCATCAGATAGGTCCCTTATTTCGAGTATGCATTGTGTTGTTCAAATGGGTTTGGTTTCATAATCACATGAGGTGCGCTCCAGTGGCAGTTGCACTTGCACCAGGCAGAAGTGGGACCCATGTGATGTAAGCAGGCCATCCTATCCGTCCATCAGACACATCACTAATGTCTTTTATTAAAGAGTGCCAAAAGGCGAAATACTTATTATATTGTCTTTTAATATTGTTGAAAAATGTTTTATTAAAGAATGCCATCATATAGTTTCCCAATTCATGTCACTAGCTTTCTAGCATTTTCATATCCAAATGTGTCATAGTGCCTATACTTTTATGATAGTTCCACCACCATTTTCACTCATTCTCCTCACATGGCGCTCAGATTAGGTATGTATTTTGTATCCATGCCGTCCATCCGATTTTCCAAATCATTTTAGGGCGTTATCCCAAAAATGAAGCAGACCCAATAATCATGTGGACCATACCATAGGAAACAGTGGTGATTGGCCATTAATGGACCGCGTGGATAAAGAATACATACATCAAAGGTGGGCCCCACGTTAGGGCCTGACTGTCTTGGGTGGCTCCAGATTCACCACAATGGGTACTCGAACCCACGACGGACGTGTTGAAACTCTTGTAAGTCTACCACTGAGGCATGATTAAGGATCCTGATGGATGTGTTGTTCCAATCTAGTTAAAATGGTCTCTAATCCCACACACATGCATAAGAATCCTATCTTTTTCGTATCCAATTAAAACAGTTCCTACGCACATACATGTATTCCATATAAATTTATGGCTGATTTATCCCACTAAAACATTTTTAGTCCCACATTTTCAACACTAATACGACGCATGATTTCTCTACATTGAGATCAACAAATACTAAGAAAGATTAGTGAGAAACATACAATAATCAAAATACACGAGGAACAAGAGTTCTAGAAACCTACAGCAACATTGAAAACAAGAATTCTTGAACCAGATCCAGAGAGAACGAAAAATTCCCTCTGCCCTGCAAAAAATTTCTAGGTACTTGTCATGGGAGAAATGAAACAACAACAAGACGGTTTGCAACTGTAACACTACACACACATATAACGATTGAGAAAGGTATTGGCCGTCCCAACACTTACAAACATAGCACACAGGCAATGCTCGAGAGCATCCGTGGAAGATGGCTGAGCATCCTAAGCCACACATGTGCTTCCGCACACGATATTCCTGCAGATGAATTAATATACCACATGATTAATAGAAAAGCAAGCATATAGCGATAGAAGTGTCAAGAGTCAAAAGAAAGATCAATGAGATATATTAAGTAATGTCTCGAGTGCAACAAAGCATCATGGCTGACTCCAATATCATAAACAAGAGAACCCAAACCACTGGTCGATCGGATATTTTAGCTAAAAGCATTCCACCAACCCAAGTTTCTTAGTTGCTTAGGACATCAACCTGAAATTTGGAGTGGGAGATGTGGAAATAATTAAGAATGTCCTACAGATAGGGTCGAGGAACGATACCTAGTTGCTATCTTTAAGGTGATATTCACCCCCTACTGATATAGAATAGAGGTTTTTTGGTTTTGCAAGAAGAGGGTGATAGCAAATCTGGCTCCAGGTTGAAACAAGCCAGCTTCTCCAACCTGGAAATATGCATTCTTCGACTTGCAAGATCAAAGCCACACAGCCCAAATTACTGTTGGCAAGCAAACACGCCCTGATTTTTGTTACACAGCAATTTCTGCAGAATTGCTGAACACCAAGACAAAAGGACTTGTTTTAAGAAAACTGGTAGAATAGAGAATACAAGAGAGAGATTAGAGAGAAGTTGTAATGCCTATGGAATGACCCAAGGCTGTCAACTTATTTACGACTTTACCACAGCCTATTTGAATTCAAAACGTGTCTAACTGGCAACACGCTGATGGTCCATATCATCAGCGTGTAGGTCAGACCCTCTTGACGCACCCGATTAGCCTGGTGGCGCACCTTAGCAATCTAATCGACTCCGGACACCTAACTAACACCTGGGAAAAGATTAATGCACCTCAAGCTCCTTGCGAGAATGCACCCGTGCACCTCGAGCACCCAGGCCCTTGTCTGCACCATGTGTGAGTGTGGACTGTACTTTGCATCGTCCTTATGTGACTCAGACCAGACAAAATGTAGTCTTACCCTTCCCTCTCTAGCCACTCGTGCGAGAATGCACCCGTGCACCTCGAGCACCCAGGCCCTTGCCTGCTCCATGTGTGAGTTGTGTGGACTGTACTTTGCATCATCCTTATGTGACTCAGACCAGACAATGTAGTCTTATCCTTCCCTCTCTAGCCACTCTCTCTGTTTAATCCCTTTCCCAAAAAACACAACTCGAAAGAAAAGCTAGTTTTTGGGTTGAAAAACCAGTACACTACTTTGAAAAGACCAACATGACCTGGATAAACAGCCTTTGAAGGGACTAAAAAGGATTTCATAACACCCATTATGATGGGAACGATCATTCCATGTTTTGTCATGTAATGAAAAACAGCTGTTTCAAAATAATGTTGTTTTCTCAATAAGGGGCAAGTGGATTTATTTTAATATACCAAGGAACATTATGAATTATGATGTTCTTTATGGAAAATTGTTTTTTTTTTTTTTAAATATTCTGTAATGCCATTGCTGTTATAAAACAGTAATGCTAGTACGCTCTTATGGCATCACAACAGTTTTTAAAACTTTGGAAAAGGTACACTTTGCAATCAGGACTTGGTACACATTGTGACCATGTCTTGATTATCCAAACCATTGTTCTAATGGAGGAAATGGGCTCCATTGATCGAATGGTCTACAAGCAGGGCCTCTTTCAAAGTTTGATCACGTACCTGACAAGTTAAGATTCAAAAATCAACTACTGAAACAACATGGACTCAATCACTCCTTGGATCCAAGTTGTACCTCAGGCTATTAGTGGCGCTTAGGCTAGAATCCACATATCCATGGACTCAACAAAAGAACTGTTATTCAATTAGCCACGATCCAATCTCACTCATAATTGCAGAAGCATGAAGCAAAGCACAACAGATTCAGCTGTAGGACTGAGGAAGTATCTATTTCAAAATGACAGTATGTGTAAATGACTATGAAGCGGGAGATCAAGTTCGAAGAGTGATTTGAAGCATAGACAACACCTTGTTAAAAGGACCCTGCAACTAAATTCTCACTACATAGCACACAAGAAGGGTCGAGGCGATACTATGCACTCAAGAAGCATGAAGCAAAGCACAACAGATTCAGCTGTAGGACTGAGGAAGTATCTATTTCAAAATGACAGTATGTGTAAATGACTATGAAGCGGGAGATCAAGTTCGAAGAGTGATTTGAAGCATAGACAACACCTTGTTAAAAGGACCCTGCAACTAAATTCTCACTACATAGCACACAAGAAGGGTCGAGGCGATACTATGCACTCAAGAAGGTCATCTATTTCTTCACAGAAGGCTATCTAATAGCATGAAGGAAATTTGGGTGTACCTTTACTAGTGTTTTACTTATGTCTGGCAACCAGCTAGACCAGGCCTGGGCATTGTCACCCATAGTTTTTCTAGGTTCACGTAAGTATGGTTAATGAAGTGCGTTATTTGATTGATTCAGATACATATCGGAGAGGAGACCCTTCCGTTCGATGATGGCGTCATCTATTTCTTCACAGAAGGTTATCTAATAGCATGAAGGAAATTTGGGTGTACCTTCACTAGTGTTTTACTTATGTCTGGCAACCAGCTAGACCAGGCCTGGGCATTGTCACCCATAGTTTTTCTAGGTTCACGTAAGTATGGTTAATGAAGTGCATTATTTGATTGATTCAGATACATATCGGAGAGGAGACCCTTCCGTTCGATGATGGTGCCCTTTTTTCCAGCTGTTTGAACCAGTCAAATTGCACAACTACTTCACCCACCGTGTGAGCTTTGCAGAAGTCATATTTAGTAATTGCGCAATGATCTATATATGCAGGTGGTTGTTTCCTAACAAATAGAAGGTCCAGGTGGATATCATCATTACAAAACAATAGAAAAAATGCATGCCAATGACAAATATGAACATTGTCTAATTACCATTTTAAGCCTCATAAATGACATAATTTTCAGTCACATATTCATACATTGCACAGTTGGTAAAAAACATCAAATGCTCTACATTGCACAACTGGTAAAAGACATCAAATGCTCTACATCATTAGACGCAGCTCCATCTCGATCAATCCCACTAAATCAACAACCATCAGCAAGCATAAACATTCTTTGTGGATCACCATTAGAAAAAGCATTTTTTATAAGTTCTAATGTGTCGTAAACTCTTGTTCTAGTCGTACATGCAAGTACATCATTGTTACCAAAGTTTACATGGTATGTGCCTTGTAGTTTGTGGCTTTGTGTAGATTGGGGGCAAAACACAACAAGCCCATTTTATCTTCCCCATCCCTACATTTTTTATATATCATCGTTGCTTAAAAAATGTTGAAGATTCTATTCAGCATCTCCTCGAGTGTGTCGACAAGCCAATGGTGTGCTTGGGTGCTACCTAAAAATGAGCATTCATGCATTTTCTCAGCACCTCTTGAAATTCTAATATTTAAGTAAAGGGTAACACGGCCACACTAGCAATTCTTGGGAATGTGAGTTCAATTAATGGTTCGGATTTCGAGAGGTCTAGCTAGCATGTTTCTTTTAAAAACAGGGAGGAGGAGCTTTCCTATTTAGTGCAACATTGCCTTGTAGGTTTAATGGAAAATGGAAAATAGGTAGCACCCAAGCGAGCCCTAAGTTTTGTTCTACAACAGAATCTATAGAGACTAGTGGCTTTCAGATTTGTAAATTTCCAAATCCTCCTCTTATAGGGTAACTTTTACACCAAGGAAACCCGGAAAGGAAGTTTACAAGTTAGAAATATAATAGTGATCTCACATGCTAAGAGAGAGAGATTAGAAAGAGAATTAGATATAGGAGGGGGAGAGAGAGAGAGAGAGGGAGGGAGGTGCCTCTCCCACATCCATACGATGAACAGTACATACAGCCCATGGCCAGGCCCCTTTGATGTCCATCTTCCTCACATCAAATTCTTTCGTCTGTTCATGTTCACCCTCTCACAATCTCTTCATAAGATGTCCTTGGATCTCCATTGATGGTGTAAATTTAAAAACCCAAATCTATCAATTTACATCAAGATCTAGGCTAATCCAGGCCATCTAAAATGATATATATATATATATATATATATATATATATATATATATATATATATATAACCCAATGCTTAGTTGCGCACCAGTTCTCGAGAGTTCTCGTGAGAACTTTTTGAGAACTCATCACACGTGATGTGAGCCCAAAATCGGAACGGTCCACGTGACGCAACACCCCATGAAACCCCCAAGGCCTGACTTTTGCCCTAATCCAAAACTTTGGTGGGCCATGTCAAAAGAAAACAATTTCCTCCCTTGATTTGCATTTCTCTTTGCTATGCCCACCAGAGTTTTGGATTAGGGTGAAAATTGGTCCCCAGGGGGGTTTCATGGGGTGTTGCATCACATGGACCAGTTGGACTTTGGGCCCATGACACATGTGCAAAGGTGAACATGCCCCTCTCTCTCTCTCTCTCTCTCTCTCTCTCTCTCTCTCTCTCTCTCTCTCTCTCTCTCTCTCTCTCTCTCTCTCTCTCTTTGTGTGTGTGTGTGTGTGTGTGTGTGTGTATATATATATATAAAAGTAAAAATTACATAAACTTTGAATAAGAAATAACAATCGATCTTTACTACTCATTAATAACCATAATAAATCAGTAACTTTCAATTTCGACTATCAAACCATTCAAACCCATGAAACATCACTACATCGCATACCATAATATTTGTAAAAAAACCTATATAAAACAACTCCTTACGTATTCTAATTAATAATGGATTCAACGTTGACCATTGGCAATATGTTAACTTAAATCGAGTGGATCTACCAATCCCTACATTCTTTTGCTCTCAAATTTCAAATAGACAAACCCTTAGAAAGTTTCTATGATTTGATTGGTCAGAGTGCAAAACAAACAAACCAATCGGTGCGATAAAAAATAGAAACCGATGATTATTGGTAAACCGAACCACTCTGATATCACTTTTGTAAGAGTTTTTGGAAACGCGACGAAAAAATAAAATTTGAAAACCTCAAATTTATATGATTAACTCTATGAATCTTCATTTCGATAACCTCAAGTTTCTACAAACAAAATATACATTCAATAGTTAAGATTTTCCCTCTTAGAAACCCAATCAACAAACTAGATTTGTCGTTACCGATCTTCCAATCCAGAAAGTCTCTTCCACATCCATCCCAGATGAAGGAGAGATGAGAACCGATTATGTCAGCCCTAGAGTAAGGGCGGGCCGAATACATGCTATCCATGCAGGTGGACCTCACACATGTGATGGAGGGAGGTGAGAGGGTGATCACACTCTCTCAACTTTTCTCTTTTCTTTGCAAAGTATCTCTCCATCTTCTTTTTTTTTTTCTTCATTTGAGATAAGATCTATTTATAAGGAGGGGGCTACGGTTTCAGGGAAACGCCAGTTATTGTACTCTACCACCCTACAGTTTTCCAAATGCCCTACTTCATTGGAATCCTATGATCCTGCTTAATCCCCTGCACATATATCCAATCCAATTTCATTGTTATGGTCGTGCACCAAAGACCCAATGCTTATGCAAAATAAGTAATAGATTTTAAATCTAGACCATTATATTATCATCAAGTGTGATAAAAACCTCTTTAATGGATAAACAAATGTTTAACAGATGAAAACATTTGTAAAACCTCTTGAGTGTAGATCATGCACCAGAGACCCAATGCCTATGCAAAACAAGTAGCAGATCTTTAAATCTAGACCACTACATTATCACCACGTGTGATAAAAGCCTCTTTAATGGATAAACAAATGTTTAACAAATGAAAACATTTGTAAAACCTCTCGAGGGTTGGGCTCAACAGAAAAACCACTTGATGAGCATCTACTCTCCTAGATCTAAGCCCTGCATCTCACAGGCCACCCCACTCGAGCTCGGTGTGAAAATGCCCCCGCATTAATCACCTCTTGAGGGTTGGGCTCAACAGAAAAACCACTTGATGAACATCTACTCTCCTAGATCTAAGCCCTGCATCTCACAGGCCACCCCACTCGAGCTCGGTGTGAAAATGCCCCCGCATTAATCACCCCTGGTGAGGAGTCTTGAACATGAGACCTCCCGCTTTGATACCAATTTGATGCAGGACAATTAATCACTTGCTCTAAAAGCTCGAACTGTTAGAGTATGGCGAATTAATCCCTTTATCTCATAGCCCAAGCCCCACGTCTCATGAGTTAGGACCTCGGTCGAACCCCCCTCATGGGCCCCAAATCACATGGGTACCGCCTCACACGAGCCACCCAAATCACACGGGTGGGGCCCGCGTCTCACGAGTCATCCACCTCACACGGGCCGCCCACCCCGAGTGTCCGTACATTTCACAGGCCACCCCACTCGAGCCCGGTGTGAAAATGCCCCCACATTACCAATGGATCCCTTATTTGCCCATTTGAGACATCCATGTATGCATCTGGATGCACTCACTTATATTGGTCACATGATGACCTCGCAAAGTGGGCTAAAGCACATATAATCAAGACCTTTAAACTTCACACATCCTAAGGTCTAAGGATTAATCAAATCCAATGCATCCTCAAATTTATCATAGTTCGAGCATGATGGGCCTGCCAATCTAAAGACTTGACTTTAATCCACCAATGCAAGTGCTCAAGAGGTATGGGATACTCACACTCCAACATGGGATAGGACAAACGCACACCGACTCGTCGTTGTGCCCAATGATGGAGACCTTCCATCTTGACCCATCATCAATCCCTCACATAGGATGATCACATCCATCATTACAATAATGACAATAACCATGGTAATGGATGGCCATGACAGTAGAAGGATCGGATTGAATATAAATGCATGGGGGCGGAATCCTATGATTTGAATGTACTAGAGGACATAAAAAACTATAGGGTGGTAGAGTACCATAACTAGTGTCTTTCTGAAAACTTAGCATTTTCCTTATAAATAAATCATATCCCAAAGGGGGAGAGAGAGAGTTCCTATGTTGGAAGATTGGTAATGACATGATCAAAATTGATCAAGTGGGTTTCAATCTAGTAAATCCTAACCATTGAATTCATATTTTTTCTCTTTATGAAAACTTGAGATTATCAAATTATGGATCCATAAGAGTTAATCACTTAATCTGAGGTTTTAAAATTTTTGAATTAGACTGCATTTTTAAAAACTCCAAAAGTGGTATAAGAGTGGCCTCGTTTTTCAATAATTGTCAATTTTTATTTTTTAAGGCGTCGATAAGTATGTCCGTTTTGCACTTTGATCAATTAAATCATAAAATCCTTCGCGAAAATCATCCATGTGAAATTTGAGCGCAAATGGACACATTCATTGGGAGATCCAATCGATTTAAGTTAACTTGTTGTCAATGATCAATGTCGAATCCATGATTGACTAAGGACACAATGGGATCATCTTACATGTCTTTCTTTCGTGAATATTATGACATGTGATGCCGTGATGTTTCATGGGTTTGGATAGTTTGATGGTGTTGATTTGATGGTTGAATTAAAAGTTACATGTTTGTATGTTTTTGAGGGGCGGTTAAGATCGACTGTTATTTATTATTCAAAGCTCGACCGTTGTTTATTATTCAAAGTAATGTAATTTTCACTTTTCTTATAAATTCAATCACGTATAACATCATAGATGGCTTGGATTAAACAGTTCTCAATGTAATTTGATAGATCTAGGTATTTCAATTCACATTGTTGATAGAGAACCAAAAACACTTAATAAAGAGTTCACAAGAGGGAGAACATGGATAGACTACGGAACATGAGGTAAGGAAGATGGAGGAAACGGAATTTCCAAGGGGGCGTCAACAATATTCGTACAGATGTGGGACAGGAGGCACAAACCCCACAAAATTCTTGAAAATGGGCTTAGTATAGGTTAAGTAGGCCTAAGTTAATGCGAGTGGGCCTAGTCGATAGAAATGGGCCTATGATAACATGAGGGTTGTCAACAAGTGAGGCTTGGGACTAGCTTTGGCTCCATTCAAAATTTTGATTTTGCTTGGCCTGGTCCCAACTCATTGACGATCCTAGACGTCAATATGAATTGCTTATTTAACAAAGGCGATCAACCATGCAATTTAAGTGAAAAAATTATTAAGAAGATAAAACTTCAAGATCATTGAAGATGGATGTCAAATTTGGATGCCTACAAGGATGTATTGTTTGTTTGCTAATGGAGCTTCATAAGGACAAACTCCAAATTGGATATGAACCGAGAAGGACATCACTTTGGAAATCAAACAATTCATAATCTAATAGAAGTTTACATCACCTCATCATGTTGCGATGATTCTTTACACCGTAAGATGGTCTCTATGTAGATTTTTTGCAAGTCAAAATGCAACTTACCAACATACAAAGGAGAGAGAAGTCAAATTCCATATCTTAGACTTTTTAAGAGCACGGATGGTCATAAGGAAAATATTGACAAGGGCAATTAGAAGCACGGTATGGAAAAACAGTTAACGACCATTATATAACTGTTACGCATTATGAGGCCAAAACGCCCCTTGTAGAAAAAATGACCTGCAACAGCCCCAAAACAGTTTTTTTAGGGCCATAACGGCCATTACTGTCTATATCGTAACGGTAAATATATATATATATATATATATATATATATATATATATATATATATATATATATATATATATAAAGGTCAGCAGTGGCGCCCATTGTTACTGTTATGGAACATCTTGATCAGACCATCCTTGCACGTGGGATTTTATTTTGGGCAAAAGGATTTAAGAAGACTTGGAAGTTTTTGCGGAACTCTAAAAAGGACATGGACTCCAAACTAGATATTAACTCAGAAGGACACCAAGTTGACAATCAAATAGTTCAAAATCTAACGGAATTTACATCCTACAACTACTCCACGTTGAGATGATTCTTTACATCTAGAGGTGGTCTCTATATAGATTTTCTTGCAAGTCAAAATGCAACTTACCAACATACAAGGGAGAAGCCAAGTTCCATATATATATATATATATATATATATATATATGGTCTCCCATAAAATATTGATAGGGGCAACTTTCCTCCTTTTGGATTATTATTTCCCTTTCAAATTAAAATTTTTAAAATTGAAAGAGTAATGGTCTAATGCATTGTTGTCATGTGCGATCGCATATGCGATCATGGCATATGCGATCTGGCACATATGCAATCGCATATATTGCATATGTGAAAATACAGCATATGCGATCGCATATTGGCCATGGCACATTGAATTTTTTTTTATTTTTTTATTTTTTGCAAAAAATAATATTTTGTCTATAAAAAGGCTTCCAAATCTCCTCCATTTGCAATATTTTCACCCCAAAACTCTCCTACTCTATTTTTCTCTTACATTTCTTAATTACAAGTGGTCTTAATCTCTCTCTCTCTTACATTCCCTCTCTCTTGGAAGTTGGAAGATCAAGATTCAAGCACTTTTAAGTTTCAAGGAAGAAAGCTTGTTGATTTTCTACCATAATAAATAAATAGCTTGTTGATTTTGTTGTTACTTCTTGTCAACTATATTGTTAAATGTGGATGACTTGATGTTTAATTCATTGTTTAATTGATTTTATCTCTTTCAAATGTATTTTAAATATGTAAAATTAGTTATCTATTAACTTAGAAAAGTTCTCCTCAGTTTCTTATAATTTGTTTACAATTTTTTGAATTTTTCCCTAATACATATATATTTTTTAATTTTTCAAAAAAAATAAATATGCGATCGCATATGCGCATAGGCATATGCGATCGCACATGATCGCATATGCGATTTGACAACATTGGTCTAATGGATATAAAAGAGAGAGATTGGATAAGATAGGAATAAGCAGTAGCACCTCATTCAAACACATCCCATATCTCTTGATCCTTCCCTTATAAAAAAGGAGCATTTCCTTGTAAAACGCATACCACGAACAAGAATCCCCAGAGAGAAAATATGGAGGTTTTTTTAATCCTTTTGTCCATCTGGCCTACCTCTAGACGATCCAAGCCATTGATTGGATCCAGGGACCATCTTAATCGCAGAATTAGAGGGGTGAGAAGATCATTTAGGGCTTGTTTGATTAACTATAAATACATGTAAAGCAGTGGTAAATAAGTAATGATGGTTTTCTTTTGTATTTATTGATGTTGACAGGGAAAAGAGGGTTGATTGTGTTAATAACCTCTTTGGAGCCCACCATGGTGTATATGTTTCATCCACATCGTCCATTCATTTTGTCACATCATTTTTGGATTTGAGATTTTTTTTAAGAGGCAGATCTAACACTTTGCAGCCCCTAAGAAGTTTTCCATGGTAGGAGTTCAATCCACACTTTTTTGTGGTGTGGTCCAATTGAGTTTGGATTTGCCTCTTCTTTGGGGTTTTGCCCTAAAATGATTTGACAAAATGAATGGACAGCGTGGATGAAACACATAGGTTACTGATACAATCAACTCTCTTTTCAAGAATCATACCCGTCAAGTGTCAGCATTGGTGAATACAAAAAGTAAACATCATTACTCATTTACCACTGCTTTACCTGTATTTACAATTAACTAAACAGGCCCTTATGCTCTCATAGTGGTTAGGCAGACCACTGGACATATACTGTCCATCTATCTTTGGCTTTGTATGTAGATTCTCATAATGCGTAGACCGTCAAATCCTGCAGGCCCACCCATCCTAGCTGTCTATCAGTTTTTGTTTTTTTTTTCCCTTTCTTTTGCCTTGGATTCCACATATCCAAACATGCCTGAAAGAAAAGAATGAATGTAACTAAAATTTGAGAGCTACTTCCTCATCGTAAATACGGCAAAATTTCATGGCAATTTGCACAATTCAATTCAATAATAGTCCCTTCTTTTTTTCTTTTTTTTCAGAAGTAACCATTTCATTCAAAGGAAGCAGTAATTACATCAGAGTAAATGAACCAAAGTTGCAATACAAGTAGTCCTTCCAAATGAGCCTTACTAATCACATCAAACAAACCCATTCAAAAGTAGCTTTGTAAGGGCCTTCTTGAGAAAGTTAAAACTCAAATACAAAAACCAACACAAACCAAAGAATGCTATGCATACTATCTCTTTATTAAAGATGCATTATTTTTAAGCTATGAAGTATAGATCAGTCTATTACTTACATTATTGAGCAACCAGACCGTCTACGTCTCTTCTTCTTCACCATCTCCTTCCTTCTCGGAGGTTGAAGCACAACCTTAATTGCAGTATCAAAAACAGCTTTGACATTCTACCCACGCACATAAAAGGGGGGAAAAAAAAAATCAAAACTTGTGAAATTAATTGCATTAGAAGATGGACAGTGTGAAAAATGAAAGAGATCCAACAGTTGAAATTCAAAAATCTACCTGTTGAGTTTTAGAACTGCATTCGATATACGCTGCAGCACCTATTTGTTTCCTAAGCTCCTCTCCCTGGAACATGCCAACTCAGATTAGTTCAATTCCAATGGAGATATAATTTTTTTTAAAAAAATGGCAGAGTGAAAGATAGATAATCGATGCTAACTTGAGCAGATGTTATTGCCGCACTGCCTAGATGATCAGCCAGATAACCTTTGTCTTCGCGGAGATCTAAAATGTAAAAAAAAAAAAAAAAAAAAAAAAAATCATTGAAATTAATAGAATTGTACAAAGCAAAACCTGTATAGAACAGCAGCAAATTTCTATTGCTCCAAATTATATGATCCCACAACCAGATAATGAAAAAAATATCAATTTGTTTACACACCTAACTTCGTCCCAACAAGAACAATGGGAACATTGGGTGCGAATCGACGAAGCTCAGGCATCCACTGATTGACAAGTAAACCGAAAGAAAAGAAAGAAAATAATTAATTAAAATACTAAATCACATAAATCGCAAACAGAAACACAAAGACAAATGATGATTAAGCCTTCTATAATTAACATGAGAACAAAAATTTCTTCAAACACAGCCTCCAGTGGTAGACTCTCAGGAGTTTCAACACCTGGTTGAGGTTTCGAGTACCCATAGGTGGTGAAATCCCACCATGGCGTGAGTGTGTGGTGGTGTGTGTGCATGTGTAAAAAAAAAAAAAAAAAAAAAAAGTAAACCATAAGAAAAGAAAAAAAATAATTAATTAAAATACTAAATCACATAAATTGCAAACAGAAACACAAAGACAAATGAGGATTAAGCCTTCTATAATTAACATGAGAAACAAAAATTTCTTCAAACACAGCCATGAGGCCCATGACCAAGATGAGTAACAGCTAAGGAGAAAGAAAAACACTTAGTTGCCAGGCACCTTCTTTTAAGGGGACGTATAGATATTCGCCTTAAGTGGTGTTTGGTTGGACGCAGCTGCTTAGATTATCAGACTTTTCGAAGTAACATTTCGGGTGGTGCCACTATTTTTGAAGTTAATCGAAAATAGCTGCAAACCTGTACTACATCTCAACTAGCAATGTTTCTGGTATTCACTGCCAACTTGGGCAGAAGTGCATCTTCTCGGCTCATATTAATAGATCTACCCAAACAGGCCTTAACTCAAGTAAAGCACAAACCAAACAGCCAAATACCATGAGATTTTAGGCTTTGATTTCAAATGACAATAACCTATTTGTTCAAACATAACCCAAACATGGGCACAACAAAAATGAAAGCTTAAGGAGAATTCACAAAAACAAAAACAGTAATCCGGACAGTGCCTTCTTAAAATACTACTCCAAGTAAAACATAAAACTGATAGACATCCAAAAAGATTGAAAATCTAGGCTTTATCTTTTGAAATGAATGACCCATTTGTTCAAAGATGCTCCAACCAAAGCCACATTTCAGAAGAACCAAAAAAAGAAAAGAAAAAGAAAAAGGCGAGAGAACATCTGGCAGATACCTTTTTTAGAACATTCTCATAGCTTGCTTTGCTGAGTAAAGAGAAAGCTAAAACAAACACATCTGCTCCTCTATAACTCAATGGCCTTAATCTGCTGTAATCTTCTTGGCCTGTCATTTAAACATGGGGAAAACAGATGGATAAAAGACAGATATCAGAAAACAAAGAAAAAAAGAAAATGTAGACCCCAGAAATAAAAGAAACAGACCAAATACCTGCAGTATCCCACAGACCCAAGTTGACAATGCTCCCATCCACAGCCACATTTGCACTGAAGTTGTCAAAAACAGTTGGTATATAATCCTGCCAATAAAACCCAAATTTTAAAAATAAATTAGAAAAATTACCGATTAATGCATACAAATACTCGAAATAAAACAACTAAAAAAAAAAAAGCATAGTCTCAGTTCAGATAATACACATATAAAAGCCAAGATAAATACTACATTATCCAAGCAGAAAATAAAAAACCCAAGTACAAAAAACAAAAAAATGTGCAAACTGTAAAAATCTTTTATGAGATGACCCAAATACAGGAAACAGAAAAACCCAACAACAGAATCCAGAAAAACAAACCAAAAAAAAAAAAAAAAAAAAACAGAAAAAGGGGATTTTGGAAAATGGGTCAGTTAATGGAGGCATTTTGGGAAATGGGTGAGTTAAAGGAAGAACATATACAGTAGGGAACTTGTTGCTGGTGTAGCAGATGAGCATGCATGTCTTCCCAACTGCCCCATCCCCAACTGTCACACATTTTATGAACTTTGAAGCACTCATTTCTTCTATCTCTCTCTATAACAACAGAAAAGAAGCTTTCAACAGAAGAAGAAGAAAAAGAAGAAACAGTCTCAAAACTAGGGAGGCTTTTGGGTTTTCAAGAGAAAAGAGAAAGAAGAAGAAAGAGGAAGCAGCTCTTAAGATAGAAGAAAGTCTTTTGGGTTTTCAAGAGAAAATAGATAGAAGAAAGAAGAAGAAGAAGCTCTGGAGTTAGATAATAACAGTGGAGAAGACAGGCAAGTATAATATAAGGAGGTAGGTGTTTTGTCTTGGAGTCGAAGCCAGGGTAAAAAGGCAGAGAGAGAGAGAGAGCTGTTACACCCATTTTCTGTTCAGTGGGGGGTCATGGTTCGTTGATCTGTATCGTTGATATCCAGAGCTGTTGCACCCATTTCCTGAAAGTGGGGCCATGGTTCGTTGATATCCAGACGGGATGATTTTAACAATCGCTGCCCTTTTTTCTAGGCATCTGCTGTATTTCTATTAATAGGGCTAGTCATCCAAGGGTTAGGATCTTCTAATCAAGATTTTTTTTTGGCCAAGAACGCATCCCTAGAAGGTCACATAAGATGAACGGTGTGGATCAACAAAATGTGGGTCCCATCACAGATTGGTGCATCAGGATAATTTTCACCTACGGGGGACAGATGCAGTCAACGGAGGTTTGGTGGGTTCTGTCTTACACTGCAGCTTTCATCCCTCTCAATAAATTTCAAATCCATCAGAAAATTTTTTGAAATGCAGAAAGCGGAGAATGGGGCCCACTCCTCACAAACGGCTCTGCCCTCTTTTGCCTGTTGGGATCCACCCAACACGGTCTCTCTTTTGAAACTCCATGACACGTGTTTCAATACTCTGTACTCTTGTGGATGATACACGGCCACTTGTGTAGGACCCAGTAGTGATCCCGATTTTTTAATCAAATCTGATTTTAGGACCGTGTCTGGGTGGGTGACTGTGGTTTCCCCAGTTTCGTCCATTTTTACTTGATTAGACACGAGTGCCAATTCGTCGGCGCCTAAGTATCAAGCATCACACTCCGCCAGAGTATCAAATAGCCTGCCTTACGTAAATCCCCTGGTCTGGAGATGAATTACTAAATTGACCTTGCTATTTGGGAGAAACCAGGAGGTTGCATTTTTGACCGTTGGATGATCTAACAATGAATGTCATTTGCAGGCTTCACAGCAAACGTGGCATGGTCCTTCCATGTGCTCTCTAATGTCATTTATACACACGGTCCGTCCATTTTGACAGATCATTTTAGGGCTCAAGCCTACAAATTAGGCAGATTCAAGGCTCAAGCGGATCATATTATAAGAAGCATTAATAATAATGACCTATGGTTGAAACGTTAATAGGGCCGAATGATGATATTTATTTCCCATCTAACATCTTTGATCTGAATGAGTGTTAAACACAAATATCAACTTCATCATCGTAGTCAGGGATGAAAGGAAAACAAAAATATCATCTGCATCATCAAAACTTAGAAGCCAAGTCCTTGCACAAGCCACGGTGGGGGCAGACTCACAAATAGGGCTATCAATGGGTCAGGCCTAGGGTAGGTTGCTGCCCAGATTTACTGTCTGGCACTGTTCAAAATTTTAATTTTTATGGCCGAGCATGGTCTACTCATACCCTACACTCACGGGAGTTTCAACATTAGGTCATGGTTCGAGTAATCATTATGGTGAGATCCCACTATAGTGTCAATTGATGAGTGCACAATGGATTGCATGGTGTGGCATACACTAGGACAAAAGTGGCGTGCCAACACAATGAAGTTCTATAGGTCTTACCATGATGCATGCGTACATGTTATTTGGTTATTTTGTGAGATCTTTCATTTTAAGATATGAGCCCAAAAGTAAAGCATATCTAAAGCTCAAGTAGACCCCACCATAGAAAGTAGTTGGGAAAATAATGCCCTCCATTAAAACCTTCCTAGAGCTCACAATATCTAACCTTCTTATAAATAAGGTCATTAAATAGATGAAAAGAAAATAAAAATATCAGCTTGATCAAAAACTTTTATAACCTAGGAGAAGTTTTTTTATGCTAGATCTTCAAGTGTTTTCTTAGCGTGGTTTAGCTGAGCTTTGTATTTACTTAAACTTATTTTTGAGCTCACATAGAAAAATGATATCATAAAATGGATGAACTTTGTTCACGTTGATAACACATACATCATGACATGGTATGGCCACATAACTTTGCTCACGTAAACAATACACATGGCAATCTGCATTCATGCCTGGACTGAGTCGTCCTCGCATAAGCAGGACGCAATCCACGTCCACCAAATGCATCCAGAAATGGATTGGCTACTCCCCTGCCACCGGCCAATGGCTGGTGGTTGGTGCTGTGTGGGCCCCACCATGATGTATGTGTTTCATCCATGGCATTCATATATTGTTCTAGATCATTTTATGGTATGAGACCAAAAATGAGGTATATCCTACTCTCAAGTGGACGACATTACAAGAAATAGTGTTGAATGACAGTAGACCATTAAAAACTTTTTGGGGGCTATAAAAGTTTAGCTGATCTTTGTTTTTTCCCTTCATTTGGGTCTGTATGACCTAATCAATATATTGGATGTCAAATAAATAGTACAGTGGGCCTTAGGAGGATTTTAATAGTGGATATCCAATCGTTATTGTTTTCCCATGGTGTGGTTCACCTAAGATTTATATCCCTCTCTTTTTTTGGGATCAGGCCCTAAAACGATATTTTAAAATGGATGAATGGAATGGATGAAACACATACATCATGTTGGGGCCACAGAGCACCAACCACCAGCTGATGGCTGGTGGTAGGGGCAATAGCCAATCCGTTTTCAATGCATCACGGTCTAAGCCAGTATACAATAAACACTCATTCTCTTACGTGCCACACAAGCAGACCCGAACTGTTATCTGGTGGGCCCAACTATGGATGGTCAACATTTGAAAGATGCACTGATCAAGTGATCATAGCCACCGATTTGACTTATGAAAGATGATTGTTGATTGCTTGTTGGACCGATTCTTATCCTCAAAAGTCATCCAATGAATGGTTAGGATTACCGGCCAATATACTTTTTCGGTAGGCCCCATCCAAAATAGGCCAACAAACTCGGCAAACAGAACTTGTACATGTGTGCCAAGTGTGTGGAAATTGAGTGTTTGAAAAAAGATGAAAAAAGAAGAAGAAGAAGAAGAAGAAGAAGAAGAAGAAATGAGAAGTCTTTAGCATTGATGGCCCACCTACTAGATTATCTTTGTTTTCCGTGGAATCTTGCTCAACTGTCTACCATGTCAGAGTTAAGTATCCGTTCCATGCTATGGTGGGGGTTTAAAGGATTCTACAATGTTGGGATTCTTGGATTCTTCCACCATGGTCCATGAGAGTAAGTCCCCATCCAATCAACAGTTGTGATCACTCAAGTGTTGAACATGCATAATTTAAATATAGACAGTTGATCTTTTCTCTCATTGTCCATTTGGCATGTGCCTCATGAAGCCGCCCGTTTCTCCGTCTATATGGCCTAGATCTTGCGTTCGTGCATCGTACTCGTATGAATCTCTTTGATCTCGGTCGCACGATTCACCCATGCATGTACTAAGATAACATGAGATGGAAGCGGGATTCATGCCACATGTGCTAATATGTTGTACATGCGAAATTTCTGGGCCTCTAACCAAGTAAGGAGGATGAGTATTCTTTGGCCAAAAAAGTTTAGAATATTCTACTCATTAGGTGGCTGGGAATGGACCATTAAAAAATGGAAGATATTTATATCCGAAGAATCAGCACAGGAAACTTTCTTCTAATATATTATAAATTTTCTTTCTCATCTAATCAATTAATGGTCCAAATCTCACAAAACATTTTATTATTTGGATGTGTCCCGCAAAGACACCTACTCATGATAACGCCAGCGAATACACAAGTAACCTTTTGAAATGTTCACATGTGACCTTGCATGTTAACTTTCACATAGGACATTTTTATTTTTCACTGGTGAGTCCAGTCAGCAAAAAATCTGAGTCATGAAAACTGGGGGCAACCTTTTACATGGATCAGATTTTCTAGAAAATAGGTGATAATGATGTACTAAAGAAATTGTTATAAGTAAGATTAAAATTTTCCGTACAATGTTGCATGTGAACATTGCTACTGAGCTTGGGGACATACGTACTTCACTCACCGAGAGCCACATGTTAGAACTTTCACTTTCACGAGATCCATAGCCGTCCATTAGGTACGCTGCTTCATGTTCATCTTCCAATCCAAAAATCATAACTACCCAGAACTCAGGTGGGCCACACCATAGGAAAAAAAAAAATCGGATGCAACGCCTACCATTAGTTTAGTTTAGGCCCACCGGTGTTTTTAGGTACCATCTAATCCATTCATCTGATTTACCCATAGGGATGAAGTAAAAATCCAAAAATCACATTATCCAAGAACTTAAGTGGGCCATATCAAGTGAATTTATAGTTTTTTAGATATAATTTATAGAGTGGCCCACGTGAGTGTTGTGTCATCTTAAATTTTTTGTATCAAACTAAAAAAGGGGTGTGATTCACCTAATGGACGGAGTGGATTTCATCTACATTGAGAAAAGTGCCTACGGTACGTACCTCCGCGAGTTACGCTTTTCTTTGCGTCCATGTCACGATTCACGAGAGGTTGGGCGTTTCGTAATTTCAGAAGAATCTGAGGGCAGTTTATTAATGAGCTCTGTTCTTCCGTCTTCGTACTTTTCTGGGCTACCAAATTCAAACGGAAACTGTTATAATAGACATCTAATCTGACTAGCAGTTACTGCCCTTTTTCATTCTTGGTAATAAAAAGTACAAAACTGTACTACTGTAGCACACAAAAGCAGAAAGGATGGGTGTAATTGTCAGGAAAAGAGGCTCCTGTTCAAATTCGTAATCAATGTCGCGGCTTCTGTCCAACAACTCGGCAAAAATTCGCCCGTTTGGAAAAACCAGGCGATTTTTATTCGTTTGAAATGGAAGCGAATCGCGTCGTGGGAGCGGATTGGATACTGAACGCTTCGGTAGTCAAAACGCTACTGAAGTGCTGTGGCAAAATGCCATTGGTTAGATACCAATGGCATGTTCCCCGGATATAAATGCTACTCCGTTGGATCCGTTAACGGATCTTTCTCCGTTTCCGCCGTGCACACTCGGCCATGAAATCGGATTGTCATACTGAGAAAATTCAGTTGGGCCCACTGTGAATTTATGTGATTTACCAGCACCTTCCATCTGTTTTTCCATCTAATTTTAGGCGTTGAGCCCATAAAAGAAGCCTATAAAAATCTCAAGTGGACCACACCACAGGAAACAGTGGAAATAATGATTTCCACCGTTGAAACCTTTCCAGGCCCACAGTGATGTTTATTTTTCATCCAATCTGTTCAAAGGATAAAAAAAAAAACATGGATGAAAGTAAAAAAATATATATATAATCTTGATCCAAAACTTCTGTAGCCCCCAAGAATTTTAAATTCAATTCACACTGTTTCCGTTGGTGCAGTTGATTTTAGCCTTTTAGGGCCCGTTAGGATGGGTGAATTGGAAGGGATTGAATGGTATTAGGGTGGATGGCATGGATTTCATGGTAATGATGGTGTTGTCCGTAGATTGTCTTAAGATCCATGGGATTGTTATATCCCGGATTGCTATATCGAGTCAGTTTGGCACGCCCGGCCAATCCTGGGATTGAACCTTACCATCCCTTCCAATCCCTCAAACCAAACACGTCCCGGGCAAATTTGAATGGATTAGGGTGGATTGGATGGGATTTAAAGGTAATGATGGTGTTGTTAACTCGGGATCAAATCACCCGGTCTGTTTGGCACGTTGGGCCAATCCCGAGATTTAACTTCCAATCCCTTCCAATACCATCTAATCCCTTCCAATCCACCCATCCAAACGGGACCCTTATATGCTTAGATTTTGAGCTAAGCTCTAAAATTATCTTATAAAATGGATGGAGAGACTGGATAAAATATATAAATAATGGTGGACCCCACAGAGTTTACTCAGTACGCAATCCGCTTTCCTTCAGCACGTACCAGTAAACTCCACATATATTTTATCTGGACGCGGAAGTTCTTGAGAACCCAGGTGGGGCCACTATGATGTTTGTGAGAAATCCTCCCCTTCCATTCATTTTTTTAGTTCATTTCACGACATGATGCCAAAAAGAACAGTATCCAAAGCTCAAGTGTGTTATACTAAAGGAAAATGTGGTTAGGGAAATTACTACCGTTAAAATCTACCTGGGTTCGACAGTGATGTTTATAAGCCATCCGTACCATTAATAACTCCATTCCTACTGGGATGAACTGAAATAAAAAATATTAACATGACTTAAAACTTCTGTGGCCCACGAATATTTCAACTATGGACGTTCAATTATCACATTTTTGGCCCACTTGAGCTCTGGAAACGGATCATTTTTAGCTTCATATTTTAAATTGAACTCAAAAAATGGAAGGACAGGTAGGATTTCTCACAAACATCACAGTGGCCCTACCTGGGTTCCCAGCGCAGGAAATCAACGTCCTTTTTTTCTTAAGACGAACAATTACCTGTGCATGGCCGAGTGCATTTACGGCATAAACGGAAAATCATCCGCTAACGGATCTCCGTTAGAAGAGCATTTATTAGAAGGAAACAGCCGATTGGTATGTACCAATGCCATTTTGCCACGTCACTTAAGTAGCCTTTTGGCTACTGAAGCCTTCACTATCCAATCCGCTCCCTCGCGTCGTGCACCTGCATAAATGGACTCGGTCCAGGAAGGGCTCTGGGGCCTACTGTGATATATGGATTTCATCCACGCCGTCCATCCATTTTTCCAGATCATTTTATTATATGATCCCGAAACTGAACTAGATCGAAGGCAAAAATGGATCTCACACTAGAGATTGAAAGATCACCATTAAGAACTTCCCGGGAGCTGCAGAAGTTTTGATCAAGTTGATATTTGTGTTTTCACTTCATCTAGGCCTACATGAATTCTTCTTGGAAGGATGTTAGATTTATAAGGTATTAGTCATGGATTCCATGGCTCAGTTGATTTAAATTGAGTTACTGTAATACACGTGTGTAATTGCAGGTGCATACTTTATCAGAATATCAAATTACTCCCTCAAATTGACAAGTCCTGTAATGCACCGTTCGTGATCCGAGAATTTACGAGTAATTTTTTACTATATAGGCAACTGATCATCCACCTTTTTTTATTAGACCCGAACAAAACCTACTTGCCAATGTAGACCTCTATCATTTACCCTAAAAATCAGGGGTATTTTTATCCAAAACCCTCTTTTCCGTACCCTAAAAATTTACTTTCATAGCATAAGTTTTCGGCCTTTCATTTAAAAAAAACGCATAAAAGGTAAGTGTCTATAATACTCGAGAAATGCTAATGTGGTCCACGGGTGTAAGAAAACATAATTCACAGGCAGAGGTTCAGAATGACCACCTAATGTATGGTTTTTATCCATGCTATTCATCCCTTTCCCTTTTTCTTTTTCTTTTTTTTCATTTTAGGAGCAGATGCAGGACATGGGTTGTAACACTTCAATTCTTTAATACTCGGATATTGATTGTTCTCGAGTATAACACTAGTAAATTTTTTATTTGATTGGATAATTGCACGTGCCTACGTGTGCATATACTTGAAGACTCCAAAATCATGAGTCGGAACTTAAAACCTAGAGACCCATAAATCAACTAAACTCCGTAATCTCACTGGTCAAACTATATTATCCACTAACAGGACTCAGATTTCCCAAATCCTCGTACTCTTAGCCCATCAATCTGACCAGATAGAGCCTACCTAAAACACATCACATTGAATATTCAAACCAAATGTTAACCTATCAAGTTGGGGGCCATCAAATTCTCCGTTCATTAGGCCCTAGTATTTGATTAGAGGAAGTTAGCACTAATTGTCAATGAACGAAATGCTTGATATGAGTGAATGGTCAACAAAATACATGGAGTGATCCCTTAGGGTCTTAGAGCCATCAACTAGGCCAATTCAGACGATTTAAGGCCAATTAAGGACTATTTAAGTCATGTCAGTTGCACCAACTTGAGTAGCATGAAGACAAGGAAAATTAATGATCCATTGGTTCGACCTGCAGATTATCAATTCCTATCAGTTCAATCAATAACTGTTGTCGGTTTGAATGACATCCTCCAAATATCACTAAACTTACAACCACCAAAATTTTCTATTTGGGGTTATAAAAGCCTTCGCCCATTTCTTTCTTTTCCCATACTCGAGAAAGAGAGTGAGAGGAGGAGACTGAGAGAAAGGGAGTGAGTGAGAGAGTGTAGAGATCGAGGAGATCATATGTGAGTTGCTACATCGGGCTATTCTTCACCAAATTCGGCTTGTGCTCACCATCTCGCACTTTCTCTGGCCAAAAAATCCATTGGCTAGTTAGGTAAGGGCTCCCTAGCCATGCATGCATGTTCTTCCCCCATTTTTTTTTTTTTAAATTTTTTATTACAAATCAAAGCTACTAGCGTTAGAAATCCTTCATTTTCATCCAAATCTTGAGATTTTTAATGTTAGAGTTTGTTCATGCTAGAGTTGTGGTTTAGTGTTAGTAACTTGCAGGGGCCCATTTTCATCTGGTCTGGGAGACGTATTCGAGTTCGGCTTCATGTGAGCTTCAAAATTGCCCCGAGCTTGGCTCCTTCCGTCAAATTGAGTTGGGGATTGTTCAAGTCATGGTAGGTAAACCGCTAAATCGCTGTTGAAGTTTAATTACGTAAGACTCTACATTATTAACAATGAATTTCTCGATGAATTAGGATTTGGAGTTTTATCTCCCGAATTTCTTATGCATAGGTTGCGTTGGAATCGAGAATTCCGATTCTACGGTGAGAGTCTGCCCTTCAAGATTTTCGGCGACATTTTTAGTTTTTTTAATAATCTCAATGTTTGATAATCATGTTGATTAATATATGAATCATGCAATGGCTTTTGTAATCTATCTTACATGCATTAAATCTAAGACGAATGCTAGAACCCATAATATACTTAGCTCTTGTACAGGATGATTCACGCACGTGCATGCCTCATAAACAGTTGACCCAACTCGCAATTGATGGGTCATTCAAACAATGGTCTTGACCCAGCATAAATACCTCATAAACGATACACCCTATCACAACATCTGGATTAGTCATTTGATAATGCTTGTGTGCCATGGATGCATGATTAAGCCAACCTTTATTAGTCAAATTCACAACCAACCAATTTAACAACTTTTGTAACTGACAACCGATCTTGATTCAATAAATAGACTTTACCATCGCAGACTCACATACCACCCAACAAACTGATTCTTTCCAATAAAGCTAACAAGGCAATCAATTCCCATGTAATGGTAATCCTATAAGCATGCTCTTACTTCTTCAAAGTTTCTCTCTTCTTTCCTTAGGCAAGATGGTACAAGCATACTTGAGTTCACGTGGCCAAGATCATGCGTGCATATGATTGAAGCCCTTTATCTTAGAAGAGAGTTGTTGTATCTCAGGAACAAAGTTGTTGGGACCTAATGCACCACAGATATTTCTTGCGAGGGTAAATCTATCTTTAAGACATTGATTGTAACATGCCACAACTCTCTATATCATTTCTATTAAATATTGTTCTTGAAATTTCATTTTTTGGTATATCTCTATATTATCATAACCAACAGTTTATTGTGCAAAAATCGGCACCTAAGGCGACAACATAGAAAACAATATTTAGCTACCAATAAATAAAAAAAATACAAGTATGGTTCATTTAGTGAAAGGATGTTACTGATTTCAAGAGGTAATCTGAATGACTAGGCAACCTATATATTGGAAAGACATAAAAGAGGGAAAGTTATTTGTTAGGTCTAATGTAAATGTTTGTCCATTAATAGATTGGACTTGAGATAGTAAGTGCATGTAATGTCCACCAGTAGAAGAGGTTGGCCCCACAACATAAAGCTTTGCCCATCTACTTACTGGGTGGGTAAAACTCTAGAAAATTATGTATAGGGATTGATAAATAAAAAAAATACAAATATAGCTAAATAACAGGCGAGTACTGATGATTTTTTTACTTCATGCGATCCTCTTCAGTCCAACCTAGTGGATGGGCAAACATGTTGAACTTATCTTTTGAGTGGCTCCTAACTTATAGTCAAACCAGTTGAACCATGGTTTTAAATAAATTAATAGTTATTTTATATTAAAGAAAAATTATGAGAAAATAAAATAAAAGCACAAATAACTACATATATCGACTCGTGAAAGAACTTTTTAATTGAAAACACATTAATATATTTACAATATTTTTTCAATACTTTTTTACATTGAGAAAATTCACGCCATCTGATAAATTGGTCAAAACACAATAGGTTTCGTTTCGTGTGTTGGTGGCCATCAATATAGATGTGTTATATGATAATTTGATTCTGTTGACTTAAGACCTTCTCAGTTATATAATGAATTAGTTAAAATTTTAAATAAGTTTTTTCACTAATATCAGGATAATTTTGCAATAAGATCATGAAAAATTAAAACTTCATATATTAAAAAAAGAAAAAGAAAACTCCCTGAGTTACAACGCTAATATATTTATTTAATTCCCGGTGAAAATATCATTAGATTTTCATGCCCACATTTATAATAAGTATCAATACATAATGGGGGTTGGTCCCATTTTTTGTGAGCAAATGCATATTTATATATATACTTGTTCACCATTCAGAAATTTTCTTCACCAGCGATGCTTGAGGCAACCCATCTACCATCCGAAAAATGTTGCCAGCCATGCACACTTCTACAAGATTTAATCCCAAGTGGATTGGGTGCGCAGTGGGGCCCACCTTGATGTGTGTGTTTTATTGATATTGTTTTTTTTAAAATTATTTTATTTTAAATTTTTAAATTTTTTATTTTTTTATTTTGTTTTGCTAGCTCATTTTATGTAATGAGCGAAAAAATGAAGCAGATCAAGATCTCAAGTGGACTACACCATAGAACAAGTGGTGATTGAACGCCCACCTTTAAAAACTTGCTGGGGGGCTAGAAAAGTTTTGGATCAGGATGATATTTGTATTTTCTCTTCATCGGGGTCTTTGTGACCTTATCAACGGATTGGATGGAAAATAAACATCATGATAGGCCATAGGAAGGTTTCAACGGCTGTGCCATTATGCCTACTATTTCCTGTGGTGTGGCCCACTTGAATTTCAGATCTACTTATTTTTGGGTTCGTAACCTAAAATGAGCTGACAAAATAAATGTACAGAATGGATATAAAATGATGCATCACGGTGGACCCTATGGAGCTTGGTGGTGTTGGGGTCACCATGCACCCATTCCTCTTCAGATTTAACCATCCATTAGGTGGGCCCCGCCATGCAAATGTGCACGTGTAAATACCATGGTTGTACTCTCATAGGTCGATCTGAATTTTTCAAAACAAACAGACGGGGTTTTTTGAGCCCAACATGTGTCTGGTCCATCTGATGAGTGGACCACCTGATTTTTGGGACTGAGCATCTACAAGGTATCTATTGAATGGACAGCATAAATTTTACACGTGTTTGCCGTTGTCACCTGTGATGGAGTTCAATGCTAAAAGCGAAACAATGTGTATACAGAGATCTTCCCATCTAGACCGCTCATAAGGTCACATACTCTTCCTCGGGACACTGCACAGAAATCATAGCAATCGAACGGCTCTAAACATCCATGAATGGACCTATCTTCTTTTAATTATCACACACTCTATTTTTTAATGCCACTAATAAATGGATGGTTTAGACCATCCCATCAGTATGATTATTTCAAGGAAGCCCCTGAATAAATAATGGTTTGGGCCAAATACACAGCCTTGATTGTATGATTATTTCAAGGAAGACACTAAATAATGGTTTGGGCCAAATGGACGGTCCAGATTGGTTATATGATTACCTACATGTCCAGATACAAATAAGTGCATGAAAAGCTTTTCATACAATAGCAAAGTGGATCATTTCTCCTTCTCCAATACAAAATTCCATTCAAAAACCGACATTGAGATTTGAGATGAAAGGAAAATTTTCAATATTCTGCAGGAGTATGATGATCCATACACTTTCACATCGGACGGGGCACATCTATGAGCTAATCTAAACCTTTCAAATCGTGGGCCTACTTAAGGTAGGTCATTTTCCAAGTAAAATAAAAAATAAAAAAAATACCGACGTTATGATCCTAATTTGGCCATTGGTGGATATCTAATGAATGGTTAAAATAAAAAAGACAAGTGTCAATTAATTATAAGTTGAGATTGGGTCATCAATCTTATTTTTTTTTAGAGTCCAATAATCGGAATGCTTAGATTTAGGTAAGTGCATGCCGACTGTACGAAGCTGTGTTTCGTACAATCATAAAGGGAAGCGAATCTCAGGTGGACCACACCATAAGAAAAAATAGTGATAGGATATCCACCATTAAAATCGTCCTAAGACCTAGTGTACTGTTTATTTGACATACAATCTGTTGATCATGTCATATAGACCCAGATGAAGGGAAAGCAAAAAGATCAGCTTGATCCAAAATTTTTATGGCCCTCAAAAAGCTTTTAATGGTCTACATTTATTCAGCACTATTTCCTGTAATGTGGTCCACTAGAGATTGTGATATACCTCATTTTTGGTCTCATATCATAAAAGTATCTATAAAAATATATGAACAGCATGGATTAAATATATACATCATGGTGGGGCCCACAGAGCATCGACCACCAGCCATTGGCTGCTGGCAGTAGCCAATCCATTTCCGAAGCGGATTGGCTGGTGTACCACACACCAGTTATATAGCTGGTGTATTGACATTAGCAATTTCCGTGGGTCCCATCATGAGGTATGTATTATATCCAAACTGTCCATCCATTTTTCAAGCTTGTCTTAATGCTTGAGAATAAAAATATGATAGATCTAACGATCAAGTGGACCACACTGAAAAAAGTAGTGGGGGATTGAACGTCTACCATTGAAATCCTTTTGAGGTTCACAGAAGGTTTGGATCAATATTAAATTTGTTTTTCCTCTTCATCTATGTCTTTGTAACCTTATGAATAGATTGGATGTAAAATAAACTCTACAGTGGGCCCTACAAATTTTTTAAGGTGAAAATCATTATCGCTGCTGCTATTTGTGGTGTGGTGCATTTGACTTTTGAATATGATTATTTTTTTGATAGTACCTAAAAATGATCTCAAAAATTGGATGAACGGTACAGATATAATAAATACATTATTTTAAGGCCAGGTAACTTTCATCTCCTTTGAACCGTTCGTACAACTCGGAGCTCGAGGAGCGTCAGCGCTCGTCTTCGCACGACACGTACCTACAACAGCTATATAGCTGATGTGTGATACACTAGCCAATCCGCTTCCGAGGATGCAATGCCCACCGTTGAAAGCTTTCTGAACCCATAGTGATATTTATAAACCATCTAAACCGTTCATAGGGTTGGCCCGACCAGGATGAAGGCAAATAACATCTGTGCATGATTCTACATCCCTACCGTTCCCTGTAGTGTGGCCCACTTAAATTTTAGATCCAACTGAATTTTAGTCCACGATCCTAAAATAATCCGACTCAAATGATGAACGGAGTGGATTTCGTACAAACAACACAATAGTTTCCACAGATGTCTTTCTTGCACAGGCTCCTTATCCACCTGCTTGCAGGAAATTCCCGTGCATGTAGCGCATCAAAAGACTCCTCGTTTTGAAAACAAAAACAGAGACGTTGGAGAAATAACCTTCGGCCTTTGGTTGTTGTTGTGGCATTAGTTGTCGGTACTTGCAAATGCATGACACGTGGCATGCAACCCCTTGGAAAATGCTACACCAGAAACGACGAACACGTACGTGATTCCAAATCATAACACCGTTGAAAAAAATACCCAAAGACTCCTCGCTTGTTTACATGAATTACAGTTCACCCACCATTAAAATGACAAAAATGCCCTCAATCTACGAATATCAGGACCGCTATTTCTCAGTTGACCTGGTGGGCCACACAGTTCAGTGATCCAGGTCATCGGCATGTGGAACCATTGCTGCCTGCCAATGCCATAATCATTTTCATTCACGGGATGGTCACATCTAGGGTTGGACACGTGTCAGAATTACAGTATCTATGTCCGATATTATTCCTAGATACGGATCCAATAAAGATTTTATTGGAAGAAGTTGGATATGTAAGTCAGGTAGATGTCTTTCAAGTAATTACTAGTCAGGTAATTGGATATTAGACTAATATCTAATTAAAAATTATAAAAAATAAGTTAAGCATATGATAAAATTAAGTAGAAATATTTAAAAATAAAAATAATAATTGCGTCATAAATGAATACCTATAAAGTTATAAAAAGTGCAACTTTCATAATGAAATTATTTAATATCGAAATAAAATTAAAGTATTTAAATAAAAAGTTACTGACTTTGACAAATAGTATAGTCAATCATTAACAATGGTTACCATATCAACATCCGCATCCATACTAATATTGGTCAATACTGTAGAATTAAATATATTTTAGTATTTAATATTTTAATTAAAAATATTATTAGTTGAGTAAGTAATAGAAACATTCTTTGGATATTTAGGTAAGTAGGTATGGTTATTTTTTTAGAAGTTGGGTAATTGGATAATTAGCTAATTAGATATATATATATATATATATATATATATATATTTTAAATTAGGTAAATATCAATTATTTGAATATGATTTTCTTAGATCGAATATGGGTAAAGGGATATCCATTGCCAGCCCTAGTTACAACCTTTTGATCTTTAGCTTCCAAATAGAATGTTAATACATGAGATATGTTCAATGGTCTATATTTAACTTAAGAAGGCTAACATCATGGTGGGTGGGAATGTCTCTTTATGGAGTTTTCATGGGATAGTATGTCCATGTGGCAGTGAGATAGGTTAGTGGTACTCTACATCTAGTGGACCTTATTATTGATGGCCTAAGTTTAAAAAACTTTTACCTTTAGGACTTTAAATTAGTCCATTACTCACTTTTATATAATGGTATCATGGCAAGCAGGTGTTGGAATCGCTAGGTTATCTCATTATGTGAGATAGGTGCATGTAGAGAGAGAGAGAGAGAGAGAGAGAGAGAGAGAGAGAGAGAGAGCGTACTTGGGCCAGAGATTGGGTGGAAGAAGAGTGCATGCAATATAGAGAGTGAGGGAGAGAGTAGTAGCTACGTAGAGAAAAATGTTGGGGCCACTTTGCATATTGTAGCCAACTCACACATGGAGAGAGATTAAGCAAGTAAATTTTCAGCTATCAATGGCTATTTGTAGAGAAAATATTAGCTGTGGAGGCCTCCAAATTACCAAACTATTATTGTCTTTAATTCAAATGCTGTCTCATATCTTAAAAGGGCTCCTTTATTTTGCCAATTACCCTAGAAGTGTAAAGAGAATGTATCATAATTACACTTCTAACATTGTTAAACTAAACATGAAAATTGTCGGTTAAATGCAAATGTATATGTTAGTCCACACCATCTATCCATTTTCTCATATCACTTTAAGGTACGAGCGCAAAAATGAGTCAGATCCAACACTCAAGTGGACCACAACAAATAGTAAGCTTGGGTTGCGCTAAATGCACAAAACATTAAATGCAAGAGTAATTTGTGGTGTGGTCCACTTGAGCAGCGATCTGCCTCATTTTTGAGCTCATACCTTTAAATGATCCGAGAAAAGAGATGGACTGTCACGCCCCAAAATTTGGGTACCTGAATAAGGTCTTCAAGACCCGAATATTAAGGGGTGAATTATAATGTAATGACATGTATTACAATCCAGTTAATTTAATCAAAATCAATCCATATTCAACTTCATCTAAAAGAAAATACTGCTGAATGATTATTAAATTCAACTCTTTTAATAGTCTGTCCTTTCTACATCGAAATTTGAACATAAACTAAACCTAAATAACAAAAAAATAAAATAAAATGAATGGAATTAAAACTAAACCAAATTTTCTACAAAATAAAGCTAATAATAGAGGCCCGCCTGCTCATAGTATTCCAGCTCTGCACCTGTGCATTTGTTTTAGTAGGATGAGCATACCAGCCCAGTAGGATCATTTCTTACCCAAAATTTAACATGTTCAGATAATAACAATTTATAACAATGAAGGAAATCGAATACAGATAATGGAATTTAATAACAGAGTTATGAAAATGCGATGCATGTGATATTTCTATGAATACTCATAACATTTATAATATTTCTTATAACACCGTACCCAAGTGGATGGTCACGTTGCATTAACGCCCACGCACTGGTACCTCATGGTGAATGACCCATTTATACGTTGGCTGGTCAGACTACTGCTCCAGTTGTACCCCTGACGTATGTCCACGTACACAATTGTACTCATACGCCATACACAAAGGAGACTCCAAAGGATCCTGTGGGTTCTAGGGTCTTTCACCCAAGGGACACAATTGCCTTACTTGCTGGCTTTAGGGTCTCTCACCCAAGAGACACGATCGCCCTACTTGCTGATACAATTATACATATCTTTTTACAATTTAAATAATCAGAATAACTTGAACAATTTTAATATCAATAAAAATAAATGATTAATAATTTAATAAATCCAATTTCTACACTATAATGCAGGTTCATGGTGAATCTATACATTACAGAACCCGAGAGGTTATGACCATTTGCATAATCTAGAGCCGTTGGTTCATTTCTAGAACCCATGCAGCAACTTCAATGCCCCACTATTCAATTCTTCATTAAAAATGGGATAGCTACTCGCGGAAGTAGGATTTGAATCCTACTCGTGTGTCACGTGCCACACGAGCCACGTGTGTGATATCTACTCCGTTCATCTGAGAGGTCATGTTTTCTATGTTCCCTTTACTGAAAATTTGGCAGTTAAACTAGATAGGTGGACCATACTTGTAGGTTGAATAAGGAATATTGTTAGCTTTCATTCATTCAGAAAATAGACAGACCGTGCTCTTTATATATATATATATATATATATATATATATATATATATATATATATATATATATATATATATATATATATATATAGGGCATGTCAAAGATGTGGATTGCATAATAGATTTCTCAGACTTACACACGTATGTTATGTTCCGCATGTAGAGACGAGTAAGATTATAGTCATACTGGCATATCTCGCACTAACAGAGTCCCATTATAATAAGAAGATCTCCAGTACAACTGGTTGGAAACATTACGGTCCATCAAGTAAATAACTTCTAACATTTAATATATGTGAAAAATCTAACCCATTCACTAGGTTTATTAAACAATTAGGATCTCTTACAAGAAAAACACTTCCATTCACTCATTAAATGGATAATACTATTTATCAACAGTTATAAGTTATTTTCTATTTTTGAGGATATCCTGACTAGTATATGTGAATGATTTTTCTTATAAGTGATCTTCATGTTGTTTTAGATGTATTGGAAGGGTTGAATTTTGTATGAACTTAGTATGTCATAAATCTATTGCTGGGTGAACCGTAACTTGTGGTCCAGCTTGATGGACTTGAAACCTTCTCCATTAAAGTACTTTCTCATGGTGCATCCTCTGACTTCTTATGAGGAGTTATGTAACATCCCGGATTTTCACTGTTTTGGATTTCCAAAAATTCTTGATATATTTTTTTAATTAACTTATACTATCACGTACTGACCATTAGCACTCAATGTTAGCTTATACACGAGTTAATTAATCCAAGATTAGCCTAATTTAATAGACCAGACAGGCCGTGATAAGGCCTGGTGCAGGCCGCTAAGCCAGATGATTGTTTACACTTAAAGACGGCCCGTGTGGGCCACCCAGCAACCGAGGAGGGTCAGAAAAATCTAAAACTTTAGAAAATCATAGATCTCACTGGGCTTGTAGTCCATCGCGGACTGCGGACCCAGTGGACACCCAGAAGTACCATCTAGCGCTTGCCCAATGCACCCCACCAATGCTAGATTAAAATCTGGCACTGACAAAAGAAACTGAGACTCCGGGCCTTCCAGCCGTCGGATTTCTTCCAAATTTACGGTGAAGGTTTAATGTATTTTTTAACGCCTGCCCACCAAATCTGGGCCCCGATCGTGGCACGATGACCGTTGATCGTAAATCAGACCCGTGCGATCAAACCCCATATCCGATCGCTCCCAAATTTTGCATGGCCCTTCATCGGAACATGGATCACCTACCCTATAAATTTCATGGCCAGAGGGCCACCAGAAATGTCCCATCAATCAGAATGGCCCCCAAAGGGCCACTTAAAGGTCGGAAACGCTTGCTCAGATCATATATCCGCTCATCTGTTCGCCCTAAATTTTTACATGGGCCCTAATTGGGCCATAAGACACCTACCCACCGAATTTGGTGGCTTAGGGGGCGTTAGGATCATCCCAACTTCAATAGGGAGCCCTAGAAGGCTAGTTTGGGAAATGGTGGGAACTTAAGTGATTTGAGTCGTCCACTCTTATGCCAAGTTGAGGATTTCGGACCGTCGGTTTATGACCAAAGTTTACCCGTGGATTAGGGATATTTTTCCGCTCACATCCGTATAGCCGCGGCCCCGATCGACTATCGGTGACCGTTGAACAGACTTCTAATCATATCTGTCGATCGGCGCGTCGGAATGGCGGGCCGATTGTGTCTATACGTAGATCATCATTAGGACTAACTATCCTACGGTGTATATCGACTAGTACACCCCATAGGCTAGAAAAACCCTCCCATAGGGTTAGTATAGTAAAGACTCAACACTTAGGGCCAATTGTACCAAAACTGACACTATATAAAGGGTTTCATTTGGGCACCCCTCTCCCCATACGATTTTGCCCTAAGAAAAAAGGGGGAAAGAAAGAAGAGAGAAAAGGGAGAAGAGAAAGAGGAGAAAGGAGGAGGAAGAGAGAGTGAAGAAGGAGGAGTGTGGACCCTAGATCGAGGTGGGGCCCAAGGAAGCCAATCTTGCATCTTCCCACCTCTTTTCCAAGAAGAAACCTCACCCCACAACCGCTATTTCATCTATTGAGCAACTAGGTAAACTCCATTCCCTATTTTCTTTGAAACCCTTGTGATGAGGGAGATTTACTTGGGATTCTAACAAGCAAGTGGTCGCCTTTAGGGATTCCGACCGATCTACCCCGAAATTCACATCTCCTAGGTCGTTTCCAAGCCTCCATCGAATCCAAGGTGCGGACTATTGTGCTTAGGTGGCCTTGCACCAATTTTAGTATGGGTTTAATGATTTTGATTGCTTGGATGCTATGATTGAATAATCTAGAGAAACCCTAGGAGTTGTATATTGTTGGAATTGTATGGATTGCATGCTTAGCTTTCATATTTGTGTTAATCTTGCCTCTCACATGATTTAATATGAATTGATGATCTCATGTTTATGTCATGTTTGGTTTTCTTCACATGATGTTGCCCTAGCATGTTTGTCTTACTAATCCTTATGCAATTTGGCTCTATGAGATGTATGAAGTACTTAACTTCCTCATCAACCCACACAACACACTTGCACTTGAATTTTACACATTGTAGCTTTGCTTGGTAGGAATTATGAGTTATATGTTGAAAAATATGAATGTGTGATATTGCATATGCTAAATGATAATCTTGTTAGTTGGCATGTTATGAATCACCATCCAAACTCTTTGGTTGGTCAGAAATATAAGGAGAACGAAGGCGGCCCCGTCGGTAGGACCGTCTTGAGGCTAAACCCATGGATCTGGGCAGGTGTGTTCGGGTGGCTGTAGTTCGACTACATGGGTCTCTTGTGCCCGAGGTCACTCGTCTCACGCTCGCTTGACTCGTGCGGTCTAGCCTACTATCTGACTAACCCTATATGTTAACCCTGTTTGCTCACATATGTATGGAACCTGAACCACCCTACAACCGTTGTAGCCCATCAAAAATTCACTTGCAACTGGTCCACAGCCTCGTGAGCCGGGCATGGTGGAATGGGACACTATGTCCGAGCTGTCGGCCTACGCTGGGGTACCGCGCCTCCCCGTAGTGACCGCGAGCGATCCCTTCCTTTCGGCACTCCTCATGTGCTTGGTGTCGGGGATGAGGAACCTGACGGGATCACAGACCGCAAGGTCTCTGCCTCACGCGTTGACGGGGTCTTGGCCTCGCAACCAGTTTAGGGCATTGATATGTGGGGTGAATCAGAATTCCCAACCTGCTGGATGAATGGACTTAATTAATAACTCGGCTAACACGATCGCATTGCACGCATTAGTTAGGATGGCGACTCGGAAGTCGAGGTCACTCTGAGGGAGTGTGTCATATGCGATCGTTAGATGGAGTCGCTTGAGGGAGTGTTGTGGCGAGGGCATGCATCATATCATCCCGCATGCATGCATTTTAAATAAGAGTTATTAGGTGTTAATGATTGTCTGCTTTTCATTAAGTTCATATTACAATTGATGCCTGTTGTAACTTGAGACCAATAGTTCACACTGAGTTGATCACTCACTCCCACTCTGGGACGGTGTTTTAAAACACCAACCAGACTTATTCATAGATGCAGGTGACTCAGGGCATGAGGAGCCTGGCGATGCGAGCTTGGATGAAGAGGACAAGCTCTCCTACTTACAGCTGATGGTCGGCTCTCCATCGGCTTGATCGGGCTGGATTTTGATTTACTGAGCCGCGGGCTCAGTTTTACTCTTTTTTTGGACATAGCCTTCTTTTGTTGTTTGTTGGGCAACGCCTTAGGCGACCCTTTATTATTTTTGGACCTGTATATATGTGAGATATCCTTCATTTCAGTAGACTGGTGTGATTGTGCTTCGTGCCTCAGGTAATTCCAAATTGCGCAGTTAAATTTGATTAATCATAAAAAAAAACATAAATGCATGATAAGTGACACTCGGGAACTCGGGAGTCGAGTCTTTGCACGACCCCCGATTTTCCGGGGTGTTACAAGTTATTTGATACTCTAGCAGAGTATGACGATTGAAACGCAGGCACTTTGAAATTGCAATTATGGCATATGATATTACAAATATTTTTATAAATAGAATTTATAAATTAAATTATAACTTTAGATAAATTGTTTATTTATTTATTTATTTTTGTAAATTTATTTTATTATAAATATATATGTAACTTATTTTAACATTAAATATCAGAATTATATAAAAATAGAAATTCCTAAATAAATAGGATTCCCTACATAATAATTAATTGACAAAAACAATATTCCTATCAAAATGTTGGATTAAATAAGCATAATTAAATAACTGAAAATGATAAATTCCAGGATAAGATCACCTACCTTAAAAAAATTTGATGATCCGACCCCGCTTTAATCACTCTCTTGATCTACAGAGCTCTCTCTCTATTTTTTTTTTTTTTTTTGATTGATTCCTTCGATTTTTTTTTAAAATTTTTTTTTATTTTAATTTTTTATAAATGGATGCGTAATGAAATGGAGGAGTGGATTATGGGACGGTTTCATTTAGTGGGAGGGTTCGGCGCCCATTACAGTACGAAAAGAAAGGAAGAATGGAGAATGTGGTTTAGTTGGCGTGTGAGATATATAAATTATTTTATTTTTATTTCTTTAGATTTGGTGAGTCCCACTAGCAATAATATAATGTACTCCATCCATTATCTCGGCCTGACCAAGAGAAGATGTAAGGCAATCCATCATCTCGGCTTAGCCAAGAGAAGATGTGAGGCAAAAAATGAAGTTGATCCAAAACTCAGGTTGGCCACACGTAAGCGGACGGTGGGTTACTTCCCCTAAAAAAATGGGTTGTTACATAGACAATGTGGATAAACATATACATCACGGTGCCCCCCCCCCCCCCCCCCCCCCCCCCCCCCCCCCTAGATTCACCCATTCATGGCTAGAGATCGACAGGGGTAGGAAACAATCTACTAATCAAAATGTTTAAGATTAGTGGGATAACCCGCTAATGCTAGGGATTCTCCTTCCTTGACTTGCACACTTAAGAGGTTTGCTACAATACATCTTAGTGTAGTAATTTCAAGAAGTTTGCTACAATACATCTCAGTATATTACTGTCTTTACTTTAGTATTGTAGTTGTTGGATATAGGGTTATGTCACAATGATCCAAAATATTTATACAATGATACTTAAATGGATGTGATAAAAAAATAATAATATTTAGAATAGAATATTTTACTCTTCTCTCATTTAGATGTCTTTTCTTTGTATATGGACCTCTTCCCAAACAAATATTTAATGCCCATTAATAGGATCTTTTAACCTTTAAGATTTTCTGGTATCACCTGATCACTGTAGGGATCATCATGTAAATAATTTGGATCATTAAAACATAACTTTAGATCCAACATCTTCAACCATGTGGCTTAAATAGGATTCAACAAATGTATTGTAGCATCCTTCGTGCTTAAATTTCATTCTTATCATCACCCTTGTGGCCGTTATGACAAATATATCTGAGGTTTCGAAAGTCTTGTGATGCTATTAAGAAAAATCAAATAATGGATATCAAATTAATTTTTTGTGATTTTTCATGAAAATATGTCAATATCGAAGTGAAAATTGTTTTAGAATTTAACTAACCAATTGCATATGCATCTAAAATTTAAAATGATTTTAATTTTTGTAATATTTTTCATATAATATCTCAAGAAAAACCTCAAATTTAAAAATCTCCTAAAAATTCCCAAACTCTTAAATTCCAAAAGGAGATTTGTCGCTATGCTTGTGACTAAGAGGTTGGTTCCTCTATAGTGCTATTGAGTATTACCCTTTACCTGTAGGGTTCTTCATAGGGGTGTACATCGAGTCGAATTGAGTCGAGTTGGCCTCAGCTCAACTCAGCTCGGCCACTAGCTGACCTTAGCTCGAACTCGGCTCGGCTCGGTCCTCGAGCCTGACTAGCCAGCACGGCTCGGTTCTGTCAGCAGCTCGGGCCAGCTCGGGCCGAGTTCGAGCCGAGTTCACCATTGAGGAATTTCCACAAACACCCGGACTGCACCTTCAAAATCCCTCTGTATGTGAAACAGAAGCAATGGTTTTACAGATATTTTATCAAACACCTTCTACGCAATGAAAAACCAAGAAAAAAGGGAATTTGTTTCATGTACATACCTTCTTTGCCACCAGCAAAACTTCGTTGAATCATTTTATCAAAGGCTTGGTGAGCAACATCAATGTTAAAGTAACGGAGTCACCGAATTGGTTCGATCTGAGTTCGATTTGAGATGGATTCGATCTGAGTCAAGTCGAGCTGGGGCTTGCTCGAACTCGGCTCGAACTCATTTTCGAGCACAAAAAATCAGCTCGACTCGGCTCGAACTCAACTTCGAACTGAGTCGACTCGAGCTTTTTTAAGTCGAGTCGAGCGAGCTAACTGAGCTAGCTTGGTTCGTGTACACCCCTAGTTCTTCATAGTGTGTAAAGCATGTATTGTTGCACTACCATGAAAACTAAACATCTAAATTAGACTAATCTAATTATAACATGACTCACTAGGGGTGTACATTGAGTCGAACCGAGTCGAGCTGGCCTCAGCTCGACTTGGCTCGAACACTAGCTGACCTCAGCTCGAACTTGGCTCGGCTCGATCCTCGAGCCTGACTGGCCAGCTCGGCTCGGTTCGGCCAGCAGCTTGGGCCGAGTTCGAGCCAAGATCGAGCTGAGTTCTCCATTGAGGCATTTCCACAAACACTTGAACTGCAACTTCAAAAACCCACTGTTTTACAAACAAAGGTAATGGTTTTACAGGTGTTTTATCAAACACCTTCTAAGTAACATAAAAACAAAAAAAAAAAGAAAAAAAGAAAAGAAAAAAGGTATTTGTTTAATGTACATACCTTGCTTGCCATCGGCCAAACCTTCGTTGCCCCCAGCCAAACCTTCCTTGCCACCAGCCACATTTCGTTGAGTCATTTTAACAACTAGTTGGTGAGCAACATCAATGGCAAGGTAACTGAGTCACCAAACTAGTTCGATCCGAGTTCAATTCGAGTTGGATTCGAGCTAGATTCGATCCGAGTTGAGTCGAGTTAGGGCTTGCTCAAACTTGGCTCGAACTCATTTTCGAGCTCAAAAAATCAGTTCGACTCAGGCTCGAACTCAACTTCGAATAGAGTCAAATCAAGCTTTTTCGAGTCTAGTCGAGCGAGCTAACCGAGCTAGCTCGGTTCGTGTACACCACTATGACTCACTACATGAATTTGGAGGTTTTTGGGTAGTTGATGTAACCAACTTGATAATTAAATCAACTTAATTTTTGGGTCATCCCATTATCATAATGGAGCTCATTTCTTATAGAAGTTGGATGGTGCACACACAAATTGGTGTATTGCCTAGAGACAGGTGAATAACTTTATACGGATGTAAATAACTTTTACATATGCATTTTATACTATGTATAATGTATTTTTTGTAGTTACAATTAGTTTTATCAATTCTGATTATTAAAAGGTAAAACCATCATTAGAAAGCTACCTACTTAGTAAGGGATGAGTCGGATTTTACATCACAAAGCGCATAAACAGCCCATTCCAGACCTACTTCCATTCAGGATTATTTTTTTCAAGTGTGCAGCTTGCATTGACCTCCTATCTTTTCTAGTACTTTTAACTTGTATGAGATATCTAATTAGGAAGATCATGAGAGGAAAACTATGTAGGGCCCACCCTAATAATTATGTGATATCCATTCTATATATTTGTTGCACTGGGTTATGTTACAATGTAAAAAATTAGCAAGAGAAACAACAAGAATGGGTTGTACATCGTTCTCTTCTTTCTTTCTCTGGCTCTTCCTCTCTCTATCTCAATCTTTCTCCCTTTTATCTCTATCCCCTCTTCGCTTGCTTTGTATGACTGAGTCTCTCTCTCCTAAAATGAATTACTACTTTAGAATAATCTAAAAGCAAAACCCCATATAAATGATTCAGTGCCCTCAAATTATAGTGTTTCTAGGTGTATCTTAATACACTAATATACTAAAACTCCATAACTTGCATTGTTTGGAATTGATTTGTGTGGTTGATTAGGTCTTGCATGCATTATATACTAATATACTAAAATCATGTTAATAAAACAATTCTCACCATCCAATCAATAGCTTATAAAATGGGCTGATATCATTTGGGCAAATCCACAATCTGAGCCGGCTATTTGTTGGGGCCCATCATAAATTGCTTGTAGTTCCAAAGAGTAAGGTATATAAGTCAATTCTCATCTTCCCCGCAATGACATATGGAAAATAGATGGCTATAAAAGAGAAGGCCAGTTATGGACAGGATTAGATAATCCCCAGTAGTGTGCTTTTCACATTGAAGCCCGTGAAATGTACACGAAATCCAATAGACGGTCCGGTTCGATCAATTGGACTGTCCAAGGCTCCTCACTATACCTTTCATTTCTAAGAATAAAATAACTTGCAGAAAATCAAGCACAGCTTTTATTAGAATACATCCTCACCTATTTGTAAAGCATATGTGAGGACTTTAGCCTTTAAATATGTAGTCATATTTAAACAATCCAAACCGTCTATATGATGGGCCGCACTTCATATGGGGATACCTATAAAATAAAAATACTTAGATTGGAATTTTCTAACCCTTTGGTCATTTGACTCTTTTTCTTTCAATTTGTGCTGTCTTATTAACTTTTAAATAATCAAACAGTTAACAATTTTCAATTTAAGAATTTTTATAGTTGCTTTCCCATCTATCATGAGCCCTACCATATGAATGATTTGGATGATCATGAAAAAGATCCCAATCCAATGGTTAAAGTCCGGCCCCATGTACTCATTTTCAATATATGAGGCTGCATTATAGCAAAATTCATCAAACTATCATGTTCTATCACGGTGAAAATGACTAAGCGAGCGGTACGTTGCATGGAGGAATGAGTCGAACTAGACCATGATAAAGTGCCATATGGAATATCATACATGCGTCCCTTTTGTGGGCCATGTACTTGCAGGCATGCACGATCTCATTTAAATAAGGACACAGAGCATGTGGAAAGTGAAGCTTTCCTCAATGAGAAAAAAGCTAAGTAGTCTCAGCTGTTTTGATTATAAATTTCAATATACAGATAATGAGATGACGTTCATGTGCTTGCAAGGAGTGGACCAACTTCAGCCACAAATTTTTAAATGGTGGTGATTCATCCACATCTACACGTGGCATACATACATACAAGGGGATCGTCACTGTCCTAATTGTGGGCCCGTTTGCATGGAGCATAACCCAAAAGTTACACTGATTGGATGATCTTAACCATCCGATTTTGCCAGGCCTAAAATTGGAACATGGACCGTTTACTTACAACCCTTCATTTGGTGCAGACACTGATTGGACGGTTAGGATCGTTTGTTCATTGCAACTTTCACGCTATGTTTCATCCATAATGGTCCCGCAGTTTAAGAACATAAGGCCGGGCTTTTAATGTGGACCGACCATTTGAATGGACACATCTTGCATGGAAACACGCATACACTCGGCTTCGGTGGATTGGGTGGTTCCGGGAGTCGGGCCACCACGATGTATGTGGTTTTTATATGGATGCCGCATGCATCTGTTTTTCCATTTCATTTTAGGGCATGATCCAACGAATGAAGCAGATCCGAATCTCAAGTGGACCATAACACAGGAAATAGTGGTGATTGAATGCCTACCATTAAAAACTTCTTAGGGAAAACCGTAATGTTTATCCGCTATCTAATCTGTTGATAAGGTCACACAAACCTGGATGAAGGGAATATACAAATATTAGCTTCATAAAGAAAAACTCTCGTGGCTCTTAAAAAGTTCGTAATAGTAGTGTTCAATCACCACTATTTTCCTTGGTGTGGTCTACCTGATATTTAAACCTGCTTTATTTTTAGGACCATGTCCTAAAATGAGCTGGAAAAATAGATGGAGGACGACCTGGATATATGTAACACACATCACCATTAATGGGCTCCACAGTCCCAGAAGTACCGAGCTTGGTGGTTACCCAGATCCATCGAAGCTGCGTCCCATATATGGGTTATGAGTCATTGAAGAGTTGGTCTAATTTTTGGGTGGCCCAGATCGTGGAAGTACCACAATGGAAGGTTACTCGATTAAGTGGGTGTTAATCAAAGAATTACATTATGAAATAAATGTCATTTATCATCTGTTTGGATGTACTTACTCATGCTTTGGTGGTAGACTCACAAGAGTTTCAACACAAGGTCCTGAGTTTGAATAATCGTTGTGATGAAATCGCACTGCAATTTGAATTAGTTTTCTCCATTTAACTAAAATGAGATGAAGTCATTTTTAAGCGACACCCAAACAGTTTATATACTTTCCTCCATCTAAATAAGAAAATTGAATTTACTTATGAAAACTCTTTTATTATTCTTTTTATAAATAAAACTATTTTGAGAATCCATTTTATTTTTTCTTTTAACATCTTCAAAAGTCATTTTGCTCTCACCTAGAGCTCTTAGAACTAAACAAAATCCACAATCATCAAAATGATTAAAAAGCACAAACTATAGTTTTTAGAGTCTCGGATCAGCTCGTTTGGTATCAAGTCGAGTCATGACTCATACTGAATCCGAGTCGACTCATCTTAATACCATAATGCAAACCTCAAAAGAACAATAAACAAAACACAAATAAAGACCCAATACATTTGCATTTCATAACTTCATTTCCAAACACATACATAAGACTCCAAAAAAAAAGAAAAAAGAAAAGTAAATGTTTTTACATCTATCTTAGGATTTCTTTTCTTGACTAATACTTTTTCTCTATGATAAAAAACAACAACTCAAAAGTACAACCCAACTCAAATAATAACAGCTAGTTCCCTAGACTTAGACAATTCTTCTACTTTTATCTCATCTTCCTTATCATCCAAAACCTTAGTTCCATCAGCCTTATAAGGTCCATAAATCCACCCACAAAAAATAAAATAAAAAAAATTAATAAAACTCAAGACAGTAAGAACCCAATAGTAATAATCAAAGTGGCCCTTGTTAGGGTTATTAGAAACCCAGCTATCATGTGACCCCACTTTAGTAACATCATTCACTATCTCTATAATAAGACTACCACACAAGTTCCCAACACCCATCCCCAGTGAAAATAGAGCTATTCCAATGCTAGACATTGTCTTTGGAAGCTCAGAATAGTAAAATTCAATCTGCCCAATTGCATTAAAAGCTTCAGCTAACCCAGTCAGGCAATGCTGTGGAACTAGCCACATAGCTGACATGTTAACCACGGCTAGTCCATGATCCGTGAACCCTTGCCGAATCGCGGTCCGCCTCCGGGCGGACTCCACCATGGCTGCAACTGCGGTCGCGGCGCATGAGATTAGTAGTCCAATTCCCATGCGCTGCTTGTGGCCAATGCCGCGTGGTATGCCTGTGACACGAGCTAGTAAGGGGACAACAATGCGGTCGTAGATGGCGACCCATATCGTTAGGGTGAGGATGGCGAAAACGCCGTAGGATCCAGCTGGGATTTGGAACTTGGGTCCAATGTGGCGGTCCATGGTTCGAGCCAGGAGTACAGGAAATGAGTGCTGGTTGATAGTCACAGCTATCATAATGCCACTGGACCATATAGGGATTAGCTTCATCAGTGATTTCAGATCTTCAACTTGCTCAATTGTGCATAAGTTCCAGGGATTTTCAGCTGATCCATCAGCTTTTATGTCCTTCTCTGGATTTCTAATGATGCAAGCTTTGTTGAGGAACCTGAGAGGAGTTCAAATGATCATAATGCATGCATGGCCCACTCATTTTCTTTGAATTTTCGACGTAAAATAGTGATGAATGGACGGTTGGAATTTAAATGGTTAATGGTCTAAATTCAACAAGCAAGTGTATACTAATTAAAGGTTAGGATTGGTCAATCAATCTGATTTGGACAGCTTGCTTTTGAACAATTATTGAATGGGAATGTATGGACATGGACATCTTGAATGTAGACCGTTGGTTTCAAAAATGTCTATTTCTTTGTGAGTGGCTGGCCCACTTGATCAACGAGTAACATTCAAATGGAAGATTGAGGTTTTATCAATTTTCGGCCGGGTCAGGTCGTATCTGGTCGGGTTCGGGCCTAATATTATTTATCGGGCTTGGGCCTTGGCTTTAAAGTGTTAGGATGGGCCCAGCCCATTGTCTCCCCTATATTTTAAATGGCAGCCGTACATCAATCCTAACAGTTAAAATTTTGGGCCTATGATGGATTGAAAATGGACCAAAAATATCTAACTGACCAAACAATCGTAACCATCCAATATCGATTGTTGAGTTTGGGCCGTTTTAACCGTCCGTTTGTTGCTCACCAATTGGATGGTTAGATTGTCCAGTCTGTGCGTTTTTCTAGGATATGCTCCATCCGTAATGGGACCCATCGTATCGGATGATCAGAGGCTTGAAATTGAGACACGTGTGGCACGTGTAGTGTGGACCAAAAACAAAAATGTACCATCAGACTAGTGATGTTGGTAGCACAATACCTTAGTTTGTTGGTGGGGGCCACAAGATCTGACCCCTTGGAGTGGTGATACCATCCGTCGACTTCGTTGGGGGGAAAATCCAGCCGTCTATTCTTAACAGCAACGGTGATCACTTGTGCAAATCCAGTAAACAAGCTCTTGTGGGCCTTCGCTTTGACATAGAAAGGAGAGCCCAAGAAGAAGAGAAGGGAAGAGAAGAACATGAGAATGGTAGGTACTCCAAATCCCACCGTCCATCCCTTGTGGTCTTGAATGTAGACGATCACAGTCACAGAAAGCATGATAGATACACCAACCGACGCGTAGTACCAGTTGAAGAAACTCTGCAAAACCCTGGCGTTGTTAGGGTTTTCCGGTCGGTCCAGCTGATCTGCACCAAAGGCCAAGGAACAAGGCCGGATCCCTCCGGCTCCGATGGACATGAGTGCAAAAGCAGAAAAGAGGAGGGCAATTTGGGAATGTGTTGCCGATTTGCAGTCTTTGGATGCATTGTGGCATGAGGGCGGTTTTGCTCCTGGAAGCATCGCACTCAACCATAGTAGAATCATCCCCTGTGGACACCCAACGACATGTGATGTTATGTGAGTGACACGTGCTGATTTCGCATGTATATGATAGATCCAGGCCGTTCATCGGATGGATCCCATCTTCTTTTGTAACTTTTATTGGTAAATGTGGCCCAACTGATGATTGGACTGGCCTAGGAACTGGGCCACAGTGCATCCATGGTGGGGCCCACCTAATGAACAGACAGGATCTTGCATGATAAAAGTCGAGGTGATTTATTTTTATTTTTTATTTTTTTATTTATTTAAATGTCAAGGTGGGGCCCAGTGTCACATCCACTCCATCCAGAGCCACCTGATATTAGTACGTGATCTAAAATTCAAGTGGGCCACACCATAGGGAATAATGGGGTGGGAAGGCCAACCATTGAAACTTTCCTGAGGCTTACTGTTATGTGCGTGTGACATCCAGTCCGTCCATCATCTGGGCCATATCATATTGGGAAGTGAGCCCAAAAATCAGCCTCATCCAAAACTCGGAACAGCTCCCAATTTTTCTTGTAGTGGGGTCCACTTGAGTTTGGGATCAGCTCATTCCGGGTCACTGCTGGAACCTTCTTAGGTCCACCATGATGTTTATCTTTCATCCAAACCGTTCATAAGGTGACTGAACTTGGATGAAGGAAAATACGAATATCAGCTTGATGCAAAACGTAGATGGACCCTAAAAGTTTTTAGTGGTGGGTGTTCATTCCTCACTGTTTCCTGTGGTGTGGTCCACTTGAGTTTTGGACTGGCCTAATGTTTGGGTTCTGACAGTAAAATGAGCTTGTAAAACGGATGAACCGATTGGATATTATATATATATATATATATATATATATATATATATATATATATATATATATATATATATATATATATATATATATATATATATATATGTCAGAGTGGGCCCCAGAGAGCTTAGGGTTGCAGGCAATCCGTTCAGGTGGCGCAAATGATGGACAGGGAGATGACGTCACACAACCAGAATTAACGGAGGAGATTTAAAGGCGCGAGGATTAGGTGAGGCAGGTGTAACAGCATGGTGGGTGAGGCTCAGAACGTGGGGCCACCTCGATTTATGTGTTGTATATCATCACCGTTCATCCGTTTTTCCAGATCATTTTACTGCATTGTCAGTTAAATGAGGTAGATAAAAATCTCAGGTGGACCACGCAGTATGGATTGAATTTCCACCGTTAAAGACTTATCAGCGACCACAAAAGTTTTGAAACAAGATGCTATTTGTGGTTTCCGTTCATCCATGTCTTTGAGACCTTATCAACAGTTTGGATGACAAATAAACATTACAGAGAGCCCTAGGAAGTTTTTAACGGTAGGCGTTCAATGAACACTGTTTTCATGTGCTGTGGTCCACCTAAGGTTTTAATCTGCCAAAATTTTAGTACCATACGATAAAATGATCTGGAAAAACAGATTAACGGCGCGGATATAATAAAAATACGTCGAGGTGGGCCTCACTATCAGCGCCTCACCCACTAAAGATGTTACCCCTGCATCACCCAATCCGCGCTCGAATTGAAGGAGCAAGAGCAGGATGTGAGTTTGCTACCATTCATAGTAGCAACCCAACCATAAAAACCGGCATCCATATATGGGAATCCTAACTGTTCAGATAGTGGGCCTATTTGCAGATGAGCCATAGTTTGAAAATCAAACACTAGTTAAACCATCTCACCCTTCAATCCATCAATTGGATTGTACAAAGCAAAACGGTGAACTGTTCAAATTCACTGTGTGAAATCAGAAGGTTGAGATCATCCAATGAGTGTTGATTTTAGGCTATGTTTCATCCCCACTTACAACTTGGACGGTCTAGATTGACCAACATGCGTGCCATAGGTTGTATATACTATGGGCATATATATGTAATTGGTAAGCATATCTAATAAATAGAAAACATGAATCGTGCGGCCGTCATTGATGCCGTACAATGGGCCAATGACAATCATGGTATCATGGCAATGGTGGGTCCCTTGATGGTGGTGGTGGTACTAACCATGAGTTGACAGCACTTATGGGATACCATCCCCACCCCCCCACACAGGCGCACTACATGCGTCCAACTGCTGGGAACGTGGGCTATCTAATAATTCATTACTTAGGATCGTGGGACATTACATAATTTCAGGTGCTACATGCGCATGTTAACAGAGCTTTCAGGTACTACATGCGCATTTTAGCATATTTTTATAAGTCCATTACTCGGAAAGTGGGACACCAGATCATAAGGCACTGCACGCGCACGTTGGCAACAATTCCAACTACGGCATGCGCATGTTAGCGGATTCTTGTAGGATGGTGGGACATGAGATCATTTCAGGTTCTAAATGCACATGTTAGAAATGGTTTCAGGTGCTACATGCGCACGTTAGCAGACTGTTTGTTAGCTCACTAATCCGTGCAGGAGTGTGATGCTCCATTCTCATGCAGAGTGAAATCACACGTGTGGCATATATGTAGATCAATGTAAACCGTCTAAATGTTCAGGCCCATTTTAGATGGGTCATAACTCCAAAACTACACCGAAAGTATGATCCCAACTAGGTAATTGTCTAGTAGACGGTTTAATTGGAGTATAGTCTATAGTCCTAAGTTGAACAAACAAATGTCCATTAATCACTGATCAAAGTGGTCTAATAAAAAAGTATTTAGAACCATGCTCTCCCTATACTAGGTGGCAATGGGCCAGATGGCCTGGCCCACTTGTCCCTTTATAATGATGTATGGCTCCAATTGACCGGTTGGTCTCATTTAATTAGTAAGTAGGCCACTATTATACATGAAGAATGAATGATTTAATAACATTTTAATGATCCAAACCATTTACATGATGGGTCAATTAGAGAAGAACAATACTCAAAACATATTCTTAAATTAGGGCTAGGGCCTAAGAGATTAGGCCACCCTAGACTATGCCACTATTACAATATCATAATGCATGAATATGAAAGAAGTCAGTTAGCAGAGCATTAAATAAATCCTAACAATTAATTCTGTAAATCAACTTAAGAAAAGATTGAAATCATGAAATATATACTTGTAATAACATTATCTTGTGATGTGTTAAAACCCAGACTAGCCAGTGTTGAAGTAGCAGGGTTCAGGTCTAAAACAGTCTGACCCGACTAGCCGGTCTAAGTTTTAAAACATTGCTTTTAGAGTAATAACAGAAATTTGCTTACAAGAAGGCTGATGATACATCCCAATGCAATGACCCGGAATCGACCCAAGTAAGAATCTGAGAGGAAAGCCCCTAAGATTGGGGTGAAATTCGTTGTGGCTAACCAAATGAATAAGATACTCGCTCCGGTAGCCATAGTTATATGATATTCACCAGTTAAGTATAGAATCATATTCGCCAGAAGTCCATAACTTGCAACCTTCTCAAAGCTTTCATTTGCTGAAGAATAAGAAGATTGGATACAATTATAAATAATTCTGCGTATCATAGTTTAAAAACTCGAAAAACCTTCTTGAATTGACTCACTGAGTTGGCTCGACTAGAAAGAAATTAACAAAATTTGAAAAAACATGACTCTTCTAGGCATAATTTGAAATTATTTATATGTTATTTATACTTTTAAATATTGTGTAGAAGGAAACGTAGAGTATCATCATTTATAGTAATTGATGACATGTCATGATTCTCATACGACCCTATTTGAGTACACATACATACACTCACACTATAGTGGGATATCACCGCCTATGGGTACTCGAGCCCTTGACCGGGTGTATCCCACCGCCTATGGGTACTCGAGCCCTTGACCGGGTGTATCCCACCGCCTATGGGTACTCGAGCCCTTGACCGGGTGTTGAAACTCATTGGAGTCTACCACGGGAACAAGAGTAAGGACCCAGTAGATTTGAGGTTCAAGTTGACTACACCACACGAAAGAGTGGTGATCGAACTCTCTCACGATTATTTTGGATGAAGCTGATATTTGTGTTTTCCCTTCTTCATCTAGTCTGTGTGAGGTTATCAACATGTTGGGTGGAAAATAAATATTATAGTGGGCCCTAGGCAGGTTTCAACGGTGGGTGTTACTATCCCCACTGTTTCTTGTGGTGTGGTCCACTTGAGCTTCAGATCTGCTTATTTTTTTGGCTTGGGCCATAAAATGATCTTTAAAAATGGATGGACAGCGTGGATATAAACATTGTGGTGGGCCCCATAGGGCCCAACGCTACGTTGCACCCAATCCGCCTCCTTCTTTAGCATCCATATGGCATGTTTGTAAGATGATCCAAAACGTTCATTCAGTGGGGACCATCATGACACATGGACCCTTTAAGCAGCAGAAGCCTGAAAATGTTGTGTTTCCGGGGAAATTCGATGTGTATGTACAAAAGTAACATATGAAATGTAACAAAATCCATAGTTCTCATGTTTCTCTCTCAAAAATGAGGCTCTCTCTCTCTCTCTCTCTCTCTCTCTCTCAAAAATGAGCAAAACCCAGTTTTGATTTTCAGTTTGTTTCTTTCAGTACAACTAAATGAGCAAAACCCAGATAGGGTTTTCACCTTTTCCATTTGAAAACAAGGGTCTCTCTCTCTTCCTCTCTCTCTAAAAAATGAACAAAACCCAGTTTTGATTTTCAGTTTGTTTCTTTCAATACAACTAATTAAATCAGCAAAGCCCAGAAAGGGTTTTCACCTTTTCCATTTGAAAACTCAGGTCTCTCTCTCTCAAAAATGAGCAAAACCCAGTTTTTATTTTCAGTTTGTTTCTTTCAATACAACTAAATCAGCAAAACCCAGAAAGGGTTTTGACCTTTTCCATTTGAAAACACAGGTCTCTCTCTCTCTCAAAAACGAGAAAAGCCCAGTTCTGATTTTTACATAAATGCATGTATGCATGTACATATAAAGAGAAAGTGTGGTCACCTATGATGAAGGGCATGGTTCTTATGCCACCCTTTACTATGGATGACTTTTGGGTCTTCTCCTTTCCATCCATCGACACCTCCATCTTCAACTGATCTACTACTCCTCTCCAAAAACAGGAAAAAAAAAAAAAAGAGAGAAGAAGAAAGAGAGAAGTAGAAGAAGAGAAAGCACAAGAGCTTTGTTGATTGAGAGAAACAAAACGAATTCGAAGCTACCGCCCTTGATTTGGCATCTCTCTCGGTTTCTCCCTCACTCTCTCTGACTAATATGGTGAGCTTGGCGGCAGCTTTATAATGAGGTCGTCGTCTTTCATTCTCTCTTGTAACGTAAAAGATCCTCTCTCGCCAATTTCTCTTGTCGTCTCTTTTTCGTCTCGAGTGATGAATTTGACTTTCAGTCGCTCATTTTCATGTCCCAACATCCAAGGTCAGGATCATAACATGGACGGCTCAAATTATCCAACCATCTCAGCACGTGGGCCCCAGTGTCCAGACACATCGGTGTAATCCTGAGTCGGACGCGGTTTGGCTGGTGACCCCAACACTAACCAGCTAGCTGGTGTGAAAGTTTTGTGGCCCCCACCATTATGTATGTGTTATATCCACGCCGTCCATTCATTTTTTCAGATCGTTTTATGGTATGATCCCAAAAATTAGGCAGATATAAATGTCATGTGGATCACACTAAAGGAAGCAATGTTGATTGAACCCCTACCTTAAAAACTAATTCATATGGCCCCACTGTAATGTTTATTTTCCATCCAACCGTTGATTAGGTCACATAACCCTGGATGAAGGGAAAACACAAATATCAGCTTGATCCAAAGCTTCTGTGGACCTCAAGAAGTTTTCAACGGTAAGAATTCAATTCCCACCGTTTCCTGTGGTGTGATCCACTTTAGTTTTGATTCTGCCTCATTTTTAGGCCCATGCCTTAAAATGAGCTAGCAAAATGGATGGACGGCGTGGATAAAACACATACATCGTCTCTGGGCCCACACCAGCCACATGCCTCTTGTTGGGCCATCAGCCAAACCACGATCCGCCAAGAGTAGTCTCCGGCACAGTTAGAATTTCGGCAGACGGCAGTAATAGGATTAGAATACCAGTTTAAAAATCATTCAAAAGGTGTGTTGAAAAACACAGTTAAAAATTCGGTGTAAAAAATGAGATTGATAACGTTTAGGTATGAAATGGTTTTACTTGAAAAGTTGGCGACCAAAAATTCAGAACATTTTATGGTGTATTCACACATCAGTGGGCCATAAGTATTTTGAAATATGGATAGTTTTGCATGGATTCCCATCCATTCATTTTTTTTTTTTCACACGTCTCTTAGTTTGGTGATTCATGGATGAACGTGATGAGGTCGATCACTGTACGTCTTCCTCAAGGATAACTACTCTGAATCCACTGAGCTTATTTGGACTCCTCACAGGAACTTAAATCCACGAGGAAAAAGCAAGAAAAAATAGAAATAAATTCTATAAAATTCGTAATTTAATTGATGAATGAAATAAATGAGTTCACAACCCTTTAAATAGGGATACTAAGTAATGAGAGAAATTTTAGAATCATATTACAACTAAAAGTCCTACAATAAACTCCTACAATTCGCTACTTACTATAAACAAAACTTGCTACTCATAGATAGTCGTGATGTCAACTAGTGCACAAGGTTTTTGGCCAAAAATAGTAAGTGTCCTATTTGACTTCACCACGCTGTTCTTGTAATTATTCTAAGCCCAACGGATGAAGAGTTATAATCAAACTAAAACTTACTATTTATAGACAAAATGTAATTAAAATAGGAAAATGACTGTCGATCTAATGGTATCTTGCAAATCTGGCTTGCGCAACCTGGCATAGCTGGGTTGGGTGGCTAAAGTACCTCATCCTACCCCAAAATCATATATTTTATGTTGGAGAACTCATTCCAGATTGCAAGATACGCTGGTTTTAAGGTTCGACGGTCAGGATCATGACTTCTGTTGTTGACCGGCCTTTTTTGATCTATCTTGACTATGAAACTGTCTGCAACCTGCTCTAAATCATCTGGGCACATCAACTAATCATCATGAAATATTCGAGTACTATATTGCTAAATGAAGTAAAAAGAAAGAAAGAAATGTAAATTTTCTTTTAAAAAAATTCATGATTTCGGACTATTGATAGATTTTTGGACAATGTTTTGCATAAATAGGTAGAAGGAGATGATGAGAAAAATGAGTAATTTCACATCAGGACTCTTCCACACCTGAAGACTGTTCATCAGGACCAATACACATTTCACTAACAAACATGCAAATATTACATCAATGACAATCTTATGATCCATAGCTTATAAAATGGATGGCCAAGATCATTTATATATAGAATAGGTTTGGCCAACCTTTTAATCCATATGCTTGCTTGGGTTGTTTGGTTTTTCAATTGCATCAATTAATGACCGTAAATGGATAATGATTGATTGCTTTTGTAATTGTATGGTGATATCATTCACATTTGACTATAATGATGCTTTTGCTATATCATTCGTATCATCCAAAAATAACTATCAAAATGGTAATTTTATAATGTAAAAATGTAATAATGATAATTTACATTATCTACTCTGTATTTAATTTATATTTAAATAAATACCTAAAATGCTAATAATAATTTATTTACATTCAATTTTATAGGAAAATGAAAATTTCTATTTAAACAAACACTTGGAAATGGTAATAACGGACTGGATCACCCTATCTATAAAATTTTGCATGTGATCGATGGATTGAACCATCTAAGTAACCCAATCAATTAGGAGACCATGACCACACCATGGGGCATTCCTTGTGATATTGTGTGATTCATATTTTATGAACAATAGCTAATGTGACGCAGGGGAGAATGTGAGGTCGAGCACCGTCTTCCTCAAGAGGATAACTATTCCGAATCCACGGAACTTTTCTGGAATCCTCACAGAGACTTTCTCGAATCCACGAGAAAAGAGAGCAGAAAATAGAAATAAATTCTAATAAATTCGAAATAGATTAATTAATGCATAAAAACGAGTTCACAACCCTGTAAATAAGGGTACTAAGCAATGAGAAATAAATCATAATCAAACTACAACTAAAACTCCTAGAATTCGCGACTTACTATAAATAGTAAACTTACTATTTATAGACGATCGTGATGTCTACTAGTGCGCAAGGTTTTCGGCCAAAAATAGTAAGTGTCCTATTTGGCTTCACCAAACCGTTCCCCTAATTATTCTAAGCTCTTTTCACGTTGGGCGCAACTCCTAAAGCCCGACGGATGAAGAGTTATAGTCAAACTAAAACTTACTATTTATAGTAAAAACGAAATTGAAACAGGGAAACGACCGTCGAATCAGGGATTTCTAGCAATTCCGAGCATCGCAACCTGGCATAGCAGGGTTGGTTGGCTAAAGTAGCTCGTTCTACCCCAAAATCATATATTTTACGTTGGCTAACTCATCCCGGATTGCGAGATACGCCTGATTGAAGGTCTGATGGTCCAGATCACTTCTGTCGCCGACCGGGCCTTTTCTGATCCATCTTTGCCATGTAATTGTCCGCGACCCGCTCTACATCAGTCTCCTCCACTTCAAAAGAACTCATCCTCGAGTTATCATTATGTGCTGGTTCATGATACTCGGTCAGGTCCGCGACATTGAAAGTCCGTGAGATCGCCATATCATCTGGAAGATCAACAACATAAGCGTTGTCATTGATCTTTTGGATGATTGGTACCGGTTCAATCTTTTTATTCTTCAACGTGTTGTACGTTCCGGTCGGAAATCTTTCTTTGCGTAGATGGACCATTACTTGGTCGCCCACCTCGAATACTTTTTGTCGCCGATGCTTGTCCGCTTGCTCCTTATACTTTTCATTTGAGGCATGTAGCTTGTTCTGTACCTCCGCATGAATGCCCATGATTTTGTCTGCCATATGTTCTGCTGCAATGCTAATGCCTGGGAGCTTGGGTAGAGGGACCAAGTCTAGTATGTTGTGAGGTACTCGTCCGTAAATAATCTGGAACGGGAATTTCCCTGTCGAGCGGTTCATCATGTTGTTGAATGCAAATTCCGCTTGAGACAAGGCCAAATCCCATTGCTTCGATTTTTCTCCTGAAATACATCGAAGGAGGTTTCCCAACGTGCGATTCACAACCTCAGTTTGACCGTCAGTCTGTGGGTGGTACGCACTGCTAAACTGAAGGCGTGTATCAAATCGAGTCCACAAAGTCTGCCAAAAGTGGCTTATGAACTTCATGTCATAGTCGGAAGTAATAGTCTTGGGAACTCCGTGTAGCCGCACAATTTCTCTGAAGAATAGATTCGCCACGTGTGTTGCATCGAGAGTCTTCTTGCATGGAATAAAGTGCGCCATCTTGGAAAAACGATCTACTACCACGAACACCGAATCCATGCCGCGTTGTGTTCGCCGGAGACCAAGTACAATGTCCATAGATAAATCCTCCCAAGGGCCGTCAGGCATGGGTAACGGGGTGTAGAGGTTCGTATTATGAGATTGCCCCTTGAAAGTCTGACAAATATAACAGCGTTGGACTGCCTTTCCCACATCACGTACCAATTGCAGCCAGTAATACCGTTCTTCCACAAGAGCTCGCGTCTCGTCTCGCCTAAGGTGTCCACTGAGGCCACCTCCATGTAGCTCTTGGATTATCTGTTCCCTTAGCGAACTCTTTGGGATACATAGTCGATTTCCCTTGAAAAGGAACCCGTCTTGTATATGTAAGTCACCGGGGTGACCTTCCTGACATTTAACCCATACGTCCTTAAAGTCATCGTCGTCGGCATATATGTCTTTGAGGCGATCGAACCCGACAACTTCGTTGCTCATAGTGACTAGCAAAGTTGCACGGCGACTCAGCATATCGGCTACTTTGTTCTGTTGCCCTGACTTATACTTTAGCACGAATGTGAATTCCTGTAAAAACGAGATCCATCTAGCATGCACACGGTTAATGTTAGCTTGACTATTAATAAATTTGAGGGCTTGATGGTCCGTGTAAAGTATGAATTTTCTTTGAATCAAATAATGTCGCCAGTGTCGCAGTACCTGGACCACTGCGTACAACTCGATCTCATATGTAGACCACTTCTTTCGTGTATCACTAAGTTTCTCACTATAGAAGGCTACCGGCCTACCTTCTTGAGACAAAACTCCCCCAATCCTAACATATGAGGCATCACATTCAACTTCAAACAGTTTGTCGAAGTTGGGAAGTACAAGAACCGGAGTCGTGGATAATCTGCGCTTGATTTCGGCAAAGCTCCTGTCGGATTCGTCAGTCCACTGAAACTGCCCTTTCTTCATGCAATTTGTGATCGGTGACACGATGCTACTGAAATTTTTCACGAACTGACGATAGAATGTCGTTAGTCCATGAAAATTTCGCACTTCGTGAATATTTTTCGAAACCGGTCATTCTCTGATTGTCTTCACCTTTTCCTCATCTACTCGAATGCCCGTGGATGTAACCACAAAACCCAGAAACAATAGGCTATCAGTCATGAAGCTACACTTTTTAAAATTGAGGTACAGTTTATTTTCAGTGAGCACTTGAAGGACTTTCTTGAGGTGCTCCATATGGGTGGTTTTGTCTTGACTGTATATCAAAATATCATCAAAATAAACCACAACGAACCGCCCAATGAAAGGTTTCAGAACTTGGTTCATCAACCGAAAGGCATAACCATCCATTCGTACAATCCTTCATTGGTCTTGAAGACTATTTTCCACTCATCACCCGGCCGTATTCGAATCTGATGGTAACCGCTCCTTAAGTCCAATTTAGAGAATATTTTTGCGCCCTCTAGCATATCCAGCATATCATCTAACCGTGGTATAGGAAACCTGTATTTTATGGTGATCTTGTTGATGGCCCGGCGGTCGACACACATACATCAACTCCCATCTTTCTTTGGAGTTAGCAGAGCTGGTACAGCACATGAGCTCATGCTTTCTCGAATAAGACCCTTACGGATCAGTTCCTCCACTTGTCCCTGCAGAATCTCGCACTCATTCGGGCTCATTCGATAATGAGGACGATTAGCTAAACTGGACCCAGGGACAAGGTCAATATGGTGTTTGATATCTCGCATAAGGGGGTAACCCATCGGGAAGGTCCTCGGGCCAGATTTCTTGAAATTCATGTAACAAGGGTCTTAGTCTTCAGGGATGATGGTAGGCTCGAGTTCTTCCCCTTTTACAATTAATGCATAAATCTGTCCTGTTTCTTTTGATTCTTCCACGAAGTCCCGAATGGTTAAGAGAAAACGACCCTCTACTTTAGAAGTTTCAAGTGGTCCTTCTGGATCCATAGGGGCTAATATGGTCTTCCGGCCGTCCTTGACGAAGATATATATGTTATCTCGCCCTTTATGAGTGGCATCACAGTCAGATTGCTACGGTCGACCGAGTAGTATGTGATATGCTTCCATGTCAACCACATCGCATATTACTTCATCCTTATAATGTTTGCCAATTGAAAAAGATATGGTGCACCGTTCAGTTACCTTTGTTTCGCTGACCTTCTTGATTCAACCGATTGTATATGGAGAGGGATGATGCTCTGTTTTCAATTGCAATTTTTCCACCATGCCCCTGGAGACGATGTTCTCGCTGCTTCCACTGTCAATAATCACGTCACAAACCTTTCGAGTCACCGTACACCTAGTGCGGAAGATGTTATGCCACTGCGGATGCACTTCTTTTCTTGACGCATATAATAGCCGCTTCACGACGAGCGACTCGCAGTGATCTTGCTGAACCCAATCTGAATCATCTACCTCGTCCTCGGCGGTATGCTCCTGTTATTCAATATCTGGATCTTCATAAGCGTTATCAGCACTACCATCATTAATGGCGAGGTTTGCCACTTTTCGCTGGGGATAAGTATTTGACAGGTGGCCGGGCTGGCCACAATGATAGCAGCTGTCGGGCCTTGGTCGAGCATAAGGGTTTAGAATTCTACTTGGACCAGTAGCAGTCGAGACGCTCCTTTGGGGTCTAGCTTACCCGCTTCCCTGATCTCGGTTTTCAGACATAAGAGGTTGAGTGCGTGCTCCTACGGGCTCCTTCCCCTTAGGTTGTGGATCTCCCTGAGGTGGACCTGTCGCAGTAATCCTTTCAGTAGGATAGGTCCGTGTGTTAGGACGTTCAAGTTGCGCTTCTGCCAGAGTAGCCAACTTGATCGCATCATTCATCGTCCAGACGGACTGCATCTGGACCCGATCCTGAATCGTCATACGCAATCCACCGTTGAATCGGTCGACTTGCTGCGATTCAGTCTCGACCAAATCGTTACGCGCCGTCAGGCGGTAAAATTCTTTTGCGTACTCTCTCACCGACCGACTACCCTGTCGACAATTTTGGTATTGTTAGAATAATACCTGATTGTAATCGCTAGGAAGGAATCGGGCGTGTAGTAGCTGCTTCATCCGCTGCCATGTGCGGATTGATGCTTTCATCTGCCTGGTTTGTACGAGTTGCAGTTGTTCCCACCAAGCTGACGCTCCTCCTTTAAACTTGTAGGCCACCAGCTTGACCTTCTTTGCTTCAGGGATGTCCATATAGTCAAAAAATCGCTCAACTTCAGAAAGCCAATCGAGGAAATCCTCAATGTGTAGTTGGCCATTGAAGTTAGGAATATCAACCCGTATCTTGAATTCTCAATCTACTCGATCGTCGCCTGGTCTGGGGTGTTGGAAGATTATGTCGTCGATCTCCTCCTCACTGGAGCCCCCGTCCTCAGGCATGACCCTTGGATGCACTACCGGTATTATCCTGCGATCAGGCCGATTACGAGTCTCAGCAATTGGCGGTGGAGGATTACCAACAGGAACACGGAGTTGCCCTAGGGTTTCTGCTAAGAGATTTGATATGCGGTCCATGGAAGCCTGCAGCCCTTACACGGCTTGCCGATTCTCTTGCTGCGTTGCTTGAAAAGTTGCCGCCGTTAAAGGTAAATTCCCTGGAGCACCGCCTATGGAATTGTTGCCCGACCCGTCGTTAGAAGTCATCGATCCGAGGAGAAACCTGGCTTTGATACCAAACTGACGCAGGGGAGAATGTGAGGTCGAGCACCGTCTTCCTCAAGAGGATAACTATTCCGAATCCACGGAACTTCTCTGGAATCCTCACAGAGACTTTCTCGAATCCACGAGAAAAGAGAGCAGAAAATAGAAATAAATTCTAATAAATTCGAAATAGATTAATCAATGCATAAAAACGAGTTCACAACCCTTTAAATAAGGGTACTAAGCAATGAGAAATAAATCAGAATCAAACTACAACTAAAACTCCTAGAATTCACGACTTACTATAAATAGTAAACTTACTATTTATAGACGGTCGTGATGTCTACTAGTGCGCAAGGTTTTCGGCCAAAAATAGTAAGTGTCCTATTTGGCTTCACCAAACCGTTCCCCTAATTATTCTAAGCTCTTTTCACGTTGGGCGCAACTCCTAAAGCCCGACGGATGAAGAGTTATAGTCAAACTAAAACTTACTATTTATAGTAAAAACGAAATTGAAACAGGGAAACGACCGTCGAATCAGGTGTTTTTCGCAATTCCGAGCATCGCAACCCGGCATAGCGGGGTTGGTTGGCTAAAGTAGCTTGTTCTACCCCAAAATCATATATTTTACGTCGGCTAACTCATCCCGGATTGCGAGATACGCCTGATTGAAGGTCTGATGGTCCAGATCACTTTTGTCGCCGACCGGGCCTTTTCTGATCCATCTTTGCCATGCAATTGTCCGCGACCCGCTCTACATCATAATGACGGATTGCCCCACTGCCCACACATTCATGTGTGGCCCACTTTGAGGAGTGGACAAATTGTTTTTGGTCCATGTAATATATAATTACAATGGTCCTACCTTAGCTGCAACCACATATATCCAATCTCAGAAATTGTGTTAAATATCAACCGTTCAATATTCACTTTTCTTCCTTTTCTTTTCTTTTCTTTTTTTAGGGGGGAAGGTGGTTCTATGCCAGTGGGCATGCAACAACCCCAGCAACCCAAACTACACAGAGATACAAAGGACAATAGCAAAAATCCTTCCAAAAAAAAAAACCCATCCCATCTTTAAGAAAGAGAAAGGTACCCATGCATGAATGCTTTATCGTTGCTAGCCTTCCATGCATAGTAGGCCTTGACAAATGTACATGTATTCCTCTTTTTAGAAAATATTTAATCAGGCCTTTATTTCAAAAATAAAAATAAATTATTAGTGAATTTTCATACCTTGCCAAGAAATCATGTATAATTAATGTACATTTTATCTTTATTCATGTATAATAAGTATATTTATAACTCTGACCGGAGTAGCTCAAACTCAGAATTAAATCCTACCTGGTGCCCATCCCACTAAAAGGACATCCCTTTATAATCTCAACTCTTTCCAATGAACATACATCGGGTCTAACAGATTTTACGTATCTTATTGATCTTCTCCTACTCAATTTTAATGAAGTTATAAAAATAAAACAATTGCATGCGTGAATTTACTAAGGTAAATAATTATTACCTATTTACCAGAATTTACTCTGGTAAATGGTAAAACAAACAGGCCCTTAAGGGGCTGTTTGATTTTTAATTTCCGGGGTAAATACAGGTAAATAAGTGAAAACTAAAGAGGGATAAACACTTGTAGCTTTCAACATTCCTAAAAATCCACAACATTGCTTTCAATGTGGGGGCCATCATGTCTCTCTCTTCAAGCATGTGGCCCACCCCACCTAATTAGTGGAATAATAGTTCCAAAACTCCAATTTTTGACATGATTCAATATTCACCATGTGGGTAAGACTCAAAGTCTTGGATAAATACTTGCTTGACTCAAGTTCATTTTTAATAATTAAATTATTGTTGTTATTATTATTATTAAGTCAAGACAATCAATAAAATAAAAATGAAGGGGGAGGAGACCGCCGCCTACCACCAAGCAGTATCGGTCGCAGCTATCGCTCGCTGCCCTCATTTATCTCTTAATTTATCATAATTATATATAGTTCCATGGTGACCATAGACCATCAATGGTAATATCAGCTACCATGCATGCAAATGGGTCTAATGAAAAAGAGAAATTTCCAACTGTACGACCAGTATATGAGCCAAAAACATTTTTAAGCCCATTTCTTTTTAGTTGCCAAGAATACTCCCCAGGCGTACGGCCCCATTTCTCTGGTCGAAAATGCCCCTGCTTTCCTTCCTGAGGCGGATCGCCTGGTGCTCGAAGACGAGCGCTTACGCTCCTCGAACTCCGAGTTGAACGAACGGTTCAAAAGAGATCAACGTTATATGAGCCCCACAGTTATGTATTTATTATATCCACAATGTTCATCCATATTTTGAGATCATTTCGGAGCATTATACAAAAAACAAAATCATATCCAGAGATCAACTGGACCACACCACAAAGAGCAGCAGAAAATTGATTTTCACCGTTGAAACTTTTGTAGGGCCCACCATAACATTTATATTCCATCCAATCTATTCATAAGGTCACAAAGACCTGGATGAAGAGGAAAAACAAATTTCGTAATGATCCAAAACTTCTGTAACCCCTAAAAGGGTTTCAATGGTAGACGTTCAATCATCCACAGCCTTTAACAGTGTGGTCCACTTGATAGCTAGATCCGTCTTATTTTTTGTCTCAAGCCCTAATACGAGTTCGCAAAAAATATGGACGGTTTGGATATAACACATACCTCATAATAGGACCCACAAAAAGTGATAGGATTACAACAGCAAAAAAATTTAAAAAAAAAAAAAAAGAAAAAAAAAAAACCGTCGATATATCGAACGTCTTTCGATATATCGAAAATGGTCCAGAACTGTCCAGTGAGTTTTTCTCAAAAATCCAACAATTTTCGATATATCGAAAGACCTTCGATATATTGAAAAAGGTACTTTACCTTTTGCTACGGATTATAACCGTAGTCAAAACTGTAGTCTGTGCTAGTTTATGAAAATTTTTATTTTTTTTATTTTTTTTATTTTTTACATGGAGATATTTATTCTACCTACAATTTTCTCTAATACATATTGATAAAAATACATATATATAAGCATATAAAAAAATTTTCCCTTTTTTTTTTTTTTCATTTATTTCTTTATTCATTTAACAAGAATATCTTCTAAACCAAAATTAGTTACTTGACGTACTATATGATTTTGGGGTAGGAGAAGCTACTTTAGCCAACTAACCTAGTTATTTTTCAAGATTCCATCAGTTCGATGGTCGAAAATCCATTTCATTCACTTTGCGGTTAATTTCATTCACGAAAATTCACGGTCATTTTCGTGCATTTCACTTCACGGTCATTTTCGTGCATTTTACGGTTCATTTCGCTTTACTTCACCCCCATTTTCATGCATATCACGGTCATTCCCGTATATTCCGTGTTGATTCACGGTCATTTCGACGCAATTCGCGGTCATTTCCCTTCACTTCGCGGTCATTTCGCTTCACTTCACAGTCATTTCCATGCATTTCACGGTCTTTCTAAACAATTCCGTGTTGATTAATAGTCATTTCCACACATTTCACGGTCATTTCCCTTCACTTCGCAGTCATTTCCATGCATTTAACAGTCATTTCCATGCATTTAACGGTCATTTCGCGAAGTGAATGGAAATGACCGTGAAATGCGTGGAAATGACCGTTAATCAACACGGAATTGTTTGGAAAGACCGTGAAATGCTCGGAAATGACTGTGAAGTGAAGCGAAATGACCGTTAAATGCATGGAAATGACTGCGAAGTGAAGGGAAATGACCGCGAAATGCATGGAAATGACCGTTAATCAATACAGAATTGTTTAGAAAGACCGTGAAATGCACGGAAATGACGGTGAAGTGAAGCGAAATGACCGTTAAATGCATGAAAATGACCGCGAAGTGAAGGGAAATGACCGCGAAATGTGTCGAAATGACCGTGAATCAACACGGAATTGTTTGGAATGACCGTGAAATGCACTGAAATGACTATAAAGTGAAGTGAAATGACCGTTAAATGCATGAAAATGACCGCGAAGTGAAGGGAAATGACCGTCCGTGTTGATTAACGGTCATTTCGACGCATTTCGCGGTCATTTCCCTTCACTTCGCGGTCATTTTCATGCATTTAACGGTCATTTCGCTTCACTTCACAGTCATTTCCGTGCATTTCACGGTCTTTCTAAACAATTCTGTGTTGATTAACGGTCATTTCCACGCATTTCGCGGTCATTTCCCTTCACTTCGCAGTCATTTTCATGCATTTAACGGTCATTTCACTTCACTTCACAGTCATTTCCGTGCATTTCACGGTCTTTCCAAACAATTTCGTGTTGATTAACGGTCATTTCCACGCATTTCGCGGTCATTTCCCTTCACTTCGCAGTCATTTCCATGCATTTAACGGTCATTTCCATGCATTTAACGGTCATTTCGTGAAGTGAATGGAAATGACCGCGACATGCGTGGAAATGACCGTTAATCAACACGGAATTGTTTGGAAAGACCGTGAAATGCTCGGAAATGACTGTAAAGTGAAGCGAAATGACCGTTAAATGCATGGAAATGACTGCGAAGTGAAGGGAAATAACCGCGAAATGCGTAGAAATGACCGTTAATCAATACGGAATTGTTTGGAATGACCGTGAAATGCATGGAAATGACCGTGAAATGAATCGAAATGACCGTTAACTGCATGGAAATGACCGCGAAGTGAAGGGAAATGACCGCGAAATGCGTCGAAATGACCGTTAATCAACACGGACGGTCATTTCCCTTCACTTCGCGGTCATTTTCATGCATTTAACGGTCATTTCGCTTCACTTTATAGTCATTTTCATGCTTTTCACGGTCATTCCAAACAATTCCGTGTTGATTAACGGTCATTTCGACGCATTTCACAGTCATTTCCCTTCACTTCGCAGTCATTTCCATGCATTTAACGGTCATTTCCATGCATTTAACGGTCATTTCGCGAAGTGAATGGAAATGACCGCGAAATGCGTGGAAATGACCGTTAATCAACACAGAATTGTTTGGAAAGACCGTGAAATGCTCGGAAATGACTGTGAAGTGAAGCGAAATGACCATTAAATGCATGGAAATGACTACGAAGTGAAGGGAAATGACCGCGAAATGCGTGGAAATGACCGTTAATCAATACGGAATTGTTTGAAATGACCGTGAAATGCATGGAAATGACCGTGAAATGAATCGAACTGACTGTTAAATGCATGGAAATGACCGCAAAGTGAAGGGAAATGACCGCGAAATGCGTGAAAATGACCGTTAATCAATACGAAATTGTTTGGAATGACCGTGAAATGCATGAAAATGACCGTGAAATGAATTGAAATGACCGTTAAATGCATGGAAATGACCGCGAAGTGAAGGGAAATGACCGCGAAATGCGTCGAAATGACCGTTAATCAACACGGACGGTCATTTCCCTTCATTTCGCGGTCATTTTCATGCATTTAACGGTCATTTCGCTTCACTTTATAGTCATTTCCGTGCATTTCACGGTCATTCCAAACAATTCCGTGTTGATTAACGGTCATTTCGACGCATTTCGCGGTCATTTCCCTTCACTTCGCGGTCATTTTCATGCATTTAACGGTCATTTCGCTTCACTTTATAATCATTTCCGTGCATTTCACGGTCATTCCAAACAATTCCGTGTTGATTAACGGTCATTTCCACGCATTTCGCGGTCATTTCCCTTCACTTCGCAGTCATTTCCATGCATTTAACGGTCATTTCCATGCATTTAACGGTCATTTTGCGAAGTGAATGGAAATGACCGCGAAATGGGTGGAAATGACCGTTAATCAACACGGAATTGTTTGGAAAGACCGTGAAATGCTCGGAAATGACTGTGAAGTGAAGCGAAATGACCGTTAAATGCATGGAAATGACTGCGAAGCGAAGGGAAATGACCGCGAAATGCGTGGAAATGACCGTTAATCAATACGGAATTTTTTGGAATAACCGTGAAATGCATGAAAATGACCGTGACATGAATCGAAATGACCGTTAAATGCATGGAAATGACCGCGAAGTGAAGGAAAATGACCGCGAAATGCGTCGAAATGACCGTTAATCAATACAGAATTGTTTGGAATGACCGTGAAATGCATGGAAATGACCGTGAAATGAATCGAAATGACCGTTAAATGCATGAAAATGACCGCGAAGTGAAGGGAAATGACCGCGAAATGCGTGGAAATGACCGTTAATCAATACGGAATTGTTTGGAATGACCGTGAAATGCATGAAAATGACCGTGAAATGAATCGAAATGACCATTAAATGCATGGAAATGACTGTGAAGTGAAGGGAAATGACCGCGAAATGCGTCGAAATGACCGTGAAATGCGTTGAAATGACCGTGAATGAACACGGAATATGAGAGAATGACCGTGAAATGCATGGAAATGACATTTAAGTGAAGAGAAATGACCATGAAATGCATGGAAATGAATGAAATTGACCACGAACTGATTAAAATTGACCGTAAAGTGAATGAAATGGATTTTCGACCATCGACCCGATCGAATCTTGAAAAATAACTATGTTAGTTGGCTAAAGTAGCTTCTCCTACCCCAAAATCATATTGGGTACATCAAGTAACTAATTTTGGTGTAGAAGATATTCTTGTTAAATGAATAAAGAAAGAAATGAAAAAAAGAGAGAATTTTTTTTTTACGCTTATATATACATATTTTTACAAATATGTATTTGAGAAAATTGTAGGTAGAATAAAGTTCTCCATGTAAAAAATAAAAATAAAAATAAAAAAAATAAAAAATTTCATAGATTAGCATAGAATACAGTTTTGGCTACGGTTATAATCCGTAGCTAAAGGTAAAATACCTTTTTCGATATATCGAATGAGCTTCGATATATCGAAAATTAAAAGAATTTTGAGGCAAACTCGCTGGACAGTTTTGGACCTTTTTCGATATATCGAATGAACTTCGATATATCTAAGTACATTGCTGTTGGGTTATAGCTACGGCTATAGCTACGGTTATAATCCGTAGCCAAATGTAACCCCAGCACTCACATATTAGAGAGCGGAAAAGCAGGGGCATTTTCGACCTGAGAAATGGGGCCGTACAGCTGGGGAGTATTCTTGGGAGGTGAAAAGCGAGTGGGCTTCAAAAGGTTGATGGGCCATATATGGGTCGTACAGTTGGAAATTTCTCAATGAAAAATACACTCTATGATGGCCCCACACTCATTAATGAATCATTCAAAGCATTTGTGTTTACACTACATGTAAACTGGTATCTAAGTCAAGGGACTAGCACATTTTGTGCCTTCATTTTCCATGCCTTCATTATCATTATAAATGAGTAGCACATATACATGAGATTTAAACCGTCTATTTAGCATTTTTAATATTCAGTGGGCCATAGTAGAAATATCGGTATTCGGAAGATTTTAGCCCTTGTGGCATACGAATGAACATTAAAAGGCAAAAAACAGCAAATGGGTCCCCATGAAGTGAGAAAAAAAGGCCCATGCTTTCCATAGTCCAACTAGAGCATTATTTGGTTTGGTTCCATCAATAGTTGGATCCCTCTAGGCATGGATGTCGACCATCATACACATGTGCAACACCTGTGGTACACATTTTGGAAGCATGACGATTCCCACCTCCAAAGACAAGCAATCTGCCAGATAGCTATGATTGTGAACTATTAAACGCATGTGCCTCACATATACACACGTGATGAAAGCATGACGTTTCCAGCCTTTAAAGTCAAGTGATCTACTCCCAAATTCAAAGTACTTGTTGCTAGGCGTATAATTTCAAAGTGCCTAAATATCATCTTAGAGTATCATCGTTCCACTAGTATCATCCACGCAAACATAAAAGCTTTAAATATTTATTATGATTATAGTATAATATATATTAGTTGGCCTCAGCTCGATTTGGCTCGGCCACTAGCTGACCCCATCTCGAACTTGGCTAAGCTCGGTCGAGCCTGACTGGCCAGCTCAACTCAGTTCGGTCAGCAGCTCGGGCTAGTTCGAGCCGAGTTCGAGCCAAATTCAAGCCTCTGTGGTATTTTCACTAACATATGTGCGCTTTCAATTTCTCATTGTATGTAAAACAACAACAACAATTGTTTATAAGTATTTCATCAAACACCTTCTAGGCAGCATTAAAATCAAGAAAAAATGATATTTGTTTCATATACACACGTTCCTTGCCACTAGCCGACACTTTGTTGAGTCATTTCATCAAACAATTGGTGAGCAACATCAATATCAAAGTAACCGAATCACTGAACTAGTTCGATTCGAGTTGGGGTTTGATTCGATTCGAGTTGAACTCAGGCAAGCTCGAACTCGGTTCGAAATTTTTTCGAGCTCAAAAAAATCAGCTCGACTCGGCTCAAACTCAGCTCCGAACCAAGTTGAATCGAACTTTTTCGAGTCGAGTCGAGCGAGCTAACCGAGCTAACTCGGTTCGTGTACACCCCTATATATGTGCGTATGGCAAATGTAGGTCAAAAGTAAAAAATAAAAATCTCATTATACACACGTAATAATATTTTTACCCTTTCATGGCGGGCCTTATATCGGCCATGCACATGGTCCATTTTCATTGGACCACCCATCATCCTTGGTTGTTGATAACTAGGGGCGTAAATTGAGTCGAATCGAGTCGAGCTGGCCTCAGCTCGACTCGACTTGACCACTGGCTGATCTCAGCTTGACTCGGTCCTCGAGCTTGACTAGCCAGCTCGGCTCAGTTTGGTCAGTAGCTTGGGCCAGCTCGAGCCGAGTTCGAGCCGAGATCGAGCCGAGTTCGCCATTGTGGCATTTCCTCAAACAACTACAGTGCACCTTCAAAATACTTGGACTACACCTTCTAAACAATGCAAAAAGCAAAGTTGCTATAGCAGAGCTTTGAAACACAACAAAAAACAACAATACTCAACTTCTCCACTATCATTTCACTGCGGAAAATGAGATTATAGCATGTATATATAGAGATTTCAGGTATATATGAGATTACAACAGGTATATATAGAGATTTCAGAGTTTGAAGAATCTAAATAGCTTGATTGATCCACACCCACCACCATCACAGGTGGGCCACCATTGGAGAAACCATTCTCATATGATGTGCATCCCAACCCAACTACTTGACTTAACACAACATTCCATCAGATGCAGCCCAACTCAGGTACTCGACTCGAACACTTCATTGAGTCATTTTATTAAACACTTGGTGAGTAACATCAATGACAAAGTAACCGAGTCATCAAACTGGTTCGATCTGAGTTCGATTTGATCTGGATTCGATCCGAGTTGAGTCGAGCTAGGGCTGCTCGAACTTGGCTCGAACTCATTTTCGAGCTCAAAAAATCAGCTCGACTTGGCTCGAACTCAGCTTCGAACTGAGCTTTTTCAAGTCAAGTCGAGCTAAGTTAGCTCGGTTCGTGTGCACGCCTATTGATAACTAACATCCCTATTATTGCATGTTATCTCCTAAGGGTCATTTGGACCGAATTGTCTATTTATGCAACCCATACAACATCACAATTCTATGGGGCTCATCATATTGCATATTCAAAATCTATTCGGTTCATAAGTGATGACTTTTATCTTCACCGTAGATCAGCCCATTAAAAAACTCAAATGGGTCATACCAATGGAAACAATGTAAAATTACACCTAAAACCTAAGTTCAAGCATTGGGGTGGTGTGGCTCACATGAGCTATGGACCTGGATGATTTTTAACCCCAGGGTCTAGAATCAGCAAACGGACCTGATTGGTGGAGTAGATTTAATATCTACAAAATGGTGGGCCCAAAAGAACTTGCCTGTTCTATGTGCTCAGTGAAACAGGTGTCGTAAAGATGCCAGTCATTATAATTTGATGCTTTCCAGACCACTGCAATTAAGTCACAATCTCAAAATTGGATTGCTTTGTTTGTTTGAGTGGACCCAATTAATCTTAATCAGTAGACCTTATTGGCCAAAATAAGACAGTCGGACATATTTCATTAACCGTCCAACAAATGTCCATCAATATGATACTTGCATACGAGTAAAAAGGTTCGTGAATTATTGGTTTGGCCACTTCTTGTAATTGTTTACATGTCACGTGTACAGTTTCTCAGTGCCTGCGTATCATATATCACATCTAGAGTATGAAAGTTTTCCCATTGGAAGCTCTCTCTTTCGCCTTTAAGACATTTTCCGTCCATAAATGGTAGCTGGAATAAATATGGGCCTCCCCTACCGTACACGCGGCTTGTAACTCACATCCAAACCAGAAAAATCGTGGGTCCCACTGTGGATGTATTATAATCCAAAAGATTACATTTATGATATGATAATAACTGGTCCTTCATTAAACATCTAATGAATTGTAAATATGAAAATAATTAAATGGTCCAAGTTCAAAAAACTTGTGGATGGAAAAAGTATATTCCACATGATAAGGATATTGTGATTCTCTACGGTATCGACAACAGTAGCGGGGTATTCAAGAAAAGAAGTTGAGTTGTGGGACGTTATCACTTCTTTCATATTTCTTCTTTCGAATAGCTGTATAATCCGGCTCTTGCAAATCTTACAAACAGAGTCCTTTTCTTGTTTGGATTGGTAGGTATAGGTTGATCATTTCTGTAATAGTGATACGACGTTCGAGTATGGTTATTTCACCATCGAGTAATTCAAACATATCTTGGCTCTCAATGGACCTATAAGAGAAAATTGGATTGTGTCAGCTTGATTAATTGAAACAAAGTTTCCTATGTTGAGAGATGAAAAGCAGGTCACGCTTAAGAAAGACGCCATTGATGAACACCTCTCAAATGTTGATGCAGGGATGAACGTGCCGTCTTCCTCAAGGATAACTACTATGAATCCATGGAGCTTCTCTAGATTCCTTATAGAGACTTTTCGAATCCCCGAGGAAAAAAGCAAAGAAAATAAAGAATAAATTCTACAAAATTCATATATAATTTGATTGATGAATGAAATAAATGAGTTCACAACCCTTTAAATAGGGATACTAAGTCATATGAGAAGTTTCGGAATCAAACTACAACTAAAACTTCTAGAAATCGTAGTTTACTATAAATAGTAAACTTACTATTTATAAATAGTCATGATGTCTACTAGTTCGCATGGTTTTCGACCAAAAATAGTAAGTGTCCTATTTGGCTTCACCATGATGTTTTCTTAATTATTCTAAGCACTTTTCATGCTGGACACAACTCCTAAATCCCAACGGATGAAGAGTTATACTAAAACTAAAACTTACTATAAATAGTAAAAATGAAAATAAAATAGGAATTCGACTGTCAATTTGATGGTATTTCGCAAATTTGGCATGGGAAACCTGACATAGCGGGGTTAGGTGGCTAAAGTAACTCATCCTATCCCAAAATCATATATAGTACGTCGATTAACTCATTCCGGATTGCAACATACGCCGATTTAAAGTCTGACGGTCCAGATCACTTCTATCGTTGAGCGGATCTTTTCTGATCCATCTTGGTCGTGAGGCTTTCCGCGACCCACTCTACATCAAATGTTCTCTGATACCATAAAGAAATTTGATGAAGACTCCAATTGAAAAGGTGACTAGTAAGATAAATTTTTTTAATTTAAAATAATTAAAGTTTATAATAAGAGGGAACCATTTTCTAAAATGGTGGAAATGATTTCAAAGAATAATGACGAGTTACACTTAAATAATGGGGAGTTGCACTTGAATGTATGAATGTAGTTACACCTGAATGGGATGATTTACACTTGAGTGTATGAATGGAGGAGTTAGTACACTTGAATACTTGTATTAGTTTTCTCTCTCTTCACTGTATATAAATATGAAGCTTTTTTTTCTTTTTCTTTTTTAGGTTAGCTTGTTAGTACACACTCGATTGTTGATTCCTTGGCAAAAGGATGGCTCCAAAGTCTTATAGCATGTAGTAAAAATGGGTCTTATGAGATTTTTTTTTTTTTTTTTTTTTTTTTTTTTTTCATTATAGACATTATTATTAATAGCTGAATTGATTTTCTCCCATTTTTCATATACATGCACATGAATTTGTATGGATTAAAGATTACATGAATAATTTATCACAAAGGCATTACAGTAGCATTATGTGCAATTAGACATGATCAGCTTATGATCCTCTCTACTAACTATTTTGGATGTGGTTGTTAGTGTTGTAATACATTGAAAGGGAGTATGTCAATGTTGATGTGTTATTATAATGATTTACACTATTAATTTCATTTGCTAAATATTTATGATTTGTTATTAAAGTGAAGTTGTGATCAAAATATTTTTAAAACGTGCATGTATAAAGATTTATTTGGGTATTGAACCTATCAGAGTCGTTTCCAAACTTAAATGTTTATTTTTATTTTTAAATTAAAACAAGTTTTTCTAAAAAGGTAGTTAGTACGTCGACCAAGTGGGTGAAAGTTAGCATCTTTCCCACTATGGTAGGTCACATGTAGGCACACACGTTCAGATGCATGTGCATACGACCATACGGGGCCCTTTTAGTGATGTGGAAAACTAGAAGTTTTAAAGCCCAATCTTAAAAGTAACCTTTATATTGTAAGAAAGCTAACATGTGTAAGGAAAAAGAGTGCATGTAGGCCTTAGTTTTTACTATGGAATAATATATCTAAGTCTATAAATAATAGAGACTTTTGGTCCTCTCTATAAAATAAAAAAAAATGAGTGGAGTTGTCCATCTCTAAGCCCATACTTGAGGGAGAATTTGAGAAAAGGTGAGTCATGGGCGCATGGAGTGATGATCTGAGTTGTCAATAATCAAGTTCCACTACCTAAAAGAGTGTCGTGTCTCATTAGATCCTCAACACATGTGTCTAAACATATATACTTCTAATTTGTAGTTTTTTAATTAATGACATTGTATGTTTGTGTTTCAAGATCATTGTTTATTAAATCAAAACCTTCTATAATCAAATAGGCTTCAAATTTATAATATTTAATCCTTCCATCATTTTACTCTTCTTTGAAAATGTAAAGGCATCTTTTGAGAGTGACCTTGACATGTCAATGCAATATTGTCAAATTCATTCATATATTGAGCCAATAGGAGAATGACATGTATATAAAAACTGTACCCATCCTAATATCTCAGTCATAGAACAGTGGGCATAAGCCAGTTTTCAAAAGAAAATTAATGCATATGGTTGTTTGATATATAAGTTTGATTTTTGAAATACAAACAAATCTTGGTATGACCCATAAATGAGTGGACCTACTTGATAGGTCAACCTGCATTGTGCACCATATGTCACGCGGTTCCTTGCTAGTCAATATCTGTATGAATAAACATACTAAAATAATTCTTCTCTCTTCTTTAATATTTATTTATTTATTATTTATTTTATTTTATTTTTATTTTTTCGTTTCCTTTTTTGTTTTCTGGCTGCTTCCTACACGAGGCATGATCTGCTGGTAAACGCAGGAGTAACGGTTTTTTATGCACCGCATTATTAATACTTGACATATGTGGGGCCTGCTATGTATTTTCTGACATCTGGTCCTTCTATCATGTGAAGCGTTCCATGGAACCAAAATCTGACGGTTCAAAAACTTCTTGGACGACAACATGGAAAAATATAGAGACGGTGTCGACTACAGGTTTGTGATTGGGCCCACCTAGGTTTGGAATAGAGTTATTTCCTTTTCTCTAACATGATTATGATGTGTCTTACTTTATGGACGGAATGGATTTGACAAAAACATAACATTGGACCCGATGGAGATAGGGTGTTGTACCCGGTGTGTACGGCAGTCGCAGTACAGGGACAGAACCCATGCGCGTGTGCCGCGCATCCTGCTCTAATTGTCGGAGCGGATTCGGGTCACACCGAGTTCTGTAAGGCCGTGAACGTGGGGCCCAAATTTATGTATTTTTTGTATATCCACTCCGTTCATACGTTTTTTCGGATTATTCTAGGCCATGAATACAAAAATATAAATAATCGAAATCTCAAATAGACCACACGACAGGAAAATGTGGTGATTAACCATTAAAAACTTCTTGTGGGCCAAAAATTTTCAGATCAAGCTGATATTTTATTATCACTTCATACACGTATTTTTTACCTTATCAACATGTTGGATGGAAGAGAAAAATTACGGTGATCCTAAAGAAGTTTTAAATGGTGGACGTTCAATCACCACTGTTTCCAATGGTGTGATCCATCTGAGATTTAGATCTGCTTCATTTTTTGGGAAAATTCTCTAAAATTAAATGTAAAACGGATGGACGGCGTGGATATAATACATCATACATCATGGTGGCCCCAAGGTCACGGCCTGCCCTAAAATTTGTGAACCGTGTGGTGGTTTTGATTTTCAGGAAAAGAAACGCTTATGTGGTGGCGTACGCATCCACGGTACATGTGGCATACATGAATTTCAATCCAACTGTCCAAATCATCCATCTAATTATAGATGGGGCACAGCTGGATTCTGACACTGAATTTGGAGCATCCTTTTAACGGTCCACTCAATGGCCATCAACCTTACATTGAGGTTCATGTGTGATTAGTATTGATTTCTGTGATATATTTCATCTACAATCAGGCCCACATCGTGGATGATCAGGATCTCATGTCAAAAATACCAAGTATGTTTTGCTAACGCTGTAGCAAACTCACACAGTAGTGCTCTAAAATACGTATCATCTCGTAAGTATCGCCTGGATGAGTCACGAGTGAAAGAGTCAAAAGAACGAGAAGAATACCGGATCTCGTCATTTTCTGTAACTGATTCGAAACGAGTTATGTGATCCGCTGGCAGAGTATGGTCTTCTATACACATGCACACTATTATTACACGTATGTTATATATTAAACACAATCCAAACCGTCCAAACCGTTTTTCACACTGTATATGGAATATATATTTAAAATAAAATTGATTGGATAATTTTTTCGTATCATAAATGACTATGTTTCACTTTAACCATCCATTTGTTGTCCAACAGATGGATGGTCACAAGTACTACTTAAATGTAATCTTTTTTTAATAATGATACAACATAATTTTTATAATGGGTACTCGTTGGCCACGTGTACATTTTGTACATGTCCGCTTATGATATCTCATACTCTGCCTGAGTATGAAATATTTTGTAGTTGCGTGTAAAAAGCATGAAGGTTGTCATTATCCAATTGCACCGTTTTGGCTTTTGGGCCAGAAATACTATACACACCCAAGATTTGTGGGCTAGCATATTGTATATATAACATCTACTCCGTCCATCAGATTCAATTATAGATTTTAGGATATGGTCGAAACAAACAGCCAGATCGACATTTCAGGTGGGGCATAACACTGGGAAAAATGGAGATGGGATGCCAACTGTAAGTTTTCTTGTGAAGACATCATGGTATGAATTTTCCATCAAACCTATTAATCAAGTGTAAAACAATAGAATAAAGTGAATATACAAAAATCAGCCTTATCCATCTATATCAGGTGGGCCACATCATATGAATTTACAAGTTTTAATAACAATTTTATTATACCCATTTTGTGGCAAATATGAGTTTCTTATAAAGTTGATATTTTTTATGTACGGTTAAAATAATGTTTCTCACCTGATGAACGGAGTAGATAAGTGTAGAAAACATGTTGGACCCTAAAGAGTTGGTTAGTTTAACCGGTGTTGTAGGCATTCCTGTCCGCATTTTTCCACAGATATCCGGAGAGATGAAAGTAGGAAAAGGACGTGTCAACACATACCTTTAGCATGAGGGCGGATTAGGTGAGACCCCGACTCACCCAAGAAAGTGACGCTCCATGCATGTATTCTGTATCCACGCCGTCCATCCTTTTTTCCAGATCATTTTATTAAATTTTACCAAAAATGAAGAAGATCCAATAATCAAAAAGACCATACCATAGGAAACAGTGGTGAATGACCATTAATGGTCCATTAAAGTTCTAGATCAATATGATATTTGTTATTCCACTTCATCTAGGCTTATTTGACCTTATCAACAGATTGGATGGCTAGTAAACACTACGAAAACATTAAGATATGCCCAATAAGTTTTTAATGGTAGATTGTTTAATCACCACTATTTCCTATGGTATTGTCAACCTGATAATTGGGCTTGCTTCATTTTTTGGATAACTCCCTAAAATAATCTATAAAATCGGATGGACGGCGTGGATACAAAATATATACATCAAGGTGGGGTCCACAGTAAGGACGGCACCATCTTGGGTGAGTCCGAGGTCTCACCTAATCCACTCCCCTTTTGCATATGTGATGACACATCCATGCACTTTGATAATGTCGTTTTTTTATTTTTGTGTTTTAAGTCAAATGAAGGAAGGATGGATAGAGATTGCCGACGTTGAGATTCCCACACTCAAAGAAGGTATGGATTGTTTTGTGGGTGGACCAATCAATCAAAAGGGAGTTTTTTCATGTTTCAAAGTAGTAGATTTTTCTTTGGGTACAAAAATAGATAGTGGAATGGACAAACAAATGTACATTATTGTTAGTGGAAGTTTGTAGATGATACACATGTCTGTAGTCATGCCCATACACATGCAGCCATATGTTTCGATCGCGGAACATGTGTACAAGATCCGTGCCGTTGATCTGATAAGAAATAATGGTTAGATCTTCTTCCTAAAGAATCAAGCTGTTTCATTGTTTCCTCGAGGGACGCAATGAACAAATAAATCCATGAATGGAATATAATTTGTTATAGATGATCTGTAGAATAGCCTGTAGCTAAGGTGTGAAATTGTCTGATTTTTAGGGTAGAGGACCTAAGAAATGTTGCCCACATGATGAAAAGTTCAGATCTATTGCACGTGTTCTATGTTGAGATGTGCGGCACACGTGGATCGTAGAGTTTCCATTCACGCATGGAATTAATAAATTGCTCATTATAGTTGGAGAAGCTTAAATGGGATAAAGTTCAGAGTCCCACTCACTCCCAAGTTAGACTATAGGTGTGCTGCACACCCACAACTTGGACTTGCCGACGGGCACAAGAGCGGCATCGTACAAACATTATATAAGATCCACCCAACCTATCATGTGCATTGTCTCATTTTCATCACCAATTTAAAAAATCATGCTCATCAAAAACTCAAATAGACCACAACATAGGGAACCATTTCAAATGGGTCCACCAACTATCAATGTGTGGGATCCACCATGGTGTTTATACATGAATCAAGATTTAAAATCTACATACTTGGTATGGTATCATTTCCCACATTATATTGTGTCGGGCGGTATGGGCTGATATGATCATATCATTCATGGACAACATTAGTACGCTCAATGGATGATATTTATGAATTTCGCACATAAGTTGATCCTTTACATGAATTGAGGATTGAAACTTGAAAGTGTTGGGTGCAAGTTGACTCGAACTCGATTAGACCCTCTCTAGTTCAACGGCGCAAGTCGCTTGGATAACTCATACCTAATTCAATCCACGTCATTATAGATTTATGTGACTTTGGACCAAACTCAAAACCAAATGATCCAATCCATTCATCTGATATGCCTTATTAACAAGCTATGCTGATGCATGCAAAGTTGCGTACTTGACATGATGTTTGATACATGCTATCTTGCATATGCTATGTAGGTCGTGCTATACATAAATACTTATACCATACTCTATTTATCGACCAGACAACTTAAGATGGTTAATAACATATAGCATTATGGTGCATGTACATATTAATTGTTGTACACCAAAAGCTTAAAGATTGATGATAGCACATTCGACATGTGGATATATACTATAGTAGAATATTTCTCATATGTGATACATGTGCACGAAACATTATACTTTTAAATACTCTGGGTAAATATATTTTTTAAGTATATATCAAATCAAGAATTATATTAGCCGTACATGTTATTCTCACTTTCTTCATTTTTATCCAAAAGATTGCTTGAAAATCCATGATGCATGCTATCAGTGCAACATAGCATGTGCGTCTATCCCAACAACTTCATACTATTGAAATATGGGTGAGCCCGCACTACATGAATTTAAAGTTTCTAGACATGATTTATATACTGTTATTTATGGTGTGGCCCACCTTACTTTAACATCGATCCCGCATTAAGTTCATTCCCCCTACGGTGGGAGTCACGCTCTCTTTTTACACAGGTTGCCCTAATCCTATACAAGGGGAGTGGATTAGGTGCGGCCTGACCTCACCTAAAATGGTGTGGCCATTACTGTGGGGGCCACCTTGATGTATTTATTCTATATCCACGCCGTTCATAGGTTTTTTCAAATCATTTTAGTTTATGGGACTATAAATGAAGGAGATCTCCAGAATTCAGATGGACCATCGTATAAGAAACAGTGGTTATGAATGCCCTACAGTAAAAAACTTCATAGGCCCCACCGTAATGTTTGTTTGCCATCAAACCTGTTGACAATGTCACATAAACCTGGATGAAGGGAAAAAACAAATATCATCTTGATCCAAAACTTCTGTGGCCCATTAATGGTCAATCACCACTGTTTCTTATGGTATATATGGTCCACCCGAAATTTTGGATCTGGTTCATTTTTGGTTTCATGCCTTAAAATGATCTGAAAAAATGGATGGATTTTATGGAATATGCAAAAAATACATTGATGCGGGCCTCATAGTAAGGGCCGCATCTAATCTGCTCCCCTCTGCTAGTCACTACAGCCTTTTCGTGCCTACAGGGAGCTGGTGGTATGTCTGCTCAAGAGGAGAAATGTTGGCAGTACTCGCACGAGAGCATGTCTCTCACATGTGGAACCAATGAACTTTCACATAAGATCAGAGCTGACATTATTTGAACATGACCGTTTATATGCCATATGTAAAAAATGGGGCTATAATCTAACCATAAACTGTATCAGATGCTTATGTAGTGCTTGAACTGTGTTTCAATCTCTCTTCTAATTGCTTTTTGGTACAACACGTGTCATAGGTGCATTCGTAGTAAGATTAGACTGTAAAAGTGTTTAACTTTTGATACAGACATTGTCACGGAACACATAATCATAACCGATTGATTTTTATGTAATGATGGTTTCAAGGTCTACCAACTTGTAGGAAAATACACACTTTCTGTTCAAATTGCAATTTTAGAAAAGTTTACTATTTTTAATAATTTCTATTCTTATCATACCGCTTTATTTTTATAGTGTTAGGATTTTTGTCTTTTTTAAAAATTGTTTATAATAATGTTAGGAATGATCCAATAAAGATTGTCTGAACATTTCTATTTTCGGAAAATTAAGCTTTAAAAGAGTTTGCTAAAATTAGGAAATTAGCTTGAAAAAAGTTTTATTATTTTGAGTAATTTTGAACTAGGGTTCAAATTTTCTTTATTAGTGATGTAATTGACAAATCATACCTACATTATTTAATAAAATATTCAAACTTTAATTCTTGTTATCTTGTGGACTCAAGAACTTTTTTTTTTGTGGATTCAAGGTTTTTATCATTCGAAGAAAATGGTGATCTTTCTCTTATTGTTTCACACTCTTTCCTATATCATTTTTCTTTTACATGTGTAGCTGACCTAATAATATATAATTACATTATTATGCTTTATGAGATCTGTAGTCTACCTAAATAGGATCTCTTGTTGAGATCTTGCACAAGTGTTCCTTTTTCCTAATTACGCCATGCAAGGGATTTTTCAAAGTGCACAGTGAGAGATGAACTTAGGCACGGAATATGCAAGTACGTAGCATACATGGACAAGATCAAAACCATTTATTTGATAGGTCAAAATACCATACTATTTGGACAATCATAACTTATGCATATGTGGCATGCAAAGTCATGCTAGAAAAGACCAAAATCAACAATTTCTAACATATATAGGCTTAATAAATGTTCATTTATTAGATGGCTAGGATAATTCAATCATTGTAATATTTTATTAGGGCCAGGACGTCCGCCGAATGCCTAGTTTAGATGGTTATACATGTCTTATGATTTAATATGATGGGTGAGTGAATGTATCTTTTGGGTCTCTCTCATGACATGGTATTTTTTTTAACTCTTTCTCCAAGTGTGTGATTTGGATTCATGCAATGTTTTTTTGATATAAACTATCTAAAGTAGATATTAGATAATATCTAACGGCTCCTGTTTAAGTCGATAATTTGTTCTTGGTTTGTCAAATTTATTTATACATATAAATTTTTAAAATAAAAATTATCTTTTTAAAATTTAATTAATAAGAATATTTTATCTTTAATAAAAATATGAAATATTTATAAAAATAACTTATATTTAATTATTTATAAATATACTAAATATGTCAAAATGTGTCACACATGTGACTATTTATGTTCAAATATCTCGTGTGCATAAGTGTTATCATCAATCTTCAAGTACCTAGCATATGCCACATATATTATGATGGTTTTTTTTTTACCCATCTTCGACCGGTCGTGAGCCCTGCTCGACCGGTCGAAGGCTGGTGGTCGACCAGTCGAAGGTTCGAGTTGTGACTTCGACTCAAAGTCCAGCGAGTATTTTTGCTGTTTTTTTACTGTAGCTACGACTGGTCGAAGGGGTCCTACGACTAGTCGAAGACTAAGCTCGACTAGTCGAAGGTTACGCAGTTTGTTCCGCGATTTTGCGCGAAACTGCGGATTTAAGTCATTTCGCAACAGGGATGCGGAAAGGAGTTTCCTAAACTATAAAAGGGGTTGCCTAGGGTTTTTCTAGTTACAGCAAGAGGGTTTCCTAAAGCTTTACAAGATATTTGCTAAAGGGTTTAGGGCTATCAAAGGTGAGAGAGAGGGAGAAAGAGAGAGAGGAAGCTTATAGAAGAGAGGTTCTGCTCGTGGAGGTTTTCTACTTTGCAATTTATATCTCAGCGCTTCTATGTCCTCATAATCGGTTAGATCTCTCTGTTTTCTCTATTTCTCTTATTGTTTATCCACTCCTGCGTGAGTGAAGAGTATTGTAACGTTCTACTTCATAGTGGATGTTGATCTGGACGAGGTCCCGTGATTTTTACCTCTTTGAGGGTTTTTAACGTAAAAATCTCTTGTGTAGTATGTGATTGATGTTTTAATTTATTTCATTGCTTTATTATCCATAATTCTGGTTTGTTTCGGGAGGCTAGATCCTAAGGTTTGTGCAAGGCATCCCAACAAAGTGGTATCAAAGCTAAGTTCATTGAACGGGTAGGATCGGTTTTGAATTATGGAAGGTGGCTCATCAAGGATGATCAGCCTCAATGGTTCTAACTGGACCATATGGAAGGCTAAGATGGAGGACTTGCTTTATTGCAAGGACCTATATTCTCCAATTTTAGGCATATCAGCAAAATCCAAGGATATGACTGATGATGATTGGAAGAAGACGGATCGAAAGACGGTGGGGTTTATTAGACAATGGTTGGATGATTCCGTGTTTCACCATGTGTCTACAGAGACCTCAGCCGCTAGCCTATGGCTGAAATTACAAGGGCTGTATGAGAGGAAGACAGCCGGTAATAAGAATTTTCTGATAAGGCGACCTGTGAATCTCAAGTTCAAGGATGGTGGTTCTGTGGCCGAGCACATGAATGAGGTTAGCAATATAGTGAACCAACACATCTCTATGAAGATGGTCCTGGATGATGAATTACAGGCTTTACTTTTGCTTAGTTTATTGCCTGACAGTTGGAAGACATTGGTGGTGTCTCTAAGTAACTTCGCGCCACAGGGACTTCTTCACAAGCTACAAGTCAGGTGACTATGAGACTGTGAAGATGGGAAATTCTGGCGTATCAAAGATCGTGGGAGTTGGTGATATTTGTGTGAAGACCGATGTGGGCTGCACATTGGTTCTCAGGGATGTGAGGCATATCCCAAACTTTCGCCTCAACTTGATGTCGACGGGAAGGTTGGATGATGATGGCTATGAAAGCCGGTTTGCTGGTGGACGATGGAAGCTCATCAAGGGTTCGTTGATCGTGGCCAGAGGAAAGAAGTGTTGCACCCTTTATAAGGAAAGTGTCAGTATGTGCAAGGGTGGATTGAACGCAGCGAAAGATTCAGCTATTGACATGTGGCACAGGTGTCTAAGCTACATGAGTGAAAAAGGGCTTCAGCTACTAGCAAGGAAGCGACTCCTTCCAGACGTGACAGGTACACCTCTCAAAACCTGTCTTGATTGTTTATTAGGGAAACAACATAGAGTTTCATTTATTAAAACCGCTTCTCATGTTAATAAAGCGCATGCATTAGATCTGATTTATTCTGATGTTTGTGGTCCCATGAGGACAAAAACCTTGGGTGGGGCATTGTATTTTGTCACTTTTATAGATGATGCATCTAGGAGGGTTTGGGTTTATGCTTTGAAATCCAAGGACGAGGTCTTTGGTGTGTTTAAACTGTTTCATGTTATGGTCGAGAGAGAGATAGGTAGACCATTGAAGTGCATCCGCACTGACAATGGTGATGAATACATTGGCGACTTTCATGAGTACTGCAAGTCCCTGGGTATACGGCATGAACAGACGGTTCCCAAGACCCCCTAGCATAATGGTGTAGCTGAGCAAATGAATCGCACCATTGTTGGGAGAATCAGATGCATGTTATCCCATGCGAAATTGCCCAAGACGTTCTGGGGAAAAGCAATGCACATGGCGGTATATTTGATAAACAGGTCTCCATCAGCCCCATTGAATGGAAAAGTACCTGAGAAGGTGTGGACTGGACATGATCCATCGTACAGTCATCTCAGGGTGTTTGGATGTAGGGCATCCGTTCACGTACCAAAGGACGAGAGGTCCAAGCTCGATATGAAGATCAGACAGTGTGTGTTCTTAGGGTATGGTGATGAAAAGTTCGGTTACAGATTGTGGGATCCGACCGAGAGAAAGCTCGTCAGGAGCAGAGATGTGGTTTTCTTTGAAGATCAGTGTATAGAAGACATTGGTAAGCCAGAGAAGAATCAGCCTAGTTCAGGTAAGCTAGAGGACATGGATCCGATTACTCTTCCCGTGGTGCCTGATGACGGGAGAGTACAGCAATGTGCAGAGGACGAGGGAGTTCCTTCAGAAGATGGACCAGGGGAGCAGCCCCCACTTGATCCACCTGTTGAGCCATAGGTGAGGAGGTCATCTAAGGACAGACAGCTGTCCAAGAGGTACTCGCCACATGAGTACATTATATTGACAGATGGGAGAGAGCCAGAAGATTATTCTGAGGCTCTAGCCAACGAGCATAAAGGGGAGTGGTTGAAAGCTATGGAAGAGGAGATGGAATCCTTGCATAAGAACCACACCTATGATATGGTGAAACTGCCTAAGGGCAAGAAAGCTTTGAGCAACAAGTGGGTGTTCAGAAAGAAGGTTGAGCAGAAGAATTCACAGACGAGGTTCAAGGCCAGACTTGTGGTGAAAGGGTTTGGTCAGAGGAAAGGCATAGACTTCGAGGAGATATTCTCACCAGTGGTGAAGATGACATCCATACTAATGTTGCTTGGGTTGGTGGCTAGCATGGATCTGGAGATAGAGCAGTTAGATGTTAAAACTGCCTTTCTCCATGGTGACCTGGAAGAAAAGATCTACATGCACCAACCAGATGGGTTCGAAGTCAAGGGCAAGGAGCATATGGTGTGTAGGCTGAGGAAGAGCTTGTATGGGCTGAAACAAGCTCCATGGTAATGGTACAAGAAGTTCGACTCGTTTATGTTGAAGCATGGATATGACAGAACGGAGTTGGACCACTGTGTGTTCACGCGCAAGTTCTCAGATGGTGATTTCTTAGTTCTGCTGTTATATGTTGATGACATGCTCATCATGGAAAAAGACATCAAGAAGATTGACAGGCTGAAACAGGAATTGGGCAAATCTTTTGCGATGAAAGACTTGGGCCCGGCTAGACAGATCCTAGGAATGGAGATAACCCGTGACAGAAGCAGCAGGAAGCTTTGGCTGTCACAAGAGCGGTATATTGAAAAAGTCTTAGAGCGGTTCAATATGAATGCAGCGAAGCCGGTCAGTACTCCACTAGATGGTCACTTTAGATTGAGCGACAAACAGTGTCCCAAGACGAAGGCAGAGGTGGATGAGATGTATAAGATACCCTACGCATCAGCTGTAGGAAGTTTGATGTATGTTATGGTATGTACATGCCCAGACATAGCATATGCGGTTGGTGTTGTCAGCCGGTACCTTGTCAATCCTGGCAAAGAGCATTGGGCAGCGGTGAAATGGATACTACGGTATCTAAGAGGCTCATCCAGGTTGAGCCTATGCTATGGTGACGGTAAACCTATGTTAGAGGGCTACACAGATGCAGATATGACAGGTAACATAGACTACAGGAAGTCTACATCGGGATTCATGTTCACGTTTGCAGGGGGAGCGGTTTCTTGGTAGAGCAAGCTACAGAAGGTCGTAGCATTGTCGACGACAGAGGCCGAGTACATTGCAGTCACAGAGGCATGCAAAGAGATGCTTTAGATGAAAAGGTTCCCACAAGAACTTATCCTGAAGCAGGAGGAGCACATGGTCTATTGCGATAGTTAGAGTGCTATACACTTGAGCAAGAATCCAAGTCAGCATTCCAAGTCGAAGCATATAGAGATTCGGTATCACTGGATAAGGGATACTTTGGAACAAAAGGTGTTACATCTTGAGAAGGTCCACACGGACGATAATGGGTCAGACATGATGACCAAGGCTTTGCTCAAGGGCAAGTTTGAGGTTTGTAGAAACCTGGCTGGCTTGAAGAAGGTAGATCCCTCCTGGGTCAAAAAAGGAGAGATTTGATGGGTTTTTTTACCCATCTTCGACTGGTCGTGAGGGGCTCACGACCGGTCGAAGGCCGGTGGTCGACCAGTCGAAGGTTCGAGTCGTGACTTCGACTCAAAGTCCAGCGAGTATTTTTGCTATTTTTTACTGTAGCTACGACTGGTCGAAGGGATGGCTCGACTGGTCGAAGGGATCCTACGACTAGTCGAAGACTAAGCTCGACTAGTCGAATGTTACACAGTTTGTTCCGCGATTTTGCGCGAAACTGCGGATTTGAGTCCTTTCGTAATAGGGATGCGGAAAGAAGTTTCCTAAACTACATAAGGGGTTGCTTAGGGTTTTTCTAGGTACAGCAAGAGGGTTTCCTAAAGCTTTACAAGGGATTTGCTAAAGGGTTTAGGGCTATCAAAGTTGAGAGAGATGGAGAAAGAGAGAGAGAGAGGGGAAGCTTATAGAAGGGAGGTTCTGCTCGTGGAGGTTTTCTACTTTACAATTTATATCTCAGCGCTTCTATGTCCTCATAATCGGTTAGATCTCTTCGTTTTCTCTATTTCTCTTATTGTTTATCCACTCCTGCGTGAGTGAAGAAGATTGTAACGTTCTACTTCATAGTGGATTGTTGATCTGGACAAGGTCCCGTGGTTTTTACCTCTTTGAGGGTTTTCCACGTAAAAATCTCTTGTGTGGTGTGTGATTGATGCTTTGATTTATTTCATTGCTTTATTATCCATAATTCTGGTTTGTTTCGGAAGGCCAGATCCTAAGGTTTGTGCAAGGCATCCCAACATATTAATGTGCACGTATTCTTAGAATAATAAAGGTTCATTTATTGGATGGCTAGGATAATTCAATTATTGTAATATTTCATTAGAACTAATAGGAGGACGTCGGCCAGATGCCTAGTTTAGATGGTCATACATGTCTTATGATTCAATATGGGAGATAAGTGAATGTGTCTTTTGGGTCTCTCTCATGACATGGTATTTTTTGAACTCATTCTCCAAGTGTGATTTGGATTCATGCAATGTTGATATAAACTATCTAAAGTAGATATAAGATAATTTCTAACGGCTCCTGTTTAAGTTGATAATTTGTTTATGGTTTGTCAAATTTATTTATACATAAAAAATTTTAAAAATAAAAATTATCTTTTTAAAATTTAATTAATAAGAATATTTTATCTTTAATAAAAATATGAAATATTTATAAAAATAGCTTATATTTAATTATTTATAAATATACTAAATATGTAAAAATGTGTCACACATGCGACTATTTATGTTCAAATATCTCGTGTGCATAAGTGCTATCATCAATCTTCAAGTACCTAGCATATGCCACGTATATTAATGTGCACATATTCTTAAAATAATAAAGGTTCATTTATTGGATGACTAGGATAATTCAATCATTGTAATATTTCATTAGATCTAATAGTAGGACGTCGACCGGATGCCTAGTTTAGATGGTCATACATGTCTTATGATTGAATACGAGAGGTAAGTGAATGTATCTTTTGGGTCTCTCTCATGACATGGTATTTTTTTGAACTCTTTCTCCAAGTGTGATTTGGATTCATGCAATGTTGTGTTGATATAAACTATCTAAAGTAGATATTAGATAATTTCTAACTGCTCCTGTTTAAGTTGATAATTTGTTCATGGTTTGTCAAATTTATTTATACATAAAAAATTTTAAAAATAAAAATTATCTTTTTAAAATTTAATTAATAAGAATATTTTTTTTTAATAAAATGAAAAAATATTTATAAAAATAACTTATATTTAATTATTTATAAATATACTAAATATGTAAAAACGTGTCACACATGCGACTATTTATATTCAAATATCTCGTGTGCACAAGTGCTATCATCAATCTTCAAGTACCTAGCATATGCCACGTATATTAATGTGCACGTATTCTTAGGATAATAAAGATTCATTTATTGGATGGCTAGGATAATTCAATCATTGTAATATTTCATTAGAGCTAATAGTAGGACGTTGGCCGGATGCCTAGTTTAGATGGTCATACACGTCTTATGATTGAATACGATAGGTAAGTGAATGTATCTTACGGGTCTCTCTCATGCCATGGTATTTTTTGAACTCTTTCTCCAAGTGTGATTTGGATTCATGTAATGTTGTGTTGATATAAACGATCTAAAGTAGATATTAGATAATTTCTAACGGCTCCGGTTTAAGTTGATAATTTGTTCATGGTTTTTCAAATTTATTTATACATAAAAAATTTTAAAAATAAAAATTATCTTTTTAAATTTTAATTAATAAGAATATTTTTTTAATAAAATGAAAAATATTTATAAAAATAACTTATATTTAATTATTTATAAATATACTAAATATGTAAAAACGTGTCACACATGCGACTATTTATAGTCAAATATCTCGTGTGCACAAGTGCTATCATCAATCTTCAAGTACCTAGCATATGCCACGTATATTAATGTGCATGTATTCTTAGGATAATAAAGGTTCATTTATTAGATGGCTAGGATAATTCAATCATTGTAATATTTCATTAGAGCTAATAGTAGGACGTTGGCCGGATGCCTAGTTTAGATGGTCATACACGTCTTATGATTGAATACGATAGGTAAGTGAATATATCTTACGGGTCTCTCTCATGCCATGGTATTTTTTGAACTCTTTCTCCAAGTGTGATTTGGATTCATGCAGTGTTGTGTTGATATAAGCTTTCTAAAATCGATATTAGATAATTTCTAATGGCTTTTGTTTAAGTAGACTATTTGTTTATGGTTTGTCAAATCTATTTGTAAATAAAAAATATTTATAAAAATAACTTGTATTTAATTATTTATAAATATACTGAATATGCCAAACGTGTCACACATGCAACTATTTATGTTGAAATATCTCGTGTGTGCGTAAGTGCTATCTTCAGTCTTCAAGCACCTAACAGATGCCATGTATATTAATGTGCATGCATTCTTAGAATTCAGCACATGTCACTACCCACGAGATCGACAGTGGAGATACCACACACAGTCCATCCGTGGCAACTTGCATTGAACAGCACCACGTGCAGCCGACAAATCTATGGTTTTTGGTGTCATATCAGTGACGTTGATATGCAGATGGAGTGGATTATTAGTTGACATTTCTACGAAGAGGAGAATGGCCCACTCCATGGCATCTAGTGTGGCCCACTTCCAATTGCCCATGGCCCCAACTCCACTTTCATATACGAATCTGTCTAATCAACCACCATAGTCGTTGAGAAGCAGCCCATGTTCAATGGACTTAATCTGGATACTTCCACAATATTGATTTTTGAGGTATTGGTATGAAAAGGTTTGTAGTGTATCGTTTCTATACAAATGAGGCAATGTATCATTGATCCAAACCATTCATATGATACGCCCTACTGTTGATTGTCCATGTACTTAAAAGTTAGCGGATAGAAAATCTCTAACTGTTAAATAGGTGGGCCAATAAATAGACAGTTGAGAAAGAAAATATTCCCATTCAACTAGAAAAGGCCTAACATTTTGTAGCTAGGATCTTCTAGTCTGGAGATTTTTTGTGGGTTGGACGTCCATGTTGTGGCCCATCAGATCAGTGGTTTGGATCACAGAACCATGGGCCCTTAGGGTACAAACTTTAAGGAGCGAAGGGAATGCATCTAAATACTTGTAAGGATTTTTGAGCGGTCATTGATGCTGCTTAGTTATCCATAAGAAGCTGGTCCGCATTATCCTGTGGTGCAGACATGCCAGGTTAGTATGCAGAAAAAAAGGTAGAAGGCATGGTGCTTCCGACCCTGGAAATGATGGTTTGCTTGTTCATATCCCCCATCCCATCATTACAATGAAGGGGAAGGTGTTCATGATGATCTCATGACCATGTAAGAATTCTCTAAATAGGTCTTATTGGTGAATGGTCTGGATTGTCCTAAGGGTTAACTAATATGACGGGGGTGTACCAATGGATCTCACTATATTGTGAAGTATTTAAATTCATATAAAAAGTGAGATGCTAGAGCTGTAATACATAAACAATATCAAGTGAGACTGGGATTGCCAGATTCGTGTGGCTATATGGAGAGGAGTTTTGATGGGTTTCAAGCTCTTCTGTCCTTTATAACTATAAAACAGGACTGGTCCCAAATCGAACACATCAACATAAGCAAGAATTCTCATTAGAGCTTCTCTAAGGATGCATAGAGAGGAAGACTGCGGCATTCGGCATGCATCAATGACGTTCCAACAAGATACACTATATCATTCATCTGATCTTTGTACTCAATGCATAACAAATTCCTTCTGCAATTCCGCATAAAGTCTTACCGACCGTTTATCTAGTGGGCCACTTTGTTGGAAGTCCATAGATAAAAAAATCATGATGATGGAAGAATTGTAATTACCATAATAGCATAAAAAAATCATGATGATGGAAGTCCATTATGTTTGGTTTATAGATCATGGAAACGATGGCCCACCATATTAGGACATCAAATGACCTTAGCTTAGGGGTGGCAATGGGCAGGTGACCGGCCCCCCTAAAATTGCTATCTATGACTGATTAGGTGACTTGTTACTCTAGTTTTGTTTACTCTTAATTAGCAACTTATTTGATACTCTGGCAGAGTGTGATGGTTGATACCCAGGCACTCAGAACTTGTGCACGAGGCATTAGTTCAAATTAAGCCACCCAAATTGGGGACCCACTGTGGATAGTCCTAATTCACAAATTAGATTGGTTGATGTCCAACCACTGACCAATGGACATGTTTTAGTTGAATTTGGACCACCGAATATTTTCATTTCAACTGTCCAATAACCCTCCATCAACCAACTAGGTAAAAAAAAATCAAATCAATGCAACTTTTGATTTATGATCCATCCAGTCCATTATTTGGACTGCGTTATTTGAGTTACTTGTATGCCAGGTGTACAATGGATCGTCACACCACCAGAGTATCAAAGATTTTCTCCTAAAAACAATATCTCGATGAATAAATATGCCGAATGGAAAATGTTGTCTTTAATGCAGAAGAAGGAAATTGTTAAGTGGTTTTTCACTGAATTCTTTCAATCATAGGAATCTAGCTTAATGGTGAATTCATAATGCGCTCAAAGAATTTCTCATTAAATAAAAAATTTTACTTCCAAAATTATCCCTTTTCAAGTTATCATGACATTTAAAAAAAAAAAAAAAAATTATTTGCCTAATACAAAATTAACCTTTAACCTGTGAAACTTCTTTATACCCCCACCATAATGTATGTGTTTCATCCATTTTTTAATATCATTTTAGGGCTTGATACAAAAAAAAATGAGAGGAATATAAATATCAGGTGGACCATACCACAGGAAAACAATAGTGATTAGATATCCACCATTAAAATTCTTCTAAGGCCCAATGTATTGTTTATTTGACATCCAATCTATTGATTAGGTCATATAGACCTCGATGAATGGAAAAAACAAAGATCAGCATGATCCAAAACTTTTATGGCCCTCAAAAAGTTTTTAATGGTCGACGGTCATTCAACATTGTTTTCTTGTAATGTGGTCCAATTGAGATTGGGATATACCTCATTTTTGGTCTCATATCATAAAATGATCTAGAAATATAGATGGAGGGCATGAATGAAACACATATATCATGGTGGGGCCCACATGACACCGACCATCAGCCATTGGCTGATGGCAGGGGAGTAGCCGGTCTTTTCCGCGGACGAGGATTGGATACCGACAGGTTTAGCGCGAGTCGCCACTGAAGTTACATCACAAAGTTATGTGGCCCCATCATGATGTATGTTTTGTATCCACGCCGTCCATCCATTTGGAAATATAATTTTAGCTAAAGATTCAAAGAATGAGTTAAATCCAAAGCACCAGTGGACCCCACCACAGAAAACAGTGGGGAGAGTAACGCCCACCATTAAAAACTTAAATAGGCCACAAAAGTTTTTGATCAAGCTGATATTTGTTTTTTCCCTTCTTTCATGTCTGTGTTAACTTGTGAACAGATTAGATTTCAAATAAAAATCACAGTGAGCCTTAGGAAGGTTTCAACTGTAGGCATCTATCTCCCCACTTTTTTGTGGTGGGGTCAACTACATATTTGGATCTACCTCATTCTTTAACTTATGCTCTAAAATTAAATCTCCAAATAGATGGACGGTGTAGATAAAGCAAATACATTATAATGAGCCCACATACATCATAGGCCCATGGAACTTGATGACGTCACGTCAGGAGCGAATCTGGCTATTCAACCTGTCAGTAGCTAATCCGCGTCCAACGGTCCAAGTAGGATGCGGATTGGTTGGTGTACCTCACACCAGCTGTATAACTGCTGTAACGACTTTAGCAAGTTTTGTGGTCCCATAATGAGGTATGTGTTATATCCAAACCATCCATCCATCCATCCATACCATCCATCCATCCATTCCTTTGGCGTCTACCATTGAAACCCTTTTTGGGGTCACAGAAGTTTTGGATTAATACATTTTTTCTTTCCCTCTTCATATAGGTATTTATGACCTTATGAACATATTGGATGGAAAATAAACTTAAATAGGTCATGGAAGTTTTGGATATGTTTTCACTTCATCCAATTGGGAATGACCTTATAAACGGTTTAGATAGCATATAAATATAAGGTGGGCCTTATTTGAAGGTTTTGTTGCTATTGGTGTTCAATCCTATACAACACATAGTGACAATCTTCCCGTTAAGAGGAATTGAGGACCTTATGATGATATTTTAGTTTTTTATTAAGAATTTTAGTTTATTTGAATTAAATATAATGATTTTATTTTTATTTAATAAAAAATAATTTCTTTATAATGTAAAACATTTTCAAACGACGGATAGGGGCAAATGTGTCAAATTAACATATTTCAGACATATAAGATGTTTGTTAACAAACAGTTTGTTTCAGATTCATTACTTAATTTTTAGACTTCAGCCATAATTATCAAACAAGTATTTTTTTTTTTTTTACTTCGGATATCAGATTCAGGCTTCAGATTTCAGATTTGGTCTTTAGACTTCAGATTTAACAAACGGGGCCTAAGTAGTGATTTTCAGTACAAAAATGAATAAATGGTACACGCAAAGGCCCGGTAGAAAGAATGATATTACAAATTTTTAGTATCATCTGTACAGACTTTTTCAAGATTTTATCCCTCTTAGGGAATGCTAAAGAATTCAAAACTGAAGGAATTTCAGCTGTTTGTTTATTTCTTTCAAATAATAATAATGGAATTTACATTCTCTACATTCTTTCAAGTCAGTCCCCATGCCTGCAAAACAATCAAGAACAAGAATTTCAGATCAGTATGCTACAGACGTAGAATAGTAATGAGGTATGTGCAATGGTAAGGTTCCAATTTGCAAGTGGGGCCCATCGTTCATCCATCCAAACTGTTGATATGATATGTCCAAGTATAGTGGATGCTTCATATACCAAAAATCTCCATGATGGGAAATTCCTGACCCTTCAGTTGGTGGACAGAAAATAGATGTGCATGGGGCAAAGATTAGGCTGAAAAATACAGAAAATTATATTCATTCAACTGGATAAGGACCAAAGTTTCAATGGCTAGGATCGTCCAGTCCGTGAGATTTTTGGTTCTTGGAGTATTTATGAGGTTGTTCGTGGTATTGATGGTTTGAATCATTGAACTATGACCCGCTTGAACAAACTGAGATCCTGAGCAGATTGTATATATTCTTGGATGAGCATTTTATAATAAATCACAGTAATGGGTGGCATATGAAGAAAGATGACTAAAATCTTTGGGAGGGAGAAGATGAACTGGGGTTTTCCCCCTTGATTTCCATGCTTACAAGCGGGCTAAATGCGGGCATTCAACACTTGTATTAGACACTTAGGCCTTGTTTGGATTGCGGGATTAAATGGTATGGAATTGCATTAGGTGGAATTAACATCATTATTGCACAATGATTACATGTCTGGAAATACCTTGGTATTTTGACAATCCAATCACACGTTTGGGATCAAATTCTTCCTTTGGAAAAAACATTGTATTAAGTGAAACTTGTGTTTGGTTGACTATGGAATTGTAATCAAGGGACTGGATTTCACAACTGATGCCAGTCACCTGTATGCACATGCAACTCGATTGTCATGTGTAAAGGGCACATATGGATGGAGGCTGTGGATAAAATGCATGCATCAATATGGGGCTCACACATGTAGTGGATTTCAAAATCCATCGGAAATCCCGCCGTACCTCCTACTGGGATTGGATGGTATGATACCTGGATTAATCCAGTCATTCTCATCATTTCCAAATGCCGGATACCACCTAATCCCACATAATCCCAGTTCCATACCACCCTTGTGACATAGCTCGAAAACATATAGTATGTATGTACAACCTTTTCTTTAAGAAGAAGATAAATGGAAATTGTGGACCTTCTTTCCATTTGTTCCTTTTCTTTCTTTTTTATTTTTCTTAAAAAGAATGTAGAACTAATTACCTGAATCCGGCCATCGGAAGTTCCGCCAACTAGAACGTCTCCGTCTCCAGAAACAGCCAAGCAGAGCACCCTACTGTGGTTTTTTGTTTGAAGTGTTTCTACTCTACTGAGAAGCTCCTTAGACCAGATTTCAACACCCCCCGTCTTACACCCCAAATAAATCAGCTCTGCACTTACAGTCATCGATCGCACGTCCATTGTAGATGGCAGTGATCCAACCATACTGTGACTAGAAGCACTCCATATCTTGGAAACAGTAAAGAAGATTTCTCAATCATTAAAAGAAATCAAAAGAACATAAGAGGATTAAAACCGACGTAAAACCCATGAATCAGAGATCAAATCAATTTGAAATTCTCTCAAGTTGATTTTTTGGAGAATTGAAAAAAAAAGAAAAAAAAGCATGCTATAATTCTGATTTTTATGGTTTGCTCAATTAATTCAAGCAAATTTCATTTTCAAACACCAAATCGAGTTTTTTTTATTTTTTATTTATATATATATATATATATATATATATATATATATATATATATATATATATATATATATATATATATATATATTTTAATTTACAGGCTAAAGAAAGTCGAGTTATTATCTTAACTTGATCTGAGTTGAGTCGACTCAGCGAAAATTCAAGTACTTGATTGAGCTTTTAAAAAAAGATGGACTTCGGAATCAAGACTGCAATCTCAACTTGCTTAATGGGTTTTCTTAAGAAAATCTCTTAATAGAGACTGTAAATGCACATAAGAAATGATGCTGGTGTAACTGAGTCTTTGGTTGGTCTTTTGTTTTCTGAGAAAGGTACCTTAACAGCTGCTCCATCCAAAGAAGTGCCGGCTGAATAGAGGAGCCCATCATGAACTTGCATCGCATAGATTGAATTTGCTTTCCCTAGTAATTTTCTGCTACCTGTTTGAATTGTACTCATTGTTCCAGTAGCCAAATCAATTTCCTGAAAAAAATTATTATTATTATTATTATTTTTCGAGAGGTGAAAAATTAAGTTTGATAAGTAATATTAGAACTGCAGTAGGAAGAAGCAATCACCACCCACAGAAAGACACGGATCTTGCTGCAAATAAGAGTATATGAATTCTCCCCAATAGAATACAACAACCAAACAAATTATATTGGAAAGAACATATATGATCTTCTGAAACTAGCAGGATTCTAGGAAAATGTAGAAAAAAAAATCTTTTCTGATTTGGGTTATCTATGGCATCCATCATACTGGAAGAAACTCAATTTGACATGCCTCATGATTGGTGAAATACACTCTAGTTTAAGGCATTTCTACATCAGCAGCGTATGTTTATGTGGATTCATATATGCAATTATCTCTCAATGTAGTTATGAACATAGTTTAAAAACCAGAAAACCCGACTCCACTCGATGTTCATTTGGGTTGATTTGACTCGAAGACTTAACTTGATAGTAGCGGGTCGACTCCACGAGTCTTGCTGTGACTCAAGACAAGTAACAGTCAGATACAAGTTCCACATGAATAGCTTGAAATCTCGCCAAGTTGAGTTGACTTGGCCAAGTTTCGAGTCGAGCCAACAAGTTTTAGAAGTATGGTTACGAACATTTTGGCATACTTACAGATGTAGGTATGTGTCATGTATAAGCGTGTTGACATAGGAAAAGTCACTTTTTTCCATGTTGACCCAAAGCCTAATGGATAGCATGAAAATCTCCCAAAGGAGGGGGTCGTGCACAACATTTTTGGCTCGTGCACATGGCCCCAATGCTAACACGAGTGACCCTGTGCATACAACCAAGAGTTAGCTTGAGACTATTGATGAGCATGGAAATAGCATGGTCCATGGCCACCTTTCCCTACTCCTATAGGAAAATCGAAGGGTTCTAAGACATTTGATAGCCATTGCGTCTATCTAAGAGTGTCTATAAGGCTCTGTGCTGGTTCAATGCTATTCTAGGAAAATTCAGAAAGCCTTTGTGCCAAGCGCAGAGCTCTTTGAGCAATAGACTAAAACCCAAGCATCGGGTGCTTAGCTTTGTTCAAGTGGGTGTTAGCCTCTGTTCCAGTTCTTTAGTTTCCAAGATTGATGGAACCATGGCTCTTCGCGTCCAAGTAAGGGGGGTTACGTAAGTGTATTCGCCTAATAACCTTTTTGGAGGAAAACCCAGTCCCCAATACTATAAATACCCCTTCAAGCCTCATTTGCAAGGGGCTGGCTGGCTGGTTGTCTCGAGACTTCAGACACCGATGCTCTTCTCTAAGTTGAGATGAGCCTCATTAGTTTAGATACTCCCATTCTCTCTAGGAAGGTTCTGTGCCTACTATGGGAAGGTTCTGCACTCATGGTGTAGGCTTCCCAAGGAACGCTCTGCATTAGGGATAGACCAAATATCTATCCTCTGCGCTGGGCGTAGACCTCATCAAAGACCTACCACAGCGCCTCTGTACCAGGCATAGAGTGCGCTCTCAGCCATTGTTCAAGGACAACTGATGGTAAGACTGGAACATGTTCCTAGTCACTTCTACATTGCCTTTGCGGTAGGTGCAGACATTTCTCTGCTCCAGACAGCAGGCGTAGCCCTGCTCCGTTATGAAAGACAGGCACTAGACCATGTAGGCACCACGCCTTCCACCACATCAGACCAAGTCATGCTCACTCCTCTGCAAGTTTCAGATCTTTCTGTGTGCAATATTCAGTAGTGTCACACTCTATCCCGCTTCTAGGGGATGTGGTCTCATACCTTTCTGCTTAGGACTCCAAGGTGCCTCTGCCTATATCTACAAAGGATGGCAGATTAATCCTCTCCTCTCCTGCTATCAATATCCCCCTGTGAAAAGGGTATCTTCATCAGCTTTAGTATGCTCTGTCTTTCACTCAAACTGTATCAAGATCAAACCGACATAGGTAGCTCCATGCTACATAGCGCCAGATGACACTCTTCCTTTGGCATGTGAGACTCACGGCAGTGCTAGAACCCAGAAATCCCAACTGCGAAAGCGTTGTAAGAAACTGTTCTTATATGGTAAACAACTAAGCTCCAAGCCTGTCAATTATACAGAACCTGGATGTCTTGTGGATAATAGCTATCTACGCTTTGAGCAGCTACAAGGATATAACAAACTATTATTGTGAAGACCGACTACATTGGCTATCTAATGCCTTGCTGGCTATGTGGCTATTTGAAGCTATAACCTCTCTAGATGAATCCATGACACCCTCCGGCTATCTGAGACGCCTGGTGCTCAATGGTTATATGAGGTGCCATGATGCCCAACAACTATGAAATACCTGAAACCTAGATGCTAAGTCAACAAATCTACAAGACTGAAGAGATTCTCTATGCTATGGCTACAGATGCAGACACTCAGATACGAGCATCGCAACATTCTACTCATGCATTGTTTCATTTGCATTCATTATGAGAGTATTCAGTCCCCTTTAATCAAGAGTTTATCCACAAGGAATGTAATCAAGGGCCTGTGCTAGACCATAGCCTGGAATGTATTTTGTACCCAGATGTTTGAAACCCCTCAAAAGGGCATATTTGGGTGCATATACATGCAGTGGAGTTAATAATATAAAACCCTATCATAAATTAGACAATTCTTGTAAACAATGTGCATGTGCAAGCAATAATCTGAATTATAAGACTGATGAAGGGCACTTTCCAATCATAAGTTCTAAAAGAAGGGCAATGCCTATGAACTAATACTTAGAAACTAGATCCCAAATCAGCTCACATCTGAATGTACCTGAATGCTACTATCGCTGCATCCGCAATAAAGTTTTCCCTGTACAAGAGCCAAGCATCTGACATGTTTGTTGACGTTAAGCAACTTCGAATCTCCATTCCAAGAATGAACCTAATTAAAGAAGAAGAAGAAAAATCAAATATTATCCATTACACTTTTTCTTTTCTGATTTTTTCCTCAGCACATACAAAGATGAGATTTTTTTTTATTTTTAAAAAGACCTTAAAATCTATCATATGACACTCAGAAGCAAGATTTAAGAACTCAAAACTTGCCATGGACATCACAAGGGCATGAGTCTTATTCAAGTTGAAATCCGGGTAAGTGATTTGAGTTTCAGTTTGGACAAGTTGTGCCATTAGTCAGTTTGGCACTACCATGGATGGACCGTGCCCCAAAAGTATACCAGATTAGAAGATCCTGGCCACTAAGCTTGGACTTTTTTTTTTCAGTTCAATATGGACCATTCCACGTTTCTCTTCTAACCTTCTATGAAAGGCCAGTGTGCATGGTCCATTCACAGCGAATGCACCAATGGTCTTGATCACTACAACCATGCACACCCCACTTACCCACACAGAAAACCAGAGTATACTGCGGATATCCATGCCTCAAGGAACACATAATTGTCCTCTTCAAGTACTAGGTAAGCTTTTATGACTTTATCAAGTCTAGCTGTGAGAACGTGATTGAGTGAGAAGAATTCAACAGGTTTTGTAGAGTCAGCATTTCCAGAGTTCTGAAGAAAAACACAGTTCTCCATTAACTGTAGTCTCAATCGAGTTGAGTTGCTCGTCAAGTAGTTCTAATTATTAACCAAGCCCTCAAACATACAGAAGAAAGCATCTGAACCTCTAACTGAATATAGAATTTCATGGAAATTATAGAGCTCAGGCCTCAGACGCTCAGCAAGCCTATGGTTTGCTGAGATGTGATTCTGTACAGTACATCAAGGCCTATGGTTTGGTGGTCTAGACTGTTAATCAGATGAGCCCCACCATAGATTGCAGATGACCTAAAAATTTTCCCAGATTGGAAGAATGTAACCCTTCAAACTTCGCCCTATTTTCTCTTGAATGTCGATTGTTTCTATAAAGTTTTTCCTCAAGTGACTATTTGTAGACGAGTGATCAAAGAGTTAAGATCTTCCACTCTAGGAGATTTATGGGGTGTCCCCTGTCGACAATGGGCTTATCAGATCAGGGGTCGATGTGCCCCATATTTATTGAACCCCATGCCTGCTGATGCTCTAACCCTATGTCCTTGGAACTACAAAACTTGGCAAGAGAGAGTACCTTCACTCCAGCTCCTTGTGGAATGAAGCAAGATATTGTATTGGCAACGGTCAGATTTTGGACATGATCCTTCACATCATGGACTTGGATGCATTGGATTCCTTCGTCTTGAATAGACCAGGTCTGATCATAACACCAACTAATTTAAAGGATGAAAAATAATATATTGAAATTTGAAACAGATTTAATGATTTTACAAAAAATAAAATAAAATTTACCCTTATTGTTCTGTCAAGTGAACCACTGTATAATTTCTCTGCAGACTGCAAAATGGCCAAGCTAGTGACTGCCTTCGAATGTTCTTTAGTTTCATGGATCAGATGAAGAAGGGTCCCTCTGCCACTCCAGACCTTCAGAGTTTCAGATCAAAATCCGTATCAGAATTGAAGGATTCACACAATTAGTTGTAGGGAAATGGGTGGGAATCCAAAACATATTTCAAAATTCGACTTTTAATGTCCCATTTTGAATTTTTTTTTTCCCCACCAGTTGTACTTTTGATGCAATGAAGTCCTGAACTTCTTAATAACAGGAGAAAGATATTTATGCACTGATAGTACAAACCAAGTTTTGGAAACTCATTTTCAGAGTGCGGCAGGCACTTCTCAGTCACCTTAATTGTTCCATCCGAGTGGCCGGAAAATATCTTATCCTTGAAGCAGGTTACTGAAAGCACTTCCCCATTTGTGCTGCAATCCACTTGAATCAGTTCTTTATGATTCCACAGGTCCTGCAGCCAAATCAGGTGTTAGAAAGTTATTTTTCTTCCTAAAGAACTATGCAAAAGAGCACGTGTGGAACGCTATGAAACTTACCATACTGGAATCTTGCCCTCCTGAGAAAACTTTCATCATCTTAGAAGCCAAGGCCGAGGATTTCTTGAGGTCTCTCAGGTTTTTCAATATATCCTTCATGTAGCAAGTTAGATCCCGTAATCCTTCTGAAATTTCACAACGAATACAAAGCATCAGAAGAAGCACAATTGCTTATTGAACAGTATTGCTACCTTTGTCTTAGATATTGAAAATCAGATATTCTTGGACATTTGTAGGATTCCTGATCCAATACAAAGCTTTGTATGTTAACATTAGCGTACAAAGTGTTGTTTTTTGCATTTCAAAACTAAGGAAGAAAGCCCTTTGCACATGTGTGTGTGTGCCAGGCTGGACCAGGAGTCACACATGTGCTTGGGGCGGAACTTGTCCTAAAGAAAGCAACACGATCATGCTCAGCCCTTGTGGTAGCCACATTAGACTGGACAATGTTCATCCGTTCAGCTTCTACACATTTACAACTATCATCTTGCTTGTAATCAGGTTCTGTGTGAGGTAATTTTTTATCTGTAGTAGTTCATAGCGTTGCTTTTTTTTTTTTTTTTCAACCCAAAGTTCATCTACGTGCATCTACGTGTGTATAAGGTTATCTAAGTGCATTTAAGCTCATTTATCTTCTTCTAAGTACATGAGGTTAAATGGATGTTAACTTGAAGCACTTGGATGCACTCGGATGAACTTCGACACACTTGGATGCAGTAGGATGAGCTTAGATGCACTTGAATGTGAAGCTTAGCATACAAAGCTGGGTTGAATCCAGGTTCTATTTAAGGGGTGTGCTCTGGTGGTACCAGTACAACTGTAAGCTATGGTGGTACAGGGAAAAAGTGGGGCCCATGTGATGTATTCACGACAACCAATCCATACATCAGATGTGTCATCTTACTTTACACTGAGGGTCAAAAAAATCAGCCCAAACAGAATCTCAGGTGGGGGAGAAGCTGAGAGGGCATGCCACCCTTGATTTGCATGAGGCCGACCATATTCTATATATGGAATCCAGACCATCCAAACCCTCATTTACCATGGATGAAGGTTCAGGACAAATCAGGCTGTTATACAACTCAGGTGGGCCCAATCACAATAAAGGGTGGGTGTCTCCTCCCTACTTGTTTCCTGTGTTGTGGCCCACTAGAGTTTTTGTATCGATCTGATTTTTAGGATCTGAGTGTAACCTGAAGAGACACAGTGTTGGATGTCATACATACACCACAGGCCCCAAATCTGCCTGGTACCAGTACCATTGGAGTGCACCTCCTATTGAAAAATATATTATTGCATAAACGTTAGTTTATAAAAGCATAATGTATAGAAAATTGCACCTAAAGTAATAGGATGGTTTGAGCCTGCAAATTTTCTTTCTCAACTACAAGTTTTTCATAAATCACAATTTCAGTGTCCCGCACAGACAAATTAACAATTGGCCTTGTAATTTGCTGGTTTGTTCCCTGTACAATGTTGAGATTCGAAAATCTGTCTGGTCTATTTTTTGGCAGGGAGGAACAATTACGAGCTGTATCTGATGCATTGATGTGGAGCATGCTGAAATTGTAATATATGAAGAAATGGTATTTGAAAAAAATAAAAATGCAACTGGACCTGCCCTAACGTTTTTCCTGATGGCGGAGCATATGCATGACTGTCACATGTAAATAACCCAATAATTTTTGAAGCATGGAGTGTCCTTGTTACATATATTTTTACCTACCAGAATCATCCATGAAGCTGCTCAAAGCAAGCATGGCAAGAACTTTGTCTTCAGTATCTCTTGCAGACTTGAGAATCGAAATGAACCTTTTGAGCAAGCAAACCCGTGCTGCTCCTCGAATTCCTGTGTCAGGAAGAATGGTGAGCATGTTTGTAAGCCAGGCTGCAGACACAAAACAAGCTGAGCATAGCTCGGCACATCTGCTCTTCAGGCCTTCTGCCAATGCCTCAAACACTAAACCAAATTCATGGCTGACTAGAACAAATGCCATTTTTCTTTCCCATTCCTCGGCAGCCTTCTCTTCTTCCTATTACATTCAATACAAAAAACCCGAATAAAACAACAATCGTAGAAGATCATACAATCAGTTGACTGGATTTTCAGTGAAAGAAAGGAAGAGACAGACTCAGACAAGAGCTAACCATATTTTCATCAGACTCGCCAGCAATGGGATTCATCTGCTCCGATCGCATTACTGCTCTGTATCTCTTGTCAAATCCTGCACGTTTCAGGAGGGAAACCCTAGTGAGGGGCTCTCCGGAGGAAGAGAACCTCCCTTGCAGGGCCATGATTGTCTCTGCAGCTGCGATCTGAGTGCCAGGGAATTCTGACTTCCTGAGGCATGAAATAAGAGCATCCATGGCCTCCTCACGGTAGATGCTCATCTTTCTCGGCTCTGCCTGCAGACCAAGACATCCGTTAGCGACATTAATTTCCACTAGGGGAAGGAAACTGCTGAGACTGAAGTTTGGAGAGATTCGAACCAGGAGATCAAGCTGGAGGATGAGACCTGCGATGACCGGACATTGATCCTGGAGGGCTGTTTGTAGATAAACAAGGAGAGTGTGCATTGTACTGAAAGCTCCTTCATCCTTTATGATATGAAGAAGCTGCTCGTTGAATGTCCTCCTGGAGAAAATCAATGCATACATGTTGGCAAAACCAAAATCTCAATTCTTACAATGAAAGAAGACTGGGTGAATGGGTATAAAAATCTAACTTGTAAATTTAAGGATACAAGCTATTAGCAACTGAGTTTTCCTGGACTTAAACAATTCAATTTTGTTAGAGCGTGTCTTTGTATTTCAGTGCAGACCAAATCATCACATTGGTAATACATGCTAGCTACCATAACCCATATTTCTTTTGCAGTCTTATAAACACAATATATCACTAATACTCGGAGCTTGACTGTGACCAAGATTTGAAATCATTCCGTTATGTAATGTATCGCTCAGCAACGGTACCACAACATATTACCTCGTATCGAGCTATTTTGGGCCAATACACCCATATTGTTCTGGGCAATATGTACCAGTTTTGGACGATACTTTAAACCTTGACTGGGACTCAATGAGGTCTGAGTCTTAGTGGAAACTCGAGCACTCGGTCGAATTTTCTGAGCTTGAATATACTTACCCTGTAGTTTTCTTTTCAAAATACCGGGATTACCCTTAGCATCATTGTTAGTATAGAAGAACTATGGGGATTTCGGTTATCAAAGCCCCATCAAGGTCCCCTTCAATAGTTTTCCTTACAAGGAAAAAACTGAGTTTACATCTCTAAATTTACTCAGGTCTTCGTCAAGTCCAAGTTGACTAGTTGAGTTCTTAGAATAATTCAACTCAGTTTCTAAATAGAATGATAAGCATAATGGACAAAAATGATGTCCTTTTGTAAGAAAATAGAAGCACTTTTTTTTACCCCCATGAGAGGTTGAAGTTCAAATAAAAGGCAATTTTCATGCAAAGACAACCAGGAGAAAGCAAGCAATTCATATGACATTTCTAATGTTTAGGCTGTGATTGGATGCACCATTGAATTGAATAGCAATGACTGGTTCAATTAAGTCGAAATGACCGAATTGTAATACCTTCAGTATTTGTAGTGAGGAAGTAGCCCTCAAACTGCAGTTGCATTCCTTTCAAATACCACGTGACAGTGACACAATTGCCATCTGAATACTATGCAGGCAATTGCAATTTGGTCTGTTCAACTTAAATAATTACCGCAATTTGATTCGACAGCGCAACCAAACGCGACCTTAACCTATAACAACAATGACAATGACAAGATTGTACCTGTTTAGTTTCACTAACTCAGAGAGAAAATGAACTATCTCGAACCTATCTCCATCATCGACGCCCGCAAAGCTTTCCAAAACAGGCGCCAGCTCGGCCTTATCAGCGATGGCGTTTCTGCAATTCCCGTCCTCCTCGATGCATCTCAACAAGATTCCAACTGCCGCAATCCTCTCCTCCACCCAGTCAGCTTCCAAGCTCCCAACAACACTTTCAATTGCTCTTTCGGAAATTACAGCCCGGGCGACCATAGATACATTCTTGTCTTCAATCCCTCTAAGAAACTGCCCCAACAAAAGCACTGAAGCAGTCTTCGGCTTCAAACACATCCCGTATGAGTCATCTTCTTTCTTTTTAATGACCATCAGAAGTGATTTGACCATGTCCATCTCGACATTATCCGCCCATGAAGATCTTAACAGATAAATCAACACGACGGCTTCCACCAGCCCCTTCTTGAACAGAGCAACCACGCAGTCGACATCTGATTCCACCCTTGTGAGTGTCTGAACCACAGCTTTGTCCCTCGAAGCCAGCTCAGAGAGGAGAAACACCGTTGCCCTCAGCACCTGGGGATCGACGGAGTTGAATAGGATCTCAACGAACCCGTTGATGACTGCTGGCTTTGAGAGTGTGGTCTGAATTTCTGACTCCATGTTTGTGTCCCGCCAGAACCGCTCGATGCTGAGGACGGCCATTTCAGATTCACTCAGTATCTCCGACATACAGAGGTGCGAGATTGCGAGGCGAAGCTCCCCAACCGTGCTGTCAATGGTGGCTTGGCTTATGACACTGGTTGGAGAAGTCAAAGGCTTGATCGGGCCAGAGACCGGACTGCTTTTTGGAGGTAGGTTTTCTTTTTGGGCTTGCACCGTGCCGGGGTTCTGTTCTTGCCAACTGGCAATGAGCCGTTTGAGAACATAGTTCGTTTTTGGCAATTGGGTGCTCTGCAGCTTCTGGCGTGTGATCGGGCATGTTGAGTTACCGCGATCAACCCATTCCTGGATCGCTTTCCGTTCATAGGTCTGGCCTGTCTCAAGGGTCACCGGATCGACGAAGAGATGGCTGGTTATGGGGCAGACAAAGTCCTTTGGTGGGGTTTGTCTTCCACTCGCAATCATGTTATCAGAATCCGCCATTAGAGGATCCACAGCGCTGAAATCCGAAAAGAACAAAAAAAGAAAAGAAAAAAAGAGAGAGAGATATAAAAGAAGATAACAAAGAGGATTCCTTCTTAGGATGCATTTGGATGAACAATCGAATTGAATTCTAGTTAGGAGTGCGATGAAGTGGAAACAATTAGATCGTAATTTCTTTCCTTAGCATTCACATCAAGGGTCTGGCTTGATTCGAAGGCTACATCTGATTATAAACTGAGTGTTTGAAATTCAATTCGCAGCACATCCAAACACAGCCTTTGTTGCAAAGGAAGAACAGTAACCAATACCAACTTGAAAGAACGCGAAGAAACAGATGAATCCCATACAAAGAAGACAATGGAATTTATATTTTTTCTTTATCTAGAGATGGTTAATCCATACCGACTGGATTCTGCCGAGACGGGTTGTTTCTGCTTCTTGAATTGGGTTTGTTGATTGGGCTGAAACAATGCCAAATTCCTGTTCTTTTCCTAGAAAACAATGCAACAGTGTTAGTACATGATTTAAAAAGAAGAAAAAATTGCAGCATAGGTAAATCAGCCGAAGAGAGAAGAAACAGGCTTCTTGTTAGCATCGAATTCCAACAACCTGTGTCTCCAGCTCGGATTCGGAAGAGGAATCTATGGAATGGTTGGCAGAAGGAAAGGCGAGTTCGGAATCAGAATTCAAATACAAATTCATCACTGGCTTGGGCCTGTTGGAGTGTTGTTTTGAGAGTAGATTCGGAGAGACTCTTTGAGGATATAAAGGTGGAGATTTCGTGCTGTTGCTGTAGTTGCTGCTGCTGCTTCTTTCGAATTCCATCGATGGAGCTCCGGCTAACCACATGGGCTGCGCGGGTATTCGAAGAAATACTTAATATTCAATCATCAGAAATTACCAGAGAGAGAGAGAGAGGAGAAGGATAGCGTTGACTCTAACAGAAAACCCGATAAATGAATTCGGTACTTAATCATTGATTTTTTTGGGAATTTTACAAACAGCTACCTAATTAATATAATTTTTTACATTCCTGTACATTTTCAAAAGCTGCTTTTCAACCGTGATTATTCCACTGCCTTCCGTTATCTTTGTTAATAGCCAGTTGGGTATGGCTGGCGGCTCGAATGAGCCCCACCGTGATACTTATATGAAATCCATTCCGACCATCAAGTGCATCTCTCCATTTTCAGACTAGGTCCCAGAAATCAGTCCCATCCGTTATTCAGGTGGACCACGTGATTGGAAACAGTATAAATGGCAACGCTCACCCTAAAAACTGTTTTTCTTGGTGTGGCCCACATGAATAACATGTAAGCTTGAATTTTTAAGCTTTAAGCCTAAATTATAGCGTGGCATCTAATGGTTGGAGTGGATTTCGTATAATAATAATCATAATCTGCGCTACAAAAATTAAGGGTTGATGTCTCTCTATAAACTGTTTTGTTTGGTGTGGCCCACATGAATCACGAGTCAGCCTAATGGTCTTAGTGGATTCCACATGCATATAACAAAGAATTATAAAAAAGCTAATTTTGTGTGATGAGCAATTGATTTATTTAACAGTCATGATTTAAGAAAAGAAAAACCAGAAAAAGGAATTTTTCTTGAAATTATGAAAAAGAGTACAATGTCAGTCAGAAATGGAAAATAAGAAAAAACAAAAACAAAATATTCAATCTGTAGTGAATTATTGAGTTTTTTGGACCGTCATGATTTAAGAAAGAAACATCCAAACGAGAAATTTTTCGTGAAATCATGAAAAAAAGTATATTGACAATCGGAAAATGGAAAATGAAGAAATTCCCAAAAATAAATTTAAAAAAATGAAAATTTCTGTGCTGAATTATTGATTTTTTTTTTAACAGTCATGAATTAAAAATAAAAAATAAAGAATAAAAAAAGAAGGAAATTTTCATGAAATCATGAAAAGAAAAGTACACTGACAATCAGAATAATTGGAAATTGTAAAAGAAAAATAAAACCCAAAAAGGGCAATTTTTTGTGCTGAGAGACTGAGGAATGATCACATATCCCTTGATATGCAAACGACATCCGAGCCGTTGAGAAGATAGGTCCCACCTTGAAATATCATCCCGCATGAAATCCATCTGTTCCATTCATCAGTCAGGCCACGCCGTATGAAAACGACTGGCGGTTCGATCGGGCTTTTCGATGTTCTGGTTCGACGTACACGTGTGGCTCACCTGGTGAGTGAACCAGCCTTATTTCTGCGCCAGGTGATCTTAATGGTGGGGTCCACCACTTTCACGGCTTGGATGTCATCATGACGGCTATTAGTGGTGGTGTACAGAAAATGACCATTTCACTTTTAAACGTGAAAAGGCTGCAAGAAAGTGATATTCTACTGTACCCACCTAAATTATCTGACAACATAGACATTTCTTACTCGCCAGCTCACCCCATTTATGGAATATCCGATCATTGCCGTGTAAAATGTGGGCCATGATATGATGATTTCCTGGTATTAAAATCAAGCCGATCCATTTCTAGATTGGTCCACACAAGTACACTGAGTCATTCCAACGGTTATTCATAGGTTTTCAATCTGTAGCTTACCTAATCAGTTGATCCAGTTGATTTTAACAGAGGATAATTATCATAATGGGTCCCATCTCTTGAACGGATTGGATATTGTAAATCAAAGATGTTGACGGAGTAGAAATGGCTGCCTATGAAAGTTCAGATACAGCCATGTCTTTTTCAATAAAATAATGCTGAGAATGGACAAAAGATAGAAAAAAACAAACATAAAAAAAGAAGAGAAAAAACAGTAAAATATTAGAAAAGAAAGGGTGATGGATTCAACGAATTTCTGTTGAAACTTTGATACTCTGGCAAAGCGTGATGGTTGATACGCAGGCACTGGGAAAAAACACCTACTTGCATCATATAAACTGTCCAGATTGGGGGACTCAAGTTAGATAGATTATGAATTAAAAGCGCATGAGCGATTGGTGGACGTTTAATGGTGGCAAAGAGAAGCAGTGAATGGTTAGAATTCAACAAAAAATGTCTAGTAATCAGAGTTAAGAGTCTTTAAACGATTCTGGTTTTTGGATCGTGAACCATCCACAGCAGGTCCCGCAATTTGAACGGTTTAATTTGAGTGAATGCATTTCCATGTGTACAGTTTTGAGTGCCTGCGTATGAACTACCAAACTCTGACAGAGTATTATCAAACTCTGCCAGAGTATTCTAAAATAAATTATTTAATAATAAAAAAAGATGGGAATGGTTGGTGTTCCTGCACACACTATGCATTAGGAAAAAAAATCGATACTCTAGAGAATGTGATGCTTGATACACATGCATTTAGAAATTGAACACGTGGCAGAAAATTAAATTAATCAAACCGTCTTAAAAGTGGATGCATGTTTAGATGGCATCATAAATGAAAATTTACACTGATTTGAATTTTCAATTGCTGATTATTGGACATCTAATGGACGGTTCCAATGAAAATAGACGGTCTGTAGTGAACAATAAAATGCCAAACGGAAGGAAAACGAAAGAAACAGCACACTGAGGACGAGCTACTCAGCTGCATGAAATACAGGAATGAAATAGTATTTTTGGATTAAGGGGTCCAAAAAAATCGGATGGCTGAGATTGTCTGATCAGTGCAGTCTTTAACTATGTTTCATCCACAATGGTGGCCACCATTTTGGGCGGTCTGGATGATGATACATGCGTACGATGGATGACGTAAACATTTTTAAATGGCCATGAGTGAATTATTTTCCTTTAAACATTCGCCAAAAGAGATAAAATGAGGCTAATAAGCAAAATAGGGTATGGTAGAAAAAACTGGCACGTGAAATGTTTGTGATTACTTCAGTCAAGAACTGAAAGCGCTGAAAAGTTGCTGAATGGAAAGTTCGGGCGTGCAGTGGATGGGTGACGCGCGCCTTTTTTATGCCGAGGGCCTTTTTTGGGTAAACCGTCATCGCGATGAAGAAAAAGTTAGAATGAGGCTGACCCAAAAAGGCAAAATTATATTCACAACTGCTTGTCGCATGCAGAAATATCATCATTTATTGCCGCAGCGCCGGCAATGTCAGTGATGATACAGACCAATCAAGATATAAGAGTTATTTGTCTATGGCAAGCAAAGGTTGGTAAGATCATTTGCCTGTTTGTTGAAATTTAATTGGGCTACATCATTACACACTGTATTTAATGCCACAATGTTTGATACTGATGGTGTGGACCACTCACTCTGCAAGAAAACAGGAGTTGTCTGCTTGTAACAAGCAGAAGATCTGAAAACTATAGCAAAGCACCCCATGCCAGAAAAATGACACATTAATAATGTCTTTAATTCAGCTTTTGATTGGCATGTGAGATTCTTAATCATTAATCTAAACCATTCAATCTTTGGGGCAACCTATGATATGATATGATACAAAAATCATACCTAACAAATGATCGTAAGCATTTGATTAATAGTAATGAAAAAAAGACAAATAAAGGTTTAGCCATCATTTTGAAATTAGATTGATAGATTCCATTTTGTGCTGCTTATGATTATGAAATAGCACTTTGATTGTATGATTCTAACCATATTATCTATGTTTATTAAATAATAGATGATTTTAACAAACCATCCCTTTTCAAAAGTTTAGGAAAATTCAATTGACATGATTCACGAACCATAGATGAACCGTCCTGGTTGATGATTAATTGTGCCCTCAGTAACTTTTCCAAATCTTCTTTTTGAATAAAAAGATGAAAAATAAAAATAAAAATACTTAGCCTTATTTAATTTTGGGACATTAAACTAATTCAATGATCTGACCATCCATTTTCTGACCATTAAATGAATGGCTAAAAACAAAATGGCAAGTCCTTGGTATCAACGATTGTATTAAACAATGGATGTATACTCCTAAATGCTTTCTAGCGCATAATGACCAAAATACCCTTTTTGTTCTTTTTTTTTTTTTGTTTTTTTGTTTTTTTAATTCTCTGGAAAAAATGGAGTAAAGAATCATCAGGCTCACATGGTCTTATCCAACAGATGCACTCCAACGTGATGATCATTGGAAAAAACTAACACTGATTCAATCATTACATGGGCCACACTATAAAAACAAATATACACCACCAAATAATTCCAAATTCACTTGTGGCTCACGTAGTTATTCTATTAGCCTAAGTTTTAGTTCATCCGATCATCACAGTGGGGTGCACCTGTTAGACGGGTTGGATACCATACACAAGCCACATGGCCCCCATAATGCTCGGCAGTAGAGTCTTTTAAGAAGAAAAAATAAATAAGGGTATTTTCGTCATTTCACTTCCACCGGGTAATTCATTACCCAGAAACATCATAGGACACTGTTTGATAAAATCATAAATAGAGAGTAATTTGCTGTGAAAATTAGAAAAGTGGGATTGAAAATAAAAATAAAAATAAAAATTTGCATCTGTATCATTTAAACCTTTAAAACATCCCTCTAATTTTCATAAAATTAAGATATTTAGGGGGGTAAAAATCGCGAAAAATGAGTCGATTTAAGTAAATATTTAAAAAATAAAAATAAATCGCATTACATTATACCGTCCGTGTCTCAATCCAATCTCTTGGAATTCCAGCCTCGCATCTGCATCCGAATCAAGTGTCATCATTCCATCCGCCGCGTCAAACCCTGCCCCTCTGTCTCCAATCCTTGCTAGAATCAACGGTGGAGGAGAAGCCGGCCCATTCCCATCACCGTTTTCCAAAACCCCCTTCAGATACCTTGCGAAAACTCTAGAATTCTCATCAACAACATCCTCGTAGTCCCTTTCCAGCTCCTTCAGCTCCGCCGCCTGCCCTCCGCTCATCCTCGAAAACAGCCCCTCGCAGCCCGCCATCGCCTCCCTCGATCTGGACCGTTCATCGCCATCCGACGCCCATTCTGGCGAGATCGACGACAGGATCCTGGATCGCTGATCCTTGAACCACTGGAGAACGGGGAGGAGGTGGAGGAGGAAAAGGTCCTCGAAGATGGACGGCGCGATCTCGGACCGGGCCGACGAGGGGTCGAGGAGGAAGATATCGAGGAGGTGGAGGGCGGCGTCGATGGGGCGGTGGCAGAGGGAGTAAATAAGGGAGAGGAGGAGGGCAGAGAGGGAATTTTTGGCGGAGGAGGAGAGGAGGAGTTTCTGGGTGAGGCGGAGAGAGGAGGAGCGGGTGGTAGGCGTAGTTGTGGAAATTACGGATTCGAGGGTGTCGGAGGCGATGGCGAGGGTTCGGAGGGTATTTTGGTCAGAAGAGGTGATTTTGAGGCGAGCCGAGGAGAGGATGCGGTGGCGGAGGTCGGATTGGGAGAGAGCTTCGGAGAGGAAGGCGGTGGTGTGGCGGAGGATTTGACCGGAGGTGGTCATGGTGGTGGTGGTGGTGGTGTGGAGGCGGCTTTGGGAGGGGTTTTTGTGGGTCTTTGGAAGAGAAGAGAGTCAAGATAGATAGGGAAATGGTACTGTTTGTGTTGGCAATTACGGAAATGCCAATTTGGATTTTATCGTTGAACTTCTTTGTGAATTTGGCGGGGAGTTTTGTAGTTGACCAGAATACCCTCACCTTTGGTGGACACGACTTTTCTGTAGCCCAGTAACGGACGTGGATTGTGCATTGGGGAGCTCGCAACACTATGGCGTGGTGTGGAAACCCCGTGGGACCAGCGTGATGTATTTGATTTTATCCATGCCGTCCATCCGTTTTTTCAGCTCATTTTGGGCAAATTTCTAAAAAATGAAGCATATCCAAAGGTCAAGTGGACCACACCGTAGAAAACAGTGTGGATAATGACATCCACCATTGAAACCTTACTAAGGCCTATAGTTATGTTCATTTGTCAATCCAAGCTGTTCATGAGTTCACGTTGATGTGAATGAAGAGAAAACATATATATCAAAAACTTCTTTCACCCTCGAGAAATTTTAAACGTTAGGCATTCAGCTCCCACTGTTTCCTGTGGTGTGGTCTACCTGGGATTTGGATATCCTTTAATTTCTGGTTCATGCCTAAATGAGCTTGAAAAATGGATGGACAGCATGGATAAAACACATACATCACAGTCGGCCTCAGAGTGTCCATGCTCTTAACTACACAATCAGCAGGTGACCTAAGCTCATTTCTCCTATACCAGCATCAACATGACATAAAAACTAGGCAGATCAAAAACATGAAAGTGACCGCACCACATAAAACATAGAGGATCAAAATGCCACCTTTTTTTTTTTTTTTTTTTTTTTTAACACACGCACACACACCCCCCCACACACACACCCCACACACACGCACGCCGTGGGATTTCACCACCGTGGGATCAAAATGCCACCTATTATTAAAACCTCTATGTGGTCCACCATAATATTTATATGTCATCCAAGTTATTTATATATGGTTGCTCCTAACAAGGATGAAGGCTTTAATGGTGTACCATCAATATCTATTATTTCTTGTGATGGGGCCACTTAAATTTTGAATGTCCGACTTTTTAGGTCACATCATAACATGAGCCGACACATCATGGTGCAGGCATTTTTGCTTATTTGGCTAAAATAAGAAAAAACATGTAATAACAATAAAAAAAAAAAGGTTTAGTGTAATCAAAACCTTTGCATTATGAGATTAATTCTGATGGATTACTTTTACTTTCGTTCGGGCTTCTTTGATTCAATTATAATAAAAATATATTTACAAAATGCTCTACATTAGAAGCTAGGGTTTACTAATCCAAGCCAATGGACTATTACTATGGATTGGTGCTAGCAATTTCCAACGTGGTTATCAAAGGTGGGCCTATCTTAATAGATGTTTGAATGACTAAGCCACAATCCATCAATCATAGCCGAGTTCTTTGGCAACTCCATATTCATTAGGGCATGTTTAACCTTATAGAATAAAATGGTATTGAGTTGTATTAGATGGGATTAATATTGTTATTGCACGATGATTGCATGTCTGGAAATACAACGGTATTTTAGCCATCCAATCTTATGTTTGAGATAAAATTCTTGCTACATGAAGACACTAGATTAAGCAAAATCTTATTTGGTGGACTATGGAATTGTAATCAACGGACCAAATTCACAACGTATGCCGTTCACTTGTACACATATATAATTAGAATATCACCTATAAACAGTGCATTTGGATGGACGACATGGATAAATGCATATATCAATGTAGGGCTCACATGTATAATGGATTTCAAAATCCACGCATGGGATCAAAAGCAACTCTATACCACCTAATCCCAACCTTTCTCATCCTCTCCAAATGTTATATGGAATTTCTACAGGACCAAATGCAATTCTATCCTACCTAATCCCATCTAATACCGCCAAACGCTTAGGATGTGTTTGGCTAGACGAATCCCATGGGATTAGGAGAGATGGGATGGTAAAATCCCGAGATATGCCAAATGAGCCAAACAGATCGGATGAACTTGTCTAGGGATATAGCAAACCCATGGATCTTAAACCAATCCACTGACATCACAATCATTACCTTAAAATTGATCCCATCCCTCCTAATCTTGTTCAATCATGCCTAGTGCGTGTTTGGTTGGACGGATTAGAAGGGATTGGAAGGTAAAATCCTGGGATATGCTGGGCGTGCCAAATAGACTCGGTGAACTTGTCCCAGGATATAGCAATCCCAGGGATCTTAAACCAATCCACTGACACCACCATCATTACCTTAAAATCCATCCCATCCTTCCTAATCCCTCTTAATCCGCCCGGCCAATCAGGCCGTTAGTGATTTTCACTTTATAATGACTGGCTATTTATCAGGGCCATTTTAATAAGATGATCCAATCCGTCGTTCATTGCTAGAGATTTAACGAGAGGCCCCTCATGCTGGGGCAAGGAACATCCACTTTGGTTTTGGACATCCTTTTCTAAATGCTCATTTTCACATAAACATTTAACCTTCAGATCATTGGACCAACGTTATATTTGATCTATGGCATGTTCACAGTGCATCCTACCAGATGAATGGCTCAGATCTCTGACACGTGTCAGATATTCAGGCAACAGCACGTATCATTCACACATCAATTGATATAAAGTGCATTTTTGGCTCCATCCAGCGACGACTAATCGTATCATTCACACATCAATTGATAAAAAGTGCATTTTTGGTTCCAGCCAGCGGCGACTAATCGAGGTTTGTTTCGTCATTTACGAATCTCATTTAAGAAAATGTCGGTGGCTACGCGAGAAGAAGAATTCCACGAGTCGGGTTCGCTGACCACCGAAAGAAAGGCTATTGTTGTAATTAAGCCATTTTAAATTTCGCGGCGAAGCTGACGTGGTAGTTGGAAGATAGTGTGTACGTTGCCGCCTGGCCGGCCTACTTGGATGGTTACACGTGTCCAAATCGAAGCCAGCCGGCTGGACTCCTGTGTTGATTTTGCACCGTTTAAATGGTGGTGACTCAACCTCCTAAAATGTGGCACTGATTTACAGCCATCCAGACCACCCAAACCGTGGGTCCCATTGTGGATGTAGCATCTCACTAACATTAAACTAGTCAAGCAATTCTAACCATCCAATCAATGCCTATCAAATGGATGGATAATAGTGAGTGGTCTAAATATGGAGGGGAAAATCAGATGGTTAAGATTACATTCTCAGTGCAAATTTTCAGTTATGATCCATCTCCAGTTCTCTGCAATTTGGACGGCCTGGATTGCCTTAAAACTATTCATCTGTACGTTTAAAGAGTCACGTACAAATGATAGGAGGCGATTGCGGACAGGCTCGGTCCTGGAAGGAGATCTAGAGCCCTGCACGAGATCTGTAGGCCCACCGTAATGTATGTGTTTTATCCATGCCGTTCATCCATTTTGCAAGATCATTTTAGGCTATTAACTAAAAAAGGAGGCAGATCCAAAGTTAATGTGGGTCAGACCATAGGATATTGTGTGATAATGACGCCACCGTTGGAACCTTCCTAGAGCCCACCGTGATGTTTATTTTCCATCCAACCTGTTCATAAGGTCACATTGACCCCGATGAAGGGTGAAAAATAAATATCAGCTTGATAAAAAAATCATCTGTGGCCCAAGAAATTTTCAACGGTAGGTGTTCAATCCCCACTGTTTCCTGTGGTGTGGTCCACTTGAGCTTTAGATCTGCCTCAATTTTTGGTTCACGTGCTAAAATGATCTGGAAAAATGGTTGGATGGCATGGATAAAACACATACTTTGTGGTGGGTCCACATATCTCCTGCCAGGACCGAGTCTGTTAGTCCTCCAACTGCAGCCAATGTCACGGAAACAGAGACCGTTGGACTGTTTTGTCCCACCGTGGATAGATGATCCCCAGAAATCATTCAGAATAAGAACCGTTGATATGTTTCTCCTATCAAACTTCTAATTTTAGTCAACAAATCGAAAGGTTAAGAAGATGATGTGGTCCATCTACGATACCCACAAAAAATTAACGGCCCGGATTACAGAACCATGGTCCCATTTGTCAGAGTCGAAAGCGCGTGTTCGCTGAGCAGCTGCAAGTTGCGTGTATCATATAATTCCTTGTTTTCTATTTACAAGCTGTACAGATGTAGATCCGACTCAGTCAAGACGCGGAGAATTTCCCGTCCCTTTCAAAGAGTAGCGGCCGGTGAGGGCAGTAGATTCATCTAATTAGCCCATTCCGCTATCACCAATAGGGAGATCTGGACCGTCCATCTGGTATGTCCACTATGAATGGAGATATGGGCCATCAGATCAGTGGCCTTAAAACAGACAGCTAATATATAAAATAGTTAGTAATGTAAACATATGCACTTATGGTACTTAGTGGTGCAATTTTGGTAGTATAGTACCTGAAGTTTAGAAGAAGGGTGTCTCTTTAAAAAAAAAACAGAGGGTGTGCGTCCAAACAATAGGCCGATGATTCTGATGGTTGGATCCTAATTGATGTGACTTTTAGAGATTAGCAAGCTTTCAATGTGATGAACGGGCCAGATTACCTTATCGTGTATAGTCATAATAAAAATGGCATGATCCATCTTGGTCAGCCTCTCCGCTACCGTTTTGTCTATTGAATAACAAAACAATGCCTTCAATCCAAAATCATACACATGGCTCGAACATACAGGGTTAGATAGAGTTCATCTGACGAGCTCTATCAGAAAGATGCTACCGGCCAAAATGTTGCTTTAATCAAATGATCCTAGTAGTCGGATAATACACATGGCCTCTTAAAAATTAAAATGAGTTAAGGTTTAATATTCAACTGTAAAATGGAATATCCAACTCGATAACTAGATCTAGATAATAAATGGGTACTTAACTCAATACCTAAATGGAAAGGCTGAATAGATAATCAAATCAATAACTAGATCAAAAGACCCAATAAATATCAAGATTAAGAGACCAAATGGGTACTCAGCTCGATGCCTACATCGAAATACCTAATGGGTACCAAACTCTGATATATGTTATGGGGAAAATGGACCGACCAATGGAAATAGGTCAGGTCGGAACCTGATGCACTCAACCGAGCCGTGCAATAATAGAAACTCCAAACCCTAGGTCGACGTCCCGCCAGCTAGAGGGATCACAAACCCCAATGAAAGGAATCCACAGACTCGACTAAGATCCCAGCTCGGCATGACCCAGCTCGGCGTACCCCAGCTCAGCAGGACTGTCACGCCCCAAAATTCGGGTACCCGAATAGGGTGTCCAAGACCCAAATTCCAGACCCGTGACTTATAAATAAAAATAAAAAAATAAAAAATAAATTATGACAATTTCATATGCATTTCATTTTCTCCCACCATAACCCAAAACTTAAAAATCCAAACACATATTAAGATAACTAATCACATACTATTTTATTACATCGACGCATAATTATTTAACTTAACTTGAAGTAAGAAAATCAAGCCAAACATTACTACATTCAGAGTTCTAAAATAAAATAAAATTTATCATATATAGAATGACATGCCACGTGCATCTAACCACATTTCATGCTCCACTACTAATAGTAGTACCCTGCTTCTTCAAAATATTCATAATCTGAAACGGTTAAAACATAATGAGTTGACAACTCAATAAGATCACATCAATCCCAAGTTGAAAATCTCACAAATATTACCAAATTTAATCTCGACATATTAATTAAAATGAGACGAACATTAGATGTAAAATCATAGTAAATAATTTGACATTCATGAATATGAAATGAATAAATTGTTTAACATAACTTTTCTAAAGATATTAAGATTTGGAGTGGGCAAAACACTCATGTGTGCTGATCCTTTTAGGGGATGACCCGCGACAAAGTACCGGTGTTGATCCTTTCAGGGTATGACCCTCGGCAGAGCACCGGTATAACCTTTTAGGGACAAAAGCTTAGGGTAGTACACCCGTATGTACTGATCCTTTTAGGGAATCACCCAGGGCAGAGCACCCATGCCGATCCTTTTAGGAATGACCCTGGGCAGAGCACCCGTAAGAATCATTGCATAAAATAAATAATTGTTCACATAAGATGCATCTAACTTACAAGAAAATATGACAGACATAATGTCTATATTCACATAATGAATATTCGTTATCACCACTATATAATATTAAATGGAGAAAAAACAAATAATATTTGCATTGGCTCAAATAATAAAAAAAATATATATTTCAATGTCTAGATTATATAAGGCAATTAGTTATGAGTTTTTAATGGGGAATGATCACCTACCTGCTATGGAAAAATTGTGTGATGGGAGGAAAATAATCTGAAGCGATGCTAATTAGATTCAGTCAACTTGATGGAACGGCTCGATGTACGCAACCTCCACTCAGGATCTCTCTCTCTAGAATAGTTGCAAGGGATACTGGAAAAACTGACAACGCATCACTGGGGATTGAGTCAGTGAGTCATAAACCCGATGTTGAACCCTCACGGATACTCTCCCTTCTCCTAATCTCTCTTTTTCTTCTCACAATCTTTCTTTTGTGATTTTCTCTCTTGTTTCCTCTAGATAGCATGAGAAAATGGGGTATAAAAAATAATGTCAGGTGAGTTAGTGGGTTGGGAGTCCATTGGACGGTTTTGATTGATTAGTGGGTCCCACCATGATAATATCATGCATGGTGGATGGGTTCACATCCGCAACCGTACCGCGGAGAAGGGAGAAAGAGAGGGAGTCGTGGAGGAGAGAGCTACTTGTGGGTGACGTGCGTCAGCACATCACTTGCTTTTGTTGTTTTTGTTATATATATATTGAAGAGTGGGCCCTATAGATATGATGTGATAAATCCACACCGTTCATCAGTTTTGTGTGATAAGGTTAGGGCATGAGCCAAAAAATGAGGGACATCCAAAGCTCATGTGGGCCGCATCATATGTAACGGTGGGTTAACGGTGGAACCCACCGTTTAAAAGAAACAGAGTATTACAAGGACCCAAGTCGGCAGGCCCCAGGTCACCACATCCAGGGCCGATACACTTCAAGTCGGTACTAACTGCCTCCTATCAAAATCCGACCTCCTTCGCTTGAGAACCTAGTCGAAGATCTAGGAAGCCAATCGCGATACGAATTCGCCCGAGATCTCGGCCGAGAATCTACGGCGATCACCATGATTCCCAATAGGATTCCAATCCTACTGCAGGATATCCTACTAAATGAAGAAACCCCTCCTACGACACCACCTCTCCTAATCTATAAATAAAAACACCTCTAATGATGAAAGGTACGCACAATCTCTAGCTCAAAACCCCTCAACTCGATTAGGCCCAGATCCCCTACCTAACTTAGGCATCGGAGGGTCCCTTGCACTAGCCAGGGTTTTCTTTGTCTATTCCTTGTGCAAGTACATAAAGGTCCAGGGAAGGCTAACTAGATTTCTGCATCAACAATACCTAAATTGAGAAACCTAATGGGAAACCCAAGCATATGCCTAGATCAAAAGACAATGAATACCTACGTCGAGAAACTTAATAAGTACCCAACTCGATAGGTAGATCGAGAGATTTAATGAGTATATAAATCAAGAGACTTAATGTGTTCCTAGCTCAATATCCATATCGAGAGACTTAATGGTCACCTAGAACGAGAGACCTAATTGATAGCCAACTTAGAACTAAGATTGAGAAGCCTAATGGATACTCGATTCAATACTTACACTGAGAAACCTCATGGGTGCTTAAATTGAGAGACCTAATAGGTTAATACCAAGATCGAGGGACTTAATGTGTACTTAAATCGAGAGACCTAATCGGTACCCGATTTGATAAGTAGATCGAGAGACCTAAGGTGCACTCAACTCAATACCTGTATCAAAAGACTTAATGAGTACTTCAAGAAGATACCTAAATCGAGAAACCTAATGAATACCCCAACAAGATACCTAAATCGAGAGACCTACTAGGTACGTAACTCGATACCCACACCAAGAGACCTACTGGGTACTTAGATTGAGAGACATAATTGAAACTCAACTTGATGCCAAAATCAGGAGACATAATAGATAGCAGCTAGATCAAGAGACGTAATAGATACATAGATCCAAAAAACCTAATGAATACCCTAAAGTGCTACTTAGATTGAAAAACAATAGACACTTAGATTGAGAAGTGAATACCCAACTTGATAACTAAATCAAGAGAGCCAATGATAACCTACATTGAGGAGCCCTAATGTGTACTTAACTTGATACCTAAATTGAGAAACCTAATAGGTACCTACATTGAGAGACCTAATGAGTATTCGAGTCAACACGTAAACCGAGAGACTTAATGGCAGGCCCACTTGATACTAAGATTGACAAATCTAATGGGTACCTAAATCAAGAAATTAATTTAGTACCCAACCCGATACCCAGATTGAGAGACCTTATGGATACCTAAATTGAGAGACTTAATATGTATCCAACTTGATACCTATATTGAGAGATCTACTGGGTACTTCAAGGAGATACCTAGATCAAAAGACCTAATGGGTACCTAAATCAAGAGACTTGATGAGCACTCAACTTGACACCAATATTGAGATACCTATTTGATATCCAACTCAATACGTACATCAAGTAACATGATGGATACCTAAATTGAGAGACTTAATGAGTGCCTAACTGGATACAAAGATCGAGAGACCAAATGGGTACCACAAGGAGATACCTACATTGGGAGATCTAAATGGATACCCAACTCGATTCCTAAATCGAGAGACTTAATGGATACCTAGATCAAGAGAGCTAATTGATATCTAACTTGATACTTAAATTGATAGAACTAATGGATATCCAAATCGATACTTAGATCGAAGAACTTAATGGGTACCTAGATTTAAAAGCCTGATGTATACGTGACCCGATTCCTAGATCGAGAAGCTTATTAAGTACACAAATTAAGAGGCTAATGAGTACCCAACTCGATATCTAGATCGAGAGACTTGATGAGTACCTATATTAAGACACCTAATGGGTACTAACTCGATACTTAAATTGAGAAACCTAATGAAAACCACAAATGGATGCCTATATCGAAGGACTTAATGGGCACTCAGATCAAAGACTTAAATGATCTCCAACTCGAAACTTAGATTGACAAATCTAATGGGTACCCAACTCGATACGTAGATCAAGATACCTAATGAGCATCTATATCGACAGACCAAACGAGTATCCAATTTGCTACCTATATTGAGAGATCTAATAAATATTGAACTCAATACCTAAATTGAGGGACCTAATGGATACCAAACTTCACACCTTAACTATGAATTGTAATGGATATCCAACTTGATACCTAGATCGAGAAACCTAATGAACACTTAATTCCATTACCTAAATGGAGAGACGTAATGAGTATTTAGATCGAGATGCCTAAAAGATAGCCAAGGGAATATGTAGATCAAGATACCTAATGAATACTCAAGGGAATACCTAAATTGAAAGACTTGATGGGTACCAAGATCCATAAATCTAATGGGTACCCGATTATTCTATGGTTAGGATCCCCAATAATGTGACTTTTAGATGCATTTTACAAAGCTTGATATTGAACCCCAGCCGAGCTAGTGGGCCTTAAACTAGGGTAAAGACCGGTCCGTGATACATGGGAAGCCCAAATGAAGAGTCTGGTCTGCTTGGGCTGGTTAGCTCCATATACACCATTGGATGGAATTCTGGCAAAAGAGTTTTTTCGTGTCCACTGTGAGAATTGGATGTAATTTTTATTGCTTTAGGTTATAAAAAGAAAAAGAAAATCATTTCTTGTGACAGTGTGATAATAAAAAATAGCCCGTTTTATCATACAAGGCGTTTCCTCAGTAAGGCCCACATAATGATCGGCTTGGATCCAATGCACGTGCCGCTAGAGGGTAGTGGTAGCAATTAGCCAGGTTCGGGTCAATATGATTTTTCACAAGGCTGCCTATGAAGAAAGGGCCAGATCTAATGGATGGTCAAGATAGGTGATGTGGATGCAAAACAGTTCAAATGCAATGCACACGTGTATGGTCCAGATACACAGCCCACCAGATCATTTTTCCTTTCCGATGAACAGGAATAACGAATGGACGGCGTGGATATACGATACGTACATCAAGGTGCCCCCCGCAGTCAGGGCCACAATGAGTTGGGTGCTGCCTCTGGAAAGCCCTTTTACCTGCCGCAGCGGAGCCCTTAACATCTGGCGGATTGCATACGGTGCTCTGTGGGCCCCACCATGATGTATGTATTTTATCCACACCGTCCATCTATTTTTCAAGATCCTCTTATGGCATGGTACCAAAAATGAGACCGATCCAAATCTAAGGTGGACCATACCATAAGAAACAGTGGTGATTGTCTGATTGAACAGACACCATTAAAAATTCCTTGGGGGGCCATGAAAGTTTTGGACGAAGCTGACCTGTATTTCACCTTCATCCAGGTCTGTGTGACCTAATCAACAGGTTGGATTTAAAATAAATATTATGGTGGGCATTAAGGTGGGCCCTAGGACGTTTCTAATGGTGCAAGTTCAATCACCACTGTTTCCTATGGTGTGGTCCACCTGAGATTTGTATTTGTCTCATTTTTAGGCTCATTCCCTATAATGATCCTGGAAAAATGGATGAAACGTATGGATAAAACACATACATCATGATGGGCCACAGAGCACCCACCATCAGCCACATTCCTATGCAATCGGCATCAAAGAAAACTCTTTGATTATTTATTTTTTTTCTTTTAAGGATTTTTTTTAAAAAAAGCATGCTAAAAATGGCTGATCTTAGGCCTTAGCTGTCCTATAAAAAATCACTTTCAGATGGAGTGGTACATGACAATCACAAAAAGTCTTTTAAACTTTTTTTTTAAAGGGGATTTTTACAAAATACTACCTCTTTAATGCAGTAATTACATCCTGGTACCTTTCATTAAGCTACCTCACTAATCAAGTTATTGTCAAAGGAGTTTAAAGTACATTTTTCTTAAAATGACAAAAATGCCCACTAATTAATGAGGTTGTTAAAGGGTACTCCCACTGGCCTGAAATTTCACTCTTGGATTAGTAGTATTAGTATGGAAGAACAGGGATTACCATTGCAATGACATCTTTTTTTCTTTCATCTTTCAATTTTCTTTCTACACTTTTATTTATTTAGTATATTTCTTCTATTTTTACTGATCTATTTTACAATAAAATAATTTTTTTTACCTGTCTGGTCGATCCACCGAGTCCCAGGTTGACTCAGACCTGATGAGTGGGCCCCTAGCAGATTTAATGAAAAATGAAAATGGTGGCACACAAACAGGCCTTAAAATCACCAGCATACCTACTCACTTGTTTAGTTTTACTATTTACGTAATTCAGGTAAAGATAACTATCCTAAGAATTTACTATTACTCTAAAGCTTTCAATACAATCATTAGGTATAAAACCAAGTAGAGAATCGGTTTCGTATCTGAGTTGCCCGGCCTGGCTGGAGATCGACTCGAGCCAAGATCGAGTTTTAATGGCTTTGAACTACAGTCCAAGTCCATACATGGCTTTCATAAAGGGGAACAAGAAAAAGGAAAGGATAAAACAACGGTCCCATTTTTTCAATTTACTAGAGAAAATGCACATCAAAGACACTTCTCTAGGAGCCAAGGAAGTATAATTATTTCAAATTGTCAACGTCGGTCATTAGAAACTTCCCAACACATCAAGTTAGAAATTGTGAAATTTAGGCCGAGTTTGGATGGACAAGTCAAAAGAATTGCAAAAGTCGAGTCATATCAAAGAGGAAATGATGAAAAACCACGTCTCAAGTATCCATAATGAGAAGTTGCAGTCAAACTGCATTTATACTCTACACTGCTGATGTTACAAGTTACAATACAGTTGACTTGTGCTTTGGATAAACCTTATCATTCATGGAACACTATGCTAAATAAAAAAACAACAAGAAGAAGGTGAAGGAAGTTATATAACCTGCTTTTGTACCATTTTGCAATCCTGTTACAGACCGATGACGGACTGGATCAAGCACTGGATCTGCACCATTCCTCCAATGTTGGTGTCGCTACTCCAATGTTCTTCATGTCAAAAACATTGGCTGGTTCAGGAGACCAAGCAGAAGTCAAGATCTTGAATTCAAATTACAGAACAAGGGCCAGTTTAGCAGTTCTATGAACCCAGCAGACCCATGAATGTAATGGTAACATATCCAACCTGTTATAATTGGGCGTGGCTTCAGTGGATCCCCGGATCCACCAAGGTGGGTGGATTCCTGTGGGGCCCACCATGATGTATGTGCCTTACATCCAAGCCATCCATCCATTTTGACAACTCATTTTAGGGTATGATCCCAAAAATTAAGCAGATCCAAATCTCAGGCGGACCACACCACAAGAAACAGTAGTGATTGATCATTAAAAACTTCTTGTGGGCTGCAAAAATCTTGGATCAAGCTGAAAGTTGTGTGGTCCCTTCATCCAGGTCTTTGTGACCTTATCAGCAGGTTGGATGGAAAATAAACATTCAGGTGGCCCCCAAGAAGTTTTTAATGGTGGTGTTCCTAACTACTCCCCAGGTAGTTCCCAATGTCGACCTGAGTGAGTTGAGAGGCATGGGAATGGGTAGGAGAAACCCACTTGCCCAGCAAGGTCGTATTAAGCATCATTGATGGTCCACTGAAGAAAAGCAAGGGCATCTATAGGTAATTTGATCCATATGGAGCACGCCATTGCTTAGGCAGATGAATCGGAAGGCACATGGGTGAGTTTTTCCCACGTGTGATTGGACTTAGTTGAGTGGAAAAAGAATAGAAAGAGATTTTTACAAAGTGGAGAAAGCACTAAGCTCATCAGGCAGTGGTATCTTACTTAATTCTACAAGTGAGTTGCTAAGTTGAGTACACTCTCAGTGGAAAGGGAAAAACTTCAAAAAGCATGGCAGGAAAATGCAAGATGGTTATATAACTCGCAAGAATTGTCAAGTTTTTTTTTTTCACTCTCTTTATCTTCTATTTCTCTACACCATTCATGAACAACGACACTTGATATTCCCATTCTACTCTTAAAATGCCTTCTGATGTTACTAAGGGCCTGTTTGGTTTACCAAATACCGTCGTATAGTAATGTATATCCTTATATCGTACCGTATACATCCGACAACTACTGATTATGGTCTGACAGAGCTGTCTTTTAACAATGTTTGGATACGTCGTAACTGACCTATGAATACGAGTGGGGGCTGTAAACGTATGTTTGAATATAGACCATATATGTCATAACTGTGTTTGGATGTCGAACGCTATTTTCTACTCTTTTTTCCTAGTGCATGTACGTGTACATAAATGGCTTTATATCCGTGTTTGGATATGGTCCAGACGTGAAGAAGATGAAGAGCTCGTTATGGCTGCTGCTGATTTGGTGGGATCTCTCTCCTTTCGTCTTCTTCATCCATGGGCCGAAGGGGTAGAAATGTAATTAAGAAGAGGGAGGAAGGTGTGAGGAAGGTAGTTGCTAGTGCATGGTCACCGGCAAGGAGGCGGAGGAGCTAAACCAAAATGGAACTCTCTCCTTCTCCGTAGAAAATGGTCTGTGAGATTAAGATCGAAAGCATCGCCAATTTAATAGGAAAAGCTTGATGGAGCATCTCTATTTCAGTGTACATGAATGCATCAAACCCATTCAACAGTCAATTCTCTCATCGAGAGATATGGTGGTAATTTGCGTTGGATTTGGATGAGAGTCATTGATTTACATTGATGTGACTAGGCTGTAAATGGGTGACTGAAATTCATCGAGATTTGCATTCTATCTAAGCATGGTTAACAAGTAACAATGACCCTTTTTACTACATAGTACCATGGTATTTGGTAATCCAAACACGCCCTAAACTTCCACTTGGTGGGGTGGTCATTTCTGATGGAATAAACAAGGTGACTTGCAAAATTGGAGTTTAAAGGAAAAAGCCCATTGCGCACAGCATGAGATGTTCTTTTGATGTCTTCCAAACATCGCACTTTTCAAAATGTTGTTGGGTGACGTGAACATTGGCCGGCCCATTTGAATGCCTTTACAAATGCAGCTTTACCCACTCGCTTCATGAAAACAACTCTAATCCACTTGCTAAAACACACCACATAATGATTTTCCTATTCTAGCACCAAGTACCTATTATAATATCAACCGTCTTCTAGGAAAGCTCCCACTAATTGAATCATAGGAGTCCAAGATCATGTAAAACAAGAAGGCCTATTCTGGTGCGTAGTGAAATACTCATGTGATGGGTCAACACAGGGAAAAAATGTATGGAGACCCTACAAAGATCCCTACTCAGTCAATCCATCATGTATGGGGATATGATTTCCACATCTTCCTTTGGCAACGGCATGCATTTCCGGAAATCTAGGAGACTAATACAGAGATTGGGGAGATGACTATGTATTTCTGTAGGACATTGATATTTTGGGTATCCCATCCAGGAATTTAACTGATAAGAAAGTAACGAACCTAATACAAAAGGAGACTATTAAACAGCATCTTACAAGCACTCATGCGGTATTTAGTGCAGATTGGTATTTGCACCATGCGATACTGATATCCCAAAGCATATTACAGTTATCTGGGTCTCCTAGGCTGAATTTCGTAAACAAGCTACAAATGTCAGACATTCTATTCCATAAACCAAAATTAAGAAGCCTAAGTAATAAGAAGCCCGATCAAGTAGAACAAAATGGGTATAGGAAGAACACTTTGGCGACATGCATCACATACCCATATGAACATCCAGTGTAGCAGCGGCTGTTGCATCAGCAATGACTGTAACGGGCTGGTAATCCAATGCGACAGCGTCAAAGACAGTCTGCCTTATACAGTTTGGTGTTTGAACTCCTATACAGAAAACAAAAGGAAGGATCACATCCTCTATAGTATTGAAACTATAAGGGTGCATTTGGTTGCACCAAATATCTGAAATATCATGGTATTTCATAATTAATCAGTCTAATCTGGTGCAAATTTCATGAAATATCATGAGATTTAGTGCAACCAAATAACACCCTAAAAAACTGTATGATGAATTGCAGAAAACTAAAATATTCTATTACAGTAACAAGTCTCCTTTTGCTGTTTTGGCAGTTGATGATGCATTTGCAAGTGCAATCATAAATTATTATTATTTTTAAAAAAAAAAAGAAAAAAAAAAAGAGGAAAAGATAAAATATAATATAGAATCAGAATAGGAATGCATCAAGATGTGAATAGTGTCCTTATGCACCGGTCTTTACAAGTGTCATCTTGGTTTGGTGATCTGGACTATTTAGCTGATGGTGACAGTGGAGAAGCCCCAAAATTCTCCCAGAGTTGAAGGTCCTGACCTTATGATCGGTGGATTACAGATAGACAAGCAAGACAAAGATATAGCAATGGGGTGAGAATAAAGTTAAAGATAGAATCGCTAAGATCTTCTGATCCATAAGATTTCTACGGAATCCCCCATTGGTGGTGAAGCACAACACGTTGGCGGTCTTGATCACTGAACCATGGGCTCCACTTGTACATACAAAGTGCATCAGGATCCAATAATTCCTAAATTTGGAATGTCACCTGATTTACATGATTCTAATGGCTCCAACAAGTATAGCATCTCCTGAATATCCAATCTCTTACCAGAGGTTTGCTAAATCTACATGTGCATAATGCATTCCATCTACACACCACCATATGTGGCAACTTGGCACACATGCAAGATCTAAACCATTCATCAGTTTGGTCCTGCCATGTAAATGCCCTGACCAAAAGATCAGTTTGGTCCACCAGTAGGCCCAAGCTTTTGAAACAAATGGATTACTAGAGAAACTTGGCCAAGTTCTTTTAATCCCTTCATTTCAGTCAAATGCTTGCCCACATATGAGTGGAACGGGTGGGACCACCTGATGGATGGCTAAAATCTTGCAGACCTGTTCCAGGTTGGAACATGTGGAGGTGTATAGATGGGTCACTTTGTCATTTTTATCATTATTATTATGAAAAGGATTGAACTTTAACCTCGACATTTGATCTCCAATTTTTACTTACCCACAACAACTAGACTCTTGATTCCATTGCTTTGAAGAAAGGAATGAAGGTGAGTTGCAAAGAATGCACTAAAGCGGGTTTTTACTAGCTTATAATCTCCTTCTTCAATCACAAGTCCATCAACTAGTTCTGCACCCTTTGTTCCCTTAGTGATAGGCCCTTCTTTTCCATCACCGTACAAGTGCCTGCGGAAGAGTTCCACATCTCTTCCCAATGGATCATGTTCACGAACAACCTACACATACAACATAAATGAGGATGCGAAGGACAATAACGGTTGAAGATAGAGCTTCACCAAACAGTACACATTATAAGGTGTTGTGCATCTCATACGACAATTAAGATGAAGGGGGAAAGTGATACAGTACTAGGATCGTGTGGGGCTGGAGATTCAATTTGTTTAAGGAGAGAAATTCTTATCAGGTGCAACCAACTGTAAACATGTCCTAACCAAAAAATGAATCAAGTCTACTCATCAGGCAGACCTACATGTGTACACTGAATATAGATTTTTGGCCATATTTTTCATACAGCTGTCCACCTGATGAAGAGACAGCCTGAATTTAAGCCAGGCATGTTAAAGGTGGGACCCACCTGAAGAATGGCAAGACTTGTACACGTGCCAACATGGCACACAAGCTGCAAATAGACTCTTCAAATACACATAGCACTTCTCTAGTGGCAATAGTCACCATCTAGAGGGGATATCATGGAGTCATTTACCAGCCTAGGGTCGGTTTGGATGCACTATTGAATTGAATTGTGATAATTCATCATGCAAAGTGGATGTCCAAACTATAAATTCCTTTATCAATGTTCATATTAAGATTCTGGCTCAAATTTGCAATTAGGTTATTTCCAAGATGGACTTAAAAGGAAACCTAACTGGGTCCTTACTCTTACCCGGGTGGTAGACTCCATGGAATTTCAACACCGGGTCAAGGGTTTGAGTACCCATGGTGTGAGTAATGGTAAACATCATTAATTTTTATCATCTTGCAATTCAATTCATTTACACATCCAAATGCAGCTCTCTAGAGTCTAGACTCCCAAACAAGTACAAAATGTAGACAATTCAATTAACTGGTGGACCAATGTAGGTGGTCAGGGACTAAGACGAGTGATTAGCCAGGGGTTAGTGGTAACAGTTAATTGGCCTATTGGTCGCAACTGACCATTGTTGACTGTGTCAATTAGTGTTGATGGTTGAGAGTTCAAAATGACCAACTGCCCCTAGTTTGAATGAAAAGACACTTTCATGTTTCTAAGACAACAACCATTCAAGGCTCCTAGACAATCTACGCCATGGAATCTATTTAAGCACGGTCTGGATGGATTTTACCAACTAAAATAGTATTTTTCATGCAATGTTACTAATGCAGGGGCATTTTCACACCGGGCTCGAGTGGGGTTGTCTGTGGGATGCAGGGGCACACTCAGGGTGGGCGGCCCGTGTGAGGTGGCTAGCTCATGTGAGGCGGTACCTATGTGATTTGGGGCCCACGAGGGGGGTTCGGCCAAGGTCCTAACCCATGCGATGTAGAGCCTGGGCTATGAGATAAAGGGATTAATTCGCCATGCTTTAACAGTTCAAGCTTTTAGAGCAAGTGGTTAATTGTCCTGCATCAATTACCCTCTGATTTCCAACTCAATCTACACCGTGGAATCTCTTTAGGCAGGGTTTGGATGGAATTTAACAACTGTCTGTGTGCGTGTGCATGTGCACGCGCTAGGTAATAACTGAAACTCTTGGGGACCTTGAGTGTGACTAGGTAATCCTCAACGAATCAACAACCACCATAATGCCCCACTCTATAATAGGTGATAACTATGTGACGGTTACTGAAACCATTTATTTTGGGACTAAGGCCCCTTTTAATTGAATTACCTAGAAATGTGTTCCGGGTTGTTCTCAGTGTTGCAAACTGTTATACAAAAACAGTTTCAATTGGGCCTGATATATCAGACTTGTCGAAAGTCGCTTGCAAGCTCTGGGTAGACGAGTGTAGAGGCATTTATTATCTTAAGGAAAGCATGATTCATGGCTTGGGGTGGTACTTGTATGTTGTGTCTCTAAAGTAGATCAGTATTGAATGGGCCATGGGCCAGAAATCACACTAGTTGGACGATTCTACTTTTTAATTGGTGGCATACGAAGGGAAAACAAAAGACAAAAAATCATCAACAGGCCAAATTCAGTGAAGGGGAAAAAAAGGACATAATGGTTAGGATTGTCCAACCAAGGAATGTTTGGGTTTATGGCTAACCAAAGGCAAAGCACGCAAGATGCATGGTTTGGACCATCACACATGTGCCACATGTACGGTGCACGATATGGCAACACAAAAATTCCATGCCCTCAGAGGCATAGAATCTCTTCTTATATCATCATTGTTGTGGTCGTTGTCATCGCCATCTAAATCTCTTTCCATCATCATAAGGGAAACTATGCATCCGATTTTTTTCCTTGAGGGCCTGTTTGTTTCAGCGAATTCGCTGGAAATGCGTTTTCCCTTTGGCATTTATTATTTCCCAGGGAACTGCAGTGAAGCGCTGCACGTTTTTCATAGCGTGATTGGACGGCTTACTTTTTTCAATGTAAAAGTGAGAAATATTTGTGGGTCCCACCATGATGTATATCATATATCTGCACCGTTCACCCATTATGTCATATGAATTTATGATATACGCTAAAAAATGAGGCTCATCCAAAGCTCAAGTGGGCCACACCATAGAAAAATGTAAATTAAATACTTACCGTTAAAAACTTCTTGGGCCATTATTTCTTTTGGTTTGGACCAATTGAGTGTTGGATCTAACTCATTTTTCTTCTCATGTCTCAAAATGTTGTGATAAAATGGGTGGACGGAACAGATATATTATATACATCAAGATGACGTCCTAAAATGACTACCAAAACTTTTGAACCGGTTCCCAAGAAATAAAATTCCTCACCAATATCCAAACAGGTGAAACGGTAATAATCGCCCATTTGCAGGGGATTTACCATTTCCCAGTGAAACGGTGAAAATCAAACAGGCCCTGAAATTTCTTAAGGGAAATTGTTTATTTAGGATAAATGATGCATGAGTGAACCTCACAATTTCCTAGTAACTTTCTGGCAGTATTCATGTGAGTTCTTTCTTCTTCTTCTTTTTTTTCCTTAAAATTTCTTTCAGATGAATATTCATATAATATATGAATATTCATGAATGAGATTAACACCATGAATTTCAAAAAAATCAAGCCTTTTTTGGATTGTTTTTGTATTGACATGTAGAGCCGGAACTATTCATCCAAAATTTTCTCAATTTTCTTAAACTTTCTTGGGGTAAATGTTTATTTAAGCTATAAGCAAGAATGAGTGAGATGAATCCCACAAATTTTATTTGGCAGTGTGTGCACACGTGCACAGCCATGTGTGCATGTTCATGTGAGGGTGATGGGATTTAGTAGTCCATCTCAGCACTTCATGATGTCGAAGATTTTCTCAAAACATGGAAAATTCTCCTACAGATTGTCCTCAGATCGTCACACACATTGATGGATGACAAGCAGGCACTAAGAAACTTCTAATGAGGCACATTGGTGGGTAGCAAGGCAGACAGCTCGTCAATCGAAAATTACAATTCTCACATCTCATTATCCAATTCATGGAAATTTACGGGACGGTTGAAGTGAAGATATTCAACAGCCAAATTCTACAAACAAATGACCATGAATCAGAGGTCAGGATAGTTCAATCAATTTGAATGTTGGGTGATGATCTAGCTGCAGTGGCTCTTTGTCTGTTAAATATGAACTAACATACACCATGTGTATATTTAGCAAGTGGCAGCGTATCAACGATAACAAGCTGCCAGAGTATCAATTACCTCACAAATAAGAGGCAGAGAAGTCTAAATGATGACATACCCAAATTACGAAAATGCCGCGCTGCCTAGCAACTTGAACGGCTTTGATAACGGAAGGGACGATAGCTTGACCCCCACCCACATGCATCGGACCCCCCGCCTTGATGAAGTCATTCTGTCCCAACAAAAAATAAAATAAAAAGGAAGAAAAATAAGTAGAAAATCCAAATCCTTTAATAATGAGAGAGAGAGAGAGAGAGAGAGAGAGAGAGAGAGAGAGAGAGAGAGAGAGAGAGAGAGAGATTTCTGTATTTTCAGACAGAAAAGGTGAAAATTCTATTTGGGTTTTTGGAAGGTGAAAATCCTATCTTGGGTTTGCTCTTTTTTCTTCTTTAGAGAGAGAGAGAGAGAGAGAGAGAGAGAGAGAGAGAGAGATTTCTGTATTTTCAGACAGCAAACGTGAAAATTCTATCTGGGTTTTTGGAAGGTGAAAATCCTATCTTGGTATTGCTCATTTTTTGGAAGAGAGAGAGAGAGAGACCTGCATGTCGATGACGAGCAGTGCTGTTTCCCCATGCCTTTTCACTTCTGCCATCCCCACTGCATTCCAGCCGGTTAGCAGAAGAAGATTGCCGACCCACTTTCCGCGAGGGTATTTTGGTCATTTACGTACCATGCGCCCCGCCAGCAAACGCGCGTCTAACAGAGAAGTGACCTCCCCACACGTGCTACTATGGTACATGTGCGCAAGACAGGACACTACATAGGAGCTCTCCACGAACGTGTGAAGACGTGCGGTCGGTCTAGATACGCCACACATGCACACGCATCAAGTCGAGTCAGACCGAGTTAGGGCTGACCCAACTCGATCCGGTCCTAAAAAAGGCCGGACCCAAAACTCAATCCGAGTCTAGGTCTGGGCTAGATTGATCTGAATCGAGTCCAACTGGGTTAGAAATACAGAGTTGAAATGGGTCATTGGGTTGGGTTATAAAAGTCGGCTCGGTCTACGACTCAAGTGGGCCACACCATAGGAAAAATTGGAAATGGACACCAACCATAGGTAAGTGGTTTATCCACGCCGTCCATTCGCTTTTTCAGATCATTTAAGGGGTTGAGCCCAAAATTTAATCATATCTAAAGCTTGAGTAGGTCATACCATAGGAAACAGTGGGAATAATGATTTCCACTGTTGAAACTTTTTTGGTCCCCACAGTGATGTTTACTCAGTATGCAATCCGCTTCCATCCGGGTCATGGTCCATCCAAGGTAAATCGCAAAAGAACAACGGTCAGGATTAGAGCTATACACTAGCAGAGTATGCTTGGTTACTCGCTCGATTCGACTCGGAATTACTCGACTCGTCATGAGTTTGAGTCGAGCACGAGCATGAATTTGATACTCGTTTTGATTACGAGTAGAGTACGAGCTAGGCGGTACTCGACTCGGTACTCAACTCGATACTCGACTCGTGTACTCAACTCGTATACTCAACTCGTGCTCGACTCGTGTACTCGAATCGTGCTTGATTCGTACTTGAGGGTATATATAACCCGCTAAAAAAAAAAACCTACTCGCACTCCAGTCGTTTTCAACAGCCCCCCGAAACCCCCTTTCCTTCTTCCCTCCTAGCACCCATTCGAAAAAAAACCTTCTCTCTCTCCCATCCGCCGTCCCCCCCCCCCTCTCTCTCTCTCTCTCTCTCTCTCTCTCTCTCTCTCTCTCTCTCTCTCTCTCTCTCTCTCTCACTCTCCTTGTCCGGCGATGCTAGACTCTGTCGCTCGTCCCTGCGTCCTGCCCAGTGCCGCAGCTCGTCCCTACCAGTCTGCCGGTGCCACAGCTCGTCCCTGCCACTCGTCCGTCATCCCTGCCCTGTACGCATGGTACCGGTCGTTCCTGCCCAGCTCTCCCGGTAATGTGTGGTGTTGATTTTGTATTTTTTATTTTTATAAATTTTTAATATATGTCAAAAATTGATTTATTATTATTTTTTTTAAAAAAAAATATTGTGTGGTGTTGATTTATTATTATTATTATTTTGTATAAATTGTTAATATATGTCAGAAATTGATATCGATATCATATATTAATATTGCTAATATATGTCAGAAATCGTTCATATATGTTAATATAGCTAATATATGTTAATATATGTTGATATAGAAATTGTTAATTTGTTAATATATGTAAGAAATTGTTAATATAGAAATATGTTAATATGTTTAATATATGTTAATACAGCTATTAGCTAATATATGTTAAAATTGTTAATATAACTAATATATGTTAAAATTGTTAATATAGTTAATATATGTTAAAATTGTTAATATATGTTAATATAGCTAATATATGTTAAAATTGTTAATATATGTTAATATAGAAATTGTTAATATAGAAATATGTTAATATAGAAATTGTTAATATGTTAATTATTGTCCTCTACTATTCAAGTCACATGCCCTAATAGTTATGTTTTCCATGTTTCTTAATTTATTTTATAAATGACAGTTTACTTGTTACTTTATTAGTGTTGAATGCTACCACTTTAAGATGACTTTAATTTATCATTTTACATTTTGTTATTAGTTAGCTAGATGATGAACGTCAATTTCAGCATGCTCTTTTGTTTGCATAGATATGAATTATTTGTATTGTTCTAGTTGTAGTATAAGATAATCAGTTGCCCATTTGAGGATTTCTATGATGTCAGACATAAATTCAGTGTGTTCTTGGATGCATAGAAATTCACAAATTGTTCCTTTTTGGACAGTTCAGGGTTAGATAGATTGTAATGTCTTCATTTATTCAAATTTAAATGTATATGCTTGTTCTGGTGTCGTATCTCTTTTTTCTCTCTGGATATATTTCATGTATTTATTTCCGTCGTCAAATGTCCACACTTAGTTTTGATGATTGACATGAGAATCAAATACAAGATTAATATATTATGGAGAGATAAGGGGAGATGCTGCCGGAATTTCGACGTAACATTTAAATTGAAAATTGAAGGCATTACAATCTATCAAACCTTGAATGGGTGACTCATTTAGATAGTTAAGTAAGTATGCCCGTCTAGCGGTCTAGCCGTCTAAGTATAGCCGTATAACATATCGAGAACTTTATTTTATAGGTGACTAGTCAAGACGAAAGTCCAAATACCCCTGCAATGGGTGCATCAACCATATCTCCTCTAATTGTAGAAGGAGACACAGACACGTCAACTGCATGCAAGGGGAAGAAGAAAATATTAGTAGTGTGGGATGATTTCGAAGATGTGACAGTTAATGGTGTACGGAAGATAAAGCGTAATCACTGCAAAGGGTTATTCAACAAGATTTCAGGAAGATCTACGACACATCTAAATAGATATTTGAAAATGTGTCTTAAGAGACCAAGACTCCCTTCTCCCGGCCAACAGTTGCTGTCATTTACGAAGTCAGAAGGAGATGACTCCCAAGGTGCAATGTCCACTCATAAGTTTGACAAAGAAGAACTGAATGAGTGGTATGCTAGATTAGTGATTCTGGAAGAAAAACCTTTTAGAATGATAGAAAGTAAAGGGTTTAGGGCTTTCTATCAATTCCTTAACCCTCGGGCTGAGAATGTCTCTCGCGTCACAGTGCAAAGAGAGTGCATGAAGATGTACGCAAAGGAGAAGATGAAACTGAAAGAAGTTTTGACTCCAGTGTCCAGAATAGCTTTGACTTCTGATTTATAGACGACGTCCAATCAAAGTAAATGATATATTTCATTAATCGCTCACTATGTCGATAAGGATTGGAAACTATGTAAGAGAATTTTGAACTTCCGTAACCTTCCTCCTCTATATACTGGTTTACTTATTTTAGATTGCATCTGCAGTTGTTTAGAAGGTTGGGGCATTGAGAAGAAAATTTTCGCAATAACTTTAGACAATGCTTCAGCAAATGACAGTGTCATTTCATGCTTACGTAACCAGTTCAGGGCTAAAGGAAATTTATTTTTTGAAGGAAAAATATTTCAAGTCAGATGTTGTGCCCATATTGTAAATTTGATTGTACAAGAAGAGTTGAAAGAAATTAACAACATTATAGAGAACATAAGAGAAAGTGTGAAATATATAAGGGAGTTGTCATCGAGACTAAGTGTATGAAACGACATCATCTAACATTTGAATATGTCATCTAAAAAAATGTTGAAGTTGGATGTCTGTACACGTTGGAACTTGACCTATGAAATGTTAGATACGACAATGGAATTACAGCTTGCATTTTCTTAATATGCGGCACTTAATAGAACATATTCTTGGTTGCCGAGCACAGATGATTGGGCCAAAGCAAAACAAGTTCACACATTTCTTAAAATTTTCTACGATTGCATGAAGATTTTTTCTTGGAATCAGTATCCAACCGCGAATCTGTTTCTTCCGTCTCTTTGGAAGATTAAGGATGCTCTACAGAAAAATGTCATTGCGGGTCCAGATTTCATACGCCAGATGACAGTTGATATGAAGACGAAGTTCGATAAATACTGGGACGAATGTCATCTGTTGATGTTCTTGGCAGTTGTTCTTGATCCTCGTTGTAATATGGGGTTGGTTAGCTTTATTTTCATGAAGCTTTATCCTACTGAAAGAGCAGCAACAGAGATGTCCAATGTTCGTCAAGCCCTTGAAGATTTGTACAAATCGTATGTTATTACTTTACCTGCAGCGGGTGTAAAAGAAAGTAGAGATGCAGATATTTCTGTACCTGGTAATCCGGATGTGCTAAATGAATACATATCATACTTGGCACAAGTACGAATGAGAGTTGATGCTAAGGAATCAGAGCTAGAAATGTACCTCAACGAGCCAATCGTATTACGATCCGAATTTGATGTGTTATAATGGTGGAAGACGAGGGTTACTGAATCAAAATACCCTACATTATCTGTGATGGCACGGGACATATTATCAATACCAATTTCAATAGTGGCATCACAATCCGCATTCAGCACAGGGAACAAGATTGTGAGTAAGTATCGAAGCTCACTTTCACCAAATACAGCTAAAGCGTTGATTTGTACGGAAGATTAGTTGCGCCCGATATGAGAAGGAGATATGAATGATGATGATGAAGAAGAGGAGATTGAGATTCGTAACGAGTTTCTACCTGCAAATCAGTAATTATTTTTGGTTTTTCAATTCTTTTCGGTTGAAAGTTTAATGATCTGTAATATTATTTCACTGCAACTGCAAACATGAAAATGTTGGAATGTGGTTTGGAAGACTTTGGATATTTGATATTTATTTGCATATGCCTGTTCATTTGCTTTTATTTTTGATACATTTATATTGCTTTATTTTGTTCTTATATCAAGTTCAAATTATTTATCAATATTTTGATTTTTTTTTTTTAAAATTAAAAATTGAGTGTAGATATGTTGTCATCTGACCTATCGACAAACATTTGGGACTACGCTTCCCTACTTGAATCACCACCAAGGTCTGAAAAAATAAAGATTAAGTGTGGTTTGTGTAGCGCAAAGTTTGTAAACAAGACTTATCGCTTTCGCTTACACTTGTCATGTCGATGTGGTGATGCAAAACCATGCCCCAATGTCCCTAAGGATGTCCAAATTCTTTTTCAAGCCATGTTAGATTCGAATAGAAAACTTTCCACTCCATCCAAACCTTCTGCTTCTGGATCTAGTATACAAATGACATCTACAAAAGATATAGAAGAGGAAGCTAAATTAAAAACTTTAGAGGAAGAATAATTCCAACTCGCCTTAAAACGCAGTATGGAAGAAGTTTCTAGACTTCAACGATATTCGCGTTAAAGACAACACGATGTTGAAGTAGGATCGATTACGACAAACAAGAAGAAGAAAAAGAGTAACAAATTCAAATTCCTGACCCGTCTCGGTGAATTTTATAAGGCATAGGGTACTACATACAATTCTTCACATAAAAAAGTTTGAAAAATCTAGTTCAAAGTGTAAAAGAGTACGAAGGAAATATCTCTTCGCCTTTTGACGCAGAGGAAGTGAACCAATATGTATATGAAAAAATAGATAGCTGTTCCGATGGATTAGATGACAATATATGAAGACACTCCTCTTATGGAGGTTATTAGTTATAAATTGTCATTTTGAACAATGTAATGTAAATATGTTAATATAATTATCGAAGTTTTTTAATAATAAATTATGTGCATTTTATATATTTTATTGCTTCGTTCAACTTCGAATTCCAATTAACAATCGAATTGAAATTCAAATGAATCTTAATTTATAACTCGAACTCGGCTCAAAGCTCGAACTCGTTGCTCGAAAACCCTGCTCGAATTAGGCTCAAATTCATACTCGGACTCGAACTCCCCTCGAAAACTCGGACTCGACTCGACTCGATTTCTGCTCGTACTCGGATGAGTAGAGCACGAGCAGAGAATCCATGCTTGATGGCCGAGCAGAGCCGAGTACGAGTAGGACTCGGGCATTGCGAGCCGAGTACAAGTAGGGCGATACTCGGCTCGGCTCGGCTTGACTCGTGTACAACTCTAGTCAGGATAGAATCCTATGATTGAATAACTCCTGCCCGCCATCCTCTTAACATTTAATAAAATAAAAATAAAAATTCAAACGCACCTGATGGGCCATTAGCTACCGCCCGTCGAGAGAGGAGAGGAGAGGAGATTGAGAGAGGAGGAGGAGGAGGAGGCTGGAGGGTTGCTGCCGTTTGTTGGACGGGACGGGATGGTCAATGGGTGCCGGATGGAAAGGGGTAGAGTTTTTTCGGATTGGGGCGTGCAGCAGGTACGGTAGAGCTAAATTGGCTTTTTTTTTTTACCCTACCCTATAACCCAAGTCAAGTTGGGTTTCGGATCGGGTTGAGTCTGATGAATCGAGTTACTGGGTAACTCAAACTTGACTCGGTTTGGGTTCGGATTCAGCGAAGCCTACTCGGTTCGGACCGACTCACCTATTCAATTCGGGTCAAGTCGGGTCCGAACGAGTCGGACGAGTCGAGTCGGTTCGTGCCCAGCTCTATGCACATCGAACAGATGTCGTTTGTCTTTCGTTTATAGTCGATGGTGGCTCCCTAACTTGGGGCCCAAAGTACATGTGTGACACCCCGATCACTGCTTCAATGTGGGCGGGCGCGATGTGGGCGGGGCCTGAGGGCCTGAGCGAGCTACTGTTGCAGTTGACTGTAGTGTAACTTGTCCCACATCGGAAGAGTTGTCTGAAGTTGTGGTGGTTATATGTGAAGTTGTCGCCCTATACTGTACGAGACCTTTTGGGCAAAACTCCGAGAACAAAACCATGCGGGCTATGCCCAAAGCGTACAATATCATATAGTGTGGGTGTGGGCTGTTACAAATGGTATCAGAGCCGAGGACGGCTCTGCCCTCGGGGGGGATAATGTGACGCCCTGGTCACTGCTTCAATGTGGACAGACGCGATGTGGG
>JAJHSJ010000001.1:17349542-17458321 GCA_021015155.1 Magnolia officinalis | reverse complement strand
CGCCGATCGACAGATATGATTAGAAGTTTGTTCAACGGTCACCGATGTTCGATCGTGGCCCGCGGCTATATGATATGAGGAGGGAAATATCCTTACTCGAGGTGTGAAGTTTGGTCACAAACCGACGGCCCGAAATTCTCAACTTTGCATAAGAGTGGACGACTCAAATCACTTAAGTTCCCACAATTTCCCCAACTAGTCTTCTAGAGCTCCCTATTGAAGTTGGGTGGCCCTATCACCCCTCAGGCCGTCAAATTCGGTGGGTAGGTGTCTTGTGGCCCAATTAGGGCCCATGTAAAATTGGGGACAAACGGATGAACGGATATATGATCTGAGCAAAGCGTTTCCGACCTTTAAGTGGCCCTTTGGGGGCCATTCTGATTGATGGGGCATTTCTGGTGGCCCTCTGACTATGAAATTTATAGGGTAGGTGATTCATGGCCCGATGAAGGGCCATGCAAAATTTGGGAGCGATCGGATATAGGGTTTGATCGCACGGGTCCGATTTATGATCAACGGTCATCGTGCCACGATCGGGACCCAGATTTGGTGGACAGGCGTAGAAAAATACATTAAACCTTCACCGTAAATTTGGAAGAAATCTGACGGCTGGAAGACCCGGAGTCTCAGTTTCTTTTGTCAGTGCCAGATTTTAACTCTAGTATTGGTGGGGCGCATTGGGCAAGCGCCAGATGGTACTTTTGGGTGTCCACTGGGTCCGCAGTCCGCGATGGACCACAAGCCCAGTGAGATCTATGATTTTCTAAAGTTTTAGATTTTTCTGACCTTTCTCAGTCGCTGGGTGGCCCACACGGGCTGTTGTTAAGTGTAAACGGGCCATCTGGCTTGGCGGCCCGCACTTGGTCCCATCATAACTAGACTGGTCCACCCAGTATAAACTAACATTGAGTGATAATGGTCATTAAGTGATTTTACAAGTTAATTAAAAAGAAATTTTAAGGATTTTTGGAAATCCAAAATAGTGAAAATCCAGGATGTTACACTGATTCTCACTGTTAAATATTTTTTAGGGCCCACCGTCATATTCATTTGACATCCAACCTATAGATTAAGTCATACAGACCGGATGATGGAAAATAACAAATATCAGCTTGATCCAAAAATTTGGTAGCCCCATAAAGTTTTTAATGGTGAGAGTTCAATCAACACCGTGTGGCCTACTTGAGATTTTGATCTACCTCTGTTTTGGGTTCATACAATAAAATTATTTTAAAAAATGTATGGACGGCGTGGATTTATCATTAACATCTTGGTGGGACCCACCTAGCATCCCAGGTCGAGCTCATGGGAACTTCCCATGAGGTCGAGCTGTGTGGGCCCACCATGATGTGTGTTGAACATCTACCCCATCAGTAAGATGCACCATTCCATGGTGTGCCCAGGGCTTAAAAATCAAGTCAATCGCACGTACAAATTTTGAGAGGGGTTACCCTCCATTAAAACATTATTCATAATCATTTGTTGGGCCCACCGAGATATTTTTCATAAATCCAGCCCATCCATTATGTGTGTCCCACTTGGATGAGGGGTCAGACCAAGTTTCAGACGCATCCAAATTTCAGGGGGGCCCAAACAAGTGCCTTTATATTTTTTAGGCATGTCTTCACATGATATTATATGGTATGGCCCACCTAAGTTCCGTATACGGCTGATTTTTGGGATATCCCATAATTTAAAGGAGGCCTATCAAATGCACGGTGTAGATGTTCAACACACGTCATGGTGGAGCCCACACAGCTCTACCTCATGGGAAGTTCCCCTGAGCTCGACCACATAGAACCTTTTCCCAAGCATACACACACACGCTCGTGGCCTACATGAATATTGGAATGGCTTGAGCTTTGGTCTTTACCTTAAATCTTGTGGCCTGTACTTGATGAGTGGTTTGGATGACATATACACAACAGGCTGGACCCACATTGGAAGTTTCTATTGTTAGCGTTTCCCTCCCAAGCGCCCTTTGTTTCCTTTCGTTTGGCCCACCTGTGTTATGAATCAGGCTTGATTTTGGTATCTAGGCCTAAAATGATAGGGTGCATCTAGTGGACGGTTTGGATGACTTTCACAAAATATGGTCGACCCCATAGCGTTCATTACTAATGTATGATCAATTCATCATTCCCTAATATTATTATTAACGGAAGAGCCAATTGTCCAACAAACAAATGTCCCTTAATCAGAGGGTATGATCGATCAATCAATCTGATTTTGGGGCTATACCCATTTTAATTTGGACTTATGATTTAGTATGCCACGTGTCAGTGGCTATGTGCATGCATATGGATTCTCACACGTTGCTGGCCTATCAAGCAACCCCTGAAAATTCTATCAAGAAAAGAAAAGAGGGACTTAAAGGAGGAAAAATGCTCCCATGCTATGATGATGTTGATAGATTGGTGGTCTTCCAGTTCCAGTGCGTACTTACCATACATACATTAGGTCCCATACTCCCTCACCTTATTGTGGGCCCCACAATACATGGTTGCCGTGACCAAAAATCACTCTAATTTGATGATCCTGGTCATCTGGTGGCCCTAAATGGATGATTGGAAAGAAAAAAGGATGACCGTATAAATTCGGCGGTGCAAAATCCAAGGGTTAGGACTCAAGTTCCACTTTATATTAAGAAATATGTGAGAGGAGTGAGAGGACGCAGTTTGGTTGGTGACACTTTTTTTTTTTTTTTTAATAATTATTATTATTTAATTTTTTTATTTACACACGCACACACACCACCACACACTCGAACCCTTGACCAGGTGTTGAAACTCCTGAGAGACTGCCACCAGAGCAAGAGTAAGGACCAGCACGATGTATGTGTTTTTTCCATCCATTTTGCTCCTTCATTTTAGGGCATGAGCCCAAAGATGAGTCAAATCTAAATCTAAGGTGGACCACACCACATGAAACAGTGAAAATTGAATGCATACCTATGAAAACTTTTGTGGGCCATATCAGTTTTGGATCAAGCTGATATTTGTGTTTTCCCTGGAAATCTGCATATATAATGAGTTATTTTGTACCAAGGAGTAAACTCTGTTGGGCTCACCTTGAATGTGTGTTGTTTATCTATGTTGCCCATCCATTTTTCCCATTGAGCTCAAAATTGAAGCATATCCAAAGCTCAAGTGGACCATACCACACCACATGGGTTGAAACCTTGCTAGGGCTCATAATTATGATTATTTCTCCTCCAACCTAATCTCACGGGTCACATAGACATGGATAAAGGGAAAACACAAATATCAGCTTGATTCAAAACTTCTATATCCCTCAAGAATTCTTCAACAGTAGACACTCAATTCACATTGCTTTGTGTAGTGTGGTCCACTTGAGTTTTGGATATGCTTTATTTTTAGATTGTTAAGTCCTAAAATTATTCGATAATATAGATGGATGGAGAGTTTACTCATTACGCAATCTACTTCCCTTTCATCAAGGTTTATGTAACTTTATATGAACAGGTTAAATGGCAAAAAAAGAAAAGAAAAAGTGGACTTTGGAAGCTTTTAATAGTAGACATTCAATCAATGCTACTTTCATGTGGTGTTGTCTACCTGATATTTGGATCGGGCGTGGATTAGGTACTTCACCCGCCTGTTTGGAGCTCTGGACAAGTGGATGTTCCAAGGGTAATTGAGGGTCCACCGTGATGTTTGAATTTTATCCATACCGTCCATACATTTTTCCATATAATTTTAAATTATTAAGATAAAAATGGAGAATATCAAAGGCTTAGATAGACCACAAGTTGGGGATTAGATTCCTACCGTAGAAAAATTCTCGGGGACCACAGAAGTTTTGGATCAAGATGATATTTGTTTTTTCAATTCACCCAGGTGTATATGACCATATCATTGGATCAAGATGATATTTGTTTTTTCAATTCACCCAGGTGTATATGACCATATCAACAGGTTGGATGGCAAATAGAAAAACACGGTAGACCCTAAGAAGGTTTCAACGGTGGGCATCCTTAGCACAGCTGCTTCCTGTGGTGTGGTTCAATTGACTGTTGGATCTATCTTATTTTTTATTCACTTCTCTAAAATGATACGTAAAAATGGATGGACAGTTTGGATAAAATTAAAACATTACGGTGGACCCTCAGTGGCCCTCAGATAGCTCCGAACAGGTGGGGGAAGTACCTAATCCGCGCCCAGCTTAAGGTAGGTAGACCTCTTTCGGTGGGGTTTTCGTCTTTTCTTTTCTTTACTAAGGGCATCATAACTATTATCTTATTATATACATAGAGCTGTTAGGCTCACATGAGTGTGCAAGAGAGCTCATGTGCACGCCATATATGTGCCGGCATGACGTAATAATCTGAGATCCAACCCATCCATCAGAATGGCATCACTATATTGTTACTCTAACCCAAGAATTAGTTTAATCCATTGGTCAAGCTAGCCACAATTAGCAAAATAAATGTACGGCCCTGACAATTTTGGCTACATTTTTCTAACCCTTCCATCTGTTTCCAATATTGGGGCCCACATTCGAGTAAACCAGATTTATTCTTGAGAAAACAGAGGATGGATTGGATCTCGCACCTATGCACCATACTCACACACGTGTGGTACATACATCAGCTCTACTGCACAAGCGCGTACGCATACCAAAAACCTCTTTATGTACATATCCACAAAGGTCCAAGGAAGTCAAACTCATTCAATTGATTTTGGTACCTTACACAAATGCATAGAAAGCTGGCATTTAAAAAAAATATTTAAATGAATGCAACACATTCCATGTTCTTAGTCATGAAACTTGAATTAGGGTAAATCAATAGGATATGTATGGATAGTGGTGCACTTAAGTCAACATAGTCCTCAAGCACAATAAAACAAAGTGTCCTATTGTACAAACCCCTCCATCATTTCATCCACATCATGCTTTGTGTTTTGACAAGTAAGATTTTAATAATGAATTAATAATAATAATTAAAAGAAAAAACTAGGGTTGGCAAAGAAAAAGGCTTGTTAAGATCATTGAACTTGCACTTGATTTATCTAAAAAGTAAAAGTCTCTTTAGTCCTTTTTATAATGTTAAAACCATTGATTGGATCGCTTAAATGTAGTATTATTTTATAGTACCAAACGTGTTTTTCAATAATCTCTTGAAAGAGAATGCAATAATTGAATTGGTGGTCGTTTGGTAACCTCTACTTTAAAGGTTACATTCTCCACGAAACAAATTCCTTGAGAAGGAGATTTTATAATTTGTAATTTTCTGAAATCCAAAAAGATTTTTGGATTGGGATTTCTATTGGGTACCTACAGGTTCTTTAGATGATCTAGGTTTGTTAGAGCATTTACATGGTTGGGCCTATATGATTGATGGATTAGATTGCACATACATGTGCTTCTTTAACATGTGTGGTGTGAAAATATGAGCTCTTCTACGTGGCTTGCAATTCTGAGTAAGTGGGGTCCACTCAGTAGATCATATGTCTGTTGTGTTCTATTGTGGACCACGTTTCTGCCTAAATATTTTAGATTATTGGAGCATCCTAACTATTAATGTTTGGAACTTGTTAAATCATAAGAGACTGTAGCTTTTGAATATATAGAAGAGATGGAAAATCTACAAAAGTTTAAAATAAAAGTATATTTTTAACAAATAAGAAAATATTTTGAATATTTTTATTTTTATTTTTTCTTTTAAATGATCTAGAATAAAGTATTAAAATATTGCTAAGGAGGATTTTAGGGTATGTTCATCTACAATTGGATGCAACAGATCAATGGCTTGGATTACTAAAGCATGGATCTCACTTGCAATCGACAATACTCTACAAAGACGCTTCATAACTACAATTGACAACCGCAATTGACTTGGAGCGTGGAAATTAGAGAAAGGTGATGTCCCTTTCTGAAGTCACGTTGTTTAGTTGCAAGTAGAGTTCCTTACGTTTGAGAAATGTTATTGTTCGTTGGGAATCACTTTTCCATTGTTAGAAGCAATGCCAAACAGGCCTTAATTCTATTGATTGGGAAAGACTGAAGAAGCAATTCCCAAGTGTGGGTGGCAATGGGCCATGTGGCCTGGTCTTCTGCCACTGAACCTAGATTTAATATCTAGGCCAGGTGCTGGGGCCCAGGCCAACCATGAATGAGCTAACCTAGCCAGGCAGGACATGGAGAGATGCACCATGTTGCACATGACTGGGAGATCCATTCCATGTTTGATGTAGAGTGGGTTGTGGACACTTTCATGTCCAAGATCGACCAGAGAAGGCCCAATTGGAGGTGGAAGTGATCGGGACCGTCAAAACCCTAAAGCAAGCGTATCTTGCAAATTGGAATGAGTTTTTCAACGTATCATATGTGATTTTGGGTAAGAGAAGCTACTTTAGCCACCCAACCTGATATGCTGGGTTGCCCACGTCAAATTTGTGAAATTTAATCAAATCGGCGGTTGAAACTCTATTTTAATTTCGTTTTTATTATTTATAGTAAGTTTTAGTTTGTTCATTACTCTTGATCTTTTGAACTTTACGAGTCGTGCCCAACATCAAAATGACTTAGAAAAACATGGAGAATAACATGATTAGGCTAAATTGGATAACACGGTTGAAACTCTATTTTAATTTCATTTTTATTATTTATAGTAAGTTTTAGCTTGTTCATAACTCTTGATCTTTTGAACTTTAGGAGTCATGCCCAACACGAAAATGGTTTAGAAAAATTAGGAGAATAACATGGTTAGGCCAAATTGGACACTTACTATTTTTAGTCAAAAACCAAAAAGTCTAGTAGATGTCCCGATGTTATTTAAATAGTAAGTTTACTATTTATAATGGGCCCCACCATGATGTATGTCAAACATCAACACCATGTATTTGATGGGTCCCCTTTAAATTATGGGATATCCCAAAAATCAGCCGTATACGGTAGTAAGGTGGGCCATACCATATAAAATCATGTGAAGACATACCTAAAACATATAAAAGCACTTGGTGGGGCCCACATGAAATTTTGATGCATCTGAAACTTGGTCTGACCCCTCATCCAAATGGAACACACATAATGGATGGGCTGGATTTGTAAACCACATCTCGGTGGGCCCAACAAATGGTTATGAATGTTTTAATGGAGAGTAACCCCTCTCAACTTTTGTATGTGGTGTGGCCCACAAAAGTCAGGGATTGACTTGATTTTAAGACCTATGCACACAATGGAATGGTGCATCTGACTGATGGGATAGATGTTCGACACGCATCACGGTGGGCCCACACAACTCAACCTCATGGAACCATCATCAACCCCCCCCCCCCCCCCCCCCCCCCCCCCCCATATAGGTGAAATTAATGCCTGGAAGATAAAAAGAAGAAGTCAGTAGTAAGATAGTCAAAATTGGAAAAAGAAAATTAACATGACTTAAAACATACCTTGCCTAAGCACAAGGGGTTTGAAGGAGTTATTTCTGCTATCTCAAAAGGGTTGTGATTCTCATGTGAGGGAGCCGAATATGTGTTAGAGATCTATGCATGCGGAACATGTGTCAGAGACTTGGGCTGAATTTGGACTTTTTAACCAACCATTTTTTCTCTCATTAGTTAGACCTGCCCAACAAGCAAATTCACATTATTTTTGGTCCATGGCATGTTCTCAATGTGCCTTCATGAATATATATTAAGTGTGCCATAACCATGGATTTTGAGCACTTCTTCCCATTTGGGCTGTTCACTGAATCACAATCTTCTTGAAAATGACTACTCTCCCTCAATATTTTTATAGGTTATATAAGGACCACAACATTCAATTGGTGTTAATGTTTGGTGATCCATACCATTTATATAATGCACCACATGACTGATGGCATCCCCTCGAATCTCCAATATTGGTAGAGTACTTTTAATCAATGGAGTAATAGAATTTGTCAGTTAATGAACTATTTGGTAATTGTGAGATGGTATATAATGCATGTTTATCAAATATATATGTTTCTTTTAACATAAGTAATTCTTAGTAATTTGTTTTACAAAATGATTTTTTGCCAATCAATTCTACACTTTCTAAAAGCAATACCTTAACATTTATCATCCCTGTTCTTCAGTGAGCTCACTTGCTTATGTCTATATATAGACCTTCGTATGAAACTTAAGCACGGCCAAGTCTCTACTCTTAATCCAGACTCCAAATTAGCTACATGACTTTATACATTGACTCCGTGAGTTGGTTGGCGGGGATGTCAGGATCACGAGTGTGCGTGTGTGAACATGCTGCATGAATGTATGGGGGGGGGGGGGGGGGTTGTGATAGTGTTTTTTTCGCGGGCTGCTTTTGGACACATGAAAAGTCTTTTGTTTTAGCTTGTTTTTTTATGATCATATGTGGGTCTGCTCTTTTTGTTGGGCCCACTTGATTGGTTGTTTGAAAAATGAGAGGCTGAGTTAAGGCTTATTTCTTTTTTGGTACCGGCTTGAATGACTGTACAACTTTTTTTTTTTCTTTTCTTTTCTTCAAATTAACAAAGTTATAGGTGATATGCTTTTACCTTTTTATATATATAAAAAATCTTCTCAACTTGGGCATAAAAATGTCATGTTGAGAAGATGATCCTAACCTTCCAAATATTGGCCACCTATTTTATAGCTGATAGTTTTCTAATCCATGGATGAAACGGTTAAATGGCTCTGTGTGGAGATCTATATTATCCAAAATGGATTATCTTGAATGGGCTATTCATATTGGTTATTGGAACTTTTGTTGCACATATACAAATCATTCATCTTGTATCTTGAATGGCGTTGATTAGATGGAAAAGTTCCTATGGTTGGTGTTAGGTTATAGTAATTGGAACTTTTGTTGCACATATCCAAACCATTCATCATGTATCTTGTATGGCACTGATTAGATGGAAAAGTTCCTATGGTTGGTGTGAGTTTAATTATAGTAATTGGAACTTTTGTTGCACATATCCAGACCATACATCTTGTATCTTGTTTGGCATTGATTAGATGGAAAAGTTCCTTTGGCTGGTGTGAGTTTATAGTAATGGCCATGAAGATTGGACCGAACCTAATCAATGGGTGTGATTGCTTGCATGACTAGAAGCATTAGGGTGTTTTTAAGTGCTGTTGAGTGCTCATTGTCAATTAATTATTACATTCTATACAAATCAACAAAATCAGTATGGCGTACCCAACACACATTGTATTGAGAGTGGAAGTAGTTTGCAAGATGTGGGAGAAAGCGGAGGAGAAATCCTTGTGAAAAGCTCTCTTCACGTGGGTAAGCTAAAATACTTCCCAAGGTATATATTGCTATTTTTACGTTGGGACTGAAGTTCTTGATCTGATATTAATTTTCAATGATCCAAAAATGTTTATATCATGGGTCTCATTTTGGGTGGGGAATACCCCAAAAGAAAGTCTCTCAAATTAGAATATTTCCACCCTTCATTTGACTCTTTTTCATTCAATATGGATCATCTCCTTTAAACATTCTTTGGCAGACTATCCATAGGTTCTTCCAATCTAGAGTATTGTTTTTGGTTACCAACCATCGATTGAGCCGCTCATCATACAAATGGTGCCCATCATTGAAAAATAGCCCAAATAACCAAGGGCTACAATTTGAAAGTACAAAATAGCAATAATTTGAGATGTACTTTGGTTTCTCCATTGTAGGCCCCTGATGAATGGGCCATCTTGGTTTTTATCTAAAGTGATCATTACCATGCGGCCCACCATTTGTATGTTTGGACATTAAACTAGTGACACGTTGGCCGGAAGTGTGTGTGTGTATATATATATATATGAAAAAGGTACAATGCACTCGAGCTGATTTTAGCATCCCATGAGGTCGAGTTGTGTGGGCCCCACCGTGATGTGTTTCGAACATCTACCCCATCAGTCAGATGCACCATTCCATCGTGGGCCTAGGTCTCAAAAATCAGGTCAATCCGTGACTTGTGTGGGCCACACCACATACAGAAGTGGGGAGAGGCCGTGCACCATTAAAACATTCATAACCATTTTTGAGGGCCCACCGAGATGTGGTTTGCAAATCCAGCCCATCCATTATGTGTGTCCCACTTGAATGAGGGATCAGACCAAGTTTTAGGCGCATGCAAAACTCAGGTGGGCCCCACCAAGTGCTTTTATATGATTTAACGGTGTCTTCACATATTTTAGATGGTATGGCCTACCTGTGAGTTCCATATACGGCTGATTTTTGAAATATCCCATAATTTAAAGGGTACCCATCAAATGCACGGTGGTGATGGTCGAAACGCATCACGGTGGGGCCCACACGGACCCTTATCGCGAGGTCAAGCACATGGTACCTAAACCCAATATATATATATATATATATATATATATATATATATATATATATATTATATATATATATATATATGGGAAATGGTTTTGTGCCCTTGACCTCATGGGAACTTCCCATGAGGTCGAGTTGTGTGGGCCCCACCGTGATGCATGTCGAATATTGATATCGTGCATTTGATGGGTTCTCTTTAAATTATGAGATATCCCAAAAATCAGCTGGGTATGGAACTCAGGTGGGCCATACCATCTAAAATTATGTGAAGATATGCTAAAACATATAAAAAGCACTTGGTGGACGGGATAAAAGGAATAATATCCCCATATATATATATATTATATATATATATATATATATATATATATATATATATATATATATATATATATATATATATATATATATATATTTCTTTCTTTCTTTCTCTCTCTCTTTTAATTTTTTTAGCCTTGGAGGATTTCTTATTCAAAGGTGGGATGATAGTGGGACTCGAAGCCCTGTATGTCTCTACCAAATCAGCTGAGGAGAGAAAAAAGAAGAAGAAGAGTTTAGGTGAGCATTTCTGGTAGGGTAATTATGCTTGCGATGCAATAAAGCGATGGGAAATTATAAACACATCCATTCTGATTCTTGATAATTGTAAATACCTGCCATCGGTGGGTGATTAGTACATTTTTCTTTTAGGAATTGATTGTTTGACTTCCATCTCATCCCTAAATAGTTGTAGATAAATGGGCCAACAACACTGCTTGTGTCATCGAAACTGTTAAAGTGAGAAACTTTAAAAATCAGGTTAATTTGGATGTTTTTAGCAGGGTCTGGCCTACCGTATGATTGGATAAGCCTGAATTTTTGTGCATCCACTATTTACGATGGAGGTACACTGCTGGACGAGCTTACCACCATTTATACATAATGGTGGCCACCACATGCCAAAATGAAGGATGAGGATTTCTTTTGCCGGAAGTTCCTGCGACGGGAAGCTATAGGTGGGGTCCACTGTGATATTTCTGATAAATCTACTCCATTTAATCATTTTTCTAAATCATTTTAGGATATGGAATAAAAATAAGGTAGATTCAAAACTCAAGTGGGCTACATGATACGAAACAGTGAGGATTCAACATACACCGTTGAAACATTCGTAGGGTCATACGAGTTTTGGTCCAGGCTAATATTTTTTGTGTTTTCAGTTCATCACAGTAGGAATGATCTTATGAATGGTATGGATGATATATAAACATCATGATGGAGAGGTTTCAATGGTAGACATTTCCCAACCCACTATTTCCTACCATGCGGCCCACTTGAGTTTTGGATGTGCCTAATTTTTAGTCCCATAGACACCCTACAATCAAAACACGATCACTTGGATTTGTAACTTTGGTGGTCCCTCAATTTGAGTGGCTAAAATCACCACAAGAAGGCAACCAACGGTCCAAATTGAGCAGCTGAATGTCGGCTTTACTGAGTAACGGCTTTGCCTAGAGTAGGCGCTGCATGCCAAGCAGTACTAGCTTTGTATAAAAGCGGCGCTGCCATCGCCGACTTTGCGCAAAACTGGCCCGGGCTCCACCAGTTGCAAGTTTCAGCGGGTTTCATCTATTGGCTCCCACGCAGGCTCTGTCCTAGGCCCAGTTGCTCGTCTCTTTAGCAGTAGGAGGCTCCATTGTTCTTATCTGTTCAGTAGTGGTTCGATATGCCCAAGCCTAATATTGATGCCAAAGCACCGGGATCGAGAGAACCGAACATGCTTAATCTTATCCATTCAATTTTACGTGTCCCTCTTCTATTGCGTATAAAAGAGACCCCACCCTCATAGCTAGAAGCAGGGGGAGAGCCCCAGATAGAGTTTGAAACAGAGCGATCCGCCAGAGTCGGGATAGAGGCTTCTGTTCTTTGATGTCTCTTCATTCTTTCAATCTCTTTTATTCTATTTTAACTTCAAAGCCAACTTTGTATTCTCGATCTATCATTTTTCAGTCTATATATTCCTACTCCATTGTTTTAAACACTTGAGATAGTAGGCTTTGCTCTGACGTCATGCAAAGTATGCTCTACAGTTGCCCCTCTTAAGGATTTTTTGTATAAAAAAATGTGATCAAATGAGTAACTGAAAACTCAGTGTTCTTTTTCTTTTTTCGTACTTCCATCGATTTTTTTTTTAAATTTATTATTATTATTTTTTTACAATTATTATTTCGTTTTCACTTTATCTTTTGTAGTTTAGACATATAAAGCTTAGTATTTTATTGGAAGTTCTGTGAATTCTCTTTAAAAATGTACAACTTGGCAAATTAGAGACTTTGTTTGACACGAGCGGTAAAATGGAGCATAACCTCTTCATTTTTGTAACCCTTCCCTTTGGAATTCATGGCACAGACCTATCTAAGAGTCATTTGAGTCAAGAATTCTTTGACTTTTCCGATCTCAAGGTATTGGAGGCCTTGCACAAAACTTTAGAATTTAGCCTCCTAAAATAAACAAGAATTATGAGATAATAAAGCAATGAAAGACAATCAAAGCATAAACCACACCACACAAGAGATTTTTACGTGGAAAACCCTTAAAGAGGTAAAAACCACGGGACCTCGTCTAGATCAACAATACACTATGAAGTAGAACGTTACAACCTTCTTCACTCAAGCAGGAGTGGATAAACAATAAGGGAATAAAAGAAAAACGGAGAGATCTCACCGATCACGAGGATAGCGCTGAGATGTCGAGTGCATAGTAGATCTCCTCTATGAGCATAACCTCCCTTCCACAAGCTTCCTCTTTTTTTTTTTTTTTTTTTTTTTTTTTCTCTCTCTTTCTCTCACCTTTGATTGCCCTAAATCTTTTAGCAAACCCTTGTAAAGCTTTAGGAAACCCTCTTGCATTACCTAGAAAAGCCTTAGGCATTCCTATTTATAGTTTAGGAAACTCCTTTCGCACCCCTTGCGAAAGTGCCTCTGATTTCCGCAGTTTGCATAAGATTCGGACTCAAATCTGCGTAAGCTCGACTAGTCGAGCCGAGTCCTCGATCGGTCGAGCGGCCTACTCGACTGGTCGAGCACCTCCCTCGACTGGTCGAACACCTTCGAGAAAATACATCAATTGGTCGCTGGACTTTGAGTCAAGCCCCACTCGACTGGTCGAGCTCCACCCACGACTGGTCGAGTAGCCCGATGAACTAATTCAAATTTTCAATCCGCTGCATTGTCTCTCTTCTGAACTGAGGAGGAAAACCCCATCACAAGGCAATTCCGCAGATTCTAGTCTACCATGGATTCTGGAGCCTTTATTTTGTCTAGTGGTGACTTCAAAACAATGCTCAGTCGAGCCATTCCATCCATCTTGTGAACGGTAGTATACAACCCAGAACCATACGAGGTTATTGCAAACTAACTACACCCCTCTCTTCCGGAACCAATATCCGAAGATATGAGTATGTTGTATGAGGGGTTACGAATGATATAAGTATAATTACTAGCTTTTCTTCTCAACACCTTCGTGAAGTTCAGGTATGAATGTCTTAACCATAGGTTTCACTAGATCTGGATAGACTTTGGATGTAGACCTTCATACGTTATTACTCGTATCAACTAAGTACTTAAAATCATTAACCTCTCCTCTCAACCCTTCTTTGAGGTTCAGGTATGGAGGTCTTAGCTATGAGTTTCACTAGATTTGGGCCTTCATATGCTATCGCCTGTATCAACTGAACATACGATATTCTAGGTTTACAAAAGACGTATGCTTTGTCATTTTTCGGGTATCCGGATCCTATCACATTAGAAATTTGAGTAAATTCTAATCCTATATCTATCATCACGTGGGCGTACGCACGCGCGTGCGCACACACGCACATATATTCATCGTTCGACTCATGTAACCATCAGACGATCCGACCTGGATGCATAAGGGGAAGCCCGATGGAAAGTTTTCCTAAACGTTCACAATCCCATTTTCTAAAATGATTTGAAAAAATAGATGGACATGATAAATTTCTCACAAACATCACAGTGGGCCCTACCTAGCTTCCCATCGCAGCAAATTTGCGTTCCAAAATGAACTACTAAGACACCGGGTACACAAATTCCTCTAACATCTCTAAGTAGAGAAGAGTACGTATTTGCAATAACAAGTTAGAGCGTTGCTTACAATCGTCAAAGCCAGTGGGGGGTGTTGACAATTACCCCTAAAACAATATAAGAGAGATGCCTGACAAATTCGTGATCTAAAAAGACTCAAATATTTAATTTCCATTTCTTTTCTAAGATTAGAAAATGATCACACTATGAGATGAGCTTTTGTAGGCCCACGTGCATATGCTAACCGTGCCAATGAGTTCCACATGTATGAGATCCGAACCATCCATTAAGTGGGCCAAGATAATGTGTTAATGCCCTAAAACATCAGGTTTATCACTAATATCGTCGGCAACATATTTTCGTTGACTATGGAGTGTTGATAATTTTATTTAAAAAACTGTACACTGCACGTGTAGCTCACCTGATGAGATGCCCTTCTTATTTTTGGGCACGATGAGCGGCTTTGATTTTTTACATGTGGCACGTTGGTATATGGTCTCCATATGAAGGAGCAAGGACAGCGTGCGATGGTGCACAGATATCTCCCCATGCAGGTACGTGACACTGTATGCAACATCTGCAAGATCCAAGCCGCTCATCAGGTGGGACCCACCGTATGGATTTCCTGCCACAAAATCAGGTCAGTCCACTCATGAGGTGGGGCCGTGTATGTCAAATATGGACTACAGTGCACATCCACCATAACTCACGAAAATGAGGCAACTTATCCACGATGACATTCCGGACCGTCCAAATTGTGTGGTCTACAACACAATGACAGTTCAAAATGAATGAGAGAGAGAGAGAGAGAGAGAGAGAGAGAGAGAGAGAGAGAGAGAGAGAGAGAGAGAGAGAGAGAGGAAAAAGAAGATTAGCCATCCAAATTACAATGGCAAGTCCGATTAGTGAAATATGTGATAAACGGTCTGGATACCAGTGAGACAATTTTGCATGTGATTTGTGAGAAAAAAAACATAGGATTATATATATAAGTGTGTGTGTGTGTTTTCACGTGTGCATGTATTGATTTAAATAATTATTATTCGGAGTGGATTGGGTGAGGCCCTGGCTATGATGTGGCAGGATTTGATTATGTAATGTGCTACTTGCAGCCAAAGACAAACCCATACAAAGCATGTTGGAAAGAGTAAGTGAATTATTGCGTACTACCCCTGCTTAGGTAGGGTCATGCAACGATGTGGTGGGACTTGATTGGCTTGCAGGCTGGTCCCAGTCAAGTACACACTCTTCCGAGCAAATTTCAAACATGCTTTGTATAAGCTTTATGTTTGACACATACCTTCCATCTAATCAAATCTTGTCACGTTGCCGCCCCATCTTGTTGAGCACAGGCAGAGGTGCTACCCAATTCAATTCCTTGAAAGTGGTTTGGCTAAGGGACTCGAATTGGGTACTGTCATACCCAAGAGAGCCGGGCAGTAATGTGGTAGGATTTAATTCAATGATAGGTTTAAAAGTGGTTTGTTCGAGCATCGAGATTCATCTCTAACAATTGCTTGTGGGCCAATCAAATCCTGTCATGTAACTGTCCATCCCTGCTTAGTGCATGTGGGGGTATTACCCAAATGGCATAGGTGGGGGTAGTACCCAATCCGCATTGCCGGTCAAGTACATACTCAGCTCAGCTGACATCACATAGGGTTAGACCATACAAATCTTGCCATATCAAGGCTTTATTGTGCTCGAGAAAAATGGGTCATGGCTCAAATGGGCCCATCGTGAAGCTTATGTAAAATTCACCCCAAACCATCAGGAGTGTCATCTCATGTTAGACACAAGGCTAAAAAAATCAGCCACATCCTTAATTCAAAAGTGAACCACATGACTGAAAATAGCAACAAGCCAATGCTTACCCTCCAAATTGTTTCCCTAAGTGTGGCGCACCTGCATCACGGATGGGTTTATTTTTGAGCCATAGACCTAAATTTTAATGTGACATATAATGGTTAGATTGATGATCAATTTTATATAATCGTTAAAGTGGGCCTTAACAAAATCAATAGTGTGCCCCCTCAAAATTAGGGGCATAGTACTACCTTTTCAAGTGTGACTTAAATCACTTCCAACCATTTTCTTAAGTGTGGTCTACTTGAATAAGAGGCCATAGTACTACTTTTTTATCCTAAGGTTAACGTGTGATTAGACATATCATCTTCAGAGTGGATCTCATGCACACATAATGGTGGCCCCCTCAAAATTAGGGGCATCCTCTCCTGCCCAAAACCGACGCTTCCATCGTATATTAGAAAAAGAGGTCTTAAGTCCAATGGGTTTGACTATAAATCTATGAAGCTGATAACTTCAATGCTTTAATGTGTACGACTATCAAGCTGTCCAATAGGCGGCCCCATTACGAGCATTACCTTGGAAAAGCTTAGAAACAACGCTCATTGATGTACAACACTTGTGATTTACAATTTATTAACTAACGACTGAGAATTGTTTTATATGGTGTGGCCCAGTTGATGAGTAGGTAGGACTAACTTTCGCACCAAAGAATGATCAAGAGGGTCCAACCTAGTGGAAGGGTTGGATTTCGTACTCGCTTAATAGGTTGAAAGTTATAGTGTATAGTAACTTGTGGCCCAACGGTTGGTCTTAAGTGAAAAGAAGGGAATTATATGGGGTGCCCACCTTTATTTTTATGATGTCACCCTAATGTTTGCTCTTACCATTAGATTTTTACTCATCATTAGATGTGTAATCCCATTTTACACTCCCGGCAAAAAAATTAGACTGATTCAAGTGGGACACGTCAAAGGAAAAAGTTAGAAGAAATGTCTAACTTTATATTTTATGGGGCTATGATTATATAAAATTTATTCCAACTATTAGATAAGACACTAAAATGAATGTTAGGTGCCCAACAATTGGGCTTATTCGTAATTTAGGTGGGCCATCTCAAGAGACATAGTTTGGAGGGTGAGCATTGTCCTGTACATTTTTTCCAATTAAATGGTCTAATTGAATCACATATGGAGCTAAGTTTTGGGCATTGCTCCTAATATGTTGTGACGTATCCAACGGTCGAGGTGGATTTCACATAAACATCAAAGTGGAGCCCACCCACTACTGGTAAGAAATCTAAAGAAAGGTACTCTAATGATAGTTGGTTAAACTAATGTGATGGCTTTTTGAACAGTACCTTTTTAAAAAGGTGGTTTTAAATTTTAATTTTTTAATAATATAAAATTCTAAAAATCTATATAGTAAAAGATAGCAATAAGTCACACTTATACCGGGACATTTAAACGCTATACACGTGGAATATATTAACTCAAAACTAAATTGACCAACAATTAGAATGGTTGAGCACCTGTAAATTACTCTTCTTGTACAGTCCCTTGAAATAGAACTATTGGATATTTTACATTTTAACCTCACAATAATCTATCCACTGGTCTGATAGTCGGCGTAAATGAGACCCACAATTCAACTCCATGAACGCAATTTCTAAGTAATAAGACTTACACCCAGATCCCTAGCTCAAGTGGTAGACTAAGTGAAAGATACCTCGTTTCAACACTGAGGTCTTGGTTGGCTAACAATGAAGTGTGAACTGGCACTGGGTGTACTAACAAACTAACAAAGTAATAAGACTTTGTTGGATTTATGAAAAGAAAAGAAAACATTGATTTCCATGAAGCTCACTTTACTTTATTTATCAATAATTCTTCGTGGGAATTATGAAAGCATTAATTTCCACATCCTTATTGAAAAATAAGCTAGTTTACTTTTCCACCTCCACTTTCAAGAAAGTCATTTTATTAATTTAAAAGTAAAATGAAAATTTCAAAAGTTAAGTTCAAACGTGCCAATATCCATCTTCAATTGCCCCCACAAGTCCATTTATAATTACACCCTACAAGTGCCACTATACCACATGTGTCACATGTGTTATTGTTAATCTTCTTTTGTGCTTTACATGTATAAATCATCCCACATGTGCTAATGTACCACGTACGACACGATCCATCTTCTCATGTGCCACATGTACTGATGTTATAAGTGTACGTAGCAACATTCATCTTTTCTTGCACGCCCCATGTGCAAAGCACTCTACATGCTCCAATGTGCTACATATGCCAATCTTTATCTAGTTTTAAATATACCATCGTACAGCTTCAACACCTCACATGCACCACATGTACTACAATTCAACTGTAAGTGCCGGCATATACTATGTGTGACATGCGCTATCATCTATCTTCAAACATCTCACATGTGCCGTATGTGCTAATCTAAAACAAATCAAACCTGCCAATGGTTAGATGATTACAAAAGGACACTTGATTGTTGAAATAAGACGATTCTAAAGTTTTTACTTTGAACCCTCCATTAAATGTCCCTACTCCTGTGATCAACTAAGCAGTGTGTTTTGGTCCACGAAACTAGTATAGTTTGGACAGTTTAATTTGGATTGCTCGTAGTCTGCGTACGCAATTTCTATATATGTATAAGTGGGAGCTGCATATGGTTCTTCAGAGTAACAGATTTGATCTCATTGTTAAGTGCCCGCGTATCATCCACGCACTCTAGGAGAGTATTAATGGGTGAGTCATGGATGACGTGAGCATGACGCTGAAAATAGTAAATTACAATAATATATAAATAGCGATAAAATAGAAAATATAAAAGGGGAAAAAAGGAAAATGATTATTTTAATTTTAGAGGTGGGGCATGATGTTCCTGAGAGAAAACAAAAACACGGTAGTTGTTGAGAGTCAGTGTCAAGAAGCCGAGCTTTTTCTCAGCGGAAGGGCGTGGGTCGGTTGGTTCCGTGGTGGACCCCACACCCCTCCGCTACCGTCCGAAAACCCATCCTTCCTTTTTCAAAAGAGGAATTATGTGATCCTCGACCCAATGATATATAGCACAGTTCCCTTGGATTTTGTTTGGTTCGTACAGGTGGGGTCCACTTTTCAGCGATCAAGAGAGATGTCCTCGGGTGAATAATCCTGGCCTTTCATTTTGTGACCAGAGATTAGAAGGACGATTCATATGAAGAGAAATAAAAGAAACGGACCACATTCATCGGACCAACTGTCAAGTTTTCAGTTGGTACAAGTGGGACCCACCCATGCCCGCCAAAATTCTCTGTTATTAGAATAATCACATTTGTACGAACATAAGTTAAATTCCATAAGTTCGGGGTGTGTGGGACCCACCTATGATGTGTATGTAGAATCCGAACCGTGAATCTGGTGCACTGCTTCCTGCCCACCGCACATCCTAACAATAATCCCTATAAAAAGCTCAGGTGAGACAAACCACATGGAGTAATGTATAATCACGACTACAACCTATATTTTCACTTTGGCCCACTTAAATCGTGAAATGGCTTCGGCTTCGGCGTGTCTATTCATCCTGACGGGGAGCACCTGATGGATGGGTTGAATGACCTATAAACAATGCGGTGGACCCTACATTCCATATGAAAATTTATACGGAGGGGCTTTCCCCTCCCCTATGTTCCCCATTTTTCTCTTTTGTGTGGACCAAATAAGTTTTGAATCAGGCTGAATTTTTGGATCTATGTCTAAAATTGGGAGGGGCATCTAATGGATGGATTGGATGGAATTTAAATTTTATGGTGGGACCCACGTGTCTCGAACAGATGGTATTTACCGTACATCTGAACATATGTGATCATTTATCAGCAAGTGGATTGTGTACTGAGTAAGTGGGGCCCATAATGAATCTATGTGTCGTATCCACTCCGTCCATCCATTTTTTAAGATCATTTTAGTACAGGAGACTAAAATTGAAGCATATCCAAAGCTCAAATGTATCACACCACAGGAAACAGTGGGAATAATGATGTTCACCATTGAAACCTTCCAAGGGCTCAAAATGATGTTTATTTGTCATCCAACCTGTTCATAAGGTCGCATAGACATGGAGGAAGGAAAAATACAAATATAAGCTTGATCCAAAACTTATGTGGCCATGAGAAGTTTTTAATGGTAAGCATTCAATTCACACTGTTTCCAATGGTGTGGTCCACTTGAGCTTTAGATATGCTTCAATTTTGGTTTCTTCTCTAAGATAATATGGTAAAATGGATGGACAAAGTGGATAAAACACATAAGTCATGGTGTACGAAATCCGCTACCCTTTTATCAGTTGAATGGGCTTTTGGTGTACTTCTCCTCAGCCGTCTATTTTAAAGTCGGTAATCACAGCCAGAGGGTTCTTTTATCGAGGAGATTTTTGAAGTGTCATTCATCCACAGTGGTCTCTATCAGATCAATGGTCTGGATAACTAAAAGATAATCTCAGCTTGTACAGACACAAAACCTAGTATCAATGCATATACTCAGGTCGAAGATCATAATCTCTTTATAGCGGACGGTCACGGGCAGCCTAGGGTAACAGCGTCAATCTCGTCTTTTGCTCTTTTCTTTTCGTCTCTCTCTTCCGCTTTCATTTTCCTCCCTTGCTTTTACACGTGTGGGGACATGTGCGTCGCTGACTTGCCTAAGTTCGACTTCGTCATCTAGCGCTTGGATTCGCACACCAAAAGCCGCCTGCTTTGCTGGGCTGCACGTGCTCACGTGAGCTAACGTGGCATCCTCACACGTGCGACATTGAACCCTTGAGCAAGATCCGAGCCATTTGTAGGTTTGGGGCACTGTTCAAACATCACCTACAATATTGACCGTTGGTTAGTATTCCTGACTGTTTCTTTTGTGAGGCATATATATCCAAGATTCTCTCCCTGTCCGATGAATGGATCAGATCACACCCACGTGTTCCAAGAGTGCATTAACACATCTGATGCGGAGTACGTGATTTCATGCGGACGTGGGCCGTTCATTCCCAGCGAGTGTGCGTTGACGCGGGTCTTCCACTGCGGTCTACTCACAACGACAAGTAGCCGTTTTTCATGACCGTTGGTTTTGCGTTCGCGCCGCATGGTAACGAGTGAGGGTCAGCTTCCCATGCGTCGCAGTCCTATTGATGACTCCAGACTCTGATGGTGGACAGCTTGGCTTCAACCGTTCACACGGCATTGTTATATTGCAATCCAGATCGTCCAAATTCCTGACAGACTGTCGATGGTGTGGGCCGCTAGCTTGGTTTCAACCACGCAAATGTCGACGGTTTCAAACCGTCCAAATCAACGACTCAACTGTAGATGGTGAGAGACTTGGTTCCAACCGTCCACTATGGTTGTATTGCAATCCAGTACACCATCCAGACCGCAGACTCAACTGTGGATTATCGACCACTTGGTTTCAACCACACGCACACGTCACATAGTACTAAGGCGATCTAAACCATTCAAATCACCAATTCAACGGTAAATATGGCATAGTTGTACGGCCATCAAAACCGTCCCACGGTAGGACCTATCGATTCAACGGTTTGGATCACCAAACCATGAGCCCACGTATGGAGTTATCAGCAAACTGTACATTGACGACTCTCAATGAATCTCCCACAATCAACGGCCAAAGATTTTTGACCAAACTAATTTTAATTCCTCTCAATTACAGTTTGGGCTTTAAAAATATCATTTATGAGAAAATAAAGCAGCACGGTTGGTTTGCCGCCCAAATGATTTTGTACTCATCGAATCCTTTATGGGCCCATTTGCGTAATCTTGCCTGTGGCCCACCAAATATCGATCAAGATCAAAGCTGGTCTCCGACAAATATCCATCATAAAAAGAGGAACGGTTTCCATTTTTCTGAGGTGTCCCAAATGCAAATCGGAACGGGTTAGACTCCCCCATTTGATGGACGTACGGTACACCCAAACGGGCCACTAAGCTGCTCTGCTGTACGTTCCTTGGTCCACCTTCCATGCATTGGCAGCTTTGCCAATAAGAACAGAGGGCACGTTTGGAAGTTCCGGCAGATTGCAATCATTGCAAATTGTAATCCTGGCTAATTGTAATCTTTGGAGGTCATGGTCAGTTTTAAAGGTGTGGGCCAGTAGGTGGCCTTGTACCTATTTGGAAGGGTTGTGCTAACATGCACGCCGAGGGCTCCACCACTTATCATGTGCGTCTTGCTGAGGAATATATGAGTCGTTGGGTCCATGCACCATCAGGCCGTGGCATGCGTTTGGTACTATCATGTTTCTACATATGAGTGCGTGCAGAGTTCGTTAGTACTACAGTACTAAGGGGTCATGCTAACTTGCACCTTGGGTTTCGGGAAACTCATCGTGTGCTATCATGGTTTTAAGACAGCGACTCGGATGGGCTTGCTCTGACCTGGCAAACACGACTGACTTGCTCGGTCTTGAGTCCTGTGGTGACTCAGCTGAGTTAGCAGTCCAAGTCAGCTCAAGTGGCTGTGGGGCCCATCATGATCTATTTATTTTATCCACTCCGTCCATCCATTTTATAATTTAATTTTAGTGTGTGGGACCAAAAATCAAGCATATCCTAAGCTCCAGTGGATCACACCACATGAAACAGTGTGAATTGAACATTTACCATTGAAAAATTCATTAGGGCAACACAAGTTTTGGATCAAACTGATATTTATGTTTTCCCCTTATCCATGTCCTTGTGATCTTATGAACATGTTGGATGACAAATAAATGTCACTGTCGGCCCTAGGAAGGTTTCAACTGTAGAAATACTTATTCCCACTGTTTCCTGTGGTATGGCCTACTTGAGCTTTGGATATGTTTCAATTTTGGGCTCAACTGCTAGAATGAGATAAAAAAGTGGATGGATGGCTGGATAAACCACATGAATTCATGGTGGGCCCAACGGAGTTTACTTATTACGATAAAAGCATACTGAGTAACTCACTAGGCAATCTAACCCATGGTGCCAAACCAGATTAGAGTAGACTTAGACAAGTCAACAATCCATCGAGCAGCACTGATCTCTACAAGTAATTATCCACGTTCTGCATGTGTTTTCAATTCTGACGAAGAGGCACATTGTTAGGTAATGTGTGTTGGTTCCAATATACAAAGAACCAAAAGAATAGAAATTTAGAGAAAGTCAAAAATGAAAATGAGAGTGGGAGAGTTAGTTATATTAAATTAATTGTTTTAAAGATAAATTTACCTTCACAAGAATTTGATTTATGATGCACTGGGTTAAAGTAGCTTTGTCATTTAGATAATGGTTTGAATCAGGTGTACTCACACTCAAAGCCGCTTGAAGTCTGGGTTTTTTGTTGGCCCACCCGAATGGCTGTAATCTTTTCCTTATATTAATACTAAGAAGAAGATTTCTGTATATATATATATATATATATATATATATATATATATATATATATATATATATATATATATATATAAGCAGCTTGAAGTCATAGTCACCTTTCTGGAAAAAAAAAATAGTTATCTTTTTATTTGTCTAAAGAAATAAAGAGTACATGGAGAAGAGAAGAGAGAGCAAAGTTGAAATCGTGTTGTTATCGTTTTAAAAATGGAAAAACAAACAGGAAACAAAAGAAACAGGCAAGAAATGTGGAGTACACATGGCACACACTGATATATCTGCACACAACAAATTTTAACTCACGCACGACAGTTTTATATATGTTTTATAAACACATGGTGTTACTAAAGATTTTTTTTAAAAAAAAAAAAAAAAAACTAAAAGAGGCTTAGATCAAAGACCACCACTACATGAGCGTGCAAAGATGTCCACAAATCATTATATTCTCTTAGTTTTCATTATAAATTTTTAAGAGAAGAACTTAATATAAAGGCTTTTCCAAACCTAACTTAATATTATAAAGGCTTTCCCGAACCCTCTTTCTATCCCATATGGAACAAAAACACTTTTAGGAAAAACAAAACTACCTAGTATGACATGCTAACTTGCACCTTGGGTTTGGAAAACACAAGGTCCAATAAACAAAACAAAAAAAGAAAAAAAAAAAAGAAAGAAAGAAAGAAAGAAAAAAAGCTCTTTGATAGGGCAATCTGAGTCACTCAATTTGTAGTCCTCGGATAGATTGTTGAGAAGATGAGAAATACAAACGCACCACACTCAACTGAAAAAAGTTTCAAGATGGGTCGCTGGGATCTTCCAGCCTAGTAGGATTTTGTGTAGGATCAGTCGTCTGGATTATGAAAGCTAGGCCCCACGTTTCATAATTTGCAAAGATTCTAATTTCACTCCTTGACTCATGCCTACAACAACCACACCTGAACTAAAGCACCAAACTATAGTACTAATACTGATAAATGGAAACGAACTATAGGGCCTGTTTGGGTAGACAATTACAAAATAGGATTTTGGATTCAGACAACAACTGACCATATGGTGCCTGTGGCCTTCCCGCCTCGCCAATTTCGTTGTCATTCCGAGGGAAATGGAATGCATTTCCAAAAGCAAAATTGGGTTTCATCTGCCCAAAACAGGCACTTAGATTTTATTTGTTTTTAGGATGACATCTAATGCCAATAAATACAGTATTGAGAGAATAAGTTCCCATTTCTCTCTATCCTTCAATAAAATCAAACATCCACACAACTCCTTCGTATTTTGTCACGGACCCATGTGTCCAAACATGCCTGTGACACTCACGTGCATCCCACTATTTTTATTTTTTATTTTTTAAAAAAAGAAAACCAGCATTTGGATCATGAAAAATATTAGGGTTTCCAGCACAAATCCGGCCAATATTGCAACGAGTCTCTGCTTTTATATATAGTAATCTAATTAATATATATGGTAGCTGATCCAGTACATATGGAAGAATGAAAAGTACCGTGCCCTTGATGTCATTGCCGCATTCCTGGCATAAGTGGATGAGAAAAGAACCGTTCATTTTGTAGGCCCAATAGTAAATGGACAATAGACCCAAAAATCACACTCTTTGGCAAACCAAAACCTTTACACAGTTGCAGACAACGGTCGACAGTTCACATTCAGTCTGAGAAGAGTTCATTTATTAGATGGTCAAGATAATCTGGCTAAGGAAATTTTGTTTAATCTGATAAATAGAAAAGCCCACATGACGAATGGTTCAGATCATCATACACATGTACACATGAGGCACTGGATCTCATCACACTATTAAATAATGTACTGATTTGTGTAGAGTATTTTTTAGGCTAGGGAAAGTGATAGTCTCCCCACCATCTTAGATGTTTGAAATGAGTGCCTGAAGAAATGGTTTTTATATTGAATGGTGGAAACTGGAAAGTTCTTTTTACATCAAAAGACAAAGGAAGGAGAGAATAATAGTATAAAAAAGCAATGGCGTAGGACCTTGGGATCAGTTATTTTAGTTGGCTTTGTGCAGGTAGAAATTTTTATTGTAGGTTGAAAATGATTGATAGACTTTTACGGGGTTTGCTAAATTCACACACACACCTCCTCACGCAGGCCACGTGTGGTAAATCTGAGTCGTGCATCATGTTATCTCACCTGTAGATTAACTGACCCACATATATCAACTCATTAGATAGGCCACCGATGTAAGAAATTAAGACCCTTTATAACAAGTTGTGGGTTAGTAGTCCTTATCAGATTTTGGCCACAGCTTTTTTCATGAATCCTGACAATATGACCATGATGACCATTATGCTGATGATGCCAGTGGTCTATATTTGTTTTTTGTTTTTTTTTTTTCATATCTAAGGCCAATCCGCATGGTGGGTCTATTAGATGCATGGCTTGGATGTTCTCTACACAAGTATGGCAGTATGTAGAGGAGATATTGTAGGCTTATCAAAACTGTTAAATGCTCTTGTATGGCAAAAATCTGCAAGATATGGTCATTTCTTTATGGAAAGTGAAAATAAATAAATAATAATAATGCTCTTGTATGGCAAAAATCTGCAAGATATGGTCATTTACTTGCTTTTCAAGGAGTTTCTTTATCTAATCTTGCCTGTAACATTAATGTGTTTGCCCTAGTGTAAAATGGTGCAACTTTCTTTACTTAGCCAAAAATCATTTCCTTGAATGTGACTTGGGATTGCTAACATGCTACTCCATATCTCAAGGAAAGTGCATATAGATTTTCTAAAGGAATAACTTACCTAACAATGGTGATAGATTTACAAATTCAAATAGCAAAATTTATGTGAGGATGAGTTTGGTTGCACCAAATATCATGAAGTTTCATGATTAATCAGTCTGGTTTGGTACAAATTTCATGAATTTTGGTGCAATCAAACACACCCTAAATATTTGAGATTTAATAGTGTGATTCTATAACGATGAGGGTCATAACAAATATGAGAGAGGGAAAAAGTCTTTTTCAATGTGGTAATTTAACTTTAATTAAGACGCTTCAACAAGCGTCATTGCAAAGCCATCAAACAAGCCACTTGTAGTGCTTCGGAAATCCGACATGTCATTTTCTTCCATATGCTTTAGTAAAGTCTATTCCTAGATACTATTTTGTATTTTGTATGGATGCCGCTACTGTGTCATTTCATCATTGCAAGTGATCTGCCAACACCCAGCATCTACTGTTGCTTTCAATACCAAAATCAGTTTTAAGAACAGCATAACCTTTTCTCAGTGGGCTACATTAATTTGGTTAGCTTAGTACATGTGATCATCATTCCAAAACACATCGACTAATCATCACAGAACTTAGAATTGCTATGGGTTTTAGCAATTAAAGATTGAATAATTTGCCACTCATTGTTGGATTGGCTAGTGATTGAGCTTTTGTTGTTGCTACTAGTGAATCCTAGTAGGCAACCTTAATGAAATCTTCAGAGCTTGTGGATGGAACCAGTGTACCTATATGTCTAGGGTTTTAACGATGTCCGAAGAAGTCTTCACTCAAGTAAAAATCAATCAGACCAGTGACCCAAATGTCACATCAACGAGTCGCGGTGTCTATAGCGAGTGGCCCACCTCCAAACATGGAAATTGAAAGATTGGAACTTATTGAATTCAGGTCTTGACAAATCAATTTGGAATTAGATAAACATGGTAATAGCAAGATTCCGGCCATGGTTCAATATCAACTTGTCATATGGTTGTCCACTCATTGTAGGATTGGTTAGTGATCGAGCTTTTGTCGTTACTGCTAGTAAATCCTAGTAGGCAACCTTAATGAAATCTCCCTAGCTTGTGAATGGCACCAGCATACCTATGTCTAGGGTTTTAACGATAGCCTAAGAACTCTTCACTCGAGTAAAATCAATCAGACCAGTGACCCAAAGGTTGCATCGATGAGTCACGGATTCTATATCAAGTGGCGCACCTCAAAACATGGAAAATTGAAAGGTTGGAACTTATCTAATTCAGGTATTGACAAATCAATTTGGAATTTGATAAACATGGTAACTCTAATTTACGGAGCCGACAATAGCAAGATACGGGACATGGTTCGATATTAACATGTCGTATGGTTGTCCACTAGAGTAGCAACATTCCTATCACTAATGCCCATTAAAACTCAAAGGACTATGATAGATCTTTTGAGATTTCAAATGGAAAAAAATAAAAAAGATGCTTAGCATTTTAGAGATTCTCAAGCATATGAGTTTCGTGCACTTGACTAAAGAGAAAGTGAATAAGGTGAATGGAAGTCACGTAGACCTACACAAAGGCATGATCAAACCTCATATAGACTTTTAACGAGATATAATACAATGCTTGGCTGAGAGTTTGTATGGTGACTTTCGGATACAAGTGTGGCCATGGTTCACTAAACCAATATCCATATGATAAGACCCAACATATACGGTCCATAAATAAAAAATTGTCAAGACTGGTCCTTTACTTGGCTGAATGCGGACAGTTTCTGTATTTTCTCTCTTAACCGTCTAATTACTGGCCACCTATATAGATAGGTTAGAGTTTTTCAATTGGGGAGGTTTCTGGTTAATGGGCTATCTACAGTGGGGTTCATTAGATAAACGGCGTGGATTGCTGAACCATGGGCCCCATTTGTGTATTATCCCTATAAAATGTTGTAAGGGACAAATGATCTTTTGTGCTTTGTTCAAATAGGGAGAAAGTGGCTACTTATAGCATGCTTTGTAGCTATGCTAGCTATGTCAAATCTGGTTTTTAGGGTTAGCGAGTCTTAAAAGTGTAATAGAAATGCTAAAGTGATTGCCGTGCGGGGAGATTGAAGAGGTGGGTCATGGAAGCCATGGCAATCTTCACACGTGTATGAGATATGGGGCGTCCGGGGCTTAACATGATCAAACCCAATCCCAAAACCCAGCCTTGTCCACTCATCAGGTGTAGTAAGTGGGGGACGTTGAATACAGTCTGTTGGTGATTTAAATCAGGTGTGGCCTGATTTAAAATGTCCATTTTTCTTAGATGGATTTCTAAGAAAATTTTCTTTCAAAATGTCCATTTTTCTCATTCAGGTGTGGCCCACCTGGTAAGTGGGTTGGTCTGATTTATGGACCAGGGAGTGTTCTCAGTCGGACCCACAAAGTATTTGCTTTAGATCTGGCATACGTGTGCCACATTGGCACGTGTGCTTCAATTCACCTCAGTGTCCTAGAGATGATAAAGATGAATAGAGAATATCTAGGGAATGGAAAGTGTTTGCAAAGGAATCCTGTAAGCAACGCATGCATGGGTTAATCCAAAGCTGCTAGTGGAAAATGGATGCTCTTTCGGTCGTACCTACACTTTCAGCAGAGGTTTGTTAGTCGCGATGCCAACCTTCCACGTGCATATCCACACATGGACACACGTGCCAACTTTTTAGTGCATGTATAGGAGATCTCAACCGTGGATCAAGTGGGATTCATTGTTTAGATCATGACTTGATTAAAGAAGAGGCCATTGAACTGTCAGATGGGATATGTATGTACCAAAACAATGAACGGTGAGAAATTTCTGGTTGTATCTTGTTTCTGGGCATGTGTGACCCACGGGATAGTTGGCGTCCCTGAATCTTTCACCATTATCTAATATGGGTCACATCTGATACACGGCTCGGATGCCCTACAAATGTGTCAGGTTGACACGTGCGCGTCAGCATGCAGAGGAGCGTATGGAGGTAGCGTACATCACATTGTGGCTTAGTTTAAAAAACTATTTCAATAGAAATTATTATTTTTGAATTTCGTGCAATTATGCATGTGGACTGTGGAGTACTGATAAGGGTGATGGGCAGTGTCATCTACGTCCGAATCTATGGTAATTACCATACGGTTGAGCTGTTGGGGCCCACCTGTGGTGTCTATGTGGAATCCAAACCATGAATCTGGAGAGGTAGGGCCCACCCGTATGGACCAAAAATCATATAGATCCAAAACTCAGGTGGGACACACCACAGGGAGAAATGCGCAATTACTATTAGAACCTATATATTCGTGTGGTGTGGCCCACCTAATTCTTGGAATGGCCTTAGTTTTGGTTTGTCCTGTCATCCTGGTGGGTTTCACCCGATGAATAGTTAGGATGGCTTATACACAACATGGTGGACACCACATCCATGTTGAAGTTTCTTTGGTGGGTGATCACTTCCAATGTCCCTAATTGTTTCTTTGGTGTGACCCATCTAAGTTATATATATTAGGCTGATTTTTGAGATTTTAATCTAACACAGTCAGCACCTCATGAGCCTCTCATGGACCAATTTTTACCCGTATTCAAAATTCCGATGGACCATTTTAAAGAGAGATGCAGATCAAAGAAGGAAACTATTTTATTTTATCATGGTCCATTAAAAATATAGATCAAGCTTTAGGAGTTTTATGGATGCTGCATCACGTGGACCATTTAAATTTTAGGCTCACATCATGTGTGATGAGTTCTTAAAAAGTTCTCACCAGATCGAATTAGACTGCATTGAGCTATATATATATATATATATATATATATATATATATATATATATATATATATATATATATATATATATATATATATATGTCCCAGCTACAAGTCTTGTGTCCACTACTTAACAATACCCTTCTGACGTTCTAATTCCATGCAAACGCGGCCCATGGATGTAGTCCTTATCATTGATACGATGGGACCCAATATGGATAGGTATAACAAAGAATCTTCTACATCAAAAGGTAGTAACCATTCAATCAGTGGTCCACAAACAGACAGCTAAGAAAAAATCAGTAATAATCTAGAAAAATGGGCCAAAGATTGAATGTCTAGGAACTTTCAATCCACTATATATAGTGCCGATCAACGGTTTGAATCCAGCAAAGATTGGCTCTACATGCATGGTATATGTGCATCGTGACACTTATCTAAGTCCATATGAATTAAGGACCACGAGATCCCCACCACCTGACCTTGGATTTTGAAGTCTCTGCTAAAATATATCTTTTCATCAATGTAAACTTATTTAAATTCAGGTACAAAGAACCAAAGACACTGCCCTCTGTGATTTAAAGCAATGAGAGGAAAGCAAGCTCAATAAAAAAAAAGAAAAAAAAAAGTTGGAACCCGACAGAAAATAAAGGGACTGAAACACCTGTTGCACGCAGTGCGTGGAATACCTGAGCTCTGTGGGTCCAACGTGTTGTGTATGTGAAATCCATTCCGTCCATCAGGTTGAACACTTGATATTAGACACTTGGACAAAAAATCAGCCCGATCAGAGCTTAGATGGGCCATGCTACAGGGAACAGTGGGGATGGAGACTCACCATGCATTGCTTGTGGGACCCACTGTATTTTCTATGTACCCATTCGACCTTTTATTCTGGTACGTGACTAAAAGTAAGCTGATCCAAAACTCAGGCGAGCAACACCACATGAATTTGGATCTTGATATTACATTGTTTCCAATTGTGTGGCCCACCTTAGTTTTGAATAGGACTGAACGTTTGGATGCAGGATGAAAATGAAGGTGAGCACCTGATGGACGAAGTAGATATCACGAAAACAACAAGGTGGGTCCCACAGAGCTTGGATGTTGCACTCTCTGCGTGCAACAATTTTGTGGAAGATTCGAAGGCGGCCCGCATCCCTCCACCAGCACACCCAAGCTGTTCAGGTGGACTAAAGTGTTTTTTTTTTTTTTTTTTGGTGAGGCCATAGTTTAGATCGTCTGGCAGAAACTCAGGTCTGAAAATATTTTGTTCTGGTTTGCTAATTCCACACGCGTGTAGGGCCCTACGCACCACAAGCAGAACACGTGTGTGAGATCTGAGCGTTCCTCGAGGTTGGAAATAATGCTTAGTTTTCTTATATAAAAAAATCAGACAATTCCATTGTCTCGGTGGGCCACTATGTACAAAGCAAACTGAGGGTTAATTATTTTTCTAGCCATTAGTTCATTTATTTGGCATGCTGTGACCCACCTGGTTGGCTGAATTCAATCAAATACAAGGTTACATGTGTGATCAATAGCTTGTGCAAACGTGACAGAGTTGTACTCAACTTAATGTTTGATTGAACGCTAGTGCCCATCGTTGAGTTAGATTGATCAAGGACTCGATGCAGGATTCAACTATTCTCTTAACCACCGGTTGTGATCGAGGGTTAGATGATTTGTGAAAGGGTAAGAGGTAGTCTTTTTTGATAGATTCTTTTTTACTTATATTTAAAGATTTATTCTTTCATTAGAATTGCCATAAATTTCTCAAGAGAATAAAAATGAACAAATGAATAAAAAAAAGTCTACACAATGTTGATTTTTATTAATATTTAAATATGTTGAACATTACAATCCACATAATAAGAAAAATGGAGAAATAAACAAACAAGAGATAAATACCTGATCTATCTATAAGAACTTATGATTTAGGTGCATGGTCGACATGATATATCCAGAAAAGTGTGATTACCTAAGTAAGAACTTAGTTGATCGAGAATCCATCAATTTAAGTTGTGGACATTTAATTTAATTCTACGGTACTGTAGTGATGGACATTGGACAATAGTTGTTGATGTTGTAATCTGGAGGTCTTCACCGGATTGCCGCACACCTGCAAAAGCAAACAACCATGGAGACCCTAATTAACAGAGGACCCTTTGATGCCAAAGTTAGAGCAGACAATCTGGGTTTAATAGAACTTAGAGTTTTTGTGCATGTACCTTCATCGTTGATAAGGCTCTTATTTATAGTCGACATTCAGTGCTGATTATGTACATGACAATGAATCTGTCACTCAGTTGCGTATCATAGATGGGATCGTCCCTGGAACCCAAGGCGTTATCTTCAGCTTAATTCTCGACGAAGATCTCGAGGACTGATCCTCCCTGTATTAAAAAGAGATCTCCCAGTGGTCGGCTTGGAGATTGCGGTAGACACTGAATCCCCAATCCTTTGCTTGTTGTGCAGTGATAGTACCAATATCTGCTAATTGTTGTTTCGAGATACAGTTGCCAGTTGACGTCTCTTCTGATTCGTCGATACGAGAAGCAAATTGTTGCAGTCGAGGCCGACCTCCAGGTCGGATTAGCCGATGTCCTATAGACCGAGCTAAACTATCGATTAGTTGAACTGTCAATCTTGGTTGTGCCTTTCTTCGAGGCTGGTCGGGTCGATACTTACAGTCGTTTGGTGGTCGCAATAACAAGACGTCAACTGGAGTCAAACTTAGTCCTAGTGGTTGATACTCGAGTTGATCGTGGAGGTCGTGCTCAATTGTCAGGGCCGAGCATCCGACTCCTTTTACTTGTGCTTTGTGTTCTCTCTCATTACGATTGACTTGGTCAGCTCATTTTCACCCATAAATATAATGATATATGCTATAACTAAGCTATGTTATACTATGTTCAGATAAGTGAAAAGATAAATGTAATGTAACATAAGATTTGTATTTAATGTGGGGCATCGACCTCTTCTTACTTTGGGGCGTATTCACTCGGCGGTGGTGCGGTTGGTGTGGAGGGTTTAACACGTTCGGAGGTGGTGCGGTTGGTGTGGAGGGTTTAATGTAATACCAGCCTGATATTTTGGCCAGGATATACACCGTCCATCCCACTTGCTACAGGCTTAGATGTCTTACATACGTGATCCATCGACACGTGTCTACATGTAGAGGTCAATGCCGGGTAGCAAACGTCTCGAGTGCAGATCAGTCCATAGCCAATAATAGGTGAAAAGGAAAATATAGGTCCTCATGCACCTTTACACAGCACACCTGCCAACCTACCATGTGCGTGTGACATCTCAACCTTGCATAAGGTGGGCCACCATGAAGATGACCTAGCACAAAGACAAGGACAGTATACTCATCAATTGGGATACATGGGCATGTTCATGATTAATGGAGACCATTGGCAAGTTTTTGTTACCTGTCCATGGTTTAGGAATATTGGATGGCCCACCTGATGTGCTGACCAATCTAAGTTTTGTGCCATGTCATTTTTACGGTAGGTCTACCTCATGCACTCTCAGATGTACAAGAAAGCTGCTAGGTTGGCACGTGTACTCGTGCAAACTTACGTGCAAGGAAGGTGCATGCGTCTTTGGGTAGCAAACTTCCACATGCTTGTTATACAGGACGACGTGCGAGGATTGGGCTCAACCATGTTACGTAAGGATGATCGAGATTGTACATCTGGTGGGCCCCATCACCGATGGGTCATTGCCAAGAAAGCATTCGGATTGGACGATCCAACCACCTGATTTGAGGACCTGAATGGGGAACCGCTGCTCATGTTTCTACCGTCCATTTGGTGGGGTTGCCGATCTCATGTTTAGGATTGTTCAGGTCTATTTTCGCCCGTGAACTATCCAATGTAAACGGTTGGATAATGCCAAGATTCCTTTTAAATGACAAGGCCCCCTAACGTCGGGGACCACTCATTGCAATGATGAACGGTAATGAATGCGGACTCGGATTGCGTGGTGCATGTAGAACACAGCACCGAACACAACACCAATGTATGTACTTTGTATACGTGGCAAAACTCTGTGGCCCTCACCATGATGTATGTATTTCATCCACTTTGTCTATCCGTTTTTCCAGGGCATGATCCTTAAAAATAAGACAAATCCAAAGCTCAAGTGGACCACACTACAGGAAATAGCAGGGATTGACTGCCTACCATTGAAAACCTCTTTACGGGCTGCCGAAGTTTTGGATAAAGATGATATTTATGTTTTACATTCGCACGTATCTTTGTGATCTTATGAACAGGTTGGATGGAAAATAAAAATCATGGTAGGCCTTAGACGTAAGAATCATCACTCCACTACTTCCTAAACTACATCATGGTGGGGCCCATAGAGTATTGACTAGACCCACATGTTGAGATAGACGATTTGAGCCGTCCAATTATTGTCAGTACAACAAGTAACTTATACACTCAGGATCAGATTTTAGAGTCGAATGCGAGCCACTCAAAATTTTCTTTTGACTTTTAAAACACATCTACAGATGGTGACTGTCACAACCATTCATGAATGATATTTTTATTTTGGGTGACCCGTAAAGTATACAATCCAAAACATGGACGGTTCCGATCATTGGATCATTCAGAATGTGGGGCCCAGTGGGTTGCCACTAAGCAAAACGAGAGAGAGATGGAATGAACAGGAAGAAAAGACAAAAGAGGAGAGGAGTTTCTTCGTGGAAGGATGCAAAAGAAGACAAAGGAAAAAAAGGAGGATGAAAAGAAGTAGAGAAGGAGAGAGAAAAGAGAGAGGGGGTGCGTAGGAAAAGACACGGCACCTCCGACAAAGATTTTAGCAGAGTACGGCTTCCCGTTTGTTTATGTCCATGAGAAGGAATGTGAGAAATATATATAAATCAACTCCGCTACAGTAATTACGTACGTACGCCGGGACTTCGTTTACTGCCACGTGGATGGAACTTTCAGTAGATCCAAACCGTTCATCAGGTATTCTGTCTCTCATTTATCTCGTACCATATAATTCATGATGAAACAGAACTCAGGTAGGCAACACCTAAGGAAAAGGTTTGGATGGAATGGTCACCGTTAGTTCTACATAAGTCCAACTCTGGTGTCTATATTTCATCTAGTCCATTCATCTGACTTAAATCATCAGGATGAAATAATTATCCAAAATTCAAGCTATTATGAAATACAGGTAGGCCATAACATGTGAATTTTAGAGGTTTTAGGTATGATTCCGTCTCGGATGGCCTATGTGACTGTCGGATCATCCTGATTTCGAAACGAAAGTGAAAATAGAGATGTTGTACCTGATGGACGGTCTGGATCTCATGCACATCAAGTCCTTGTCCTCAGAGAAGCGGTAGACACGCTTCCTGCTTACCAAAATCCATTTCACGTCATGGACAATTGCAAGAGGAATTCTAAAGTCTAATCGCTTGCGTCAGATTGAGATTTATGTTTCGCGGTTCAGCCACACGTGGAGACCATATGATAGATCAGGCCATTGATCCTGTGGGCCATACACCTAAGGTGGGCCCCACTTCTTGAGTAAAACTGGATTGTTAAGGAAAATGTCCTACTTCTATATTCACTGTACAAGTCTGACCTACCTGATGATGACCGGAACTTTGATCTTTTAGGCCAGAGAATGTCTATTCCGGTTCCTACCTATTCATGTATGCCACCACGTGTAACGTTTTCGAGCGCCTGAGTATCAAGTGTGATAGTATGCAGAGTATTAAATAACTCCCGAAAATGTTTTTTGCCTTATTGAAAAGCGTGCCGTCTCTTTCTCAAATGGCATGTGCAGTTTTGCACATCTCCGGCATTTTCTCCTTGGATGTCTGTGTGTGTATATATACTACGGTGGCACGTGCGACTCACATGCAGGAAAGGAGGTAAGAGAAAGATCGGATAGAGGGAAAGTTTAAAAAAGGCATGGGACCGCGCGGGTACTGCTGGGTTACTTTCACTAACGTTGGGTAAACGACTGAAACTACGTAAAATCGGAAGCGGATTGGCTGGTGTGTTGACGTCACCAAGTTCTGTGGGTCCCATCATGAGGTATTAGTTATATCTAAACCGTTCGTCCACTTGGTGAGCTCGTGGTAATGCTTGAGCTGAAAAATAATACAGATCTAAAAATCAAGTGGACAACACGGTAAAAAGCAGTGGAGGATTGAACGCGTGGCGCCATTGAAACCCTTTTGGGGGTCACAGAAATTTTGGATCAATATGATATTTGTTTTTTATTTTTCTCTTCATCCAGGTCTGTGTGACCTTATGAACAGATTGGATGGAAAGTAAACGTTACGGTAGGCCCTACGAATGTTTTAATAGTGAGAATTTTATTTGTGGCGTGGTCCACTTAAGCCTTGGAAATTACTCATATATATCTATAATGATCTTGTATGAATAGTGTAGATATGATAAATACATCATTGTGGGGCCCATATAACTTTGATCTCCTTTGAACCATTTGTTCACATGACATATTTGCCCATCAGCTAGGATGCTAGCTAGTGTGTGCTACACTAGCCAATCTTCTTCCCATCAAATTGGAAGCAGATTGACTGGTGTACCACACACCAACAATATAGCTGGTGTGGGTATGTTCACTCCTCAAGTATAGGGTTGTGATGTAGTAATAACTCGGTGAGACCGAGGTCGAATCCACATGGATTGAAACCTGTACGTTATCTGAAAATAACCAGATCTATGATGAAATCTAAACCAATTATGATTTGAGAAATAATGGTGAAATAATTATCTAAAACTTAAGAATTCAGAGAGAAGGGAAACTAGGGATTCAGATGATCCACTTGTAGAGATCAGGGAAATCTACGCCTGCTTCATGAATCATGGAAAATTGAACTTACTTGATATAGTTTTCAAGAGATGAAATGTATAAGAATTAGGTATGATTCCATCACAAATCCATGCCTAAGAGACAAGGTAAACAACAGAACTTAGACCACTCCATAACCAATCAAAAGATGTATGAGTGTTAGGAAGGATTCCGTCATCCAACCATGCCTAGGAGGCGATGGTGAACAATAGGACTTCCTAACCGCATAATCAGAATAAAGAAAAGGAAATACTCAAGCCATCGCAGATCTACTGTAATGTCAGTCACAATAAACCATAAACAACTAGAACATTCCTTAATATCAAACCAAAATTAACTCAGTTCAGAACATGAATCAAACCAGTTATAAACAACCCGTCACACAGCAAGCTTCACCTCTTGGCCCTAGTCAATAGATTCAGCCGATCATGGTCATGATCGGCTGATTCCAAAATAAACAAAAACAAAAAGAAAAAGAAAAGAAAAGAAAAGAAAAGAAAAGAAAACTCTCAAAAATTTTCTCTCTTTCACGTTCCAACCGAGAGCTTCAATCCATTCTCTCTCTTGCTTCTCTTACTTTTATACAGATGGAGGGTCGGTTTGGAGATCGACCTTGCTGGAGTGCGTAAGGAAGTCGGTGCATGGAGGATGCGGACGAAAGTTGGCATTTATTTCGCAGTCGGCAGAAACGCAAGAGGGACAGCTCACGTGGCAAGATCAGAGCTTTCCAACTCTCCCCTTCCTTTGTTTCGATCCAAAAGAACAACGTCTCCTGGGAGTTTTTTGAACCCCCTACACGATGGACGGTTCAGATCAGCCGTCCGATTGCCTCCAAGGACGCAGAACCTGTTGCAACAGCCGGACAACGTCCGACTGTGGAGCAGAGCCTCCTCCGTTTGATCAGCGCTGACGGTGGGGCCCACTTCGTCAATTGTATGCAAAATCCACTCCTTCCATTGAAAGCACGTCGAAAAACTGGTCAGGAAGGACGAGTTTGTTTCGAGTTTTGTGTGTCCCATTGTACTATATCTTCTCACCGTCCACCTTATGTTTGAATGGTTGGATTTCGTTCTTCTCAACCTTTTGCAATTCTGCCACCTAGGCAGCGATAAGCCGTTTCATGGGAAACCGATGGACGGTCCGGATTGGTCTTTTGAAACACGGTGGTGGCCCACAACAGAGGACTGTAAATCTCTGTTTAAACGCAGAAAACGGCAACTGCCGTTTTTGGATTTGAGTCGATCAGCGCCTGCTGACCGATTCTTGGTTTGTTTGGTGCACGGCCAATGCACGTGCGCATGTGTATGCACGCTGCATATATGGGCTACACTGTGATGTTTACGAGTAATCCAATCCACCCATTTAGTTTGTCTCCTTATTCAAGGCGTTGAGTCCAAAGCTGAGGCATATCCAGAGATCAGGTGGGCCCAGAATTAACGGTTTATGGGCTGATATGTTGTTTGAAACACTTCCATAGGGATCCAGGAGCTGAAATTTGACGTGTACGGTTCATTTATGGTCCTTAGGCCATATATGAAGAATTCGGAGCCGATCAGATGGTGGAAACCCTGTGATCTTGCATTCTGGCTGGTTTTCGGGCCCGTTTGAAGCGAGTGGCTGGAATTCCTCTGATCTTTGGTGTGTGAATCTTTGATATTGATCCCATGAGGTCCCGTCCAATGCATTGGTGATGCCAGAGTATTAAATCTCATCTTTTAGCATCTTATTTCGATCTAGGCTCGTAGATACGCTCTGCATCACAAATACGATTAAACGGGCCATTAAACAGTATCATATTCGTAAGTCCAGACAATAATTGGGGTCTGATATGCAATATTTGACCCTCAACAGGGTACGTGTCATGTGAAGACGAGCGTTGATGCTTCTCGAGCTCTGAGTTATACGAATGGTTAAAAGGAGATCAAAGTTGCATGGCCCCCAAAATGATGTATTTATTATATCCAAACCGTTCATCCATTTTTTGAGATCATTTTAGAGCATGAGACAAAAAATGAATCATATCCAAAGCTCAACTAGACCACACCGCAGATAGCAACGGGAGATTGATTTTCGCCATTAAAACATTTGTAGGGCCCACCATAATGGTTATTTTCCATCCAATCTGTTCATAAGGTCACAAAGACCTGGATGAAGAGGAAAAACAAATATCATATTGATTCAAAACTTCTGTGACCACCAAAAGGGTTTCAATGGTAGACATTCATTCCTCCACTACTTTTTTTAGGTCCACTTGATCTTTAGATGTATCTTATTTTTTGGCTCAAGCCTTACGATGAGCTGGCCAAATTGATGGACGGTTTGGATATAACACATACCTCATGATGGGACCCACAGAACTTGTTGACGTCAATACACCGCTAGATAACTGGTGTGTGGTACACCAGCTAATCTACTTCCCATAAAATCCATGCCGTACATAAAATCCACACCGTACATCACGTAAACCATACTTTATTGACCTTGATTCCTAAATTTATACCAAAAGCCTCCAAATTTACATGATGTGGCCCACCCAAGTACTAAAATTCCATCATTTTTGGATAATTTTTCCTGCATTATAAGAAATATCAAATGAATAGATTGGATGTCATATAAACAATATAATATCCCTTGTATAAATTAATGGTAAGCATCACATTCCAATTGTTTCCTCCCTCTCCTTTTTATTCACACACCCACACCACATGGGCACTCCATCTCATGATTTCAATGTTGATACAGAATTTACCTACCAAAGAACCATGGAGCTGGACCTAACTCCTTTATAATAAGGGGTACCTTAGTTTTGAATTACAATAAAATGGAGCAGTGTATGAATACCAGGTAGGTTTTGGTTTGCGAATGAATACCAGGTAGGTAATTTAGCTGCCATTTACTCAAGCACAATTGGAAAATTAACTACTCTTGGAGGCTGGAATCTTCTGCATCACTAGTAGGGGTGTACATCAAGTCGAACCGAGTCAAGCCGGCCTCAACTCGACCACTAGCTAACCTCATCTCGAACTCGGCTCGACTCGGTCCTCGAGCCTGACTGGCTAGCTCGGCTTGATTTGGTCAGCAGTTCAAGCCAGTTCGAGCCAAGATCGAGCTGAGTTCGCCATTGCAGCATTTTCACAAACACCTGGATTGCACCTTCAAAATCTCACAGTATTTGAGACAACAACAATGGTTTTAAAGGTATTTTATCAAACACCTTCTAAGCAACATAAAAATCAAGAAAAAATGGGTGTTGGTTTCATATACATACAATTGCCACCAACCACACTAATTTTTTGAGTCATTTCATCAAACACTTAGTGAGCAACATCAATATCAAAGTAACCGAGTCACTAAACTAGTTCGATCCGAGTTCGATTCGAGCTCGGTTCGATCCGAGTCGAGTCGAGTTGGGGCCAGCTCGAACTCGGTTGAAACTCATTTTCGGCTCAAAAGATCAGCTCGACTCGGCTCGAATTCAGCTTCGAACCAAGTCGAATCGAGCTTTTTCAAGTTGAGTCGAGCGAGCTAACCGAGCTAGCTCAGTTCGTGTACACCTCTAATCACCACTTTTACCTTTTACTCAGCACTTGTAATAAAGCTCGTGGAGCCAATCATGTTGTATTTGTAAAATCCCATCCATCCATCAAGTTCTTCTCTTCATTCTAGTCAATCGAATAAAAAATCAGTGACATTAGCAACTCAGATGGGCTACACCATGGGAGATAATGGGATGGGATGCCAACTATGGGTTTGTTTATTAGGCTATTATGGTATGTGTCTTTCATAAAAAAAACCATTAATCAAGTGTAGTTCACTAAGATGAAGTCATAATAGAAAAATCAGCCTAACCCAAATATTAGGTTGATCACTTGGTGTGAACTTAAAAGTTTTATATATTGTTTCCATTTATATGGCCCATAAGAATTTTTACCAGGCTGATCTTTTGCATGTACTATTAAAATGTGTGTTCTCACCCGATAGACAAATTAATTAATTTTCATATAAAATATGGTGGGTTACATAGACCTTGGGTGTTTATGCAATTGGTAAAACAATATAGTAGACTATACTAGCTAGGCCACTTTGGGGAGAGTGAAAATTGGTGGCATAATGATTTATTTTTATTTTTTTAGTGGCATTTGCAGGCAGGTGAAATCTTAACTACGTGATGCTAGTAATATATATTTTTAAAATTTCAAAATTCCTATAACTTCATTTAAAATGCCTTTTTCACATCTCTTAAGTGAAGAAGTATGCATTGTCAAAAACTATTTGTGGGGCAAAAGTTTTGCTAATGTCCACACTTTCAAGGGAGTGAACAACATCCCCGAACCTTTTAAGTGGTACCTAGGGTGACCTGCTGTCCATTTGAATCATTCATTTATTCAAACAGCTAGGAGTAAGCTATGGTGCAAGAATCACACCGCTTGGATGATCCTAACCTTTGAATGGGGATAATTTGTTCAATTGACTATTTTACAAGTCATAAATTACATGGTTAGACTAGCTCATTGAATCAAAGCGTTACTTTGGAATATAAGAAATATAGATTGGGATAGATCTATTGGATGTTTCAAGATGATGATCGCACCTATTTTTTCTTTAGTCAATCTTAACTGTCCATTTTCATGCTATTGATAGGAAGTGTAGGATTGTCTTCTTACAGACGATTAAAATAGTGTTGGGCATGCCAGAGTTGTACTTAATTCGAGTTCAAATGAACATTTGTGACTCCACGTGCCAAACTTGTCACGCCCCAAAATTCGGATACCCAAATAGGGTGTCCAGGACCCGAATTTCAGACCCGTGACCTATATAAAAAATAAAGTATGGCAAATTCATGTGCATTTCATTTTCTTCCACCATAGCCCAAAACTTAAAAATCCAAACATATATTAAGATAACTAATTACATACTCTTTTATTACATCGATACATAATTATTTAACTTAACTTGAAGTGAGAAAATCAAGCAAAACATTACTACATTCAGAGTTCTAAAATAAAATAAAATCTATCCTATGTAGAATGACATGCCACGTGCATCAAATCACATTCCATGCTCTACTACTAATAGAAGTACCCTGCATCTTCAAAATATTCATAACTTGAAACGGTTAACACATAATGAGTTGACAACTCAATAGGATCACATCAATCCCAAGTTGAAAATCTCACAAATATTATCAAATTAAATCTCGACATATTAATCAAAATGAGACGAACATTGGATGTAAAATCACAGTAAATAATAAGACATTCATGAACATGAAATAAATAAATTATTTAACATAACTTTTCTAAAGATGTTAAGATTTGGAGTGGGCAAAACACTCATGTGTGTTGATCCTTTTAGGGGATGACCCACGGCAGAGCACCGGTATTGATCCTTTCAGGGTATGACCCTCGACAGAGCACCGGTTTAACCTTTTAGGGACAAAAGCCCAGGGCAGTGCACCCGTGCGTACTGATCCTTTTAGGGAATCACCCAGGGCAGACCACCCGTGCTGATCATCCTTTTGGGAATGACCCTGGGCAGAGCACCCGTATTGTGCTGATCATTTCGGGAATGACTCTGGGCAGAGCACCCGTAAGAATCATTGTACAAAAATAATTATTCACATATGATGCATATAATTTACAAGAAAACATTGAAATAAACAATATTAAAGCACTCGTATCAAATAATATGGTGATCCTTTTAGGGCAGAGCACCCGTAAGGATCATTGCATAAAAAAAAAATAATAATTATTCACATAATAAATATTCATCATCACCTCTAGATAATATCAAATGTAAATAATAATAATAATAATAATAATAATAATAATAATAATAATAATATTTGCATTTGTACAGTAGTCAAATAAAGAATATCTTTCAATGGAGAATTATTTATGAATATTTCAATGTCTAGATTATATATGGCAATAGATATGAATTTTTCAATTTAGGAATGATCACCTACCTGATATGAAAAAATAGTGTGATGGAAGGAAAATAATCTGGAGTGCTGATTTCTACGTGTACTAGCTTAGCTTGGATTGCTCTGAACTCGATGTTGAACCCTCACGGTTCTCTCCCTTTTCCCGAGCTTTCTTTTTCTTCCACAAGCTTTCTTTTATGATTTTCTCTCTCGTTTCCTCTAGATAGCATGAGAAAATGGGGTATAAAAAAATAATGACAGGTGAGTTAATGGGTTGGGAGTTTAATGAACGGTTTAGATTGAGGAATGGGTCCCACCATGATGATGGAAATCATGGTGAATGGGTTCCCATCCGCAGCCGTTGTAGAGAAGTGGGAAAGAGAGAGTCGTGGAGGAGAGAGTTGTGGGGAAGTGGAAAGCAAGTGACACACGTCACTTGTTTTGCTTTTTGTTTTTGTTTTTTTTTTTTTGAAAAGTGGGCCCCACAACTATGATGTGATAAATCCACACCGTTCATAAAATTTGCCCTTCAAAGTTAGGGCATGAACCAAAAAATGAGGGCCATCCAAAGCTCATGTGGGCCACATCATATGAAACAGTGGGTTAACGGTAGAACCCACCGTTTAAAAGAAACAGGATATTACATTCTACCCACCTTAACAAAATTTCGTCCTCGAAATTTATATACCTAAAAAAGGTTAGGATACTTTTCTCGAATTTCTTGTTCTCGCTTCCACGATGCTTCTTCCTCGCTGTGATGACTCCACTGTACCTTCACAAGTGGTATAACCTTCGTCCGAAGTGCTTGCTCCTTACGATCGAGAATGTGCACATGTTGCTCTTCATATGTGACATTTTCTTGAATCTCTAGCGGCTCCCATTCGATGACATGAGAATCGTCCGGCTTGTACTTTCGAAGCATGGAGACGTGAAATACATTGTGGATATTAGATAACTGAAGTGGTAGGGCCAGCTTGTATGCTACAACTCCTACTCTTTGTAGGATCTCGAAGGGTCCGATAAAACGTGGTGCGAGCTTCCCTTTCTTTCCAAAACGCATAACTCCTTTCATTGGGGAAACTTTTATGAACACACGATCTCCCACACGAAACTCTAAGTCTCTACGTCAATTATCTGCATAGCTCTTTTGGCGACTCTAGGCGGCGCGCATACGTTCCCGAATGATGTCAATCTTCTTGGAAGTCTCTTGAATAAGTTCTGGTCCCAACAATGCCTTTTCTCCTACTTCAGTCCAACAGTTTGGTGATCTGCAAAGTCTTCCGTATAAAGCTTCAAATGATGCCATACCAATACTGGCTTGGTAGCTATTATTATATGCAAATTCCACCAGCGGCAGATGATCGTCCCAATTGCCCTTGAAGTCGAGAATGCAACTGCGTAACATATCTTCTAAAATCTGATTCGTCCTTTCTGTTTGTCCATCAGTCTGCGGGTGAAATGCTGTGCTGTAATCGAGAGTTGTTCCCAAAGCTTCCTGTAGACTTGCCCAAAAACGTGATTTAAACCTGGGTCTCGGTCGGAGATGATGTATACTGGAGTACCATGAAGTCGGACGATTTATTTAATATAAATTTTACTCAATTCCATTGCAGATGTAGAAATCTTTGATACCATAGTAGGAGCAGACTTGATTCTTTAGAAGGGGAGGGTTGACTTGATTCTTTAGAAGGGGACAATTTCTTTAATATAAATTTTACTCAACTCTACTGCAGATGTAGAAATCTTTGATACCATGGATACTGGAGTACCATGAAGTTGGACGATTTCTTTAATATAAATTTTACTCAACTCCACTGCAGATGTAGAAATCTTTGATACCATGGTAGGAGCAGACTTTCATACCTTGGTAGGTTAGATGATACCATGGTCGGAGACTTGTGAAGGTTGACTTTAGAAGGGGAGGGTTGACTTGATTGGTAGGAGCAGACTTGATTCTTTACCAATATTGTAACAATCATGTGCTTTAGAAGGGGAGGGTTAGTCATTCTAAATGCAATATTTTTTCCTTGAGCTAAAGACTTTTCTTTCAATAGCGATCGCGGTTCTCAGGTTTCTTTGTAGTGCAATAATCAACTATTAAAATTAAAAATAAAGGCTAGAATAATCAACGATGACATAAAAATGCGGAGAAAAAGAATAAAAGATAAATACCTACGATCACCTGTGTGGACAAACAATCAAGGTGGATGGTCATCAAGACGTGACCAGTGTGATCTTTCAAGTATGGATTTGATTAATTGAAATATAACAATGGTTGGTAGTGGATATTTAAATTACTTTTAGGCATACTATATATAGTGATGGCGCTGGACAACAGTGATTTAAGCTATACTAAACTCTAGACTTTCTACAATGGGGCTAGAAAGAAATAGGGGAACTAAAGCTAAAACTAAGATAAAACAACATTGCGCTGTGAGAGGGGTTGTGTGATTGCTCGATTAGTGACTTTAGCTCTTCGTCGAGTGCTCTTTATATTGAATAGGAAGGGCGGTGATCGCGTGTAAGTTTTTGCATTATGAAAGATTTGGATAATTGGTCATCTAAATCTTCTTTAATTTTCATGTGAGCATAGTCAATCGTATCATGCCACGTGTGCAAGAGATCATAAGACCCCTTACCATTTCGGAATATTCGTAAGAAGCTTTGCTAGAGTCTTGATGTGATTGAACTTTTTCCTTTTACTAAGTTTTTTTTTTTGTAGGACTAGCATTTAATGTCTATAGAAAGACTTGCTTTAATGTGACTCTTTACAGAGTTATACTCTTGATAATACACTAGCATTTAAAGCTCCCAAATGTGCAGGTCTCTAACTCTTCCTCTGGGAGTCCTTTAGAACCATGTGTGACATAACTGGAATGTGGCACCTTCTGAACCATTCGATTTGGCCGTGATCGATCATGTGTAAATATGTTTAATAACATTATTTTTTGCCCCATAGCTTGCTCCTAGTTGTATGAATGAATGAACGGTTCAAATCGAAAATAGGTAACCCCATGTGCCATTTAAAAGGTTCGCGGACATTGCAATTATTATGGCATCGACTGATGCACTTCATTAATGCAATAATGTGTTGCAACAAGCAAGGAATAATGCTAATTCCAAACACGCTATCTTAAAGAGCCAAATCATAGCAAACATGCCAATATGGTGCATATGGGTGAGAGATCCGAACATGTAACAATAGGGTTCTAAGCAAAGATTTAATGTCCCCAAAGAAAGGTTGGTCTAGTCCTCAGGTGGGCTACGTGTGTACTTTGGTTGAAGGTCATTTGTGATTTGCATTGAAACCATCCATTTTTATAATACGAGTGCAGCCCACCTGAAGAGTAGAGTATCGTGGTATCATTGTCATATATGTTAGAGGTGCGCTCATATGGTACCTGCGATGGTACTCAGATTCTATGGGGCCCATGTTTACTATGCATCCGATCTACCCCGTCCATAATGTTCTACCTCTCATGCTCACCATAGAAGCCAAAAATGAGATCTATTTGAAAATTAGGTAGGCAATCTGGTGATAAAGCTAGTTGTGGAGAAAGCCTACGATAGTTTGGAATGGTCTTTCATCAAGAAGATCTTGTGGAAGTTTGGGTTTAATGACAGGTGGATTAGCTCGATTTTAAATTGTTGGAAGGAATGCTGGTATTTTGTTCTTGTTAATGGAAAACCTGTAGAATTCTTCGAATCAAGTAAAGGGATTATGTAAGGAGATCCAATTTTTCCTGCGAATTTAGCAATATACATGCTTGATCATCATCTTTCATTATTTCCTCCACATCTAATAGCTTGTAAACAAGCCTATTAAAGTTATTGATGTGGGCCTTAACGTCAGCCTCATCCGCCATCTTCAAATTGAATAACTGTAACTTTCGATACAAACGATTTTTAAGAGACTTTTTCGCATAGATGTTCTCTAATTTCGCTCATATATCCGTTGTTGTCTTCTCTCTCATAACATTATAGAGAACCTCATCCGTTAGACATAACTGGATGCAAATATTTGCTTTCTTATCTAACTTATTCCATTTTTCTTGTGACAGATTTCGGTTGCTTTATAAGGAGAGCTTTTTGAGCCATCGAATCCCACATCACATCAATTCACTCCTCACCAACAATTTAGATTAAGTAGACTAGAAGTGAAATGTGAGATGTCTAATCATCTCTTTAACTAACTAAGAGTGATGGGTCTTGGCAAACAACCACTTGCTTTAAAAGCTCAAGTCATTAGAGGATGATAACTCAGGTGGAGGGATACTCAGCAACTCACACCATAAATGCCCCCTGTGGGAGAATATATTAGAGAGGTATAGAATATATTAGGGAGGCATATTTATTGCTCTGGAGATTCAAGCACACGACCTTCCGCTCTAATACTATATTAAACAATTACTTGTTCTAAAAGCTCAAGCCGTTGGAGGATGGTGTATCAATGTATATCAAGAGACTTTAGCGGGTCTATCACTTCATCCCTCGTATCTTCTGGCATACTGCAATTTATCTCAATTTCTAGTTGAAATATTTCATTTTTTATACATTTCTATTGTATTTTCTTTTTCTTAAATCTTTACAATAATTATTTCATCCATTTTGATCAATGTCAAGCACTTCCATGGTCATGATGGCAATAGAGTTTTTTAAGTTTTGTCTTTCTAAAACTAAATAATTTTTGAAATATCTCGAAATCCCATGAAGTAGAGGCTATTTGTAATTATAGGTGGATGAGGGTGCCTATCCTATTCTTTCTTTTGTAACTAGGCTTTTACTCAAGACTATCAATAGTAAACTAAAAGGGAGTTACTTAAATCAGAAAATCTTCATTTTCCTAATACATTATGAGCCTAGAATATCTAGTTAATAATAGATTTCCATATCATTAACTAGGAATTACTTCAAGTCTAAATCATACCATTCCTTAGTTAACATCACCCACCAAAGAAATCAGTAGCGTAAGAGAAAGCTCGCGGCCCACTAATACGAGCATCCGCATTAGGTTCATGTCCTTTTTCATGTCCATGTGTGGCCCACCTAGCAGTCGAACAGTCTCAGGTTAGGTTAAAACAATCTACACTGTTGATCCCACCTGAATACACAGCTGGGATGTCCCACGCAAACGCTGGATTGGCACTTGTAGTTTCAAGTGGGGCTACCAAACCTTTATTTCACTATGGTACTTGTACAACAGTAAAAGTACAAAGGTGGATGCATCAATAGAAGGAGCGTTTGAAAGGACGAAGCTCTTTGCCGTACGAGCAGGTGAATGGTAATGGACATCCAACAAGAAATTCAAATCATAAACGGGAGATTTGATAAAAATACATTCATCTCCGACTAGTTTAAGAAAATAAGAAGAAAATGGAGGAATTTCATCCTTCGTCCTAAAAAGACGCGTTCTACTGAAAGAATACATTTCTAAAGAGATTTTAGTTTGGTTTTTAAGAGTCCGAACATCCCTAAGCACACACGACGTGTGCAATACGGCTATATACGCGCCACACATGTGCCAGCAGGACACCTAAGTGCAAGATCGAATCCAATCCGTAGGTTGGTTCGACCCTTTTACATGTTTTCCCAAAAATAAATTCGGTCGACTCTACATCTGGGCCCCAATATTAGAAACAGGTGGCTCGATTTGAAAACTTCAGCTAAGTTTTACAGAGCCTTACATGCATTTTAAAACTGTGGCCTTTCTGACAGACGGATTGGATCTTGGACCTATCATGTCATGCTGGCACGTGTGTGGCGTGTGTATGAGCTTTATTAAACGCGCGTGTGTGCTTGGAAAAGGGTAGTTTCAGGTTTTGAATTGGTTTTGCATTTTTATGCGAGCACAATTTTATTTTTTATTTTATCTTTTCACATTTTTTTTACCAGCAAGATCACACTTGTCTGTCGTGGACACTGACGTCTGCATCATCCCGAAACTATACATCTAGAGTACATGATTTAGATACTGACCATTCATTATGTCATCTACAGATTGAACTGTTATTATTCTTCCATCATTCTTAGCTTGTGTGGAACCTGATGAACGGTCCAGATCTTATCCAAAAGATTCATATGTACAGTTTTGAGATGTAGGGAGCAGAGTATAGAGTAAGGAAACGAAGAACATGGAACCTGAGAATTTTGATTAGATTACATTTAGTTACCCAACGCAGCCCACTAATCAAGTTATTCCATTCCTTCAATCATTTAAAAACATGAAAAGAGAAAACAACACGACTCTCTACCCTAACCCTAACCCTAACCCAAACCCAATCAAGAACTGAGCCCTAAACCACTCCTTTTGCTCTGCAAACGCTGCCACCACCTTTTCTGCCCCCAGCCCCCAGTGTTCTGAAGAAAGATAGCAAAGGAAAAGACAAAAAATGCACAAACAAGAAAAGGAAGAAAAAACACGTATATTACTAAAGAAATAAAGAGGAAAGAGAGAGGAAACAAAACGCAAGAAAAAGCTCCCATCGCAGTTCATGTATCGGAATAGGAGCTGAGCTTCTCCAACCTCATCCAAAGAAAACCCAAAACACCAGCCTTTCAAACCCTACTTGGAGAGAGAGAGAGAAGAGAGAGAGAGAAGAGAGAGAGAGAGGAGAGAGAAGAGAGAGAGAGAGAGAGAGAGAGGAGAGAGAGAAGATGAATAGAGGAGTTTTGCAGAGTTCGCCGGTGCAACAGATGATGGGTGGGAACTTAAACTGGTGGAGTATTAACAACATGAGGGCACCACCTCAACAGCCATCTCCTCTCTTGCCTCCTCTTTGTCCTCAGTACACACCGCCTGCTTCTTCGCTTCCTTTGGGATCATGGCATGAAACCCAAGACCTTCCAGAGTCATGGAGTCAACTACTTATGTAAATACTATATACCCTCCTCTCTCTCTCTCTCTCTCTCTCTCTCTCTCTCTCTCTCTCTCTCTCTCTCTCTCTCTCTCTATCTCTCTCTCTCTAGTGCTCCATCTATCTATCCATCCCGAGTTTTGCTGGCTTCTTGCTTTCTTTAAAAAAAGATTTCTCTGGATTTTGATTTTTTATATCTTAACCTAGAAAATAAATCTACTTTCATGTGTTTTGATCCGAAGTCATGGAGGCAGTTGCTTAAAATTCTCTCTCTCTCTCTCTCTCTCTCTCTCTCTCTCTCTCTCTCTCTCTCTCTCTCTCTCTCTCTCTCTCTCTCTCTCCACAAAAACTCACAAAATATCAAAACATAAGCAAAAGCCAGTATGGATTTCATGATCTCTCTTTCAACACTACAAAACTCTCGGTTTTTTTTTAAAAAAAAAAATTTATAATTCTTTGGCTTTTCTGGTAATGATTTTTCTCTCTCTTTTTGCTAGTTTAGAAAGTGATTCTCTTTTGGGTTTTGATGTTTGTGTTTCAGGAGTGGATTGGTAGGTGAAGAAGAGAGGTTGAGTTTCAACCATCCGCAGGCCAAGAAAGTGGAGAATTGGGAGGATCAGGTGCTATTTCCATCATCGAGTCTTCCTATGATTGATGTGAAGCAAGAGAGCTCTGAAAGTGGTTACGCGTATGGGCACGGAAATGAAGAACTTCACGCAGTTAAGTCTCCTTGGGGGTCTCAAATTCTCCCACCTTCGCCTCCTAGGTCTTGTGTCACCACCAATATGTTGGATTTCTCTAACACCAAGGTGGAACTGAAGCATCAACAGCCGGATAATTCATCTGAGGTAAGAGATAGGTAGGTAGGTAGATAGATAGATAGAGAGAGAGAGAGAGAGAGAGAGAGAGAGAGAGAGAGAGAGAGCTAATCTTGTTGAACTTTTGGGTTAAGAAGCATAATCATAACTTCTTGGGTTTAAAGCTGTTAATTCCTTGATTAGTTCTCTATTATTGAGGGAATAGCTCGTGCTTCATGAGCTTGTATTGTCATCTCCTGAGAATTTTGTTTCGTTTGTTGAGAAAAGAATTAATGCTTCATGCATGTTATCTAATTTTAGGGATGGGTTCCTTTTGTTAGTATTCTTAGAGTTTTACATGGGTTTTTAATTTTTCATCTTTGTTTTGCTTCATGAAGTGTAACAGCACAGCAAATGGTGCAGTATTTAAAAAGGCTAGAATTCAACCCCCAGCCCAACCAGCTTTCAAGGTCTCTCTCTCTCTCTCTCTCTCGGTGATTCATGGGCCTTTTCTAATATCTCTTTCTCATTCTAATACGATCATAAACAGAAAGACAAGTCAATAGAAATTTAAAGGCCTTGAGAACAGCTATTTAAGAGGTTTAAGCCTTTTTTTTTTTTTCCTCTCCTTCTTTGCAGGTGAGGAAGGAGAAATTAGGAGATAGAATAACAGCCCTTCACCAGCTAGTATCTCCATTTGGCAAGGTAAACCACACAATACCACTTCATGTACCACCTTCCACTGAAATTTCTACAATTATTTCAGAAAACCGCAAAAGAGAATTCCCATACATGTGTGAAGGAGAGAATCAGGACCCTTTTTTTTCTCTCTCTCTCTCTCTCTTTTTTTTTTTATTGAATAATATTTTCATAGATAAAAGGTGACTGAATAAGGGTAAGGCTCTTTTGCAGACTGACACAGCCTCTGTCTTGTTAGAAGCTATTGGATACATAAGATTCCTTCAGAGTCAAATTGAGGTGATGCTTCCTTCCTTTAATTTGGTAAAAAGAGGAGCACGGATTCGAACAGGACGCACGCACTTAAAGTTGCATTTTTCTTTTCTTCTTTTCTCTTTCAAAATGTCTTTTGAGATTTAACAGCTTTACTTCTCTTGAAGTTAGCAAAGTCCATGAAGTTTGAAAATACTCCGTCTTTGGTGCAGGCCCTCAGCTCTCCGTACTTGGCCACTGGATCTGCTAACATGAGGCAGCCTGTAAGTATTAACCGTAACAAACCCCAGCCTCTCTCTCTACATGGGCTTGTGTGTACATTTATGAGTGCACATGTGTGCATTTGTACGTGTGTACGCACACGCATACAGGCATAGGTGTGCGTGTGTAGGTATATATATATATATACGCACACGTGTTCATATGTATTCTCCATACGCCCTAGAAATGTTCACATTTTAAACTCTTTCTTTCCCTCCTAGTCTTTCTTGTGAAGAACAGATGATGTTGTGTTCCTCCTTCCGGGGGTGGAAATAAAATAAAAATAAAAATAAAATCTTACCTACGTAAGAGGTGGGCCGCGTCTTAAAGATTGGGTGAAAATGGAGCTCGACCACACACATACATTGAGTCAGACCATCTGCTAACATCCATAGGATATTGTAGCCCGGCCAATGAGTGGACCATCCTGTTTTGTTGTAGATAATTGTAGTGTGGCCCACCTTCTGTGATTATATGTTCCACATAACTGACTGGTTGGAAAGAAAGGAGGTGCAAGTGGTTCATTGTTTCCTACCACCAGATTACGTGGGACACATGGGATTTTAGGGCATCATACATGGCTCCAAATACCTTTGGCCAACACATGCTTGTATGTTTGTACTTGGGTGACACTTTCAGCCGTGTCTGGGTGGACATATGGGCAAGTTCGTGTCGGTTGGAATCCTTTACGGCACTTATTGTAGGCGATCGTTAAAACACCTGAGCTTGTAGAGCCAATCGTATTGTGATGTCCATAAGTTCGTGAAGTGTGGCCCACTTGAGTTTTTGGATCAGTCTGATTTTTGAAACTTACATTGAGGTGAGCCACGCACCATGATGGACCCCATGCCCAAACCTATGGTTGGGATCCTCTCTCCATTTTTCCTTGTGGTGTGGCCTACTCGAGATGTGGATTAAGATATTTTTTGGCCTCGTGGCCTAGAACTGAGCAGTGTGTTTGATGGATGGAGAGGATGTTACTTACACAACATGGTGGCCTCACAGAGCTTAGGTGTTTCACCTGCTACATAGAACATGTGCTATAGAGGATTCCCGTCCGTTCATGTGTGGAATATGTTACGTTGCTGTATCTTCCTTTGTCGTCTATTCAAAGGTTTGTAGATCTTTGATGCATGGGCCATCCATAGTGGGACCCCCCAAAATACCAAAGATCTGGATCACTAAACCTCGGTTCCCACTTTTATAAGCAGAAAGCCCCAGCTATCACATGCACGCTCTTGTATATGGGAACCGAAATTATTTATTTATTTATTTATTTTAAAAAGAGCCAAAAAAAAGAAGAAGAAAAAAGAAGAAGAAGAAGAAGAAGAAGAAGAAGAAAAAAAAACCTACCCACTTCATTTCATCAAGCTGCTAGGGTACTTCCTACCAAAATGCCCGAGCTCCCCTCAGTTATAACATGATCTGACCGTTGATGGAGGTGGGTCTGGTTTTTCTCCTTTTCTTTTTCAACTGATATGTGTTTTTTGGGACTTGTTTTTGGAGCAATCGTGCTTTGATGTGGAGGGAAGGAAATGTTTGTTTTGTTTTGAAATTGAAATCCGTTCTCTCTGTCTCTCTTCTTATATACATATATGGTTTTATTAATAGATTAGGGTTTTCTCTGGCAAAATAAAATAAAATAAAATGCATACTTGTATATGTGTGTTTGCACACGTGTAGATTGAGTATGTGTAGGAAACTAACGGAGCAAAAAAAATTTCAGGTTCAAGGGGAGAGGAATTGTATATTCCCAGAAGACCCGGGTCAGGTATGCTTTATCGAATCCATTGACAATCATAAAAGCTTCTTTTTTTTTTTTTTTTTTTTTTTTTTTTTTTAAAGAAGCTCCAGACGTTGGAGCAATTCATTGAAAGAGAGGGGGATTACAGGGCTCTTCGGGCGGGCCGAGAGACAAAAGGATCTGACCCACCTATCATATCGAGGACTAAAAACAACTGGAAGATCTTTTAGATATCCCCCAAGACAATCATAAAAGCTTGCATGTACGAGACCTGTATTTCAAAAGCAACTCTTTCATTAACATTCCCCTCACAGACATATAGGCCCGGTTGGTTGGCTCAGGCCCGGATTTTAAAGTGGTCCGGAGGCCACTCAGTAGATTGATTGTGCCTGGCCATTGCCAGCCCTACACACAGAAGAAAGTAGAGTGGTACAATGCCTAGCTCGATGCTTTATTTATATTTTATCTCTAATAGTGGAGGCATTTTAGTTTTCAGTCCTTTAAAAGATATAAAAAGACATTTTAAATGAAATCTTAAATATTTTAAAATTTTGAAAATGAGCTGAGGTTAAAGATTTTCCATACAAATGACACCAAAAACCATAACTCTCTCACCCAAGATTGATTTCCTATCTGCCAGTGGGGTAACCTCCAAGGTTACTTTTGCAAATGAAAAGCCATATAGGTGGAACTTTCAGGTGATCCACCCCGTCTATCAGGGACCCTGCCCCATTTTCACCACCGAATGTAAAAAATCATGATCATCTAAAAGTTAGGTGTGCCACGCCATAGAAAGCAATTAGGAAAGAACAATCAACGTTAGTTTTTTATAGTTTGTATGTTTACATGTTATCCAATCTATTTATCTAATGTGACGTCTCATCATGTTGAAAGAATTATCCAAACGTCTGAATATTTCAAGACTTAATTAGGCCATACCATTTAAATTTAGAGATTTAAGTATAATTTTACAGTGGGCCACCTAAGAGTTAAACCATCCTAATTTTCAAACCAAGGCTATATAAAGTGTGATTTACCTAATGGACGGTGTAGATTTTGTGCACTTTATGTTGTCTACCCCACATTAGCGAAAGAAACCCAACAGTTGTTACATGTCCAAACCCAAGTGCACGTGTCATGATGTGATTGAGTTTTTATTCATGCGCTAGATGTTATGTCAAAAAAGTCACGCCATTTCAAACTTTATGTGGGCCATATCAGAAGAAATGAATTGCTAGGAAAAGAAAAAAACATCATTTCACTCTCTACCTTGTCTGATTTTTTGAAAGAAGATGTAAGCATTATTTCCAACCTAATGAAAACCTCAGATTGTCACCCTTTTCATATCTGCACATGGGTCTGCATGTGGAATTTAAACCATCAAAAGCAAAGGTTTGGTAATTCCACACGCCGAGTGATCCTGCCCATCCAGCACAGGGACCCAGATAGATGTGTGCAGGATCCAATCTTTTCATTTGGTTCGAATCAATGCTCAGATCCTGTGCCATTTCACTCCTCCGGTGGGCCACAGTGTACAAAGTAAACTGATGGTTAAAACTATTTTATGGCTGTCTATTTGTTCTGTACCTTGTGGCCCACCTGAGGTGTTTAAATGGCCTCATTTTTAGAAAGTTGGCGATCAATGAATCACGTGTGTTCTTTATTGGCACGTGTGCTTGCATGATTGGGCTGGTCTCCTACACTCGTGTGGATTAGCAAGCTCTCAACAGCATGATTAATTAGGATACATTAATTTAGTTTTGGAATCATTAAATGGTAAACCTATGCTAATCCACAATACTATCTTTTACTTTGATTAGCTGTTGAATGATGCTTCCATGAAGAGAAGAGGAGCCCTTGAAAAGGTGAATTTCTCTACTAATCCCACTTTAAATGGTTATTACTTGGTTTCTGATAAAATGTGGGTCCCATCAACACAACGATCATGCATGGCACGCTTCTTCCCACAGTCGGATGGCCCGCATGTAAGAGATGTGGGCCATTCATCTGGTAGTGTACACTATCAACATGCCACGAACCAAAAATCTGGGCATGCAGTACACTCATCATGTGATCATGAGCCAAAAATGTACGGTGAATTTGGTCCTTTGGATTTTTTGCTTCTAACCGTCCATTTTTTTTTTTTTTCCATACAAAGTGTGCTTTACTTGATTAGTCGGCCTATATTATTTTCGGTCGTGAATGGCCCATGCTATGAGAACCAGGCGTTCTATGGTACGTAGCTGTGATGCCCCGGGCCGACATTCTATCAAAACCCACTATTTTCAATTCAATAAACGTTTCAGTAATGCACATTTGAGCTTGATATGGCTACTTGTAGTGCTTTCAAATGCAACATATGTATCCAAAATGGGAACTGTTGGCCTGAAGATCAGGTTAGCCCTTCCATCAGATGGAGCAATGTGTCTACCCCACTTAGTGGGCCAGCTATATGACACACATACTTGCAACATTGGTAAATATTTGGAGGGCCAGCAAGTAGTCATTACATCTTTCATGCTCGTTGATTGACCGCATATTTATTCTTCGATAATGGTCAAAATTAATGGACTGGTGATCAAGTTGGATGTTTGTCGGTAATGCCAGGATGGTCAAGATGAGGTGAAGAAGGACTTGAGGAGTAGGGGTCTGTGCCTTGTTCCTGTATCATGCACTCTGCAAGTGGGGAGCGACAATGGGGCTGATTATTGGGCTCCAACGCTCGGCGGAGGGTTCCGATAAGCAGCATTGGCCCTAGGCGGTGGCACACTGGAGCTTCATGCAGTGATATAACATCATGAGCAGTCACTCTGCTAAAATTTCAAGGCTGATTGCTCATGATGATATGCACTTTGGGTCCAGAAAAATAAGTGTGCTAAAAAACTAGGTATTTCGGAGTCTATCAAGCTCCCTAATTTCAGATAAGCTTGTTTATCTAATCTTCTTTCTTCGATGATGTTATGCTACAATGATATGTTGTATATGTGATCCTAGTATTATGGTAATCCTCTTAAATTTTATTTGGAGGGTTTAGATTCCTGTGATGGCATGGTCATGAAGTGATCTACACCCTCCTGATGTATCATAGCCCAAAAATTACACTTAGAGATGATTGTAATAATTTGATTTTGGGCTTGGAATTTAGACCACAAATTGTTTTACTTTGACCATCCATTTGATAGCCATAGATCGGAAGGTTAGGATTCTTGGTCGGCGTGGTATTTAAGATATGCCTCATCTACGGTGTGCAAGGTGATTTGTATGGTCTATAGAGTTGTACATGAGTGCTCATGTTTAAACCTGATTGATCACAGTTAAATTGAATGGTTTAGAAAGTGTTACATGATTGTCATGCCACACGTAGTGTAGATAATTTTCAAAAGTAAGAGTTTGAGACGTATATATGTGGGAGCATTGCTAGAGTTATATAAAAAATAATTCTCTCGTCAAGTCTCTCTACAAGTATAAATTGTTAGAATCTTACCAAAAGTAACCTTTGTATGTGCAATAGTCCTAACGTGAGACTCTAGTAAACCTTACTGTGCATAACCGGAATAGGAAAAGGCTTCTGAGATGGCAAATGCTATTGACCGCAAGTCCCATGGTGGGAACATCATTTTGAAGCTGGACATAGAAAAGGCTTATGACAGGCTCGAATGACCTTTCATCAGCGCTGTCATGGGAAATTCGGCTTCCACCAGGATTGGATCAATATTGCGAGGCAAAGCTGGGAAGGAAGTTGGTTCTCAATTCTCATCAACGGAGTACCCTTCGGCTTCTTCCAATCCTCCAGGGGATTATGGCAAGGGGACCCTTTGTCCCCAGCCATATTCATCATTGCGGCGAAAGTCCTCTCTTGGGGCCTTAAGGATCTATTCCTATCCAGAAGATGTCTCCCCTTCAACATTCCCAAAGGATGCCCCACTATATCCCATTTGCTCTTTGCTGATGATACTATTATCTTTCTGAATGGCAGGTCCTCTTCGATTCGAGCTCTTCTCACTTTTATCCTCTCCTATGAATGAGCTTTTGGCCAGAGAGTCAACCCGTCTAAGAGCTGCTTCATCCTTCCCAACAAAGCTACTCCCACCAAAGCCAGACAAGTAGCCCGGTTAACTGGCTTTCAGCCAGGATCCCTCCCCTTCACATACTTGGGAGTTCCTCTCCACAAAGGCAGGATTCACTACATCCACATTCTCCCCCTTCTCCAAAAAATCGAGCTTCGAATTGCAGGGTCGAAAGGCAAACTCCTCAACTAGGCGGCCAAGCTAGTCCTCATTAAGCATGTCCTATCCAGCATCCCCATGCACATCCTTTCGGCCATCAACATACTTAAGAAAGCATGCAGCCACCTTGAGAGAGTCCTTGCGTCCTTCTTCTGGGGCACATCCGATGGATCTAAGAAACGTCATTGGGTTAGATGGTCTGAAATCTGCTACCCCCTCTCTGAAGGAGGACTCGGGATTCGAAGGATCAGGGACTCCATGAGAGCTTGTAGATGTAAGTTGGCCTGGAGTCTCATTCAGGGAGACTCTCTTTAGGCCAGATTCTTCGAAGCCAGATATCTTCAGAAATTCCTCACTTCAACCAGCCCATCCAGAACTATTGGATCCAGCTTATGGAAGGACATTAGAGACTCCAATTCACCATCCTCAACTCTAAATGGCTTATCGGCAAAGGGGAAGTCTCTTTTTTGGCTTCACAACTGGACTAGCAATGATCTCCTATTCCAAGCAGCTGCAGTTCCTCCTCCTCCCCAAGCCAGCACAACCCTTCTTTCAGACTTTTGGGGCCCTACAGGATCCTGGAATTTGGCTCACGTAGCTGACTTCCTCCCTGCTTCAGCTATTCGGTCCATCCTCGATAGTGGAGTCTTTATCCCAGATAGATGTGACAGGATGGTATGGACGCTGTCTCCAAACGACAAATTCTCCACCAAGTCAGCTTGGAATGCGCTGAGAAGTCAAAGACCTGAGAAGCATTGGACCCGATGGGCCTGGAATAAAATCATCCCTCCTAAGATAGCCATCCTCCTATGAAAGATTATGCATCATGCGATACCTGTTGACTCAGCCATTCAGCGCCTTGGCATCAGCTTAGCCTCAAAATGTAACTGTTGTGGGATCTCAGCTGAACACCTCCCTGCCCCTCCAACTCTTCAATCCCCTGTCCAGCTCCAACCAGGGAGTAATCCCCATCAGCATCCCATCTGCCATTCCTTGCCCTCTCACACCTCACATCAGCCCACCTTCTCCAGTCCATCTCAACACCCCCTGCAGCCCACCCCTGCCAGCCCGCTTCAGCCCCTCCTTTCTCAACTTTCTCCAGCGCCACCATCCCCTGCTCAGACCCTCAGTACCCCTCCAGCTACTAACCTTCCTACAGCAACCCCTCCCCTTTCCATCACCAATCCCGACAACTCTCGCCTTCAACCGCCTGCCAATGCTGGTCCTCAGGTTGAAGATATTGATCATCTTTTTTGCCATAGTGAAACAGCAACCTAGATTTGGGGCCACTTTGCCGTCTTATTCCAAGTCCCGCTAATTCGAAATCAATCCACTCAAGACCGCGTACTTCAATGGTCTTCTTCCGCCTCTTTCTCTTCCTACAGGAGGCTCATTCGTGGGCTCGCCTTTCCCATAATTCTTTGGGAAATCTAGCTAGGCAGAAACGTAGCTCTCTTCGACAATAGGCCCATCAACCTAACCCGGATCATTTCCAAAATATCCAAATGGATCCTGGACCTTGGCTCTCTTTTACCGAGCATCAACCTCGCTGCCTAGGAAGGCCTTACAATCCATGGTTTTTCCCAACCAGCGCCGTCCCTCAGAATCATCCGTTTGAAGATTATCAAGTGGCAAAGGCCCTGCCCCTTGGCTGAAGCTGAACGTCGATGGGTCTTCACGAGGGAATCCTGGGGCTAGTGGTGGAGGGGGTATATGCAGAGATAGTGAAGGGAATTTCATTTTTTCCTTCCACTCCTACTACGACATCCTCTCCAACATGATAGCGGAAGCTCGCGCTCTAGCTGACGGACTGAAATTCTGCAAAGAAATGGGCCTATCAACCATTGTTGTGGAAACTGATTCCAAGATCCTCTTTGATGCAGTCTCGACCCCAGATTTTTTTTGTGGATGGAAGCTTTGGTACACTCTTAAAACCATTCATCTCTTGGCTCAAACCCTCACCATCTGATTCAATCATTCCTACAGGGAAGGTAATTCCGTAGCCGATGGTCTCGCCAACGCTGCTAGCAGCGATGCTCCTGATAGATTGTTCCTTTCTCCTCACCTCCTTCCCAAGCAGGTGAGAGGGTCTCTGGTCCTTGACAAAGTAGGAATGGGTTCGCTGAGACGTTGCAACTCCAAGACAGGGATTGGATAGATGACCCCCCTCTCCCTGATTGGGCCATCCCCAATCGTAGCTGCCCGCCCCCTCGCCTGGACCATTCCCGCTTCGTTGTTTCCCCTGTCCTCATCAACCGCTGGCTTTCCTGGGCACTCCTTCGCCTTCAGTTTTTTTCTCTTCCTTTGCACTTGTAATTGCTCCATATGATAGGCGGCTCTGGTTCTTTTTGTTGGAATTGCCCGAAAGGCTATACATCTCATCTTTTTATATATACATGGTGGCCACGATCCACCTTCTTCCAAAAAAAAAAAAAAACGGAATAGCAAGAGGTGTACGTCATATCTTGTACATGTGGCATGATATAATTAATTACGCTTATGTGGAGAATTGAGGAGATTTGCATGATAACATGCAATCAATAATTTAAAAAAAAAAAAAAAAAAAAAAAAAAAAAAAAAAAACAACCTTATGCATGCCACCACCTCCCAAAATCCTGTAAAAGCAACATTTAATTAATGAAGAGCTCGAGATGACCATTAATTGAGCCAACACACAGAGTCTCTCACAGCGCAATGTTGACTATATTAGTTTGAATCTTAGGTCATCCACTTTTGTCCAACTCTACTATAGTAAGTTTGAAGTTTAGCATAGCTTAGTCTATTACGGTCCAATACCATCACTGTAATATGCTTATGAGTAGTGTAAATATACATGAATACTATCAGTGGATTCCTGATCAATCGAGTCCATACTTGAAAGATCACACCGATCACATTCTATTTGCCATTTACCTCAATCGTTTGTTCACACGGATGATCATAAGTAATTTATCTTTTATTTTCTCATTAATTGTATTGATTTTACTTCTAATTAAATTAATAAAATCGGTGACCAACCTTTATTTTTTTTTATTCTATTTATCTATTATTACATTAGTAAGAAACTTGAGGATCATGATTATTGTTGAAAGAAAAGTCATAGCTCAAGTAAAAAAGATTTCATTAGACGAACTTCCTCCTTTCAAATTGCCTAATCGCTATAATATAGGTGGTTGGACAGTCAGGTGAACCTTTATATATCTAATCTTACAATTGATTTAGCACTCAAGGTCGCAAGCGTTCAATTTATTAGAGAGTACAATTCTAACAAGCCCGACACAATCCTAATATATAACACACAAATGACTGAAAACGAGCCGTTTGTTAACACATATGGCCTTATGTCTGATTGAACAACAACATCCCCATTTGAGGAGGATGAGTTGCCACTTTTTAAAAATGGCCATGGACTGTCACAGGGGAGCGGCTTTGGTAGGTCCACCGGTATATCAAGGTCAGTGGATCCCTGACAGTGGGGCCCACTGTGATGTATGTGCCTTACATCCACGCCATCCATCTGTTTTGGCAGCTCATTTTAGGGCATAATCCAAAAAAGCAAAGCTGCATATCCAAATATCAGGTGGACCACACCATATGAACCAATACTAATTGGCCATTAAAAACTGTGGGGCAAAATTTTTTTGGATCAATCTGATACTTATGTGGACATTCATCCAGATTTTGTGACCTTATGAATAGGTTCGATGGAAAATAAACACTATGGTGCCCCATACAAGTTTTAATGGTGGGTATTCAATCAGCACACTTTTCCTGGTGTGGTCTAGTTAATATTTTTAATCTGCTTCATTTCAAGGATCATGCTCCAAAATGAGCTGTCAAAACGTATGGACGGTGTGGATTTAAGGCACATACATCATGGTGGGCCCTACCGTCAGGGATCCACCGACCTTGGTGGATCCGGGGATCCATTGAAGCTGCGCCCTATCACAGTTGACGAGCTTGCATGGACCATGGAGTCTGTTTTTTTTTTTTTTTTTTTTTCCGAGTCGGGGCAAAGCTGTAACAAACCACTTTTTTTCTTTTCTTTTCAACGGTGGATACCAATTTCTGCTGTTTCCTATGGTGTGGCCCACTTGAGTTTTGGACATACTTTATTTTTGGGCCCATGTCCTAACATGGTCGGGTAAAGCTGATGGACAGAGCGGATTTTTCACGGCATCACAGTGGGGCCCACAGGCTTGTTAAAAAAACGAAAAGAAAAAAAAAACCTCGAGTGACATGCGAGAGCACGTCACCACATCAGACCGGCTCTCCCCCCGATCGACTTCCTCTCTCCCTTCCCTTCTTCTTCGCTAAAACAGTGGTGGGTCTTGGACCCGAGACCCACCACCGTCCTCAAACCCACCATGAAAGTGGGCCTTGCCAACTGATCCGAACCGTTCGTTCGGTGGGACCAGCTTGTTCGATCCACCCAAAAAAATGGAACGTGTGTGTTGTGTAGCTCACGTCGCCGCGAAGTCGGGGGAGTGTTGACTCCCTCTCCCACTTCTTTCCTTTTCTTCGCTCAACAGCGGAATGATTCCGCAACTAATGTTATCAAGACCGTCCATTTTGCGGGAATCGAAATTTAAAAATAAATAAATGAAAATGCAACGACATGTGCTGTTGTCACACTCCGCCACAAAGCCATGAAAGCCCTTCATTCCTCTTCATTCTTATAAAACAGGAAAAAAAAAAAGAAAAGAAAAGAAAAGGGAAAAAAAAAAAAAAAGACAAGGAGATTTCATGTTGTACACAACTCCGGAAGCTCAAAGTATGAAGAGTTACAATCAAATTAAAACTTAATATAAACAGTAAAAACGGAAATAAAATGGATTTTTGACCGTCGATCGGGCAACCCACATAGCTAGGTTGGTTGTCTAAATTAGCTTCACCTACCCAAAATCATATATGGTACATCTAGCAACTCATTCTGGTTTGTGAGATACGCCTGTTGTAAGGTTCCGGCAGTGCTCCAAGCCTTTTCTAGTCTATCTTGGACATGAAAGTGTCCGCGATCAACTCTACGTAAAGATTAATTAGAAAGAAACGAGAGAAAGGGAGAGAGAAGCAGTATTAATTAAATTCAATTGAATAGTTTAGTTGATCTTTTGATATTTAAGTGGATTATTTCTGTATTACTGGCTTTGGATAGCATTAAGTCAGAGAAGTTGTTAAATTAAAATTGAGATAATTAGTTTTTTTTTTTCTTTTAATTTATTTAATACGTGTGTGTAAACAATTTGAATTATATACCAATTTCAACATATTGAATCTGATGTATAAAAAATAATAATTATAATAATAAATCTCAAGAATAATTTAATGTAAATTCATAAATTTTAAATTCAAGTCGGATATAAATCAGAAATTTTGTATAATTAATAATAATATGATTAAAATTAGACCTAGTTTAATATGATTTAATAAATCCAATTTTGTGTATATAACAATAATAATAATAGAAAATTGACCTAAGATATACTTAAAAAAAGAAAGAAGAAGAAGTAATTACTTTGGTATATTAACTTAACTACGAATTTGAAATTTTAAGAATATTGTTTATAACCGAGGTTAAAACTCTAAAAAAAGAAAATATGTATATAAAAAAATAAAATTTATTTAGTTAGTTCAAGAAAAGAATCTTTTCTCAAATTTTGAAATTTTAGATTTATTAAAATTAAATCCTAGATATTAAGTTTGATGATTAGATTTTAAAAAAATTGACTTTATGCGGTTAAAAATCAAATTAATTGTAATATTAAGTTATAATTCATTAAATTTCTTATTTAATTCAACTCATAGTATTTAAATTTAAATTTAAATCCAAATAGTATAATTAATACCTTCCGAATATGTTTTCTCTAAAATCTATAATTAAGAAGTTGAGTTCCTATAAAATAATCATATTTTATCAATATATGACTAATTAAATTAAAATTTTTTAGAGTTGTTTCATTTGAGCTTTAATCAGTTGAAATTGGAAGAGTGTTATGAGTGATCTTTTCCAATTTAAACATTTTTATATTATAATTTCTTTTTGTTCTAAGTTTTGAGAGTTTATTTTAGTTAAATCTGAATTTAGTTTCAATCTTAGAATATTGCACGTGGCCTTACTTCAATTTGGAATTTCTAGTTAACAATTTTATTTTGTTAAAAAAAATCTTTAAAATAATTTATTAGATTACAATGCTAAACCTAAATCATAATTTAATTTAATTAGATACTGGATTTAGGTTGGATTACCATCCTAAAAGTTTATATACTTCATTGATTCATAATTATTGTGATATATTTTTTTTAATTCGAATTTAAATAAAATTTTAATTTTAGTTTTGAAATTTTAATTATTAAGTTGTATTAAATTAAATATGAATTTATTATGTCAAAAATAAATTATGAATTTCTCCTAAAACCTATGATTATCTCTATTGTGAAGTTAATCATTAATTCTCATTATTTTATTTAGACTCTAAATTTAAGAAATTAAATTACCATTAATTAATAATGTATGAATTCAAGTTAATTTGATATTTTCTAAATTCCTAGGTTTAAAATACATGAAAATTTAAAAAAGTTAGATTAAAAAATTAAATCATGAAGAAATTTAATGATTTGAATAAAAAACTACACCCAATAACCTTACGCAACTAAAATTGTGTCGTATTGTAAATATAAAAATTTTAGAGACTCTTGTATATTTTTTCTAAAAAATAAGCAAACCTTAATGACCATAAATTAATTATTCTAAATATGTAAATTTTGGGTTCTTAATTTATTTTGAGGTTTTTTTACATTGTCTCTTAAGATATTTACGCTGTAATTAATCCACTTTTTCTACGCACCATTGTATAGTAGGACGAATCTTAAGGAAAATGGTGCAAAAACTTTTAGAAATTAAAATTTAATTATAATAAATACTAAATTTTATGCATAATTTGAAGATAGTGAAGAATATGTGATATAACACTATGTAGTTTGTAACTAACCTATGGTAAGTTACATATTTAATAATTCTGATTTGGATTAATGTTGGTCATTCATTTCATGTGCGTATTTATTTTTAATTAAGAATGAAGATTCAAATGCAAGTGTATTACCTTGTGAATGTCCCTAAAAATATATCTGATGCATTGTCCTATGAATGCCCTTAAAATATAAGGCGATTATGTCCCTTGGGTGAAAGACCCTAAAGATAACAAGTGGTCAATATGAGCAGTTGGATTAAGGGATAAAGGCATAATTTTGAATGAAGGGGCAACATAGTCATTTTCCTTTACAACATGTTTGCCCATGCATCTAACTGATGTCATCATCCTACCTAACTTCTCCGTTAAAGATGGAAGGTATCTATGTGGCAGGCGACATATTGTTTGCCGCCCACTACGTGGATGGTCCTTATTTTTGTAGGGGCACTATTGGAGTGATGTCTTCCCTCTGATTTACTGATAATTGCATTATTGTGGTCATAAGTACTAATGGGCCTGAGCTTATATTCAGATTTAAAGCTGAGCTTGGTTTTGGGGATTGGCTTGACTGGGTTTGACTGAGTTGAACTCGTTTTGGCTGAGTCGATTAAGGTGGTTTTTACTGTGCTCTGATCAACTTGTTGGCCTCGTGTGGAGTGTCTACGATATGATCCTATTAGGCTTGTTATGCTCACGCCACTTAATTAATGTTACAGGTGTTGTGTTGGGTTACTTTGAACAAGAGGCATCTACTATTAATTTTCATTTGGTTATTAGTTTTTAAATTTGAAATTTTAAGTTTTAATGTAATAAGACAAATAGTTTAAGGTATAGCCGTTTAAGTACTGGATGATATGATATAATGTTTCACTTAATTATATTTGAATTTAATAGCTATTTTTAAAAAAATTTAAATGTGAATAACTATATGAGATTGAATAAATACATGTACAATAATTTAATTTATTAATTTAAATAACGTGGTTAGAATTTGGATATTGAGTAACCCTACTCAATTACTCAGATTTTCGAGTTGTGACAATACTTGTGTAGATGAACTGACTTGGATGAGTCGCATCAAGCTCTTCAATCACTGGTGATGGGCGTGACTTGGACACCTGTGGAATTTTTTTCCTCGGGGAAATTTCCAAAAGCCCTTCAATGAAAAGAATAAGGACTAAAACCTTCTAATATATATATATATATATAATATTATATATATATATATATATATATATATATATATATATATATATATATATATATATATATATATATATATATATATATTTATAGGAATGTTCACTTAAGCACCTGTTCTCCCGCAAACTTGTGAGAACTTTTTTGGAACTTGTCTCCTATGATGTGAGTGTAAAATCTAAACTGTCTATATGATGCAAACCACCTTGATCCAAAACTTTGATGGGCCATGACAAAAGGAAACGGTTTCCTTGATTTGTCTCTCTCTTTTGCCATGGCCCACCAAAGTCTTGGATAACAGTAAAAGTTGGGCCTTAAGGGTTTCATAGGGTGCTACATCGCATGGAAGGTTCAAATTTTGGGCTTATACCACGGGAGATGAGTTTTGAAAAGGTTCTCACGAGTTCTCATGAGATCTGGTGCATGTGAGCATTCTACGCATTGAGAATTCATCATTCGTGATATGAGTCCAAAATTTGAACCGTCCACATGATGCAGCACCCCATGAAACCCCTAAGGCCCAACTTTTACCATGATCCAAAATTTTGGTGGGCCATGGCAAAAATGAAATAGTTTCCTCCCTTGATTTGCCTCTCTATTTTGCCATGGCCTACCAAATTTTGGATCTGAGTAAAAGTTAGGCCCTGGGGGTTTTATTGGGTGTTGCATCACAAAAACAAATTAGATTTTGTAGGTATATCGCAGGTAATGAGTTCTAAAAAAGTTCTCACAAGTTCTCATGAGAACTAGTGCAGGTGAGCATTCCTACACACACACACACACACACACACACACACACACACACACACACACACATATATATATATATACAGAGAGAGAGAGAGAGAGAGAGAGAGAGAGAGAGAGAGAGAGAGAGAGAGAGAGAGAGAGAGAGTCACACACAACTAGTTGGACCGTGCATTTTGGTTCAACTAGCTCGGCGTTTAATGAGAAATTTTTTTCTCTAATGCTAGTTAATGTTGAGAGCACGGTGTTTGCTTCATGTTAGCCTTTTAAGAGGTCATTAGAAAATGATCTCTGACTTGGGTGGGCCCCACTGTGGTGTTAATGTAAAATCCACCTTGACCATCACGTGCATCACCCCATGTTAGATCTACGAACCGAAAATCAACTTCATCCATGGTTCAAGTGGACCGCACAATTGGAAATATATAGTGTTAAAAAAAAAAAAGCTCACCTTTTAAAATAATTCCCTTCATGAGCACACTTAAATCAAGTATAGGCCTGATTTTTGAGTTCTATGCCTAGCTTTTGACGTGACATCTAATGGTTGAAATGGATTTCAGTCACTTATAATCATGAGTACTATAAAAATCAAAGGTAGATATCTCTCCCTCTATTGTGCTATTGGTGTCCTACCTAAATCAAAAGTCTGCCTGATATTTTGTCTCTAGATGTAGAAGAAGATCACGCATCTGATGGTTGTAGTGGATCTCACATGCACATCAAGTCATCATGGTGAGCCTAATAAAAATAAGGTTAGACATTCATCTTCCACCGTTAAGCTTCTTCCGGCTTATAAGAAAAAAGAGTCATATTAGGAAAAATATAAAGAGTGGCTTAAGTGCAGTCCATTGCTTATGCAACACAGTTTGTCCTTGACCATGCCACCCACCTTCATGTATGTATTGTATATCCATGTGGTCCATTGGTTTTTTTTTTTAGCTCATTTTAGAACGTTAATCCAAAAACAAAGCAATTATAAATCTCGAGTGGTCCATGCCAAATAAAAAATAGTGAAATTTGAACTTTTACCATTAAAATTTCCTAGGGCCCACCGTAATTTTTTACTTGCCAGCCAACTTATTGATAAGGTCACAAAAACCTTGAAAAAAGAAAAATAAATTTCAGCTTAATCCAAAACTTTTGGCCCACATGCAACTAGTTGGATCTACCGTCATTTGTCAATAGGGCTGTAAAATTATCAGGTTGGCTCGTGGGGCTTTTGGCCGGGCTTGTGGTAGAATACTAGACCCAAATCCTAGGTTGGGCCTAAAATTTAAGCCTGTTTAATAATCAGGTTGGGCTCAGGTGGTTTTGTTTACGATCCTGACACTTCAGCCTGGCCTGTTTAGGATTTGAGGGACATTTTTATTATCTATCGTTAATCCGTAATGGGGCACAGTACTAAACAGACAACCCAATTCTTGACTATAAAATGACTTTTTTACCCTTGTGCTCCTGAAAGATAAGGAATTGATTATCTTTACCCATGAACCCTCGGTGATTGTCGAATATTATGGGACAGAGGTGCTTATGTCTGAGGGAGAATGGTTTGGACAATTTAATTTAAGTTGCATGTATACCACGCATCATGATGGCCCATATAATTAATCAACGATATCACCTTGAGTTAACAACACTGTCGACACTACTGGACAGGGATCCATACGTGCGTGTGTCAAACTGCCGTAGTCTCAATTTCTGTGGGGGCCAAGGTGATGTGTTGTGGAAATCCAATCCGTCCAGCAGGTGAGTTTCCCTCTTTAGTCCCCAGGCCTAAAAAATCAGCCCTATCCATTGTTTTTGTGGGTAAGGGCCTGTTTGGCCGGCTGGATTAGATGGGCTTAGGTGGGATGGAATTGCATCTGGTCCTGTGCCAATTCTTGGAAAGAAAGGAAAGGTTTGAAAGCAGGTTAGATGGAATCCCATTGGATCCCATGCCAATTTCACTCAATGTTAGCAAGTTGTGTAGGTCCCACCATGATGTGTGGGCTATATCCACACCGTCCACCCATTTTTCGAGATCATTTAAGAGGATGGACCAAAAAATCAGGTAAATCTAAAGCTCAAGTGGACCCCACCATAGAAAGCAACAGGGATTGAATACTTACCATTGAAAACTTTTTTGGGCCACATAAGTTTTGGATCTTCCTCATTTTTAGGCCCATGCCATAAAATGAGGTTACAAAACAAATAAACAATCTAGATATAACACATATGTGTTATTCTCAATAGTTTCAAATGATGATGAGTACATCTTTTCAATATACCACCGGATTACAAACGAGGCAGGGAATTAAGCTTATCGCATGGTAACGGTATAAATCCCTCTCATGGGTAATATTTATGTTTTTTGAATCCTATCCATGCAACTGGCCAAACAGGCCGTATATGATATGAACAAATGGAGACATGACGCTCACTGTCGTGGACTTGTATGCACCGCACCATGTACTTTATGAATCTTGCGACCTGTTTAATGTGTACAGACCCACCTAGATGTATGGATAGCCCGGATAAAAAAAAGTTCATTCCAGAACTCGGGTGGGCCACACCAAGCAATTTTGTGGTTTTGTATATTATTATGTATTGTTCCAGATTGTGGGTCCCATCTAAGTTTTCTGTCTGATTAATTTTTTGGGCATCTCATTTTCTTGAGGGGACGTGTCCTACATGGCTGTGATGTCCGACACACATCACGGTGGGCCCTCTGTGGGTCCACATACAATGCAATGGACCCCACTGGATCATTTCACTAACAAGATGCGGGAACACACTTGTGATGTGCTGGATTCAACGCACAGCTTTACATGGCACACGTGTAAAAGATCCAGCCCATCCATCAAATGGAAGGAACCTTTAGCATGCATGGGTCCAGAAATTTTCCCCTCCTAATTTGAACATCCACCGTTGGTTATTTGTTGTAATTGTCCTTTTTTCTCACACCAGTGTGGCCCGGCCCCTTGAGTGTACTAAACCAGGCTTTAGATTATGGAATTCTCACACTACTCCTTTGTTAATGAATGGCTCAGATATTTCAAGTTAATTGGATGACGCCACGTGTACCGCGATTCACCAAGAAATTCCCACGCGAGCGAGTACACTCGTCATGCCCAGTACAAATCTATCGCCAGATTCTCTCTCAAACCGCAAAACAGCCATGGCCACGTCTCCCTCTCCCCCATCTGCTCCCTTCTCAGCTAGCCAACCATCAATCACGAGCTCGAATCCCGACGCAACCAAATCCCATTCCTACAACTACTCTTTCTTCCTCTCTCTCTTACAAACCCACAGCAAAAACGCAAAACACGTGAAATCGATCCACGCCCAAATCCTTAAAACCGGATTCGAACACAACATCAATCTCTCCACAAGGCTCCACGATTTCTACGCCTCGCAGCGGAGCTCAAGCGCTGCCCGAGCTGCTCGGTCCCTTTTCACGTGCATAGAAAAGCCGGACGTGCTTTCATGGAACCTCCTGATCAAGGCTTGCTCCAAGAACGGGCAGTTCGGGCAGTGCATGGAGCTCTATGTCGTCATGCAACGGGCAGCGTTCGAGCCGGATGGGTTCACCCTCCCTTGCGTCCTGAACGCCTGCGCCGGATTACCGTCGCTGCCCGCTGGGCAGGCGGTTCATGCCCGCGCCGTGAAATCCGGGCATGAAGGTAGTCTTTATGTGAATTCGGCATTGATTCATATGTACGCCCATTGCGGCAATGTCGATCATGCAAAGCAGGTGTTCGACGAAATGGGTGGCCGGGATTTGGTGTCGTGGAATTCAATCGTTAGCGGGTTCATGAAAGAGGATGCGTGCGAGGAGGCTCTGATGGTCTTTTCCGAGATGCGGTTCTCGGACGTCGAGCCAAACCGCACCACATTCTCAAGCGTAATTCCAGCTTGTGGCCGGCTCTCAGAGGTGCAGCTCGGGCGGGCCATTCATGGGCACGTGATTAAATCGGGTGAGGATGTTTGTGGAGATGTGTCGGTGAATTCATCTCTTGTGTTCATGTACTCCAAGTGCCATGACATGGACTCTGCAAGACGGGTCTTCGAGTCCATGCCCGAGCGGAATGCGATCTCTTGGAATTCTATTCTATCTGGCTATGTTCAAAACAATCAAGAGGGAAAAGCTTGGGAATTGTTTAAGCAAATGCAAGTTGAAGGGATTGATGCAAATGAGATTACATTGACTACCATGATCATGGCCTCAAATGGCCTGATAGAGGGGAGAATGATGCATGGTTATGTAATCAAAATGGGATTGATGGAGGAAGAGATTGTAGGAGCTGCTCTTATAGACATGTATGGAAATTTTGGGAGTTTGAGAGATGCTAGGAGTGTTTTTGATGAAATTCCAAGAACTGAAATGGGATCTTGGAATTCCATGATTTGGGGCTATGTGAGAAATGGGCAGCCTAGAGAAGCTCTCAATATCTTCCCCTTGTTGAGGGAGATTGGACTGAAACCAAATTCAATCACACTAGTAGGAGTCTTGAGTGCCTGTGCAAATCTCGGATTACTGCAACAAGGGCACACTGTCCATGATTACATCGTCGAGAGCAGGACCAAGGTGAATTTGATTGTGGGTACTGCATTGATTGACATGTATGCCAAGTGTGGGGCAGTGGAGATGGCTAGGGAAATTTTTGAGGGGATGAAGGAGAAGGATCTGGTGACATGGAGTGTGATGATATCTGGCCATGGCTTGAATGGACAGGCGAAAGAAGCCATTGATCTGTTCCATCGAATGGTGGCTGATGGATTCCAGCCTGATAATGTTACCTTCACCTCGGTTCTATCTGCTTGTAGCCATGCCGGTCTGGTGCAAGAGGGGTGGGACTATTTCAATAAAATGACCCATGTTTACAACCTCACACCAAAGAGCGAGCAGTACGCTTGCATGGTCGATCTATTGGGACGAGCGGGCCGTCTTCACGAGGCCCTTTCCTTCATTGAGGAGATGCCGATTGAACCCGGAATCTCCGTGTGGGGTGCATTGTTGGGTGCATGTCGAATTCACAAAAACACAGAACTAGGAGCTTATGCAGCAGAGAAGCTTTTCAAATTGGATCCGAAAGATGCAGGTTACTATGTGTTGCTTTCGAATCTCTATACATCTGCAGGCCGATGGGAGGACGGGACCCGAGTGCGGGAACTGATGAAAACCAGAGGCCTCCAGAAGCCACCTGGTTGTAGCTGGGTTGGTCTGAATGGCAGGGTTCATGAATTCTACGTGGGCGACAGATCACACCCTCAATCTGCTGTGATATATGAGAAGTTGGAAGAGTTGGGGTGGAAAATGAAAGAACTTGGCTACGTTGCCGACACAAACTTAGTGCTACATGATGTGGAGGAAGAGGTGAAGGAAGATAGACTTAGTAGCCACAGTGAGAGGCTAGCCATCGCCTTTGGATTGATCAACATAGGGCCCGGTGAGCCAATCAGAGTGACCAAGAACTTGCGCGTGTGTGCGGATTGCCACCATGTTACGAAGCTTATCTCGAAGATCACTGGACGGAAGATCGTTGTGAGAGATGCGCATCGATTTCATCATTTTGAGGAAGGTGAGTGTTCTTGTGGGGATTATTGGTGATGAATTCCAGATGTTGGATTGATCATCTTTTCTAAAATTATCTCTAATTCTGTATGATTTGTGATTCGTTTATTAAAACCAACCAGATTGACCATCTGAATTCAGGGTGGCTCTTTTCGGATTAGCGACAGGTTAGCAGTATATCATGTTATGGAGTGGGACTCAAGGAGTTTCCACATTAGTTCGTTGAGGTGTCTACACAGGCCTGCGGTCCTCTTTTATATTCTATTGAGAGTTTGGATTGCTCCACCTAAGTAGAATGAAAAGAAATTCAAAGGGGGAGTCAGAAGCTTCGCTTCCGGTAGCTTGCTGACTCTCTTAGCTAGAAGAAGGATCAGATTATGTAGCTTCAGTTGTGTTGGGATGGTTGAAAGAGGAATCCGGATTGCGGAAGTCGATTGGGTGGTGATCCAACGCCTCTCCGCTAGCTAAGTGATATATATGTTTTATATCCACCTGTCTATCTGTTTTGCCAGCTCATTTTGTGGCATGGCCTAAAAAATGAAGCAGATCGGAAGCTCAAGAGGATCAAGCTACAAGATAAATGTTGGTGGAAGCCTTCCTAGGGCCCATGTAATGTTTATTTTCCAGCGAACGTATTGATAAGGGCATACAACCTGAATGAAGAGAAAACGCAAATATGAGCTTGATCCAAAACTTTTGTGGCTTCTCGAAAGTTTTTAATGGTGGGCATTCAATCATCATTATTTCTTGTGGTGTGGTCCACATGAGCTTTTGATTTGCTTTGTAGTTGGGCTCATGCACTAAAATGAGCTAGAAAAATGGAGGGATGATATGGATAAAACACAAAGATCATGGTCGGCCACAAGGGTCAAAACTCAATCCACTTTCTGGATTGCCAGGTGACCCAACACCACATGGCTTGGGACTGTGGGGGCCACTGTGATGCATGTGTTCGAGGCTGGCCGTGCCGTTTTGCCAACTAATTTTAGGGCATGAGCCCAAATTGGATCATACCTAAAGCCCAAGCCGATCACACTACAGTAAATGTTGGGGATTGAATGCCTGGTGTTGAAAACTTATTAGAATATATAAAGGTTTTGGATCATACTAATATTTGTGTTTTACTTCATCCAAACCAATAAACATCACTTGAGCCCCATAAAGGTTTCAACAGTGACCTGATCATCTCCATTGTTTCCTATGTTGTAGTCCACATGAGCTTTGGATATGCCTCAATTTTGGACTTATGCTCTAAAATGAGCTGGCAAATGGATGAATGATGTGGATAAAACACATACGTCATAGAGCCTTGTTCCTGTCAACACCGGGCTTTGTTGAGTCTGAGCTCAATATAACAAGCCTAGCTCTCTCTACTTGAGGTTGCAGGATTTGATTAGATAATAGTGACGTTGAGAGATGGGTTGATCTAGTAAATACTTTACTCGATACCTTTCAAACATGCTTTGTGTGGGCCTCATTCTGACAGCCTACTCTGACCAATCAAATCCCACCATGTATGAAGGAGCTTCCACATCCCCTTCTAACATTCCTTGCATCAACCATCTTTAACTCCCAAACCTCGCCACAAGCCAACACAGCCGAGCAACATGGTGTTGGGCCATCACGCAATCTGTGTTCGGGCCAGAGGCACCTCTTCCAAAGGGTCTCAATGTAGCGCGCTCGGCCCAGAGGCTCCCCTTTCATTCATTCGATTGAGTGCAAGATGGTAGCGATCGTTTCTACGGTCTTCACAGGCAAGGGTCTTGATGTAGCACAATCAGCCGAATTGTAGCTTCGACATCGGTGAAGCTCATCGGAGATGGATTCCTTAGTGACCCCTCCAGTGCTATTGGTCGGTGTTGGGAAAGCTGTGTGAGCCCCCACCATAATGTATGTGTTTTATTAATAATGTCCATCTGTTTTGCCAGTTCATTCCATGGCATAAGCCAAAAAATGGGGATGCAAATCTCAGGTAGGCCACACCAGCAGAAAGAAAGATTGGTGATTGAATGCCCATCATTAAAAACTCCCCAGGACAAAGGTTTTTGGATCGAGTTAATATTTATGTTTTCCTTTTATCCAGTTATTTGAGTCAAATGGTTGGATGGCAAAAAAACATCATAGTAGTTTTAGGTAGTTTTTAACGGTGTGTGTTCAATTATCATTGTCTTTTGTGGTGTGGTCTACCCGAGACATAGAATTGCCTCATTTATTGCAGCATGCCCGAAAATGAGTGTAAAAAAATGAATGGACGGAGCAGATAATACGCATCGTGGTGGGCCCCATAGAGCTGATTCCAACCAGTACCGAGTTGTCTGCCGAATCGGAGTCCAAAACTGAAAAAAGAATACCGTAACAGGGATCATATTGTCCACGTGGACAGTTTAGATCATTTTTAGATGCGATCACGTGGGCCATCAGAAAGAAATTTGAGCTTCAAGTGCGATGGACGGTGGGAGTTTTGGGTTCATGAACCGGTCTTAGTTCACCGCCGCTCATCAGTTGACACATGGCAGTAGGGATGCAGCCGTTTGGCGATCTAGATCCACGGATGCAGCCGTTTGACGATCTGGATTCACCAACCGTAGATCCGTATATGATCTGGCGGTCGGTATGACCGACATGAACTAGAGACATAGAAACATATCCCTTTTGCATCTTCACATCCACCGGATTGATGGTCCACCGATCAGATATCTGAGATGTCTTGATCGATTTGATCATATCCATATTTTCATTGCTAGTCGCAGCTAATGAACGATTCCGATCTACATCTGCTCTTGACATGAGTGCGGTGCACCGTAGAGGGCCACATTTTTAGGTACTCCCGCAGCACACTTACCTCTCCTTTCGTGGCTGCATCCCCGCCAAACGAAGCTGAGTACCTCGGAATTCACCTCTCCTTTCAGCCCCTTGTAAGCTTGAAGCTTTCCCAACTGCCATTTCCCACCCACTTTTCTGACTGCAAAAGCTCAATCCCACCTTATTTTAGCAAAATACCACCTCATTACCGTCGTTGCCGAAGCTCCTCTTCTTACACCTGCTCTCAATCTCTTCTCCGCAAGAGATTTCAGATGGAAATCAGCGCCTCTCCTCTCCATATGCGCATTCAATCCCCACCTCTCGATTCTCGATTTTCTCCAATCTCAGACGGTTTGTCGTTCGGATCTCGTTTTGCTCCTTTGAAGCTAGGGTTTAGATCCAGGCACCGCGTTTCAATGGCGGATTCGGTGTCGAGTGGTGAAAGCTACGGTCCTAGTTCTTTGGTGAACGAGCGGCGGTTTTTGTCGACGGAGAGTGAGGTTTCTGTCAGGCCTGTTTATAACCCCACGCCTCCGGACCGGAATCTACGAACTCCTCACAGCGGGTGAGGAAAATTTGATTTTTTTTTTGCTTCCTGTGATTAGAATTTTCTTGAATCCGAACCACCCCCCCCCCCCCCCCCCCCCCCCCGGTAGAAGTGCTTGTTCTGCATGTGTTGATGGATGGGGTCCACATGCATCAGCGGTCGCATGGACTTTCTGTACTCTGAATGGCGCATTTGCAAGTACTCGTGGTGAACAGATGATCTTGACCATCCAGTTTAGTTTGAATATGGACCACTCACTTATGTTTTTGACTGCCATTGAATTTTGCCAATCTCTTGGTAGTAATTCTTTGATGATGGCCCCATCCAGGTCTGTTCCCGCCTGTTGGACGGTCTTGATCATGGGACTGCAACTGCATGTAGACTCCGAGTAATGAGCCTGGCGCAAAAATCTGGGCCGTCCATTTATCAGGCCAGTCACATGTGTGCTTCATATGTGGACCATTGACGATTATTTTTTGAAGCGGGCCACTGTACATGTATAAGTGTGACTCACCTGATGAGTTGATTTGCCTGATAGTTGGACAAGAAATGTAAACCGTCCATATGCATGCACAGAGACTGTACATGTGGCATGCATGTGCATCAATCCAACCTGTCCATTTCACAGCTCCAACGTAGTTTTTTTTAGGTGGGCCAACAGATGAATATCAGGTTATCTGTAAAATCCTAGTATCTGATTAGTGGTGATTTGTTGTTGAATTTGGACTCTAGACCATTTTCCTTCCTCCATTTGATGGTCACTGATTGGACCTTCTAGATTATCCTTTCATGGTGATTATTGGTTTGTAACCAATCCACAATGGGCATCAGGATTTGGGTGGTTCGGATTAAACTAAAAGAATGCCTTTTGTGCAATGTCTGTGTGAATGAAGATGGGATCATCACACTCTGGCAGTGTGTCAAATAATCTGCTTTTGGACCAGGCAATCACAAGGTGGGTACCACCTGCATATATCAGATGTCGGTGTCACACACAAGTGCTAGGTTGGCATGTGTGTTGGCACAAAGGTGTAAGTGTGGTCTTAGCAGTTAGTAAAGCTCTTTTTGCAGCGTTTTCCATTTCTCTTTGTTTTCTCTAGGGTCCTTGCTTTGTTTAGGGTTTGGGTACCTTGAGTTTAGGGCTGTCTATTTCTCTGTTTGGGCTGTTTTTTGGTTTGGGGCGTTTGCCCCAGCCTTCTCCTCTCCCCTCTTCCGTTTCTTTTCTTTCTTTGGGCCTTGCCTTGTTTCTTTGTTGTCTTTTTGTTCTCTTGTAGTTTTGTGGTTTCGGCTTTTTAATAAATTTTCTTATCTCTCTCAAAAAAAAAAAAAAAAGATAAAGAAAAAAGAAGATTATCCAATGATATACATGCATAAATTCATAGACAAGAATAGAGTTTAAATGGATTTTCATTGATTAAGGCTTGTTTCCTGAGAGCAGTTCTTGCTCCTACAATTCTTGAAGGTTTTTGCACGCATGGCGATGCACATGCAACAATGATCAGATGATCTAAACCATCTGCTAGGCGCTATTGTGGATGGACCATGATGCAAGTATTCATGCTAACCATTGATTGGTGTTGAATGAGGAGCATAGTCCATTCTTTCAAGTGTCCGTTTGAATGTCACTGATGATTGATGGGGATTTTCTCCTCATTCATCGAACCAGTTTCGATATCATCATCAATAATTGTCGGGATTTTTCACCCCTGGTCGCTGGACAGTTTTTTTCCTGTTTCAATATCATCGAAGGACCTTAGATGATATCGAAGGCTGTCATCGAGAGACCTTCGATGACATCGATAATTGTCGGAAATTTTCACCCCTGGTCGCTAGACAGTTTTGGTCCTGTTTCGATATCATCGAAGGACCTTAGATGATATCGAATGCTGTCATCGAGAGACCTTCGATATCATCGAAGAGTTACACAGATGCGATTGCGGAAACGCAGATTCTGCGGAAATTGTTTCCTATTTTGATTATACCTCTTTCTATTCTTATATAAAGGGGTGTATGCGGGATTGGGGTGTATTCTAGGGTATTCTAAGGTTTCCTAAAGGTTTTCTAGTAGGGCTTAGGGCTATTAAAGGTGTGAGAGAGAGAGGAAGCTTGTGGAAGGGAGGCTATGCTCGTAGAGGTGATATACCATATCTCAGCACTTCCACGTCCTCGTAATCGGTGAGATCTCTCTGTTTTCTTTGTTTTTCTTATTGTTTATCCACTCCCGCATGAGTGAAGAAGGTTGTAACGTTCTACTTCATAGTGGGTTGTTGATCTGGACGAGGTCCCGTGGTTTTTACATCTTTAAGGGTTTTCCACTTAAAAATCTCTTGTGTTGCGTGGTTTATGCTTTGATTTATTTCATTGCATTATTATTTCATGATTCTGGTTTGTTTTGGGAGGCTAGATCCTAAGGTTTTGTGCAAGGCCCCCAACAATGAATGTTTAGAATCATCTCTTCCCATGATTTTTTGACCGTGACCTGTTCACAGCAGTGCCCACAGGGAGGGCATTTCTGGTCATTGGACTGTCATTGCCTGTGCCCCTATCTTGATAGCTTAACATGCTCCCATAGGATGAACTCACCTTTATATATGAGCAAATTACCTTTTATTATATGATGGGTATGGTGGATCGTACTCATTCACCTGTCCACGACACGTGGCATGCATGTAGTTTTATCAAGACAAACACTTTCTGGACCGCACAATTGTGGGCTTGCCAAAAAATCACACCAATCAAATGGTCCAGATTTTTATTTATTTATTCCTGTTGAATCCAGACCATTGATCCATTTGATGGCAATTAATCAAATGATTAAAAATGGCACATCGATTTGACTTTTGGATTTCACCATCTCTACACTGGTGCCTACAATTTAAATGGTCTTGATGCATGACACATGATTTAATGCTAGCACGCACCGTGGAGATTATGAAAGAGTTCATAAAATAATTCAATTAACAAAAGGTGCTAATCCACTAAGTAATTAAGAGTAAACAATAGGAAATAAAATCTTATGTAACCTCAACCACATGCCCGTATGCTAAGAAATCATATAAATCAATTAAAACTAGGACCGATGGAATGATAGAACTTCTAATTTAGCATAGGCACGTTCTACACTCAAGGGACAAATTTGTATGTTTTATGATTATGGTTAGGAATGAGAAAATCTGAAATTTGAAAAATTAGGGTTCATAGAAATTGGGGATTTTGTAGGTTTTTTTTTTTTTTTTTTTTTTTTTTTTTTTTTTTTTTTTTTTAAATAAAAATAAAAATGGGGAAAATAAAAATTGAAGATCAAGGGTTTTGAGGGTTGTAATGAAAGGAAAAAAAGGAAGACAAGAGAAGAAGAAGGAGAATACCTTTTGAAGGAGAGAGAGGAAGGATGTAAGAAGAAGAATACCTTGGGGAATCCACCACCAAATAAGCTTCTACCTTTCCACAATTTAATTGGAAGGGAGGTTTTTATTTATTTATTTTTAAGAGAAAATAATGAGAAAAATTTCTTCACACAAGAGAGGTTCTCTCTTTTTTCTTTCTTCTCAATAACACCACTAGGTTGGAACTCCACCCCTCTGTGCTTTTATAATTAAAAAATTGGAATTAAAATCCAGCATAATTACAATTATGCCACTCACTTAATTGAAGTGGCCCATTATCTAAAATAAGACAACTAAAACATTCATTATCAATCTTAACCATCAAATAACTCCTAAAAATAACAAAAAAAAAAAAAGCAATATCATAGTACAAGGGGCCCAGATTTGAAAGATCTGGTGGCCCAAGGGCCTGATTGACAAGATCCAACGGTCGGATTGACATAAAATATAAATCGTACAACTAAAATGATCTCCTAAGTAGCCCACATGCATCATCCCAAGGTGAGGTCTTTCCGATGCATGTCCAATGCATGTGGGGTCTTCGAAATGGCCCGACGGGCCTCGTTTGGAACTCGTCTCCCATCCACAAAGAAAGCTACGCTGATGTGAGTGGTTGTCTCCATCTTTGGTATACCCGAGTAGGTCCTCTGATGTCTCCATCAGGTCTTCATTGATGTACATGCATGCCTTGTGCATTCTGGATGCGTGCATGAGCATGGTTGAACATACACTGCAGGAGGATCATGCGACTCTTTTGCTTCTATGTAAATGATTTTAGCATATTCTGATACTGATTTGAGTAATAAGGTATGGTGCCCATGATGGTGGCAGTGCAAAAACTGGATTCAAGCATACATAGGAATGTCGGTACTGATTTGGAGCGTCAATAAGCTTTTTAACTTCACTAAATCAAGATGCAATTAACAATGTAGCAGTAAGGAGAAAAGAGATAGAAGAAAAAAGATAAGGTAGGAAAGTAGGTAGTTAGAGAGTCTCACCACAAGGAGAAGATAAAACTAGAGTCTCATCCTTGGAGTTTTTCCAAAGGGTCTCACTTCTAAAATTCCAATCCTAGGAGTTAGTAACCCTCCTCATTCAATCAAATAATGCACTTTATATATATATATATATATATATATATATATAGGGATGCTCATGTGCGCACTTTTGCACGTGTCATGGGCTCAAAATTTGAACGGTCCATGTGATGCGGCACCCCATGAAACCCTCAGGTACCAATTTTCACTGTGATCCAAAACTCTGGTGGGCCATAGCCATGAGAGATGCAAATCAAGGGAGGAAACTATTTTCCTTTGCCATGGCCCACTAAAGTTTTGGATCGGGGTAAAAGTTGGGCTCTTGGGGTTTCATGGGGTGCTGCATCACGTGGACTGTTTAGATTTTGGGCTTCTATCATGTGTGATGAGTTCTCAAAAAGTTCTCGTAAGAACTCGTGAGTACCAGTGCTCAGCTGAGCATTGGGCTATATATATGTTCCGGATAGCATAGCCAAGACCTATACATCTGTGGGGCTTGAGTCCAGGTCTCCCCTCTAGAAGGGGAGAGTACACTATCAGCTAAAAGAAAATAGTGCACCGCCAACTCACCTAACGAGCTGGGCCTCTTGTTTCATATGTATGGTCTATTTATAACCTATACAATTTCACAAAAATGATCCAGTCCAATTAGGACACTATTAAACAAAGCAAATCTAATTAGACTACTTGCTGCCCTATTAAATAAAGAAACTGCATTGAGGAATGTATACCCATCTACAAGCCCATTGGATGATCTAAATGTATTTGGGCCTTCCGGTTGCAGCTATGGAGCCAAAAAGGTAGTCGAAGTTGCTGCTCAGGCTCCTAGACACATTTGTTAGGCTATGGGGTCCACTCTGGCCCTCTTTTGATGGTTGGATGTAGTCCTGAATTAGCACATGTTCCTCTTACTGATTTCTCAACCAGCCGAAATATTCATAACCCCAAGTGTAGGGTTGCGATTTAGTAATAATCTCGGTAAGACCGAAATCGAATCCATAGGGACTAATCTCGTGTGTATTCTGAAAGTAATTAGAATCAGAACTAGAAGAAGATCTAAACCTAAATTAGGAAAGTGAAGGGATAATTGTGAGTTGTTGAATATAGAAACTTAAGAATTTAAAGGTGGGAACTAGTTCCAGGGATTCACTTGTAGCAATTAGGATGTTTTCTTATTTGATTCAAGGAACTCAATTGGAATTGGAGTCCTATCCTATCCAATTGGAAGTTATATCAATAAACACATATTTGAACTTCCACTGACCTAATTCTCAATGGATGGGAGTTGTAGAGATTGGAAGTGATTCCATCATCTAGCAATGCCCAGGAGACTATGGCAAACAACATGATATACTGATCCCACAACCAATCATAGGAGAATTGTGAGGGTTAGAAGAGATTTCATCACCCAGCCATGCCCAAGGGACAATGGTGAACAACAGGATTTACTAACTTCACAATCTCAAAGCAAAAAAGGAAGATACTCAAAGCTATTGCAGATCCATTGTAATTTAAGTCACAATAAACCATTAAAAACTAGAAGTATTCCTTAAATATCTAATTAGAATAAAAGAAGTTCAACTAGAACAAGAATCAAACAAGAAAAACATCTCAATCACGCTACAAGCTTTACCCCTTAGCCCTAGCTAAGGGATTTAGCCAACCATAAACATGATTGGATTCAAAACCCTAGAAGAAAGCATTAAAAACTAAGAAGAAGAAAAGAAGAAACGCTTGAGAGGCGGCTCCACTCCCTTTACTCTGCTCCTCCAAACCCTAGATATCCTAGAAAAACTTAGGAAACCCATATTTATAGGCAAAGTTCCGCAAAATTGCAAAATCGGATCAAATTTATGCAGTCTGCGTAAACTTTGCGCAAGCCGTTCGATGTCATCAAACCTCCTTCGACGACATCGAAGGTGTTTGAATCTGGAAGTCGCACCTTTTCTTCTTTTGCACCACGTAAGTTTCTGTGTCATTGAACCTTACTTCGATGTCATCGAGCGAAGCTTCGAGTCATCGAGCATGTCTTCGAGGAATTGAAAAAGTGTCCAAAACAGTTCAATGAGTTGCTTCATAATTCTTCATTAATTCGATGCCATCGAACAGACTTTGATGTCATTGAGCAACTCCTCGATGTCATCAAGAGATGCTTCGATGAATCGATAAAGGCACCCAATATGTGCAACGACCAACTTGATTTTCTTGTATAAATTCGATGTCATCGAGAGGCTTTCGATGTCATCGAACGATGGCTTCAATGTCATCGAACGGTGGTCGATGACACAGTCAATGTATTCTGCGCTTGTTCTTTCGACTTCCTTCATTCTCCACTTGGTTTTTTTGGATCTTGGGGTCTTGAAATCTTCAATGTTGGTCTCCAAAGATTCATTCTTTGCCTTGGCAATTCTTGAGCATTAAATCCATGCTTTTAACATTCTTTATAATCCAAGCACTTAAATTCACCTTGCAACACAAACATGAGTAAAGTAGGACATTAAACAATATCATGTTTATAAAACCAAGATTTAAATGGGGGATAATATGCAATATTTGACTCTCAACACAAAACCTTTGGCATTTGTTTGATTTTGGACCTCTTTGGCTACTGACGTAGGTACCATTTTGATGGAAGTACACGGAGATTTTTTGAGGGTTGGTACTTCAAGGTCTCGATTCCAGATCAAAGGCAAAGCTTTTGCTTTATGTATTCGGTGGAGAATCCAGCATTTCCACAACAACTGGGGACATTGGAAGAAGCACTTCATGGGTCTCGATTTACTGGTGTCGGGGCCCAAATTCTTGGTGCAGATGATAAGTATATTTGCCAATACTCCAAAGAATCTAAGTACTTCTGGGGAAGTAAGTATACAACCCTATCATGCATTTCTTTGTGTTTTATTTCAGTTGAGTAACCATTCTTGAGAACTTCATGAATCTGCTAATTGCTACTTGATGCTTTTAGTATCAGCATTGTTTAGTTATAAAGGTATTCTTTTTCTTTCTTCTTTTTCTTTTTCTTTTTCTTTTTCTTTTTGAGTGAAATACTTATTATTAGAACATGCTGGATTCAATTGTTAACTTTGTGAGTGTGACGTCTTTAAAATCTTCTAATCAATCACTGTTTTATGGGTTTTGTCTATTGAATTGTTAACTTGTGGTTTCTGGCATATATTTTTGAAATGACATTATCATGAAAGTTGTAATGCAAAGTTTTTCTTAAAGCAATGGAAATATTATTAAATAACAAAATTGGATTGCTTATCCATTAAGGCAATCGTTTTTTTTAAATTTTTTTTGAACATTTCCATCAAGACAATCAATGGGGGGATGGAAGGTGAGAAACAACTAAAGACAACTTGATTATTTGAAGTGGTATCTTCATTTGTGATATTAATCAAGCTATGATGTATTATTATAGGATTGTTTAACATGTTTGACAAGCTAAAGGGCTGTAATCTTATTTTCCTAGGAGTGTAATTGATCCGCTTTCTCAGTGGATCCGCTTCTTTTCTGCTTGTTTTCTTCTTTTGTTTTTCTAATACAAATCTCATGACTGTTCAAAAAAAAAAAAAAAAAACATGGCTTGCGACATGCCAATCTGACCATACATATCTGAATAAGCGGCTGAGTTTGCTTAGAGCTGAACATGAGTCGAGCTAGCTCGAAAAACTTGCTCGAATTGACTTGGTTGAGCTCAATGAACTCTACTCGCAGACTAGTTCGGGTTGATTTGAGTGCCTAAACCTGTAGCTTGGAAAAAATCGAGTCGAGTTCGAGCTGGGTCAAGCTCGAATTGACTCGACTTGAAACCAAGCTCGAACCAACTCGCTTGAATTTTATATTATATATATTATAATATATTAAAAAAATTAAAAGTTAAAAGTTAAAACCTACCCTACCCGCCCCCCACCTTTCCCCCTTCATTTTTTCGTTTTACCCTACCCAAGTGGCAGGTGGGTAGCGACCCCACCCAACCCCACCACTCGACGAGCGGCAGTGAGCGACCCTACCTCTCTCTCTCTCCTTCTCTGATTTCTTTCTCCAGAGGTATGTTTATCTATTTATGTGGTTAAGCTTGGGTTGCATCAGGTTGGGTTGGGATGGTTGGGTTAGGGTGGGCCTCATAGATCTGATGACAAGACCGTTAGTCTCTAGCTACGTCTTGTTGAGGGTAGTACCTAATCCGCGCCCTAAAACTAGGTTGCTTGACTCAAAACTCAGCTGAGTCAAGTATCAACGAAATTTCAAACTTTGTCTGAGAGTATGACCCGATCCCAAGTTGAAATTACTCACCGAGTCAGATATGAAGGCATTTATTTTAGTTATTTGATGTAATTAATCAAAATATCTTTAATTTAATTATTAAATATTGAGTTGGGTCAAGTAAAGAGTTGATCGAGTAGAGGTGAACATGAGTTCGAGTTGGGTTGTGTCGGGTTGGGTTAGGGTTGGGCTAGGATGGTTAGGGGGGTGCTTGGGTTGTGTCGGGTTGGGTTGAGCTGATTGCTTGAATTGGGAAATTCTAGAATTACTTGAATTTGATTACTTGAACTACTTGAATTGGGAAATTCTAGATTTGTTAATTGATTACTTGAATAATTGCCTATGTTAGTTGATTACTTGAATTGGGAAATTCTAGACTTTTGTAGACTTGTAGTTGATTACTTGAATTTGATTTCAACTACAAATCATATATTAAATATATGATTTGTAATTTTGTACTTCAATTAAACACAAATCAATGACATTCTTGAGAGATGAATTTAATAATCTACCTACCTATTTAAGAATTCATATTCAATAAATTGTATTCAAATCAATTATTGGTTTGATATTCTTTATATATATATGAGTTCTTAAATTTGGACAGTTTTGTAATATATCACATACCTAGTGTTGCTTACACAATTTACATGGAGTTCGAGATTTGGTGCATCAACCTAATTTGTTCTTTGAATATATGGTTCTTAACCGATTGATTGCCTCCCCTCAGTGAATAACAGATAATGGTAATGACACTCAAATAGTAGAGAATTTTTACATATATTTGGAGAATTATAGGGGAGATGTTGTTGAATTTTTGACTCGCATGTAAATTGTATGAGTATAGTATATGATATATTGCTGGATGTGATAAAAAGTGAAATTAAATTTTAAGAGACGTTAGAAAATGCTTGTTTACAAATCACAGATTATAATGACACCTTCCATCTTTACATATCTTACGCGTGTTTTCTTATTTTCATATTTAAAGATAGCTAGTGAGAATATCCCTACTACCCCTGGCGATAGTGCATTTGCCACATCCCTTCTAGTTGTTGATGTCCAAGGAGATGAGGAAAACTTGAATTCAGATACGTCTAATAAATGGAAGAAAAGATCAGTAGTTTGGGACGATTTTGAAGAGATTAATTTCAAAGAGGGTGTGAACCGTGTTACCAAGGTTAAATGTAAGCATTGCAAGTCAACTTTTGCAAAGCATTCTGGGGGATCAACTTTACATTATCACAGACATAGTATTAATTGTGTTAAGAGTCCAAAAATCCCGCGTTCAGACCAACAATTGCTCTCATTTGTCTCATATGGATGAAGCGACTTGCAAGCTACTCTCATCACTCATAAGTTTTTATTTATTTATTTATTTATTTATTACACATGCACACACACCCCCACACACTCACGCCGTAGTGGGATTTCACCACCTATGGATGCTCGAACCCTTGATCGGGTGCGCTCATCACTCTTAAGTTTGAAAAAGACAAACTGAAAGAGTGGTTTGCAAGAATAGTTATCGTTGAGGAGAAACCATTTAGGTTTATAGAGAGCAGAGTTTTTAGCGAATACAACAAATACTTGAATCCCAAATTTTAAAAGTGCTCGTGGGTCACGGCGAAAAGAAAATGCATGAACATGTATATGAATGAGAAGACAAAGATGAAATCCCTTTTGTCATCCGTTACAGTCTCACATATAAGTCTTACTTCAAACTCGTGGACAGTGTCCAACCAAAGGAGAGGGTACATGTCACTAACTGCACACTGTGGATGCACATTGGAATCTACGTAAGACAATTTTAAACTTTCATCACCTTCTTCCCCCTCATACTGGTTTGATTTTTCAAGCTGCATACACAATTGTCTTCAGGAGGGGCATCGAAAGTAGGATATCTTCAATCACGCTTGATAATACATCTGCAAACAATGTTGTAATTATTATTATTATTATTATTATTATTATTATGTTTTGCGGAGCCAATTTAAGACAACAAGGAATTTTGATTTTGGGGAAAAGGTTTTCTAGGTCAAATGTGGTGCTAACATTCTGAATCTGATTGTGCAAGAGAGGCTAAAAATAATTGACAAAATGATTGAGAACATAAGAGAGAGCATGAAGTATATAAGGGGGTCACCATTAAGACTTAGTATCTAGCATAATATACTCTAACATTTGAATGTTGGATCATAAAAACATTGAAGTTAGATGTGTGTGCGCCCGTTGGAATTCAACATATGAAATGTTGGATGGGGTAGTCGAGTTGAAACTTGCATTCCCAAAATTTGTTGTCTATGACAAAGCATATGCTTGGTTACCTAATGAAGATGATTGGAGAAGAGCTGAAGATGTTCGATTTTACTATGACTGTACAAAGATATTTTTCGAAAATAAATATCCAACAACAAATCTGTTTCTTCCAAAGCTTTGAAAGATTAAGGATGCTCTTCAGAGAAGTGTCGCAATAGGTCTAAATTATATTCAGAATATGACACTAAGCATCTAAGTGAAATTTGAAAAGTACTGGAGCGAATGTCACCTATTAATGGCTTTAGCTATTGTCCTTGATTTTCGCTGTAAAATGGGGTTGGTTAGTTACGTTTATAAGAAAATTTATTTGTTTGACAAGGCAACAATTGAAACATCTAGTGTTTATGTGGTTGTTGGAGAATTGTATTATTCTTATGTGGTTAATTCTACCATAACACAGGATACACAACTTACGCATGAACGTGGCTATAGTTTGTCTATACGTGGTGACCATTTTCTTGACGAGTACTTCTCAACCTTTGAACAAGATGAAGCAAGTCATCAAACAAACGAGTCAGGATTAGATGTATATCTCAAGGAGCTAGTCGTGAATGTCTCCAACTAAGACTTTGACGTTTTAGATTGGTGGAAGACTGGAGCTCGTGAAAGAAAATACCCTATACTATCATTGATGGCCCGAGATCTTGTATCAATTCCGATTACAACAGTGGCATCCGAGTCTGCATTCAGCACCGATAGTAGGGTGGCGTACAAGTATAGAAGCTCTCTTGCACCTAAAACAATTGAAGCGCTCATTTGTACACAAGATTGGTTGTGTCCAGTTTGGGGTGGTAGTTCATTTGATGAAGAGAATGATGAAGAGAGTCTAGACGATACTGCACCTTCATTTATTTAAATGTGGTTTTAAATTTTTAGCACTTTTTGATCTTGTTAGTTGTTATAATTCATATCTTATTCTGTAAGACTTTAATTTATGTTATTTTAGGAGTGACTTGACATTGACATTTGAATTTTGAATGTACTATAATTTATTTCTTGTAAATTATGTTGGCTTCATGACTTCGCCTAAAAATGTAATTCTCTATTAACAAAAGCCCTTGGGCGGAAATGTTGCCTGATGACCCATCCGCCGACATTTGGGATTACGATACTCAAGTCTACTTCCCAACATCTGGAAGAATGAAAATTAAATGCCGTTTGCGTGGAGATAAATTCATGAACAAAACAAACTGGCTCAGAATACACTTATCTGGTTAGGGAGGAGATGTAAAACTATGTCTCAATGCCTCGTAGGAAGCACGAATTCTCTTCCAGGCTCTCTTGGACTCAAATAAGAAAAAGTCCACCCCCTCCACACCAAATTTAACTAGCCACAAAAATTATAATAACAAGCCTATTATAGTAGAAGAAGATTCAAAAATAGAGAGAGTGCAATGAATTAGTAGGGAAGAAGGAGAAGAAGAGGAGGATGCGATATTAAAAGATTTGAAAGAATAACAATTGAAACTTGCCTTGAAGATAAGTGGGGAAGAGGCGGAGGCATCTAAATAATAATGTCCTCCAAGACAACATGACGCTTAGGTAGGGCCGAGCATGGGAAGTAAGAAGAGCCATAAAACATCAAAATTTCTCTCCAGGCTCTCCTCATTCTATAAGTTGTTGGGAACTCCTTATAGATCGGCTTATAAAGAAGGCTTGAAAAAGTTAGCTAAATATATATAGGAACATGACGGTAAAGTTTCACCATTTTCTGATTTAGAAGAAGTAAGCAAATATCTAGGAGAAGATAGCACCTCCGGATCTGCAAATATATCTCCTGTTGTCGATGAAACTAAAAATGCATCAAGTGGATGGGACGACAAAAGCGATGCTGATGGATCTGGTTTAGATGAAGGTGGTAACTCTCTTATCCGTTGGCCTTGACGGCGCTCATCATATGGACCATATTAACAAGTTGTTGATGAATATTGAGTGGGTTTAAGGTTTTGTAGTAACAAACATTCTCATGTTGTTACTTGTTAACTTTTAATAACTTGTTATGCATTGCCATTGCACCTACTTTGGTTCTAACAAATCTTGATATTATCATTTTAATGATTTTATTACGATTTTTAAAATCCAATTCGACTCAACTCGACTTGACTCGAACAACACGCTCGACCCGACTCCATCCCGGCTCGACTCGGCTCAAACTAGCGAGCTAAGCTTGGGTCATGGTGGGGTTTAGTTGAGCCAAGCTTGGCCTAGCTTGAATCGAACTCAACTTGTGTTCACCTCTAGGTTTGCTCATATGCTGGCTGTTTGAAATGTTAAAATCAACTCAGAAAATGCGATGCCCTTCTGTGATTTAGTGCTTGTGTTTATAGATCCATCATATACTTCTCTGATTTGGGCATTGCTTGTCTTGTATTTTACATTTATATTCTTCTACAATATTGGACTAGATTATTAGATTGACCTTATTTATTTATTTTTTATTTTTTTAAGATAACCAAAAATTTATTAAAAAGCAAACAAAGCAAACTACAAAGAGACAAGATGCCAGGAGGTGACCCACTGCAACCCAAGAAAATCCAGATTACATTCCTTAAGCTTGGAGACACTAGAGGCCCACTCAACAACATGCATCTTTGCCCTAAGAGAGATTCCATCCGATGACTTCCTCTCATTCTTGAAACATCTAGCATTCCTTTCTTCTCAAACAGCCCACCAAACTGCAAGCAAAGCCATTTTGCACTTGGCCTTTTTCTTCTTCCCAAGGCACATTCTGTGCCAGCCATACAAGAGATCATTAACCACTTGGGAACACCTAAAGGACTTGAAATTGGCCTAATACATCTTGCCCAAATCAACCCCACAAAGGAGTAATGCATAAAGTGATGGTTCACTATCTCCTCATCATGCTCGCATAATAGACGCATATTAAGAATCGCCATAGCCCTTTTCTGAAGATTATTGATAGTGCGATCTTTCTTCCTATTGACAAGCCACCCGAAAGGCGCAATTTTTTGAGGGACATCATAATGCCAAACAAATTTGGTATGCCCTACATCCTCATGCCTACCTTCTTCACGCACAAGGGAATAGAGTGACTTAACTGAAAATGATCTCGAATTGTCAACATTTCACATCATTCTATCGGGGTAGAAGTTGACTGGGTAGCAAAGACAAATACACTACATAAGGGACACAAATTCGTCGACTTTCTCGTTGTGAAGAAGCTGCCTACGTAGGGATCCCAATCTGCTTCCTCACCAACATGAGAGAAACAATAGGCACCACCATGGATGGGTTCAGGGCTAGCAAAAAAATTCTAGGGAAATCAACCTTCAAAGGGGAGCTCCTAATCCAAACATCGTCCCCAAAGCGGATCTTTTCACCATTCCCCAAAGCAAAGCCAACCCCTCCACAAAAACCGGCTTCACGGGGAGATTCCTTTCCATAAGGCCAATGCTATAGATAAAAGAATCTCTAGTCCACCATCTTCCTTCCCAGCACCCATATTTACTTTTGATAACTTCCTTCCAAAGGGCCTCACTTTTTGCCTCGAATCTCCAAAGCCATTTCCCGAGCAAAGTCACATTCATAGATTTTAGATCCTTTATACCTGCCCCACCATCTTCATAGGCCTTGCAAACCTCATCCTAATCCACCAAGTGAAATTTCTTCTTATCCTCCGCCCCTTGCCACAAGAAATCACATTGAAGTTTCTTAAGCTTTGCAAGCACCAGAGCCGAGCATTTAAAGACCGATATGAAATAGAGAGGGTGGTTGGAGAGGGCTGCTTTTATAAGAGTAATGCAGCCGCCAAGCGAGAGATACCGACTTTTCCATCTGGCAAGTTTCCTGTCAAATCTCTCCACCACCTTTTCCCAAAGATGAATAGCCAGTTTTCCAACACAGAGGGAGACCCATGTACGTAGCCGGAAGTGATGCTGCTACACACCCAAAAACCTCGGAAAAATGCTCCACTTCAGCCTCCTCCATCTGAGCCCTTCACATTTTTTAGAGAAGTTAACCTTAAGGCCTAAAACCGCTTCGAAGCACCGAATAATTGTTCTTAACTTATCCACCATACTAGGGTCTGCATCACAAAGAACTAGAGTATCGTCTGCGAATTGGAGATGAGATATGGGAGAGTCCATCCCCTCCACCTTGAACCCACTAATCAAGCCCTCCTCTTGCCCCTTAGCTAGCATCCTCCCTGATGCCTCCGCCACTATGATGAATAGGAAGGGAGATAACGGGCCCCCTTGGCGAAGGCCCCTAGAGTTTTTGAAAAAACCTTTTGGGTAACCATTTAGAAGAACTGAGAAGTGCGCCGAACCAACTCACTTAAGAGTCCAACTACGCCTTCTCTCCCCACAACCCACCCTCTGCAACATGTAATTTAGGAAGCCCAATCAACATGATCGTAAGCCTTCTCAATATCATGTTTGTACACTATACGTTTCACTCCCCCTCTATGTCTTAAATCAAGGCCTTTGTGAGCGATAAGAGCACTATCTAAGATTTTCCGACCTGGGACAAAGGAACTCTGATTTTCTGAGATGATACTACCTATCACACTTTGCAAACGAGATGGAAGGACTCTTTAACCATGAGACGCTTGAAAGGCAAGTAATCCAATCTTGGTCTTCTCCACTCCTCTCCTGAAAGCAACTCCTTATTGGATCAACTTCATTTAATCCTTTGGTAACTATGACCTTCTACCCTGTTTATCATCCACTTGTCACAGAAGCAGGTTGGATATAACTTTATTATGATTCCCTTTAACATTCTATTAATGCAATGCGTGGTAGGCTAAAAGATTTGATCAACCACAATTACCATTGTCAATTTTGCATAAACTTTTTCCTTGGTTTAGAGCAGGCTCTTTCCATTCCTTGTTGTCACATTCCATCTCGAGTTTCATCAATGTCAACATTTTTTTATTTTTTGTTTTATTTTGATACGCATCTATTTTAGGCTTGTAACTGGTTTGGTTTTTGTGGGCTCTAGCTTTTGTATTCTTTGAACTCTGAGTGTTAAGTGCTCATGTTTGTTAAATTCCTTCAGTTAATTCTTTGTTTATGCATAGGTAGGCATGAGCTTATATTAGGGAATACCTTCAAAGAGGTGAAAGGCTTCACCCCACCGAGAGGGGAAGTTCCTCCTCAGGTATATATCTTTCTTGTGAAGTTCAAATTTTAACTTATTTAGCATTTAAAATATGTAAATATTTGCATTTATTTGATGTTTTCTGTTTTAAATCTTTAAGGACATTATGAACTCCGATTGTTGGATCTGAAATCTTTTCAGTTCAATTTCTATAACTGCTTCCTTATTTAAAGCACACCAAACTTCTTCTCAATATTATGTAGTATACTAACATATTACCAGAAAGAAGCAGGTAGGTATTACTTGTTGCTTCAGCTTTTATTCATTCAATTCTCACATACCTAACTTCCTTGTGCTGGTTGGAATAACATGTTTTGTCCTGGTTATTTGTTGAGAGGACGCATTGATTGTAGAATATGTCTGTCTCTGTTCATGATCTTTCCAAGATAAGATTGTTGTAAAAGGTGTTCTGCATGTCCACGCAAACAAGAGCTTGGCCTAGTGAAAATTAATGACATTTGACCAAGGTATTCAAAATCGGTTACGTAACGGCTGTAACAGCCATTACATAATGATAACGGTGATAACCGTTACGCGTTACGGGGTCAAAACGGCTGTAACGACCGTTATAGAAAAAACAGGCCGTAAAGGCCCTGTAACGGTCCTGTAACAGTTTTTTCAAAAAAATAAGAAAAGGGCCGTAACGGCCGATACGGGGGGCTGTAATGACCATTACGGCCATATCATAACGGTAACGGTGGCAGCCGTTATGGCCACCGTTACTGTTTTGGAACACCTTGCATCTGACAGCAGAATAGTTATCGAATTGTATTAAGATTGGGAAAATCTTCCAATCTTGATTTGAACTTGGTTGTTGTACCTATTTTTTGCACACCCATATCATGCCATCCCTCAATAGAAGTGATTACATTGATACATTTGTTGAAGCGACGTTTTTGCTCATTTGCGCACAAACATGCAGCTCTTATATCAAATTGTAATTGATTGTGCCAAACCTAATCTCCAATTTCCTTGTGCACTTGTGTTTTGAAAATTGAACTCTGAAATCTTGTGACTAGACGGAGCTAAAATGGTTGTCGACCAGGGTGGGTTGTCTTGACATTTGTTGTCACCTCATTTTGCAAAAAGCTGGCAAAGGAATAATTGCAAAACATCGTCTTTTTTGGAATAATTGCAGAACATGCACGTGTGAAGAACTAGATACTTACGAGGTTCAAACAAAGCATGGGTATGACCTGCAATGGTCAGACCACACCTATTTAGAGCGGATACTTTTTTTTGTCTTTAATTTTTTGAGTTGATATTTTCTTGGAATCTCAGCATCTAAAGTTTCAATGCTTACCCTAGCTTCAACTGTTTCACCTTAGAGAAAAGAAGTAACATGTTAAACAGGTGAAGATGAAACAAAGATCAACCATTTCCAAAATTAATTAGTCAAAATTATCAAAAGACAACCATTTTAATAATCTAAACACGAGAAACAAATAAGCCCTCAAAATGATCACCTGAACTCCTTAACATTCGGAATCGACTCATTCCCTGTTTGGTATTAGACTATTGTCTTTCTTGATCCAGTGAGGGCTTCCACATCTCGAAGTATTATTTTGAAATATATTCTTCATGATAAACAGTTATGCAAGAAAGACATTGACAAGTACTATATTTGTTACAACCTTGATACTTCACCAGTTGACAATCGATTTGCATTTTGTCATCCCCTGAAACATTTCTATGGATGGTATTAAATTAATTGGTCATTGCTGATTGGAATTACATTCTAATTAGAAAATAAATGACTTGAGCTATCAGTAAAGTCAGTTAATCTCAACTATTTTAAGATGCAAATACAATGTGAAATTGGTCAAGCAGTGTTTTAAATCTCGACGATATATCTTGTATCTTATGAAACGCACAGGTAGTGCCGATATATCCCTCCTATTCGATCCAGTGAGCATTTTCAATTTCCGATCCATGTTTTTGTTGTAAATCATGTTAAACCAGTGTCAAATGGTTACAAATCTATGATTCTTCATGTTTTCCATGAAAAATTATAGATTTGGAACTCTGATTTTGAGATTTGGAGGAGATGGGTCAAGTTGCGGCAAATTGAGAAAAAACAAAATTTCTCAATTTTTCAAAAATCAGTTGCAATTTTTGTATCTAAACCAAGGTATCCCAAATCGGTTACGATTCGGCCGTAACGGCCGATACGTAACGGTAACGGCGGTTACCGTTACGCGATACGGGGCTGAAACGGAGAGGTGCAGAAAACGGAACCGAAACGGCCGTTACGGGGCCGTAACGGCCGTTACAAGGCATAACGGCCGTTACGAGCCCGTAACAGTTGTTACGGGCAGTAACCCTAACAGAAAAAAAAAAAAAAAAAAAAAAAAAAAATGGGAAAGAAAAGAAAAGAAAAAACCAAAAAAGAAGAAAAAAAAACCTAACCTCTTCTTCTTCTTCTTCTTCTTCTTCTTCTTCTTCTTCTTCCTCTTATTCTTCTCCGCGGCGCTGCTGCGATTCATCACGGTGCTGCTGCAGCTCCTCGCGTCGCACTGCAGCTCCTCCTCCTGCTTCTTCTTCTTCTTCTTTCCCCTCTGGTGCAACTCCGTCTCCACCCTCTTTCTTTTTCCCTCTCGTTTTCTCCTTCTCTCTCGTTTTCTCTTTCTTTCCTTCTCATTTTTTTCTTTTTATTTTTAATTTTCCCTCTCACTTCTCTCTCCCTCTGTCGCAGTCTAAAAAAAAAGGAATGGGGGCATGGCCGGACGCGGATTAGATACTGACAGGTTAGTAGCGAGTCGGCTACTAAAGTTACGTCACCAAGTTCTGTGGGCCCCACTATGATGTATGTGTTGTATCCACACCGTCCATCCATTTTGAGATATACTTTTACGGCATGAGACAAAGAATGAGGAAGATAAAAATCTGTAGTGGACCCCACCACAGAAAACAGTGGGGAGAGTGATTCCCACCGTTGAAACTATCCCAAGGCCCACCATAATTTTTATTTGAAATCCAACCCGTTCAAAAGTTAAAAAAGACATGAAATAAGGTAAAACATAGATATCAGCTTGATCTAAAACTTTCGTGCCCTTTAGAAGTTTTTAATGGTGGGCGTCACTGTCCCCACAGTTTTCTGTGCTGGGGTCCACTGGAGCTTTGGATTTAACTCATTCTTTGGATATTGCTCTAAAATGATCTCTACAAATGGATGGAAGGTGTGGATATAAAACATACATTATGGTGGGGCCCACGGAACTTGGTAACGTCACTTCGGTAGCGTGTCTCGCTACTCAAACCTGTAGGTAGCTGATCTGCGCCCTGCGTGGCTGTAAAACAGCCACGTACGTACCTTATTTAATTGGTAGTCTATAGTGTATGCCGCTTAGTACACTTGCATTATTTTTGTGCATGCGGCCCACTTTGATTTATGTGTTGTATTATATATCCATGCCACCCATCAGTTTTTCCTGATCATTTCAAGGCATAGTCCCTAAAAGGAAGCAGATCCAGATCTCAAGTGGACCGCACAGTAGGATTGAATGTCCACCGTGCACTTGCATTGTTTTTGTGCATGTGGTCCACCTTGATTTATGTGTTATATTATATATCCATGCCACCCATCAGTTTTTCTTGATCATTTCAAGGCATGGTCTCTAAAATGAAGTAGATTCGAATCTCAAGTGGACCGCACGGTAGGATTGAATGCCCACCGTTAAAAACCTATTATGACCCACTGTAATGTTTATTTACCATTGAAACTGTTGAGAAGGTTGCATGGGCATGGATCAAGGAAAACACAAGTTCGCGGCTTAAAAAAAAAAAAAAAAAATAATAATAATAATAATAATAATATAAGTTTTAATTGTGGGAATTTAATCCCTATTGTGTGGTCCACCAAAGATTTGGATTTGCCTCATTTTTTGGACCATGAGTTGGCAAAAAGGATGGACAGCATGGATATACAACAAATGCATCGAGGTGGGTCCTATGTTCAGTACGTCATTCACTAGTGGTCCACCTAAGATTTAAATCTACTTGTTTTTTAGATCATGCTTTAAAATGAGTTGGCAAAATAGATTGACGGCACGGATATACAAATACATCAAGGTGGACCCTAATTTCAAGGCCTCACCCACTAGTGGTCCACCTTAGATCTGGATCTACCTTATTTTTGGACCATGCCTTAAAATGATTTGATAAAACAGATGGATGTCATTGATATACAATACATACATCATGGTGGGCCCTATGTACATGGCCGTAAAAATTGTCCATGAGGCATACATTAAGTCAAAATTAATAAATTAAATTATGGCACTATTGTTGCCAAGTCACAATTCCAAAATTAAATTGTTTAAATGATTCTCACCGTTAATTTGCAAACACTTGTTTTTTGAAATATGATAATTGGATATTTTTCATTTATCACTGTTCAATAAATATCCACCAATCCATTAGTGAGATAAGTGTCACTAGATTGCATGAATTTAACATTGATTTAGGGCATCAAATGGTCCACCAAATCAGTTCTAAATCAACAACACTATTTACTTGAATATAATTTCAAATTTTTTCTTAAGATTTATTGGGAAAAATTATATTAATTTGTTAGATATATGAATTATATAATTGGACATAAAAGTCCCTAGATTGTATGTTGAAATATAATGTACACAAGTCACAAGGTATGTAATACACCAAACCTACAAATATGAGATATTTTGGTATTAGATTTATTCTAATTAATTCATATTGATATTATATAGTAAAATAATTAAATATAAAATATCTATAGCCAATACCAGGTTGTCTGGTTCAAAAATTAATCAGACAATCCGATACAACTTCTCACCAAAGAGTGGACCGTTACACCACCATAAACATGTTCCAATTTATAAATGAATGCATATTTGGAATGCTTAGAATATTCCGGATTTAATCCATATTTTTTCATATATTTTTGGCAAAAAAAAAAATTGCACCGTTACGGACCGTTACGCCCCCGTATCGTCGTTACGCCCCCGTATCCGTATCGGTTTTGAAGGGTACCGTTACGTCAACCGATACCGATACGGGACACCTTGATCTAAACACAAAATTAAACCTGAATGTAACTTGATCTAGTGATTCTTCTTTTGCTTTTGAATGTATTGCTTGTGTTTTCATATATATCTTCTTAGGTTTATAAATTATATGAATAGACTTAGAATATACTTCCATGAGTTCAGTTGGAAAGCACATATATTATGACCCCATACAAAGGAAACCCCTATTATGTGCACTTTTTTTTTTTTTTTTTTTTTTTTTTTTTTTTTTTTTTTTTTTTTTTTTTTGTAGTATTTGATTTCAAAGTGTGTATTGATGTCTTTTTCAACAATCCCTGAAGTTTCATTGAAACATTCGACCAATTTCCCAATGTTCCCATGTTCCCAACAACAACGATATATTACGAGATACAACCGATATATCCCATGCAATAACTGATATTTATCCGTATCCGATGGGTGCGATACATTACACGATACTGATATTTAAGACATTGTGGTCAAGCAAGCATCATATTTGGTTGCATCTTCTAGGTCCATTTTTTTTTAATGTATTTAATTATTACTGTTGTATCTTATTAGCATCCTAATTCCTAAGTTATGATACTCTCAAGAAACCTTGACCCTTGTTTATTTTGTACAGGAATTCAATAACCGTGTGTTAGAAGGGTTCCAGGTCAGCCCAATTTGGCATCAAGGATTTATTCGTGATGATGGAAGGCATGCCATTTCTTCATTACAGCAGGATCTAAATTTTGTAGTATATGTTTAGGAGTAAGTAGATAAGGTGGATATGGTTGCATTTTAAGTGGCATGATTATTTTCTGAAAATGATCATTGAAATCTTCAACGAAATAAAATTGATTGGTTCTTACTTATGCTGCTAGAAGTCTCTGCTTCCTTGGTTAGGTGCTTTTGCTACAGCTACAGCTACAACCTCACTTCTCGTGCTTGTAGTTCATCAAAATCTGAAACTGTTCTTATTTACAGCAAATCCTGCATTATGAAGTCTATTTGACGCAGACGATGGAATTTTACTCCTTGATTTTCAAGAAGTCAAACTTTCATCCTATTCAGGTGGTTGCTAAGCTTGATGAATCGTTTACCACTCACTTCTGTCACTTCATCTCTGTTCCTTGCAGCAGTAGCAAGTAGTGGGATTCTTGCTTACTCACAGGCTTTCTGCTTGCACGTAGTGCATGGCAAGATTGTTGTTTCTTGTGCTGCTGATATACTCATTTGACTGTGTCGTATTACTTTGGCTCTCTTTGATAGTACTACACTAACACTGGTAGCTTCAAGAGTTTATGAGGCATATAAAGTGCCACTTGATTTCTAAGTGATAGGTTGATCTTGAATTGCTTCCATTTGTTGCCTTAGGCAACCATTGTTGGCATGTTCTTGCACATGTGTGACCAATATGGCCTTAGAAACCTTTCTCCCACTTGTTACTTGACACCCCAAAACTATCGCACTGGATAAGCATGCCAGTTGGCATATGCGGCTGAAATTTCCAAGATTTGAGGGCGGTTTCTCGAGTTTGTGGAACAGCAAAGTCCAAAATGTTGATGGCTATATGCAGCAACTAATGAAAGCATAAGAATCAACAGAGGAAACAAAACGACCAAAAACATCCATGTAGAATGTTGAGATTTGAGAAATCTCTCCCAGCGATCCAGAGCCTAATGGCACCTCTGTCATCTCTACGGCGATTTGTCGAGCATGTACCGTGTGCACACATATTGCATTTTTGTCCAGCATATCATTATTTTCCTACTAACACTATTGCAAGGGATCACGGCATGTTTCTTATTAGAGAACTCAAGCTGCTTTATTGGATGTGTACACTTAGTGTCATATACTATTGTGGCATTATTAAGACTTCAACTCGGGTTTGTGTTGACCAGAACCCGGTTGACCCAACCCAACTTTGGAGTGGGTTGTCAAGGTCCTGGAGTTGAGTTCAGGTTGGAAAATGCCAACCCGATATGAAATCAAATTAGGTCGGGTTGAGCAAAATATGGGTCAGGTTAGTTGGTTTCAGAATAATCACATGGTTTTTGGTCGGATCGGGTTGGGTCGAGTATGGAGGAATTCAGGTTGGGTTCATGTTGTGCACCTCAGGTTGGAATTCAGGTCAGGTTGGGTTGTGGCCTCTTAAGATCAAGTTGGGCTCGGCTTGATCCTCAACCTGACGCAAACCTGCTCAAGTTTCAACCCTAGGCATTATTATTGTTTATGCTCTATTTCAGTTCCTGTCTGGTACAGGCCCTTCTTTTTTCTGTCTTACATAAATGCTTATATGGGTCTGTAATAATATCAATTAGCCTTCAAGATCAATCCAAGATTATTTAAAAAAAAGTAGGAGCCCTTCAAAAAATATTAAATAGGAGATAGAAACTACTGAAGTGAATATCAAGAGGCGATGTTTTCCTCTTTTCAGCATGAAAACCAAGCAATGCATATCACTCAAATACTTTATATTATCCCTCTGAAATTCACAGTAGATTCAGGTGATTTTTTATTTTTATTTTTGCAAAAACCATCTCCAAATGCTCTTATATCAAGGCCATTTTGAAGTTTCTTGAACTATTTCCACTTTGAATTTGACAAGACATCTCATATTTCCCTCTTAAGCCTACCCCACATAGCTGGGACAAGGAGAGAGTGGTTATGATGATTTCGTGTTTCCTTTTATTTGGAGATTTGTAGTACATCATTTTATTGGATTTGTTCTGTCACTTTTATTGAAATTTAGCAAATACTGGACTAATATGACTTATATTTTTGCTAATTCTTCGCTTGATCTTAGGACAAAAATTTGTCTTGGGTTCTCATTTTCATTCATTCATAAGTAGATTTGGTTCAATTCTACTCTTTCGATCTGATGTAGGATCGATGCATGAACTAAGTAACATGTGAGATCAAATAACCGAATTAAGATATTTAACAAAAAAAACACAATCATTGTTATATTCATCACAAATATCATGAAAATCAAAAGAAAATCATGCATAATCCTGACCTAAGCTACTAACATCGTAACATAAGATCATTAAATAAAAAGAAACTAGGATCTAATGAATGTAGGGACATCCAATTATCATAAGGTATAGTCTATTTCAAAATAGGAAACCTAATACAAACTAGGGTGAAAATTAGGGTTTGAGTAATTTGGGAAAGTAGGAAAATTAGGAATTTTAGGTTTAGGGTTAGGGTTTTGGGGATGGAAGAAAGAGGTTTTGATATAATAATGGTGGGAAGCCAAAAGGGCAGGTAGGATTCACACGTGTGGCCGTACGATCACACGTGTGGTGTGGGAGGATAGGTTTTGGTCGGTTAGGGTTTGGATTGTGAATAGGTATGAGAATGTTGGGTTTGGGAGAAGACGAAGATTTGTGATGGGGAGAATGGAGAAGCTGAAGAAAATACCTGGATGGGGAAGAAAAGAGAAGATGGCGTGAGGATAGATGGAGACCTTGCACTTCCGTTGATGAAGATTAGTCTTGCACCAATCTTCTTTCCAAATCACATGGAAGTATCTTCAAATCGCATGAAGATGAGAGAAGAAAGCAAGAGCCTCTCTCTCTCTCTCTCTCTCTCTCTCTCTCTCTCTCTTATCACAAAATCCAATGGGAGAAAGGTCACACGCCCTCCCTCTTTTTATAGATCCAAGAAGTTTCAAAAATCACAAAAATTCCCATCTTGTGAATTTTAATGAAAATAGCCTTAGTCTAAATAAAATCAAACTAAAACACTCATAATGTGTCCAAATGTAAAATAATTAAAAACTAAATCCTAAAATATGATAAAGTCTAAAATTGATGTCGACGATCAACGATCAATGGCCCGATCGTCGCGTCCCTCTGATCCAACGGTCTGGATCACTCTATAAAGCATCCCATGTGTATCTTCACAGTGTGGGGTCTTCCAGATGCTCGCACATGTACATGGGGTCTTCGGCACGATCACGGGTACTCGCCTAGTCACTGGAAAATCGGCGCGGCCCGCCTCCTCCTCTAATACGTATGTAAGGGTGTACGTGACGTAATGTCCTCATCACGATCACTCCCTGACAAAACAAATCTCTCATTGACATGGTCAAAAGATGTAGTCTCTTAATTGATTGACTTGTGAGATTGGGTACTCCCTGACAAGACAAATCTCCCATTGACATGGTCAAAAGATGTAGTCTCTTAATTGATTAACTTATGAGATTGGGTAATAACTCTTTTGGGCCATTTTTGCTGAGGGCTTACGTAAATATGCGTAGTCCTTGAATTGAAAATCTGATTGGCAGAAGCTTAATGGCCTTTTTCGTGTAAAAGGAGTTATGAGGGATGAGATATGTATGCGTCTAGGAAGCTCTTTCATGGCCTTGTCATCATTTTAGTGTGAGAATTCTTTAGAACTGCGTTGAAATTTGCCATTACTAAATAGATCTTCTCTAAATCAGCCACTGAGTTGAATTGTATACAATACAACCAGATACAAGATAAGAGATTGATCCAAAAGATTATTGCCAGGTAACAAGGCTACTTATATACCTCTTAATACTTATTGATATATGGAGAAGCCTTGTTCATGGGCAACACTGGCATGAAAAGCCTAGTTTAGATTTGCAAAGGGTGAAATAGTAATCTTTCCCATGGTACTGGTAGTGGATGCAGTCACATGTGCCATACTGTACTCTCTTTTTTTTGAACAAATAATGATATTTCATTAAAGATCTGAAGATCAAGGATAACAATGGCAAACTGCCTAGGGAAGAAACAACTGAAATGGGAAGAAGAACCCAACTCATCCTGTTAAACGAATAGTTTAACCAGGGGAGCCGAGAGACATCAAAATGCTAAGATCTCCTGACTCTTCTAATCCCCGAGATAGGCGGCCCCTAAGCTTAGAAGACAACATTGCTGCCCCCTCAGAAATGGAGCCACCAATCTTCTCTGAGGGCTTTGATGGGACTCTGGACATCCTCGAAGATTCTGTTGTTCCTCTTCTTCCATATTTCCCAGCAAGTAGCAAAAGGGACCAGGTTTCAAATGATCTTGGAGTCGCTGGACATTGGGCAAGAACTCCACTAATGAATTCATCTTTTAACCGACTCATTCCTCAATCAAGAGAAGTTAAACATCTCAAGAACAGAATTCCAAATCCCTACCGCAACTGGGCAGTGGAGAAACAAATGGGCAACGTCTTATTTGTTCAACTTGCACAAAAGGTATCTGTTTGGGATATATGCCACTTTTTTTTTTTTTTTTTTTGCAGATTGTCAACTGCGAGGATCTTTTGTCTAATAGCAAGCCACACGAATGCAGACTCATTACTATTATTATTATTATTATTATTAATTTTTTTTTATTTTTTTTTTTGGGGGGGGGGGGGGGGGGGGGAACAAATTGGTTGAGTGCACTGTGAACTTCCCCAATGTCCCATTTCCAGATTATATTGTCGTCAGCTCTGAATGCAGTTTGACAACATTTAAGATGGACAGGAGGGCCAGCAGATCATCCATTTCTTCGTCCTTTAGGTTCCCAGAGATCTCTATGAAATCTTTAACTGAAACATGCCTAACCTGCACTAATCTATATGGTGTTGGGAATCTACCAGTCAGAGGGCTGCTGTCAATCCCTTCATCCTCCCAAAAAAGTGTGGATTTACCTTTGTTGACTGAGAATTTTAACTCTTAGAGAAGAGTCTTTACCCACTGTTTGGAAGGATCCCCTAACCCTACAATATCCTTCCAAATCTTTGCCGCTTTTGTTCTCTTCTTTGGTACCAGGATCCCACCCCCTATTAATCAAATGATATTTTTTAAAGATAACTTTATGCTGAAAAGCATCCTTTTCTCTTCCAAAGCACCACCACCGTTTGCTTAATAAACTTCTGTTCTTCTCCCATATCTTCCCGATTCCTAACTCTCCCTCTTTAGCCTTCTATATTTCATCCCACTTCATTAGGTGGATACTCCTTTTGTCCAAAGCATCACCCCGTAAGAATCGTCTTTTGATTTGCTCTGTTTTGCTACTATTGAAGTTGGAATTTGGAAAGGGATTAAAAAAAAGAAAGAAAGAAAGATCAGCAGGTTAGCAAAAGTCACCTTGATAAGAGTTAACTTCCTCAAATAGGTCGGGTGAACTTCCCCAATCTGTCCCAATTCCAGATTCTATTGCGTTTCAGCTTTGGATGCAGTTTGACAACATTTAAGATGGACAGGAGGGCCTACAGATCATCCATTTCTTCATCCCTTAGGTTCCCAGAGATCTCTATCCAATCTTTAACTGAAACATGCCTAATCTGCAATAATCTATATGGTGTTGGGAATCTAACAGTGAGAGAGCTGCTGTCGATCCTTTCATCCTCCCAAAAAAGCGTGGATTTGCTGTTGTTGACTGAGAATTTTAACTCTTTGAGAAGAGTCTTTCCCCACTGTTTTGAAGGATCCCCCAAACCTAGAATATCCTTCCAAATCTTTGGCACTTTTGTTCTCTCCTTTGGTACCAGGATCCCACCCCCTATTAGTCACACATATTTTCAAAGATAACCTCATGCTGAAAAGCATCCTTTTCTCTTCCAAAGCACCAGCACCCTTTGCTTAATAAACTTATGTTCTTCTCCCATTTCTTCCCGATGCCCAACTCTCTTTCTTTAGCCTCCTAAACTTCATCCCACTTCACCAGGTGGATACTCCTTTTGTCTAAAGTACTTCATTATCCATTCTTTCAAGCACAAGGTCCCACATAGATCTGCAAGAACCGCTGGACCCCAATAGGAGCCCAAGCTATGACAATGGAAGCTCTTGGATCTTACAACCCACCTTATCCATAGACCTAACAATCTTAGGTCGACTTTGAGATCTGACAGTGCCTTAAAGTATCTTAATGATGACCTTGACGTTCTTCACTTCTCTAGACGAAGCATTATAAAAACCATCGTGTCATCTGTGAACTGTAAATGGGATGATGTTGGACATGAAAATTAATTATGATATGCAAGATTTCAGACTTTAAATCATACTAATTTAGAAACAATCATAAAATTTCCACATCTCACAAAAAAGTTAAGCATTCAACAAGGGAAATCTACGAGGGTCCAAGCCTACACATGTTAAGGCTGGATCAATTAAAAATTATAGACCAAACAATGCTCAAAGGAGAGTAGATTCATCCACACATGCAAAGGATTACTTCCCAATCCTAGAGATTCACATGTTTCAAATTGAGAACGCCTAGGGTTTGCAAAGGTGGAATAAAATGTGGGATTTAGGATTATTTAGGGTTAGGGTTAGGGAAACAAAGTTAGAGAGGAGTGAAATAGAGGAGAGACGTACCCGAGAGATTCCACGCGTGTGGATAGCAGCGGGGTCCAGACGCACGTGCATGGGATCCTGCCTGCACGTGGGTGGGGCCCATGAACCCAAAAAAGGCAAGCTTGGGTCTGGTCAGCCAGGGGTGGGCCACACACACCAAATTTCAGGATGATCCGACGTCCAGTCTACGCGGTGCTCTACCGAAGTTTCAGCCCTCCTGCAGGGCCTGATTTTGCAAATCTACTGTAGAAGAAGGATCGGCTGTAAAAGGGGGTGGATTTGATGATTGGATGGTTGTAGGAGATGGGAATATTGTGGGTAGGAGGTAGGGGTGATTTGGGATGGATGTGGCTTCGCACCACGGTAGTTAGCCCTTCCCAGAAGGGAGGGTTTCGCACCTAATTAGATTTCCACAACTCTGAGAATTAGAGAAGCGGGAAAACGTAGAATTTTATTAATAATCTTCAATGAAAAAAAACCTACAAAGGGTTGCCTATTTATAAGAAAACCATATACCTAAAAAAACATGCCATGTGCGCACACAATTACTTAGAGACGAAGTAACAAAAATAACAACTAATTAAAGCAATCTAAACCGTTTATGATATTCCTAATAACAATAATAAGCAAAACTCAAAGTCTTAGATAATCTAGGGTAGTGGGCCACGATCATGAGATCTAATGGTGGGATCCACATGATGATCGAGTCTACTCCAAGAAACCAAAACACAGTCCTTTAATTGGGAGGCCCTCCATGGATGTCGTCATCGATCTAGATCGATGGTGGGGCCCTCCTCCTTGTGTACGTGCGTGGGGGGACATGCATGTGCGCAAAATGTCCCCATCATGGGATAATGATAGACTTCCTATCCTAAAGCCACTGGATCATTATGTATCTCTCTCGTCTCACAAATGACTGTGCAAACCTTCCTCCGTCAAAAGAAAGAGGGACAAAGAAAGGGGATCCCCTTGTCTTAGACCCCTTGAACTACCGAAGAAGCCTGTCGGAGAGCCATTAATCAAGATGGAAAAATGGGCTGAATTGAAGCCCATTCTGGTTAGCATATAATCCAGGAAGTCCCGATCAACTTTATCGAGTCATATTGTACATTGTTGCAGCTTTAATCACTTGGTGGGCCTAATGACCTTTCATAATGCGATGTTTGGAATTTGGTATTGTTAGTTTTCTTGTTAGGATAAAAGTGTCCTTCGTCACTGGCCCTTTCTGCGAAGGAGACATCACATGTCAAATCTCTAGTGTATTTTCTAGTTATTTGTGCTGCAATCTGTGTGAAAATATAAAAGTTTATCATTTACGAGAAGCTTTGGATGGTGAGCACCTGTTTTCCTATCACATCTACACCTTGCACAAGAGGATGGTTTTGTAGAAGTACAATTATATGGTATGTGTCAAACACAGGTGTGATTCCCAGTTTATGGAGGCTGGAGTAGCATAGCCTATATGGATCATACCAACGCTTTACATGATTTAAGAAATATGATGAGTTCACACTTCACATATGTTGTTGGTGTTGCGTAGGTTGAAATTTTTTATGCTAAATGATTAGCTTTGTTTATTATGCGTTGGTTTACATGGACATATCTTCTTTTTTGCTAAATGACCTTATTCATAAATTATAGTTCATACTTGATCTGAACACATGCATTTGTTTGACCATTTGCTTTAAATGATAGGTCAGATAATGTGAAAATTGTCAAGACTGCACATTGGGAGTACAGTACGCATCCTGTCTATGGTTGGGGTAATGTTGACTTGAAACAAAAATCCACAGCAGGGTGGCTTGCAGCTTTTCCCATATTTGAACCACATTGGCAAATATGTATGGCAGGTGGATTGTCAACAGGTATGAATTACTTTGGCTAATTTCACATCTAATAAATAATTCAGACTTTAATGGGGTTCAAACCCGTAGCTCAATGGTAGGCGTGCAACATTTCTACATCGAGGTTTGGGTTCGAGTATTACCTACGAGAAAGAAGAAGAATAAGAAGAAGTACAGGAATAGATTCTAATGACCAGTAAAAAATGCATTATGCTTGATCAGTCCTGTGTCTAGATTGGAAGGTTCTTGTTTTGATATGGTTTGTAAGTGCATTTACATGCAATGATAGGTGTCTATTTTTTATTTTTATTTTGACAAATACCCCAAACCTAAAATTGGAATGACAAATGAATCCCTTACTAACTTATCATTGCAAACAAGTTACAGGAGAAATGAACAAGTCAATGATATGCATGATTAGGGCACTGATGAGCTGCTTGAGAGAGTCATGCCTTTTTCTTAATGGTCTTTTTGTCAAACAACCATTTACTCTAAAAGCTTAAGCTAAAAAAGCTTAAGCTGTCGGAGTGTGTTGTATCAATGTATATCAAGGACTTTATTACTCCAATGCCCCCCCGCACGCGCGGGGTGGGAACTCCGCACAGGAACATACTGACAAGGGTGGAGGGACACTCACACCATAAATAGGCCAGGCTTGATTTCCCGGTTCCTGGGCCTGACTTGATTTTCTTGACCCCCCGTGGGAGAATAAGATATTAGCGAGGCATATTTACTGCTCTCGAGATTCGAACATAGAATCTTCTGCTCTGATACCATGTCAAAAAACCACTTTCTCTAAAAGCTCGAGCTGTTAAAGGATGGCATATCAATGTATATCAAGGGACTTTAACACTTCAACACTCCCCCGCACAGGAACATACAGGGCAAGGGTGGAGGGACACTCATACCATAAATAGGCCAGGCTTGCCTCCCGTGGGAGAATGTATTAATTGAGGCGTATTTGTTGCTCCCAGGATTCGAACACTTGACCTGCCGCTTTGATACCATGTCAAACAACCATTTACTCTAAAAGCTTAAGCTGTCAGAGTGTGGTGTATCAATGTATATCAAGGGACTTTATTACTCCAACACTTTTGGTGACAATGTTTGCAATCTTTCCACTGGGTGGAATGTACATAGGCTTTTGTTGTCCTGTTTTGAGCTTCTCCTTCTCTTTTAGAAAATGAAAAGAAAGATATCTACACACCTTGTCCTTTTTTGGTAAACTGTGTTTTGAGCCATATCCATATCACACTTTGATTGCTGTTAACAATGATAGCTGAAGAGGGAGCTTGTCAAATACTGTTAGGCCTGTTTTTGGATGGAAGTAAAATCTGGATTTTTTGGATTTCTAATTCAAAGGGGTCTGAGTCTGAAAAACTTGGACATTTGGTTTATGCAAAACATCCCTTGCCAAAGGCAGAAACACAAGGAAAAAAAAAAGGCACTGTTCTGCAATCGGTTTTGTTCCTCTTCTGCTCAAAATGAAAAGGATAGGGTGATCAATCTGATTTTTTATTTATTCGAGTGGCCATCATGCAAACAGGCTCTTTGGATGCATTTGATGCTCAATTGGACTGGGTGCAATTCATTCAATCCATTTTGTACAGACCAAAGCAGGTCTGGAAGCATTTTAATTCACGATGACAACCAGACCCCTCATTATGGTCCTGTGTTTTCAAGTTGGAGTTGAAACAACACTAATTGCAGTTTGGGGGTTGGTCCCTCATTTAAAATGGAGGGGCTAACGTCACTAGGATCATTTCCTCTTAATTGAATTGAAAGGCTGCAATTCAGTTCAATGAATATCCAAACAGTCTTAGTGTTTGTTTATGTAATACAATTTCAATAATAAAATCTGAACAATCTTAGGGCCTGTTTGGAACGTGGGGTTAGGTAGTATGGAGTTGCATTTGGTCCCCTCACGTTCTGTTTTTAGATTGAAGATTTGAGGTCCAATTTGTGGTCAATTTTATGACGACTTACACGACCAATAAGTGGCTCTAAAAGCTACGCAAAGCAGTTGTGGAAGTGATGAGAAGTTGCCACGTGGCAACCTATCTCAACTGCAACAATCTTAACAACTCTTGGTCTGTAACAATGTTCGAAATATTGGTATTGCATTACGTATCGCACCCTTGGGATACGGATACGTATCGGTTATCGCATGGGATATATTGGTTGTATCGCGTAATGTATCGTTGTTGTTGGAAACATGGGAAAACATTGGAAATTAGTCTAATTTTTCAATGAAATTTCAATGATTGTTAAAAAAGACATCAATACACACAAATCAAAACATTACAAAAAACAGTTGCACATAATAGGTTTTCTTTGTATGGGGTCCTAATCTATGTGTTGTCTAATTGAATTGATGCAAGTATATTCAAAGTCTATTTATATAATTTATAAATGTAAGAAGATGTGTGGAAAGTGGAAACACAAGCAATATATTCAAAAGAAAAAGAAGAATCACTACATTAGGTTACATAACATGTTTGATTTTGATTTTTTTCAATTTTCCGCAACTCGGTCCTTCTCCTCTAAATCTCGAAATCGAAGCTCCCAATCCGTGATTTTTCATGCCATGCTAAACATGAAAAATCATGGATTTGTAACAATTTGACACTGATTTAACATGATTTACAGAAAAAAAATGATTGGAAAAAAAAGCTCACCAGATCAAACATGTGGGATAGATTCCACTACTTGTGTGTTTCGTATTGCTCAACCTCATCAAACTTCACCTTTAAATTGTATATCCATTTGTCATTAACCACATTCTTCCCTTCAGATCTAGGAGCTAGTCCTCACGTGCCGTCCTTTGAAAAGCTTCCTTTCCTTTTTTCATTACTTCTATTCTCATTTATGATCATTTATAGTTTTTTTTTCTTTAGCATTTTTCCTACTTTCTGAAAAACAACTAATTCTCTATC
>JAJHSJ010000001.1:16979760-17349442 GCA_021015155.1 Magnolia officinalis | reverse complement strand
TTTCTTCATAGTAGGATTGTCAATCAACCAGGAAGCCTACCAGGATTTGCTGAGGGGATGCTAGCAAGGAAGCACCAATTTACTCAATTCTGAAATAGATGATTTCTGCAGCTCGCACCGAATGATATTCTGTACAGATTCATCCTCAGTAAGACTAGGCAAACATATGCAGTTCTCAGGACTGTTGATCTGGTGAGCCACCAAGTGGATAGGACATCCCAAAAGCAAGGGGACTGGAGGGTGGTGGCCATCAGGCCATGCCTGCAAAAGGAACAGTTAGCCAAGATGGAGCAATGGACCACATCCATCCAGCTAAACTCACAACAGCATAATCAGAGTTGTCTGATCACAGTTGTTTTGGCCCATCCATGAAGTGGCCTACCGAGTCAACATTCCTGATCACAACACATGTTTGCCATGTTGTCCCATGAGGAGGGAGGTGCATGTAACGACAACATAAGCAGCATCTTTTGAAAATACCAATGAAAAGAAACCAATGCTAGGTTTTTTATCTCAATAAAAGAAGAGTCGTCCTTTTGGTGTAGTTACGATTGTAAAAACCATGGCCAGGACTAGGCTTTGATCATACATCTTCGTAGGCTGAAACTGGGTCAACTGTCATAAGCGCTTTACCTGCTTAAGCCTTGATAAATTGATAATTGTTTTATGGTGAGGTACTGTCCAGGCCCCTGACCCTAGCATTCTGATACCCTTGTCTAATTTAGCTTACTTAAAGCATGCTTTCAATAGTCAATATTTATAAAAAGAACTCCAACACAGAGGGTATATATACCTATGTTGGCAAGGGAGAGCAACAAATGGAATAGTCGGATTTGCCTGGCAAACAGGGCAGGCAGTTTCGTCACCGGAAGAACCAGAAGATTTATCTTTCGAGAAAGGAAGAAGAAACTTCTTAATCAATGATGAGTTGAGAAGAGGAAGGAGCAATAGCAACATCTCCTGCACATCAGCAGCAACAGCATGTTCAAAATAAACTCTTTAGTAACCTTTATCATCAAGGCATCGGGCATTCCTCTAAAGTCATACAGCACAAAGCCCAAGGTTACGAAAATCACATTAGCTTGAAGTATCAAAACGCTGGATCTTAAGAAAATTTATATATTTTATTACAGGAAAAAAATGCAAACAATATGCAGCCAAATCAGCCACATTCTATACACTGCACCAAATTTAATCTATAGATTTCATTTACAGCATTTCAATGAAGTAATGAGATGAAATAGTGGGACCCATCCAATATCAAAGATTAATCATAGTTGTCGTGTGCAACTCCCTTTTGTATCCTTTCAGATTACTGAATAGAACAAGATTTAAAAACATTAACCATCATTAAAGCCTATTGCTTTCTTTTTCAAGCCACTCATAAATTCATTTCAAACTTCTCTTTAATATTGAGTAGGGTTCAAGTTGAATTGTGAATTGGTTTTCCATTTGATAAAATGAAAATACAAATTTGAATAGTAGACTGTGGTCCATGGGATTCCATCAGCCATACGCTATATTTTATAGACAGCCAGTTGCATCCAAACAGGTTGTTTGCATTTGTCAGCTCCCATAAAATATGCCAATTAATTCAATACAGACTTAATTTCCTTAATCTGGGGCCTCAGTATTGGATCTTCATGGCCTGTTTGGATAGGTGGAATCCAAAATGTAAACATGAAAAAGAATTTGGGTGTTCAGGCAAGTTTAGTTTCACCAATAGAGGGATCTTTTTTACTCTATTCTGATTGGCACAACAAAGGGAAGCTTGCCATGGACCTCAAAGATGACCTATTATAACACATCATTCATCGGATTGATAGGCGCCTTTACCATTTTAAATTATTGAAGAGAGCCCAAAACTAAGGAATGCAATTTGTTTCACTGGCATGCCTGACAGGAAGTTTTAGTAAGGGCGACAGCTATATAACCAGAAGTAGCCCATTACAATTGAGATGGACTCGCCACAGTTCAATGAACAAAACCTCTCCTTCCATCCATGGAGATATAGGAGCCAATCTTTTATGCAAATTTTGACCTATCATTCCTTCGTGGAACCAGGACATTTGTAACACCATTTGTGTTAAATGGTTGGACATCTTTAACATCATGAGAATTCTGTCGGTTCTTGATCATGCATTCATGCTACAACATTCCTTGGATGCCAGGAATACTGAGGAGTGACTTCAATAAGAATCATTGGTGAAACAGGCATTGTAAATCTGACCCCAAAGAGCTGGGACAATGCTATGAGGATCATGATTTCTGCTGTGACAACACACACATTTCAAGATGTTCAACAGTTCAAGTGTTTAGTGTGAAAATGCTGAGAGCATGCTTTTACTGAATGTGCAAATTAACAAAATAAAGTCTGTGACTCTGTATTCAATTAGCTGGCCTTTTTTACTAGAATCGATAACACTATATCAATATGGGGCAATGCTGGGAAGTTACATGCAATATGAGCAAAGCTGAGTGTTGCAAAGATGATTTTTTTTTTTAATCTTGAGATGTTAGGTCATGTGCAATGTAAAAGGAAGATTGACTCGGGTAAGGAGGGACATCGATTAGAATTGAAGGGCCTGCCAAAAGGATGAGAGGAAGATCTAAAAGGACTTGGATTGAGGTGGTGAGAAGGAACATGAGAGGTCAATCGCTGAGCAAGAATAAGGTCATCAATGGGATTGATTGGCAAAGTGATGACGTTGTTGGTGACAGTGATGATAATGATGATATAGTACATATGCATTGTACCTAAGGAGCTTGTCTAACATGCCATGCTAGAGACTTTATTGCAATGCACAATAGTTAGGCTCAAATGTGATGTTGGTCATGATTGTATTGGCATGTGAGTGGTATTTGGTAGGAAATGTATCAGCCGCCTCCCTGCTAGTCCCTACACCCAACAACTAGAGCATGAACATTCCACTTTTGGTCCAATGGTGGCATATTTGTATTCCTTGGTGCCAACTTGGTTGGTTGTGTTTATTACCTAGTACCCAGCAGCCAGCTACTTGAGCATGTCCTTTCCACTAATGGTCTATGAGTGTGTGTGCAGGTGTACATGTGTGGGGGTGCATGTGGGGGTGCATGTGGGTGTGGGTGTGCAAATAGCTGCCTGTGGGGCTCATCAGTGCTATAATGTCACCCTATCCGTTCAACAGGGTTGCCCCATCATGAAAATAGGATATAGCCCAGGAATCTTGCCAATCCAATCATCAAGTTAGCTGCATGACATAAAACAATGGAGCGCCCCAGAAAACCTTGAAATTCATGTTAAGGACCACTCGATGGTTGGATCGGCATGATATTTGGGGCAGCCAATTTTCCTTATGGGGCAATCAAGTTAGACCAGTTAGATGCTAACACGCGCGCCCACACACATAAACCAAAAGTGGACCTCCAAAATTTCCACTTCTAACTCTAAACCACCATGCATTAGATCACTACAATTCAGAATGAGGGGATGAAGATTTACCGAGAATTCATTCCACACCAACTGACGATTCATGTATTCAAAACTAACAGCTCGGTTCATATGGGGGCTTCCGTACACAAGCCTTGCTCTAAGAGCTCTCTCAATAAGACTCCGGTACCTGCATTACCAACATCAGCTACTTGAGGGACTCAAGGGATATTATATATAATATATATATATATATATATAATATATAATATATATATATTATATATATAATATATATATATATATATATATACACACACACACACACACACAATGCAATCAATGAAATGAGTTTTGTGAAGGAATACTTGTAATATTACATTAGTAAACTATGCCGTATGTCAAAATTAAGTTCAACAGATTTTTCTGCATCAATTGACAATAATTCATATGCATACTATATTGATGAACAAACAAGACAAAACTGCATAACAAGTTCTTTTTTCTTCTTTTTTTTTGATAACTCGAATTTCAAAAATGAAAAGGAAAACGAGGGAAACAACCAGGAATTTATTGATCATAGGACATTTAAAGCAGAGGACAAACATACACAAGGAGAAAGGCATAGATTAATCCAGCAATCAACTAATATATAACTACAATTACACTAGAATAGAATTCTCAGCTAGTAACTAGCAGAACCACTTTTTTGGTAGATTATCCGCTTCATCATTCACGCTAATAATATGGTTGAAAGATGCATGAAGATTCCAAAAAGGGTCCAAGGTTTCCTTCACAACAACATCCGATCTTGACATGAAGAAATGGAGTGCTAACCCATCAAATCTCATGGAGTCTCCTACCAACAACCATGGCCCTTACATCATCATCATCATCATCTAAGCCTTATCCCAATTAATTGGAATCATGGCCCTTACATAAGGATGGAAAAGATGTGGATACCATGATAAAGAGTTGACTGTTCTACTTAGCTAGAGTCATTGACACTAATCAGCCTCGACAAAACTTCACCCTTTCGGTTCAAATCAAACCTTTCAATCCCAAACCAAGTTCCCAAGAGAACTTTCACCAAAACTCAACTAAGAGCGAGAGTTTCCATCTCTCAATGATCTAGTCAAATTTACCACACTCCAGCCTTGCATTCGGATTTCTCAATATGTTTTCCTTGTCTCTCTTTTTGGATACTTTCTTAATGGTGAGTTCACTTTTTGTATGCTAAGACAAGAAATGACCAAAACGAAACCAAAAAAAAAAAAAAATTCTTGAATATGGTCCCTTGGTTCAGCATTGCATCTTCAGTCCCTAAAAACCTTATCTATACCAAGGTTTTAAATGGGTGCGTAACATAACAAATCGTTCACCACCAATACCATTACATATCACCCTATACTGCACTGTTTTCGGGCCGATATGGGGCTGATGCACCCATATTGTGCATGGGCAATACATACCAGTTTTGGATGATACTTTAAACCTCGATCCATACACTCCAAAATTCCCCCTGTAATTGCTCCGTACAAACTTTCCAGAAAATGCAACCCACTGACAGAAAAGGCTCAGCAGGCCAAGTCTCAAATAACTTCACCAGAGAAAATTACAGAATCTATATCACTTCAAATAGCTGAAGAAAAGTACTTCAAATTTTCCACGTGAAAGAGCATGAACAAAAACATGAAATGTCTTCTCTGCCTGGCAACAAAGAGCACAACTATTGAAAAAACAATACACTCTATATTGAAGGTGATTGTATGTATGCTTTTTTTGTTCTTTTGAAAGATAAGAAGATTTTTCTAAGAAAAAAAAAAGGCAACCGACTACACCAAGAACGAATGGATAGATGCAAGAAATCATCACACCCATTTCATGTAAGTTATCAACTAAGTCAACTATAGAAATACTCGTAACTGCCTTCTAAATTTTCTAAGATATACTCAAACGGAACCAGGTGCTCCTTAGAAACAAATGCCCATATGCCACTCAAATCTTTGAATGCTTTGTTGCACCAAACCTTTCTATCATTGCACCTGACATAATGCTCAGCCTAGATTAACACAGTAAAGGAATGGGAATTCAGTACAGCAAGGATTGGATTTTGTGGTAGGAGACAGGAACAAAAAGGATCAGTGACTACAGACTACTCATAAGTAAAATCGTGTTAAATACATTCCAAACATGTCACAAGTTCAATTTTTAGTTCAATTGGTACCATTCACTATAAACTCTACATAACAACTTTAGAGTTCAACCCAACGAGGTTTGGGCGAGCGGCCATCACCGTGGGTTTGCTCCCTACAGGTGTGGGTTCGACTCTCCTCCTTGGCATAACCCGATACATTTGGTTGTGGGTGATTGCATGTATCCGCAGGGAATAGTCCTGCCTCAAAAGGGGCGGGGACACCCTGTCTTCACAAAAAAAAAAAAAAAAAAACAAACAACTTTTAAAGTTCAAAAGATCAGCAGATCTGGATTTCAAGCCTCAGGAAAGGGAGAACTTTTGTCGAATACTACTCTTATCAGAGTGTCCGACTTGGGTACTCAAGTTATTTTAAGGATACAAGAATCCAAAGCCTCGGTTCGAGTATATTAACAGAAGTGTAGATAGCAATAACTTCTAAAATAAAGTCTGTCAAAACTATTCGACTGTCGGAGAAGCTTCATCTTATCAGAACTTTTTCTTAGGGAAACTGTATCCTTGTAAGTATATGAGTTGCTTGTGCATTTCTCCAAAATTTAACAAGTCTCGCTGGACTCACATCTGCAATAACTTCTAAAATAAAGTATGTCAAAACTATTCGATTGTCAGAGAAGCTTCATCATATCAGAACTTTTTCTTAGCGAAACTGTATCCTCGAAAGTTTATGAGTTGCATGTGCATTTGTCCAAAATTTAACAAGTCTTGCTGGATGCACTTGTCTATCCCTTCCATGTACGTTACAGACTAAAAGATGATACTTTAGTCTGACAGCAGAGCGCACATTATATGTATATGCTGATTTTGCAATTCTAGGATATAGAATTCACAATGAAAATCACGTGGTGCCAGTCACCAGAATAAACATTTAATAATATAAATAAACATTTTATAACTAAAAAAAGGTCTTCCTGTATAATCACCAGAAAAGAAAAAGAAAAAAGAAGATACCTTCCCGTGTAAAGAAATATAAGAAGGTTACTAAAGGATGCAGCTTTATAGAAGCCCTCTGCACGTTGTATTAAAACCCAGGCTCGACGTGCAAATGACCTCTGAAGCATATGTGATAACAAATCAGTATCTGCCTTTCATACCTCGACATTGACTGTACTTGGACAAACGGACCAAGAGGAGGGAAGTACCTGTTCAGAATCACCCCATCTACGAAATGCAGAGAAAGATTGTAAACGGGCCCATATATACTGACCACCGACTGTAGCAAGGCAGTACCAAATCTTCTGAGGAACAGTAAGCCCAGGTCCTTCTAGCCCCGTTCTCACTGAGAAGCAAATATGAATACAAGTAACAATCAACAGATGTTCAAAAAAGGGAGCAATCCAACATCTTTCCGAAACAAGTCATAGAATGATTTGGACATGGCTGGAGACCTTTTTAGCTAAATCAAATGCAGTTTGATGGGTATAACCAAACACTTTCATGGTATATAGCACAACTGCCATTAGTATCACTGTCAGAATTTGGATAGGTGTCCTCCCTCAACCCATATTCTTTTTTTATGGGTATTATTCTTTTTTCTTTTTTTGAAAAATGAAGAGCACAATCATATTCATATTAGTCAGTCAAAAAAATCACATTCATCTTAGGAGCTATCTCTACCATATACAAGGCAAGTAGCTTTGGAACAATTTTACCCACAGAATTAGTCGCAGAGGGAGTCATATACTTTCAATGTTAGAAAGAAATCAGATGCATCTGCATCTTCAAAGGGGGGTGTAATGGCGAAACGGGATTCATGTAGCCAACCCCAATTCGTCGGGAAATTGGGATAGGGCTTAGATGATGATGATTTTTTTGTATGGTGAGTAGCATGCTAGCACTTCCTCTTCCTTTTGTGTATAGCCCACACCCACATCTCTTGACCAGGAATGCTTAGGGAGCATGTGCAATAAAATCTCTATGAGGCCAACCCCGATGTCTGTGTGACATCCACTCCATCCATCAGTAGCAACAGCTCATGTTAGGATGTGAGCCCAAAACCAGGAAGATCTAAAATTCAAGTAGACTACAACACTCGAAAGAGTGAGATGGTATGCCCGCCATTGAAACCAGCCTCTCCCTCCCTCCCTCCCTCCCTGCATGTGCCATGCCCACTACTATCTATACATGAATTTTTATTTTTTAAGCAAGCAACTGGATTTTATTGAAATAAAGAAACCATTGCATATGAATTTGTAGGCATCATGCTAATCGAGCAACAGACTTTTACTCTACAGTCACAAAAGGCATTCAGATAGACAATACTTCATAGCCAGTTTTTCTTTTATGCTTAACTATAAATTTTATTAAAAGTAGAAAACGTCAAACAAGAAGGAAACCATTCCCGAATCCCAGCCAAGGTATTCAATAACAGTAACAGTGGCTGTAACAGCCAACCTTATGGCTGTTATGATACAGGCATAATGCCCATTACAGCCATGCAAAGACCGAAATTTTTTAGAAGGAACAAATATATAGGCTGTGTATCAGTTGTTAGTCGTTACAGGCCCATATCAGTCCATTACAGCACCACCATTACTGTTACATGACAGCCATTACATCTGTAACAAAACCGTTTTTTAATACCATTATCCCAACACAGCCTAAAGCACATGACAAGTCCTCTAGCCAAACCATCCAGCCACATCAATGGCCTCCACTGAATATGAGCAAACAAAATGTTAGCAATAAGCTCATAAATTTCTTCAGAATTAAAGCACCCAGGAGAAAACATTTATAAACTCCTTGAAGAAATTAGGTTACTTGAGAACAGAACCTCAACCCTATGGACAAGCTTCTGCATCTACCTCATTAGAGTGTCCCTATCGACATAGCTCGAAGAAAGTCATTAAGATGGTTCCTTCTAAGAACACTGCCCAACCTGGGTGAGCCTGAATTGCTAACAAGTTACCATCAAAATTCAACTCCAGTGAGCAGGCAATTCAACCTCTTTCTTCCATACATTGGCTCATTCTCCCGATAGTTTTCCAATCCCTCCAAAGGCCTGACATCAAAACACCTTCAACGTCTTTTTTACAGAGAGCCCATTTTATCTTACAGCTAGTTGTTTTGTAATTTTTATTTTTATTTTTTTAAATTACTTGTTTGTGTTGATGCTCATGGTAAAGTGAAATGCAGGCAAGTATTGCTCTTCTTAAGCAAGCTTCCTTCATTTACAGATTAAATATAAACAGAGAAACACCCTTCCAAAATGACAAGCAACAAAAGCTTCATTGCATACATGATCACTGATTTTCTAATGATAGGTTCGGTAGAGTTTTCTTTTCGATAAGCCAGTTGAGCTAGTAATTAACATACAAACGAATTTTTTTCATCATTTTCAAGCAACCCATTGAGGGTAAGGGAAAAAAATAAGGTCAAATTTGAAGCTTTTTTGAGAAAGTTTTTTTTTTTTTTTGAAAGATGAGATTATATTAAAAAGAGGCAAAACAAACACAAAAACACCAACAATAAAGAAAAGAAACCTAAAGAGTAAAGACTAAACACTGTACAAAGAATCAGCATGAGACAGCCCTGCGAATTGCTGGAACCCCAACCGCCTATGACCAGCATGAGAAAGTATATTTACATGTAGCTTTTATGAGAAAGTATATTCACATGAAGTTTTTATGAGAAAGTATATTTACAGACCATGTTTACAATATACTATTTACTTTTTATTCTTATTTCGAATGTTTTTAATTCCATCTTTTTATCAAATTTGAACCACACAAGATAAATCATTGTTCTATTCATGTGGGTTTTGGGAGCATGCTTTTCTATTGTTATTAAAATCTCCACTTAGATACAAATAACTAGGGGTGTACACGAGTCGATCCGAGTCGAACTGGGCTCAACCCGGCCCGGCCCGGTCACCGAGCCAACATGTCCAGCCCGAACTCGGCCCGGTCAGCAATCGGGCGAGTTCGGGCCAGTTTTGGACCTTACAGCAAGTTCATAGGAAGGGCTTTGGCAGGTAATCCATGTCCCATTACAAGGCCCTCGATCAACGGTTTAGATAGTTGAACTATAGACTCCACAAAAAATCTAACTAGTCAGGACATTATAATTCCTTTTTGTATTTGAATGAATCTAGGCCGTTCAAGTTATATGTATGTGAGGTGGATGAGTCACTATCACTTCAAAGATGGGCGGTGAACTATCACATTATACACACTCACCACTTGACCGAGTACAGCTGGGTCGGGCCGAGTCGGGCTGGGTCGGGCTGAGTCGGGCCAGGTCGAGTCGGGTTTCGGGCCGAACTGGGACCTATCCGAACTCGGCCCAAACTCAGTTTCGGGCTGAAGAAAATGGCCCGTCCCGACCCGAACTCAGTTCCGGGTCGGGCCAAGTCGAGCTTTTTCGGGTCGAGTTGAGCGAGTTAACTGGGCTAGCCCGGTTCGTGTACAGCCCTAGAAATAACGAACTTTCTTTTTTTCTACCAGACCATCTATGGTGGAGGGCTAACCATTCCATGCCATTAAAAATGTAATTAAGGCCTGGAGTATTCTCCTTCAAGATCGACAAATTGGGCTGGCAGGTGAAGAGAATTAATGGAATAATATAGGTTCTTTTTCTTATGCATTTTTACGAGGCTAATTGATGCATGACCATTTGATCATCCATCATGTCATCAAGCGAACCTTACTGACAAATTGCCCTTATGTAACAGTAAGAGTGGTAAACGTTACGCATTATGGGGTCATAATGGCCGTTATGAAAAAAAAAAAAAAAAGGCCCGTAACAGCCCTGTATGATCTGTTATGAGGCCAAAATAGGTTTTTTCAAAGGAAAAAAAAAAAAAAAAAAAAAACCATTACAACCATTATGGCCTGTATCATAATGGTAGCCATTACAACCATTGTTACCATTATGGAGTACCTTGAATGGAAGATCAGACCAAGATCTATCATCCAATTGGACTATGGCCAATAAATCTAACCATATGGTTAAAAGAGTGCATCAACTGGATTTTGAGGCCCATAAGCCCATTCAAAAGCCAGTATACTTTTTTTTAATAAACCTTTATAATCATCATCATCTAAGCCTTATCCCAACTCATTGGATTCAGCTACATGAATCATATTCTGTCATTCCACTCTATTAAGGTCATACCCTCAGTTAGACCATAGGTTATCAAGTCTTTTCTTACTACCTCCATCCACATCCTTTTGGGCCTTCCCCTTGCCCTTTTAAAGCCTTTAACTTGTACCCACTCCTAACCGGCGCGGTTCTTGGTCTCCATTGAACATGACCAACCATCTAAGGGCCTGTTTGGCCGGACCAATTCCATAGGATTAGGCGGGATGGAATTGTTTTTAAGGTAATGATGGTGGTGTCAATGGATGTCCTGTAATTCCATGGGATTGGTCGAATTCCAGGATGGAATCCAGGTGCGTTTGGGATGGCGGTGGGATTTGGTGTAATCCTCCGATTTCGGCCTGCCAGTGTTTGGGTGAAGGATTTCACGGCTTTTGGGAGGAGCCTGCAGGCATGCCGCTGCGTCGGAGGATGCCGTGGATTGTAGAAAGATAGCTCGAGAGAGAGGATTAACGAGAGTTGAGTGAGAGAAAATAGAGAAATATCAAAACTTGGGAGATGGGTTTTTCCATTCTCGCTAAAAACAGAGAAAGAGAGAGGTTTTGGGGAGGGGGGTATTAGGACGCGGATTTCTTTCGCAGGAAGTTCCTGCGCAGGAAACCTAGGTGGGGCCCACCGTGAAGACTGAGAAATCCACCTCGTTCATCCGTTTTGTGAGCTCATTTTAGGATTCGAGGCCAAATTTGAACAGTATCAAAGATGCAAATGGGCCTCACTAATGAAAATTTTGGGTAGGGAAATTCCTACCGTTGAAACCTCCCTGGGGTCAACAGTTATGTTTAAATGCAATCCATACCGTTCAAAACGTCATTCCCATGGGGATTAACTGAAAAACAAATATTACCCTAATTCAGAACTTTTGTGGCCCCATGAATATTTCAACTGTGGAAGTTCAATCCTCACTTTTTCGGCCCACTTGAGTATTGGATCTAGCTCATTTTTTATCAGTTGTACTAAAATGAGCTCACAAAACGGATGGACGGGGTGATTTGCTCACATACTTCACGGTGGGCCCCACCTAAGTTTCCAGCGCAGGAAGCAAGAAATACACAGCCGGATTTTGGTAGGGCGAGGGATGAGCGAAACCAGGCGGAATTATCAAGGTGGGATTCGCGAATCCCTTCTATCAACAGTGCAGTTTACGAGGCGTTACTCATCCAGCCATCCAAACATGCAGTGGATGGATATCAGGATCCAAATCCCACTTAAAACAGTCTACTTCCATCCATCGCCGCGGGCCAAACACGCCCTAAGGGGCTCATTTGGATGGAAGTAAATGGGAGTAAATTGCTTAAAGGTGTATTTGTTAGGTGGTAACTGGGAGAAAATGAAATTGAATTGAGAGGAAATACGTGTAAATGGGGGCTAAAATGAAATCCTAACGAAGATGAGAGATTTGGTAGTAAATGGCTTACAACAATCGTATTTTCAACTGTTGTTGGCTCCATTTTTAAAAGGGGAGAAACACACCTGCATTTTTTTTAAGGTTTTTTAAAACGCACCTACATTTCATCGCCCACCCATACCGTGCACTGGAGCCTTCGCCGATTGATACCGGAGCCATTGTTGTTCAAAACCCCTGCTGCCATTGCCATCACCAAAACCCCCTTCACTGTCGTCGTCGATTAGAGGTTAGCATTCCATTTCATTCCTAAACTTGTCTCTAGCTTAAAAGGAGAATGGAACGAAGTAGAAACCCTAGCTTTTGAAAGAAACGAGAAAGAAACCCTAGCTTTTGAAAGAGGGAATAAGGAAACAAGGAAAGAAGATTTTAAAAAGGGAAGAACAAGATGTTAATATCTCGTTTTCTATTTTCTAGTAGTTAAGATGGATGGGGATTGGATTGGGTGTGGTCCTAACAGTGGGGCCCACCTTGATGTGTGTATCCACATTGCTCGTCCCTTTTGCGAACCCATTTTAGGGCATGAGCCAAAAAATGAAGTTGATCTAAATCTCAAGTGGACCACACCATAGGAAACAATCGCCATTGAACGCCCACAATTAAAACCTTTCTAAGGCCCATCGTAATGTTTATTTGCCATACAACCTGTTGATAAGATCACACAAACTTGGATGAAGGGAAAATACAAATATCAACTTGATCCAAAACTTTTCTGGCCCGCAGTTTTTAATGGTCAATCATCACTATTTGTTATGTTATGGTTCACCTGAGACTAGGATCTTATTCATTCTTGGGATCATGCCCTAAAATGAGCTAGCAAAACAAATGGACAGCGTGGATATACAATACATCCATCAGCTTTTGCTAGATGTAATTGTGAGGCCTACTAATTTAGATTTGTACAATCTCCATACAGTTGTTTTCTAATGCCGTGAGATAAATATCATGTTACATTTGTTTATCATTGCCCCAACATTTATATGGCATGAGAAGAACGTAACGAAGAGGTGAATGAATTTGTTGATAACAAATACAAGTCGTTCACCTCTTTAGTTGAGGCCTAATGAGCATTTACTGACTGAATGAAACAATAAGAAAGTAAAGCGAGTGGCCCTCAATCGAGTGGGAATGCACTATGTAAATACTATGCCGTATTTGTAGATCATTGCCCCAAAATTTACAGATCATGGGAGGAATGTTTTACACAAGTACATGGATTTTCTAGTAGTTGTTACAAGTCATTTAATACTTTAGAGGAAGCCCACGATGCCTTAATGCAATTTTATTCAAATTGAAGATTTGATTGCAATAATTAATGGTTTTTCATTCAATCACAATTTGCATGGAGTATTGCACTAAGGCATACTAAGGAATGGATATGCTTCTTCATACCGAAGATATGAGTATTACTTTTCAATTCCAAAAATAGTTGGCCCACTTTTGTGGTCCACTTGATGCTCAAATTATCCTAACTTTGGGCCAAATTGTATATTTCAGTAGGCCTATTGCAATTATTATGTCAAATGTAATATATGTACACTAATTTGGGGTGTTTAAAATGATTTATTTAATGAAGCTCAGGTTCCTGTGAATATAATTAAAAAATTTCAATGCATTTCATTTATAGGCTGCTAAACAGAATATTTGGATTCTAATGCACTACATTTACAGGCTACCAAACACAACTAAGGATTCCATTTACACTTGATTCGAGTGTAAATGTGAAATGGATTTCATTTACCTCCATTTACAAAGCTCCCAGACGAGCCATGAGTCTACTTTCCCTCATCTTATTACCTACATATTGATGTTACTCCTAAGTTCCCTCAAATGCATTCATTTCTGGTTCAATCCTTCTTCGTCTTGCCACTCATCCATCTCAACATTCTCACATTAGCTAGACTCATTGTATGAACATATTGTGTGTTAACTGCCAACCTTTTGTCCCATAAAGCATGTTGGTCTTATAGCTATCCTATTAAATTTCCCTTTCTAGAGGCGCATCTCCATTTCTTCCACCCAACTTGAATTCTATAGGCAACATCTTCTCAATCTCTCCACTCATGAATTCTATAAACCTTTATAATACCTATATATATATATATATATATATATATAAAAACCATATAGTTTTTTCAAACTCACTATAAAAACCTTTTTTTTACCGTAAGTATATAGAAGGGATTCCATATGGTTGACATATAAACACTACAAGTTTAATTAGACCCCTTCATTGAAGTTTCTTAAGATATTTTAGAAATGTTATGATAATAGGCCAATAGAGTATTAATATTCGCTTCTTGATTTGGGTAGGATTTTGTTGTTTGTGTATGGATATATAATGCCATATGTGTGGATCACTAAAGAAAGGTTTTGTTGAGAATTTGAATGAATAAAGTTATCGTTGGATCGTAAACAAAACCCTAGAAGACATGTCAATTATATCGCACTCTTGGGATACGAATACATATCGATTATCGCACAAGATATATCAATTGTATCGCATTATTTATCATTGTTGTTGGGAAACATGGGGAAACGTTGGGAAATTGGTCAAATTTTTCAATGAAGCTTCAAAGATTTTTTTTTTTTTTTTTTTAAAAAAAAAACACCAATACACTTAGAAATCAAAAGGTCACAAAAAATAAGTGCACATAATAGGTTTCTTTTGTATAGGGTCCTAATTTGTGCATTGTATAACTGAACTAATGCAACTATATTCAAAGTCAATTCATAAAATTTATAAATATAAGAAGACATGTATGGAAACACAAGCATTGCATTCAAAAGCAAAAAAAAAAAAAAAAAAAGTAGAAAAATAGAAACATACCTACGGATTTCGAAAAATATATTTTTTTAACATTTTTTAACTTTTTAATTAAAATTTAATTTTTCTAAAAAATCCCCAAATTGCCAAGAATGTATAGATCGGGTTATATACATGTTTGATTTTGTATTTAGACACTAAAGATTGCAACTGATATGGGAAAAATGAGGAAATTTCAATTTTTCCTCAATTTTTCAAAACTTGGCCCGTCTCCCCTAAATCTCGAAATCAAAGCTCCAAATCCATAATTTTTCATGCAAACATGAAGAATCATGGATTTCTTACCATTTGACATTATTTACAACATATAAAAATGAATCAAAACTCAAAAACACGCACCTTTTAGAATCTTGCTCCAAGAAGCTTTCGATAATGAGTACAGAGAAATTTCGAAGATTTTCTTCCAACAAACTGGAATGGACTAGTCAAAATCACCTCACAATGCACTAGGAAGGTTTTTTTTTTTTTTTTTTGCAAAAAAAAAAAAAAAAAAAAAAAAAAAAAAAAAAAAAAAAAAAAAAATTAATAATACGATTTTTGTGAATTTTTACGATTTTCCAGACAAAACAGCGTCAATTTCCTTTTATCCCTTTCGATATTACACTCAATATCGATATATCGAACAATACATTAAGAAATTTATAAAGGGGGAGCATGGATATATCACACGATTTTGTGACATCCACTATATATTGCGATATCATGTGATATATTACACGATACCATAAAAAATGGATATTAAAGTTGGGTTTCTTATCGCCCAGTTGGGATAACAGATATATCATGGGATTTATCAGTGGTATCGCAAGATATTGAAAACACTGGGCATAGGAAGTGTATGCTTTAGTAGTCATCTGAACAAAGGGAACTACAGGATTTGTCTTTCAAGGGCCCAAAGACCAACACAAAGTTAAACCCTAAACCTAATTGTTCAATTACCCATTTGTGCCCCATAACCCCTATTTCCAAACTCTAAATCTATCTTTAAATATCGATTCTCATCTCCTATACACCCCCTCAACCAACAACAACCCTATTCTTAAACTTTCGTCCACACTTAAATCATATCCCATCCCAAACATCTTATTGCAACCCTAATCTGTCTCTAAAAAATTTCATATGTAACTCTTCTATCCAAACCCCAACCCCCACCCAACCCAAATCCTAGCTTCTTTTTATGGACAACCAAATTTTATTAAAACTCAAAAATAAGAAAATACAAGAAAGATGATGAGGAATCATCCAATCAAAAGAACTATACCCTAACTATCTTGGAGGGCCTCAATAGGTGGGAAAGGCATCAATGTCTATCCACTCCACCACGAGCTAGTTCCCCTTCCAAACCCCATGCTCCAAAGAGCTAGATTTATCTCTAAATATGTGCTTGTTGCATTCCTGTCAAACCATCCAACGAACAACTAGAAGAACAATTAAAGTGTTCTCCTTTTCCTTTCTCTTTTAACAAAGTGCCACAAGAAATAAATCCCCGCTTCTTCCAAGCACCACCCAGCAAGTACCAAGCAAGTGAAGAAAATCCACTAGCCCAAATCCAAATACGTATGGATTTTAGATGATGAATTTCACCTTAGATGCTCCAATATTTCTCCAATTGATCCAAAAATCAACAAGAAACTAGAAAAATAATATAAATAAAGGTAACTGCGGGAAATCTCTTCACAAAAGACCCCAAGGAGCCCAACCAAAGGGATTATAAGACAAGCACTCTTCTAGAATTTTATATTCCATCGTGAGAAACAAGAAAGACCAACTTTATTAGTTCAAAATTCTCATCAAGATTTATCTCTAATAATCCATGCGCATGGCCTTATATGGTAGTCACAAAGTGCAAAGTCCTACCTCAACTCAAAGAAGCCGATAGTAAAACCATATTGGCCCATTATCAAAACATTCTTGAACTAACTCCAAATTTGCAGTCTTTATATTTCAACCACATGGAACCCTTCTATAGTTGTGTGGTTTGGAAAAACCATATGTTTGTATAGTGAGTTCGAAACAAGGTTATATGGTTTATATCTCTACCATATGTAACACAAGTAGGAAGCCCAAGCAATTAGCTCTAACAAGACATTAGAAGGAATGTCTAACCTAGGAGAGTCATGGACTATGAGATTTAACAAGACATTAGAAGGAATGTCTAACCTAGGTCGGGGCTATTAAGGGAATTTTCTAAGTGTGTGTGCTTACAAACAATGACTCTTATTTCACTCGCTCCATGCCAACGAGTGCTGGAGTGCCTTTATTTCGTGTGAGTAACCTAGGTCGGGGTTATTAGGGGAATTTTCTAAGTGTGTGCCCCTATAAACAATGACTCTTATTTCACCCGATCCGTGCCAACGAGTGCTGGAGTGCCTTTTTTCGTGTGAGTAGAAGGCACCCTCTCTCCACATACCCGCCAATATTAATGGCTTCCGGTTGGACCTGTGGGCCCAACAGTCCAATTGTTTCACTGTTTTAACCATCTTATCACATTTGTCTGCCCAACATGGCACGCCCTCTATAGCCATTGTCGTAGTTACAAAGGATGTGAATAATCTAACAAACCTCCCATGGAATAAATATTGATCACCATCATTATTACCATGTATGAATAGGGGAATAAAAGGTAATAATAGAATGCATTTGTCAAGATAACTATGAAACAATACTTCGAAAGAGGAATGCCAATCCCGCCCATAGGATTGATCTCAATCCATAGATGTGCCCTCGCAGAAAAATCAGGCCAATTGGATGATCCTAACTGCTGGATTTGAGAAACAGACAGCTAAAAACACAATGACCAACAGTCCACATTCAATGTTCAAATCCAACAGTCCACCTGATGAGAAACAGGTACCATGGCACCAGTAGAAGTCTACAAGGGGAAAATGTGTTAGTTGGGTGATTAGGATTAGCATTCTCAGAAAACTGAATCGGACTAGCAAATCAAAAAGGGCAAGATCATACTGCAACTCGCATATAAAAGCTTTAATCTTTAAGAAAAATAGCAAAGCCATCAAACGCTAAAAATATGGAAATGTAAGATCTGGCCAATTTCTAATATGTAGCAATGGACCATATAAGTAAACTGAAATTCCATTTTAACAATCCATAAGATAAAGCTGGATCTAAAACCAAGAATAACCAAGAAACTGTTATATTCAATTTTTTGGGTATATTCTATGATTCATGTATGATTTTAGAAGAAAAACAAATGATACGTGTTCAATTGTTATTTGAATTCCAATCATGAATGGTAGGGTTCATGTTTTTGAGTTCCAATCCTGAATCATAATAAGATTTGAAACGTAAAGCATAAGATGTTAACCACACAACTACGGACTTTGAGATCTCAGCAGCTTCCATCAAGAGAGCAGAGACAGGCAAGAGCAAGCAAACCTTCTTTTCCTCTCATAATTGCAGCACGCTCATCTCTATACCTCAGATTCATAAGTGCGTTTCCAGGAGTTGGCTTATCTACCCATATTGAAAACCTCCAAATCAGAAATTCAAGAAAAGCGTCGAGTTCCGGTTCATACTGAAATAAGAATCCTGGCTAATCCCAACAAGAGAGAAAAGGAGTAAATGACATGCCGATGGACAGCTGCCCAACAATACCTCTGATGAAATGAAATCAATAAATTTGAAATCAAGTAGAAATACCTTCATTAAAGAGAAGACTTTAACTAACTGTTCTTTCAACATAGCCGACATTTCAACATCCAACCTCGCTGCATCAAACTGATTGACCCTAGATATTGAAATCGAGATTGAAGCCTGTTTGGAAAACCCCAGCCTATAATATTAAAATTTAAAAAAAAGAAGTGTTCATTTGCAAGACTACGGACTGATTGGAAATGACCACACTGTGAAGGGTGAATACCTCAGTACTCACACTCCAGTTGAGTTGCAATAACGAATCTAGGGCCCCTTTGGATGCAACTGTCGCCAAGGGCTTCTCCGCAGAAGCCCTTTTCCCGCAATATTCGTACCAATGTTTCGTCAAAAACCAATCAGAATGGTTTTGGGGGAGACGTTGATTTATCAACTAAATCTTCAGGTGGGTTTAAAAAGACAGTTTGCAGGTGACAAGCCAAACAGGCCGCAAAACCAGGTTTTCGATCCGAAACCTTGTTTTGATGGTGCGTCCAAACAGGCACATAGTGAAGTGTAAATGACCAAACTGCAGTTACCTATCCTCTTACATTATATTGAAGTAGGCGTTTGTGTGCATGCATATCCAGATTGCAATTTCATTACTTTCAAGTTGGACTTGAAAGGAACCTAACAGCAATTTGAGGGCTCTTCTTCATTAAGGATGCTTCCAAACACCATACAACAAATCTGTCATTTCATCTTGTTGAAATGGAATGTTCACAATTCAATTCACTTGTGCATCCAAACACAATAACGAGAAGTAACCCGCCAGTTGCAGTTACATTCATTTCAAGTCCAGCTTGAAAGTAACATAATTGTAAGTTGGAAGTCCCTCAACATGACTGCTAGTGAAAGTAATCGCAATTTGGCCATTCTCACTTCCTTATGCTATAGTTGCAATTCAATTCAACAATGCATCCAAACAGAGCTTAAAACTAACTAATGAATTCCAAAAATTAAAAATCAAAAATAATTTTTTTAACTAAAAATAAAATAGAAAAGTACACATACATCCCTAACAAGAAAACCCTAAAAATACAAACCGTACAAGGGATTATACACATGAAAATCCTAACGTAAAAACCAAGTTCAAAAAGGAGAATACGCAGATTGCAAGCTAGAATCTATAAAGTTAAAATTAAAAATTAAAAATTTTAAAAAAAAAAAAGGAAGTCCTTTTGGATTTTGAAAAAAAAAAAGAGTTTTCAGCATCAAATCTCAGTAAAATATATAAAACTGATGTATGAAAAAAAAGCGTGATTCCAGGGTGAAATTTTCAAGACAGAGGGAAATTAGAAAAAAGAAAAAATTGGGAAATGAAGGAGAGTGCCTGAGAAGATTGCTGGAATGATTGCCATTGTGGGGATAATCTTCGATAGGAATCGATCCAAGCGTCTTCTGGCGGAAGGTCGGGATGATTCGAGGAAGAAGAAGGAGCTAGGGTTTCTTTCTCCATCCGTTTCGATGCCCGCCTTCGTCTCGAACAAAGGAAATGACACAGAGAAGCAACGAATTTTAGCGGTAAAAGAACGAGCGCTTCTTCAATCGATGGGCGAGGGGTAATTCGGTCATGTTCAGGATAAAGGGCGTTTTCGTCATTTCGTGATTCTATGGGGGCGGGAACTAGGGTTGGAAGTTAAGTTCAGCGTCCCAACTCCCAAGTATCGCCGATATGTTAAAAAAGGTATAATGTAATATCGCGAGAAAATATTAAACGATTATGCCATATTATCGTGGTATTTTAAAATACCGGAAGATTTTAGGATAAATATTATCGCGAAAATTTATATATATATATATATATATATATATATATATATATATATATATGGGAAATGGTTCTATGCGGTCGACCTTATGGGAACTTCCCATGAGCTCGAGCTGAGTGAGACCCACCGTGATGTGTGTCGAAATTCAACATGGTGCATTTGATGGTCCCCTTTAAATTATGGTATATTCCAAAAATCAGCCATATGCAGAACTCACGTGCGCCATACCATTTAAAATCCTGTGGAGATATGCCTAAAACATATAAAAGCGCTGGGTGGAGCCCACCTGAAACTTGGATGAGTTTGAAACTTGGTCTGACCACTCATCTAAGTGGGACACACACAATGGATGGTCTAGATTTATAAACCACATCTCGGTGGACCCAACAAATGATTATGAATATTTTAATGGGAGGGTAACCCCTCTACTTTTGTATGTGGTGTGGACCACACAAGTTATAGATTGACTTAATTTTTAATCCCGAGGCCCACCATGAAATGGTGCATCTGACTGATGGGGTAGATTTTCCACACACGTCACAGTGGGCCCACAAATCTCGACCTCATGGGAAGCTCCCATGAGTCGACCGCATAGAACCATTTCCCTATACTTTATTTAAGTTTTAAACTTTAAATATTTTATTAGTTTGCAATAAATAGCTTTATTTCTGGGGAGATTTACCAATAATAGACTGAGAAAAGCCTCAAATTTTTGAGAAGGTAGACTTGGATGTTAGTTTTACATAACTTAGCGACGATTCGTCAACCTTACAATGACATGGTTGCCACAATCTGGGCCATCGAAATTGTCGGCCCAATTGCAGATAACGATAAAAATTGTACTGGGAAGATGTATTGACTATATTTGTTTTAGATTTCCCATATTTGGAGTGCTCGTTATCGTACCTTCTACTATTTTTCTTTGAGCTTTTCAATTTTGAGCGTTAGCTATTAATTTAGGGTCAGTTTGGGTGGAAGGATTAGAAGGGCTTAGGTGGTATAGGATTCATTTGGTCCTGTGCCAATTCCACTCCATGTTTGGGAAGAATGGAAAAGCGTGGAATTACATTACATGAAATTGCATTGGGTCTCGTGCCAATTTCACTCAATGTTTGAGAAGTTGTGTAGGTCCCACCATGATGTGTGGGCTATATCCACACCGTCCACCCATTTATCAAGATTATTTTAGAGCATGGGCCAAAAAATTAAGTAAATCTGAAGCTCAAGTGGACCCCACCATAGAAAGCAGCAGGGATTGAATACTTACCGTTGAAAACTTCTTTGGGGCTACATAAGTTTTGGATGTACCTCATTTTTAGGCCCATGCCATAAAATGAGGTTACAAAACAAACGAACGGTTTAGATATAACACGTGTGTTATTCTCAATAATTTCAAATGATGGTGGGTCCATTCAATGTACTACCGTATTATCAATAAAGTATGGCATTAATTTTATCCCATGGCAATAGGGGACAATCCCAGCCATGCTTAATAATTGTGTTTTTTAAATCCCATCCCACCGAATCCCTTCTAATCCCACTGACCAAACTGACCCTTAGGCTGTACTGAGTAACTCAGTACTCTAATAGGCCAGCCATGCATGTATCTTATTGAGCTATCTATTCTTGTTTTTCAGCTCATGCTACCGACCAAATTGAAGCAAATCCAAAGCTCAATCGGACCACCCCACGTCTCGTTTTAGGGCATTAGTTCCCATCCATTTTTCGGGTCATATTAGGGCATTGGCTCAAAATTAAAGCATATCCAAAGCTAGAGTAAACCACACCATAGTTTATTTTAGGGCATGAGCCTAAATTTGAAGTATATTCATTAGTTAATATAGTTTAACATTAATGAATATTTGTAATAAGTTTAAAATAATTCAATTAAATGAAGTCAATTAAATGATTAAAATCTTACAAATAATACTATCATTTATTATATAGAAATCAGATCATCCTAATAAATAAAATTCTAATTAAATAATTAAGAACGTTCCAAATGCGATCAGTTTCTCTTCTAATATATACAGTCGTGTCTTGTATGTCGTACACTAGTTCAGTTACGAATTATTGTTTCTGCACCAACTCATCAATTAATTGTTCATCTATATATAGTTTTTCCATCAGTAAAAATGTAAGCTAATCAGACTTAAGTGAGAAAACTCAAAATGATTTATGTTTATTAAATTTAAGATATAATAAAAATAGAGTATATATAATAACATGTGTGCAAATAGTTTGTGAATTCATCAAATAGTGTAGAGTCTACAAGGTAATTATGTTAGTTTAAGTTTAGAAATCGTATCAATTATATTAACCACATTGTTATTCATCTAATTATATTACACGATGAGACCCATATTTGATTAACATCCTAGGTGGCTAAATTGTAAAAGACCAAATAATTAAATTTTCATAAATAATATGTTCATTAAATTTTAGATTTTTTTTTTTTCTTGTAAGATTTTAAAATTGAATGGCAATGATTGTCGAAGTGGCCCACCAGATAATTGGATAATCCAAATTATTAAGGTCTTGGCATATTTTTCCTATACACATTAGATAAATGATGTAGATATAACACACATACACCGATGACTCATCTCGATCTTCTGCACATGCATTATGATAGAGATAATATAAAAATATAATGGGAGATAATATAAAAGCTAAAAATGAGATACAATATTTCTTTCTCAAATTTGAATTTTCATATGCGTTATGGTAAAATATGCCATCAACATAGGCATAGCTTAAGCAACAGTAGCATTTAATAATTTGCTAGTGTAACTAACTCCCCATAAGATAATGGTACGATTTTTTGGATTAAAAGGGTGTTTAACTAATTAGAAACAAAAATAAATAGTAACATAGTTTAAAAAAGGAAAACCAATGACTATATCTAGAGCTGTACACGAGTTGAGTCGAGTCGAGTATCGCCCTACTTGTACTCGGCTCGTAATGCCTGAGTCTCACTCGTACTCGGCTCTACTCGACCATCGAGCATGGATTCCCTGCTCGTGCTCTACTCGTCCAAGTACGAGCCCAGTACGAGCAGAAATCGAGTTGAGTCGAGTCCGAGTTTTCGAGGCGAGTTCGAGTCTGAGTCTAAATTTGAGCCCAATTCAAGCAGGGTTTTCGAGCAACGAGTTCGAGCTTTGAGCCGAGTTCGAGTTATAAATTGATATTCATTTGAATTTCAATTCGATTGTCAATTGAAATTCGAAGTTGAACAAAACAATAAAATATATAAAATGCACAAAATTTATGATTAAAAAACTTCAATAATTACATTAACATATTTACATTACATTGTTCAAAATGATAATTTATAACTAATAACCTCTATAAGAGGAGTATCTTCCTGTATTGTCATCTGATCCATCAGAACTGCTATCTATTTTTTCATATTCATATCGATTCACTTCTTCTAAGTAAGAAGGCGAAGAGATATTTCCTTCGTACTCTTTTACACTTTGAACTAGATTTTTCAAACTTTCTTTATGTGAAGAATTATATGTAGTACCCAATGCCATATATTAACATATATTAGCTATATTAATATATATTAACAATTTCTGACATATATTAGTAATATTAATATATGATATTGATATCAATTTCTGACATATATTAGCAATATTAATATATGATATTGATATCAATTTCTGACATATATTAACAATTTATACAAAATAATAATAATAATAAATCAACACCACACATGTAACAGCCCGGATCTTTCCCAACCTGGAATTAGACGTCCTTAGGCGATGGGTCAATCCTAACATCGGTTTAGCTCCTCAAACACTCAATTAAAGCTTCAAATCCCTTTTCAAACCATTTTCTTCACAAATCCCACCCTTCACCACCTTGTTCTTTCAATTTTTCTAAGTACTTTCACATTAAACGCTATCTTAAAGTTTAGGTAATGAAGAACAATACTTAAACTAAACATTGTTACAAAGGACTAAGTACCACCTCAGACCGAAATCACCCAGGACTAAATCCTTTAGAAATTAGGCGGGAATTAGCCAATGTTAAACTAGAGTCCCTGTGAAATTATTACCAATCGCTTTAAATACGATCTGCAAGACCCAAAACTTGTAGAATCATTGACGCTAGGTTACCCTAAAATCTAGGATCAATCTCATTACTCGGCTGCTCTCGAGAGCATCTCGAAACTCCGTATCAGATCTGAACCGCACGTCGGAAGTCCGATTAACACAAAGTTAAGGAATTAGGACCGCCTTGCTGGGCTTGACAACAATCTCAGAAATCAAATCCAGATAGTGTCCCAGTGTAATTCGCTTGAGTCCGGAGCGAGGAGTGTAAAAACACTTGATTTTCTTTAAAAATAAATATCTCAAATAGTAATCTGGCACCTCTCGCTTGTGGATCAGTATTAGACAACCAGACCGTCAGAATCTGACCAAATTACACCCTCGGATCAGGAGAAATTTCATACACATATCCATGTACTCAGAATTTTCGATCGAGATCCACTGACCATTGAACTGAGACTGGTCCGCCATTTGCGATCTGGAATCCCGACCGAAATGAAAACTTAACTAAACGTAGATCCGGTGTCGGTGAGCTTAAGTCCGACCTTTGGCTCAAGGAGGCCCGCCAAAAGTCCTCCGTTGAGCTGAAACATGTCCGCTTTGGTTATAACCTAAGTATACTTTGACCTGGAGTCTATTTTGGTGAGTTTTTAGACTATATAAGGACCTTAAACCCTCTCTCATTGCAGCCATACAAATTTGAGAGAAACCTAGAGAGAGGAGAGAAAAGAGAGAGAAAGTGTGGGAGATGTGGGAGCATATCCCTGCCTTGCTTCCCTGCTGTCATCCATGCTTAACCGCTCCGTTCTTGTCGCTTTCCCGGCGATTCCGGCGTCATTTCTAGGTAAGAAACCCTAACCCTAATCTATTTTGGAGTTTTGATAGTTATAGGTTATGAAATAGCTAACTTATTTCGTTCTATAGGTTACCAAACTGCCGAATACGGAAGCTTAGCAAACCTATTGGATTCATTACGATTCTACGATAAAATGTGCGGACTTTAGGTGTATAGGTAATGGTTTTCAACGCTTTCAATGTCAGATAATGATATATTCATGATCTGCATGCAATTGCACATGTAGAAAGTGCTGTTTGTTTTCCGTTTCGATTAAAGATGAAAAATATTGAATTCTACATACTCTAGGTATTTGTAGAAAGTACAGTATACGTATAAATTTTGGAGATGTGTTTGCCATGATTATTTGCTGTATGAATATACTATATATGGATAAAATACTTGCTTGGCGAAAGGTTAACCCTAATACATGTATTGCTAATATACATCATGTATGTTGAAATAGTGTATGCTAAGTGTTTGTGAAAATGACTGAATGAGTATAGAATTCTCATTCGTGCTCGCCATAACTAATTGTCATGGATACATGATTGTTGTATTGGCGATACCCCCTTTGACGAAAGGATTTGCCCTAAATCACGCCACGGCCAATATACACTATATATGCTAAAATGTGTGGCCCAAGTGTTTGTGGAAATGACTGAATGAATATAGAACTTGGATTCCTGCTTGCCATGACTATCCGTCGTGGGTGTATGCGTGTTATGATTAGGGTAACTCCCTAGTGAAAGGATTTGGCCTTATACCTATGTGACCAACATATGTCACGTATGTTGGTGTATGTAGTATAAGTGGTTGTTAAAAAGTTTGAATGAATAGTAGTTAGTAAATTGTAATGTATAAGGGTGTTGAGATATGATTCTCAACTCTTTTAACTATGTGTATGATTTCTTTGGATAGTTGTGTGATTAGGAATTGAATATGTACAAACTCATGCTTGTGTTGTGCTTCATAACATGCTCAACTGCTTTTATGATTTTATCTATGTAATGCATATGCTTAAATTCATGTTTACGTTGTATGATCCGTCATGGGTGATGGGGGAGTGGAGCAACGAGTGCGTGCAACAGCCCTGGCAGCCCTAAACGGATAATACCATACTTTGATTGTATGAGTTGAATCTTGATCCACTACTGCTTTATCTATCTGCAATTGATTGTGTTTGGGGCTATGATTATAGTGCAGATAGTCGGTACCAGAATTGAATTCGTGGCTGTGTTTCAGTTGTCACGTGAGATATGTTCGACGAACCCGAGTCGTACTTCGGTTGGCGATAGTGGTTGGTCACACGAAGTGCTTATGCGTTTCATATCGTTCAACTTGATGTGTGCTCGAGCTAGTCGAGCTCGTCAAGCAACCCGATCTGTCTTATGTATATTCACCATGTTTGGACGCTACTGCTTGAACCTAGGGTACCAAACTTACCAGTGAAATCCCTTTTAACCATGGTACCTCGATCCGCTAAGACTCATGAGCCGGGATGGTGGTATGGGACACCGTGGTCGAGCTGTCGGCCTACGCTGGGGCCACGTGCCTCCCCGTAGTGACCAGTGATCAACCCGACTCGTGAACCGATTATGGTGGTATGGGACACTATATTCGTGTTGTCGGCCTACATTGATAAGGTGATGGGGGAGTGGTGCAACGAATGCGAGCAACAGCCCTGGCAGCCTTTTGTATTGACCTCGAGCATACTCTGGAATTGCGGTGAGCCTTAGAGTTTTGCCGCGGTGTATGGAGTATGAACTAAGTCTGTTTCTGTATAGTGATGAATCATTAAAGATGTGATGGGGAGTGGTGTAACCGTTGTGCGTAACAGCCCTGGCAGCCTTTGCAGTGACCTAGAAAACACACCATCGTCTGAGATTAACTAGGACTGACGACCCTAAAATGGATCATGTTTAGGAATGATATAAGGGAGGTACCTTAGTTTTCCAATCCTGCTGTTTGAAATGGACTAATAAATACTCAGTAATCATGCTCATCATGCATTGCATGTGCCTGGAAGATGTGGAGCACTGAGGGATGAAAGCATGCCGCGAACGTAAGATGGTGTCGCACGAGGGAGGGTGTGGTGAGGGCATACATCATGACTGCATTCATACTTGCATTAATAAGAGTAGTTAGGAGTGTTTGATTTTATTACTTTATCATTATTGCTTGACTGAATTGATAACATGTTAACCTATGCTTTACTGTTCCACTGAGTTGATCACTCACTCCCACGTTACAGGACGGTGTTGTACATGTCAACCAGATTTGTTGAGTTTCAGGTGATGGCGATGCTTATGAAGCAGAGCCGGACTACTACTATGATGTTGAGGAGGAGTTCTCCTACATGTAACTCTCTGACAGGTCTATGAAGACCTGGTATTGTATTGACGGGGCTATGGTATTTGGGATAGGAGACATTACACTTCATCACATTAGGTATATTTTAGAATTGTACTTGTAATTAATTAACCTGGTAACATCATCACACTCTGGAGACTCACCATAGTTTATATTTGTTATTTATCTATCACAATCTTCCGTTTGCAATTTAACCGTCTCTGGAGTATGATATGTTGTTTTGGCTTAATCTCACTCATGTTCACTACATTAATGCAGACAACATTTAATCATAATTATCTATGTTGCATAAGTGATGTTCTGGAACTCGAGAGTTGAGTTACTACTCGACCTCCGATTTTCAGGATGCTACAACACAATATTCTAAAAATAATAATAAATCAATTTCTGACATATATTAACAATTTATAAAAATAAAAAATAAAAAATCAACACCACACATTACCGGGCGAGCTGGGCAGGAACGACCGGCAGCATGCGTGCAGGGCAGGGATGACGGACGAGTGGCAAGGATGAACTGCGGCACCGGACAGGGGCACCGAGCAGGCCGCAGGGATGAGCGGCAGGGTCTAGCACCGCCGGATAGGGAAAAGGGGAGTGAGAGAGAGAGAGAGAGAGGGAAAAAGAGGGACAGGCGCTGGGAGAGAGAGAGAGAGAGAGAGAGAGAGAGAGAGAGAGAGAGATATTTTCGAACGGGCGCTGGGAGGATCGAGTCAAGTACCGAGTTGAGTACCGCTCAGCTCATACTCTACTCGTAATCAAAATGAGTCTTAAAAAACCGCTCGTACTCAGCTCAAACTCATGACGAGTCGAGTTAAGTCGAGCAAGTAACCGAGCATACTCTACTCATATACAGCTTTAACTATATCATCATCCAATATGAGTTTTGCCAAGTTCTCAAATCAATTGAGATTATAACTTATCTCATTTTCATATTTAGTAGTAGCAGTGGTTCTGGAGTTGAAAACTATAGTTGAAATTTATTCACTTATAAACATCTTATTCATGATTTGCCTACTATTTATTCATGTAAAATCAACTATAAATTTTATTTTATTTTAGTTTTAGTGAAATTTTATATTAACTCTAAAAATTTAGAGACTAATTTATCTTTATTATAATAGCAGTCAATAATTATTTTGTGGCTCACATGTGCCAACTTTGCCCACTTGCACACACAAATTGAAGTGGATTGCATCAATCTAAGCAGGAGCTCTTTAGGCCTCCCCATGATGAGTAGGTTTTATCCATGCTATTCATCCATTTTTATAAATTTAAAATATCAGCCAAAAATTGAGACAAACCTAAAGCTTAAATGGACCATCCCATAGGAAGTAGATGTGATAATGACACACATGGGTGAAACCTAAGGCCTACCATGATATTTGTTTATCATACAACTTGTTCATAAGGCTACGGAAAAATAAAAATGCCAGTCCAAAACCTTTATGGCCACTAAGAAGTTTTTAACGGTGGGTGTTCAATCCCCATTGTGTGGTCCACTAGACCATTTGATCTGCATTATTTATTTATTTTGGCTCATATTCTAAAATGATATTTAAAATGGACTAAGGGGCCGTTTGGCACCTTGGATTGGAGGGGATTGGAGGGGATTAGAGGGGGTTTCAAATCCCCTCGTTGTTTGGCAGCATAAAGCAACTGGGGATTGCCAATCCAGGGGGTTTCCAATCCCCTCTTTGAGGGGGTTTGTAATCCACGGTGAGAGCTTGGATTACACCTAAAATCGTTTCAATAGTGCAGGCATAAATGTATGTTACTGTACACTATCATTCTACTGGGCACATGGCCCACTAACGATGATCAGCACCGTCCAAACATTGTTCATGTAGATCAGCACCGTCCAAATATTATCCAGCACCGTCCAAACATTGTCCATATTAATCAATGATTAAAAATCATTGGTTAGCCACTCAGACATGATCTTGTGCTTGCGGTCCATCTGAGACTTAGAATTTCATCATTTTTAGGCAAAACATATATTTTAGCGGGCCTATCACAACCAGTGTCAAAAATTATATATCTCACTAATTGGGGATATTAAAGTTGATTTAGTAATTAAATTCAAACCCCTGAAAAAATGCCATATATAATTATTTTTGAATTAAAGTTGATTCACACTCCATGGTGCCAAACACACCGAGAGGATTGCCAATCCAGGGGGTTTCCAATCCTGGGGGTTGCCAATCCAGGGGGCTCCAAATCCACACTCCCAAACAGGGCGTGGATAAAAACCATGCATTACGGTTGCCAACGTAGACGCAATCCGCTTGACGCTTTTGATACGGGTGAATGTTAAAGGACATTTCAGTAATTTCGTAAAACCAAGTCTCGGGAAGCGTAAACGGGAACTCGATGCCAAAAGCGATTTGCGCGAGGAAAGATTGAATGGATAAGTCTCGGCACACGTGCCAAATTTGAAAACGTGTGCATGATCCTAGACATATGTCAGGTGGGGATCCACGTTAACATCTTCGGTTTAAAATATTTTCTGTTACTCTGATCAGGTGGGCCACGTTTGTATGTTGAGTACAGGCCGTTCGTGATTTTCCTTCTAGCCATCCATTTTTCTCGTACGAGTGTGGCCCAAATGACGACCACATTGATCTAACTGATGGACAAGATAAGTTGCACAGTTTGGCCGACCGAATTAATGGCCCAGATATCGGACAATTGGCAACCGTGCGACGATTAAACACTTCAATCTCTCCACGTGCGACGTGCGATGCCATTCGTGCAAGGTCTAACTCGTGTGATGCACCTGATGGAAATCTTGGATCTCGCAAAGACGTGCCATACGGGCACGCAATGGCACGTATGATTGCGAGTGCACGATGATTCACACGTGTCGGCTAACCAAAGCTCTGGTTCATATGATAAGGAAAATTTTGATACTCTGGCAGTGTGACGGATGATACACAGGCACTTATATATTACTTAAAAATTCTATATATGCCATATAAATAATTCAATTTAAACCGTCTGAAAAAGGTTTAACAGTTAACATGTATCATTAACAAATATTTGCGTTTATTTGATTGTATGGTTATTAGATTGGTGGACATTTAATGGACGGTTAAAAATGAAAATATCCAATGGTCTCATTCCGACAAACAAGTGTTTCATTTATCAAAGGTTAGGATTATTCAAACAGTCTGATTTTTGGATTCTAACTTAGCGAAAGTGGATTTCACAATCTAGTCTGTTTCATTTTAGTTACTATATGACACGTGTACCATTTTGAGGTACTTGCGTATCAAGCATCATACTCACCAGATTATCAAATAACGCCGCGTTACGACTTGTGAGTCTGCAGCGGGAAAGCCGGGACGTTAGTTGATACTCTGGAGAGTGAGATGGTTCATACTCAGGTACTCAGAAATGGTACATTTCACACATACTAACTCAAGTTAAACCGTCTCAATTGCTAGAAAAACTGTAGACAGTTAATCACCCCAAAATCAGATTGATTAAACGATCTCAACCTCTGATTAACGGATTCTTGACTATTTTCATTTGGACCGCAGGGATATTGGGACCCACCTTTGGAAGGATGAGAGCTACGTTTGTTCTTGGGCCCACAACTGAACCCAGATGGATCCTGTCTAAAATAATCCATCCAGGATCACGTGACATTTCCGTATGTCATCAACATGGTGCACGTGAGATGTACGGTCCCAACTACCCTACCATGCTAGGGAGAGGATATGAATTTCAACGGTTCAAGCAAGCCATTCTCATTTTTAACTTTGACAACGCGTTTTTCTTGTGTGCTTCTTCTCATTTTGCATTAAGATCTCCTACTGGAGTCAATCGAGTGATCTTGAACCGTTGATATAATGGACCCACTGTGAATATCCTATGCACCATACGGAAAATCCCATCCCTTCAATAGGGGCCCAACAAATGGATTGCTAAGAAATAAAATACAGCAACGGTTCAGATTCAACTGAAGAAAGGCAGCTCTTTCGATCTGAGCTATTTTCTTGCACGGGCCATCTAGGCTAACGCTCATCTGATCAACGGTTTAGATCACAGAAACATGGGTCCCACCCGACGTACTGTACAAGCACTCACCCAAACGTTGTAAAATAAGGGGTTTGATCTCTACTTCTCTGCTTGACGTTTAGTAGACCGAATGGATGCAATCAAGGTGGACCCCACATTCCACCGCCCAAGTGTGTTGATGGGCCTTGATCCTTAGCTAATGCAGGCTAAGAGAATGTTGAGAAAGAAAACAGTCATTCATGAGCCGTTCGGAACTCATTGCTATCAATGATCATCTACAAATAGTCCTACCACAGCGGTACAGTTACTTTCTTTGGACACGTGAGATAGTCAAATCGTTAATCTGGACCGTCCATTCATTCCAGGCAACGACTTGGCATCCACTGCCCCATAGTGCTTTCCAGTTTTAGCACCATTCATCAAAGGCCTTGATTAAAAGATTACTAGTACAACTTCATATAATTTACAACTACATGATAACATTTCATTCACTTTTGGGTGCGTTTGGATGCACTATAGAATTGAATCTTGATTATCACTTTATCAGTCCAATACAAGTGGAAGCAACCAAATTGTGGTTTCCTTAGTATTCAGACGGACTGTTTATGCTCCAAATTGCAATTTGATCATTTCCAAGTTGGACCCCAAACACAATCAATTTTCTCGTTTCCTCTCGGTTAAACTGAATGAATGTTTGCAATTCAATTCAATTCAATTGTGCATCCAAACATAGCATTAATGTTAAAGAAAGTCAAAATACAGTTGATAGTAGAATCCACCAATGGCTCATGACAGGTTTGGCCCGTCTCAGAGCAAGTTGCAGCTGTCGTATTAATCGTTCAAATTGACCCACCTAACCAATGAAGCTGGCCCATGTAGCCGAAATCGGTAATAAAATCAATCTCCCAACTCAGGATTATGCAGTTCAGCTCCGGCGACCGAGTCATGTGCTTCAAATTCCTTGAAGGCAATCCAAGACAAACCGAGACCGTCCCTTCACTTCCAAAACCACCAATTTGAACCGAGGCATTAGAGCCAGTACAGCATCAACAGCTAGTTTCAGCAGCACGCGTAGAATCAAAACAAAACCCAACTCTAGATTGGCATGTACTGTATGGATTACCCACAAGAGTGGAGAGGTAACGTTGTAAGCATCAATGAAGACGATGGAGAACAGGGTGAGAACTGAGGCAAGCACAAGGCAAATCAAGAGAAATGAAATGCACAAAAGTAGGATGCAAGAGATGATTGAAGCATGCAGTAAGGAAAGGAGGAGAAGGTCCAAGTTGGGTACCATTGTCACAAGCAATGGGGAGAAAATTGCAGAAAAGTAGGAGAGATGGCCTGGTTTTGCTGAATGATAATGGAGTGGGCTGCACTCATTCCATTGGCAAATTACCAAAGTACCCCTGCATTAGGGGCAGATGAAGGCAATTTTTAGTAGAGGAGCAGGCAAGACTCAACAAATGAATGAAACTACAGAAATACACATAAGGATGAACATGTGGATTTCAATAAAAGCTTGATAATCCAAGATCAAAAGCTCTGGGGATTTTTTTTTTCACATCAGTCCAATAAAATACAGAACATCTTGATAGCTTTGAAAATATTGAGATTCCTGAGAGTAGCTTTTCTTTCTTAGCAAGAAAGAGAGAAGAAGCTATTCTGGAATGGCTTGGGGGAGAAAAAGCAGCAAAAGGGAGAGAGAACAGTAAAGACCATCTCCAAAACCTTTCTCAGCGACGGCGGTACCAGTGTCTATCCAATGAAGAGAATATATCAGGTCTTGATGATGGGCCTATTTCGGACAAGTGGGGCCCATGGTTACGCAACAAACTGTTGATATGATGGGCCCACCGAATTACAGATGCCATAAATGATCTTTCAGAATATAAGATGCTTCTACTTGCCTGCCACTGACCAAAGGATTAAGAATCTTCCAACCTGAGAGATTTGGGGCATGCCCCTTCCACAACTGTACCAATCAGATCAACAGTCCGGATCACCTAACCATCGTCCCACTTGCACATACTAGTGCATAAGGACACTCCCATTCTAACACATCAAGACCCCATTGTTTCTCCACACAGAATATTTGTTTCTGTTAGTTTCGCAGTTACACAAGAATGCCACCAGATTCAGATGGCAGAATGCATGGTCTGAAGTACCAACATATGAACTGAAGTCATGGTCGGTCCCACCATGGAACAGGCATGGCCATGTGACGCAATTTCAAATGACCAAATGCCTAAATACCCTTTTGAAGTCTACCCTAGTAGTTTTCAGCGCTTTATTTGTACTTCACTATTTCTGATGTTAAATAACTGCAAATAAAAATAAAAAATAAAAGTTTTTCGGGATGAAATATCCACCAAATGAACTCAGGCAGACATGGCTGTCTCTGTGAAGCAAAATCTGCAAAATGGAACACTAGATCTGAAAAATGCTCAATAAAGATACACTCATTCACCAGTTCTATACAGCTAATCTCAAACATGGTCAAAAGTGTACGGCCGTTTCTACTTGCCGGATTCCTTTTTTTGGTTTTCTTTTTCTTTTTCTTTTTTGTTTTTCTTTTTTCACTCTGTGATTCCAATGGCTGCATTGTCCAAATCGATTTCACCCATCCCTGTATCTTCCTCCTCTTCGGAGCCTTCATCATTGTCAGCATCCTCAGCTGCTGAATTCAGTTTTAACTGATCAGCAAGTAGTTTATCATCCTTTTCACTCACCTACACCAATAAAAAAGGGGTGTTAAAACCTGAAGGGTGCGGACGTGAATGCACGTGGGAGCAAGAACAAAGACCCCCGCAAAAACAAAAACAAAAAAAAAAAAACAAAACAAAACAAAACAAAACAAAAAAAACAAAACAAAAAACAAAAAACAAAAAAAAAAAAAAAAAAAAAAGGAAGAAGAAGAAGAAGAAGAAGAAAAAAAAGAAAGAGTCATCGTTGTCATCGTTGCAGTCTTCATGATAAGCAAGCTAAAAACTGCAATAAAAAAGAGGCCCTATCCTGTACAAAATTTGTAGAAAAAGCTTATTCTACTATACTTGTGGCACCCTCTGTGGTTTGTGTGCAAAACCCAACCCATCCAAAATGGCCGTCCCACAAAGAAAGTGGGACACCACAAAAAATAAGGCCAATACAACCATCACGTGGGCCAACATGCAAATTTAGAAGTTTTCAGTGCATGTCCATTGTTTTCTATAGTGTGGCCCACCTAATGATTGTATAGACCTGATTTTTGTGCCATCCCAATGTCATTCTGTAACTCAATTGATGTGCGGGTTGGATTGGTATACAAGACAATGGACCCCACACAGACGGTTGAATAACATTTACACAGGTGATCCATGCATGTTAGTAACTTGTACACATGCATGATAATAACCTTTACATGCAGATGAATAAGAGTTGTAGGAAAAGCTTTTTCTACAAACATTCGTAGCCACCCAAAAAAATGTTTGTAGCCCACGACAACTAATTTTTTCATTATTGCTCCAATTTTCATCCCAAGGGAAAAGAAGGAGACAAGAATACAAAATATTTTCACTCCATAGCCAGCATGCATGCCAGAGCAAACAAGATCAGCAGTATCATCGTCAATGACACTCGGATTGAAGACAGATATTATTGAGGATGAGGCTGTTTCCTATTTCAAACGTCTGCTTCAAGACACAGCTTGGGACAAGCCTCGTATGGATCACCTACAGGTAGACAGAATTTATGAAGTTGATGTTTCTCTCCTTGAAGCCCCTTTCTCTATCGAAGAAGTAAAAAATGGCAGTTGGTTCCTTAGGCAGGGACAAGGCTCCTGGTCCAGACGGATATCCTATCCTGTTTTTCCAGAATTTTTGGGAGATTATTCGAGATGATGTCATGGATTTCTTTAAGGAATGTCATGAAAGAGGGAGACTATCTAAAGGTCTAAGGGCTTCTTTTATTGCTTTAATCCCTAAATTCTCGGGTGCGGCTGCCTTCAATGAATTCAGATCGATTAGTTTGATAGGGGGTCCTTATAAAAATCTGGCAAAAGTTTTGGCCCCTCGTCTGAAGAAGGTTATGGGTTCAATCATTTCCTCTAATCAGTGTGCATTTATCCCAGGTAGACAAATAATTGATTGTGCGCTTATTGCGAATGAATGTCTGCACTCCATCCATATATCCGGGCTGAAAAGCATTTTCTATAGTTTGGACATCGAAAAGGCCTATGACCATGTGGACTGGGGTTTCTTGCAATATATGACAAAGTGGATGGATTTTTGTGATAAATAGAGAAGGTGGATTGGCGAGTGTATTGGTTCAGCGTATTTCTCCGTTCTTCTGAATGGATCCCCGAAAGGCTTTTTCAAAAGTTCAAGAGGATTAAGGCAAGGTGACCCTTTGTCCCCTTTCCTTTTTCTCATAGTGGGAGAAGCCCTATCTATGATGTTACACAAAGGTCAAGACGCAAGTATTCTAAACGGCATTCATGTGAAAGGTATGTCCACTTCGATAACTCATGTGCAATTTGCGGACGACATCCTGATTTTCTCTGACGCTAATCTGGACAAGGTGGATAACTTACACACAACAGTTCGTTGCTTTGAGGTCGTGTCTAGTTTAAGAGTTAACATGGCAAAGTCTAAGTTGTTCGGGGTCAACATGGAGAAAGAAGAGGTTAGTGAGTTTGCAGGTCTATTCGGTTGCTCTTCGGCTTCCTTCCCCACCACTTATGTTGGTCTTCCATTGTGTATTGGTATGCCTCCTAAGTCTTTATGGGACAGAGTCATTCACAGGTTCCAGAAATATCTTGCCAGATGGAAATGCCGCTATCTCTCGCTTGGAGGCCGCTTAACCCTTATCAAGGTTGCCCTTTCCAACTTACCTCTGTATTTTATGTCATTGTATAGGTGTCCGGTCTCAGTTCTGGTCTCCTTAGACAAACTTAGACGTGACTTCCTATGGCATGGAAAGGAGGATAAGAAGAGATTTCACCTTGTTGATTGGAATTAGGTTTGTAAGCATAAAAAAGAAGGGGGAGCTGGTATTAAAGATTTAAAGATGATGAATCGGGCTCTATTAAGAAAGTGGACTTGGAGATTGGGTACGAAAGATGGAAATCTTTGGAACAAGATCATCAAAAGCAAGTACGGTACCTCAACAGGTGGCTGGTGGACTAAAGACTCGTCCTCGTACAGGGCCTCGACTATCTGGAGGGGTATTCTCCATATGAAAAAAGAGGTTATCAAAGGGATTGGGTTTGAGCTTGGCAAGGGAGATAGAATCCAGTTTTGGAAAGATTCTTGGTTGGGAGGAAGGTATCCCGTATTAGTATCGGTTGGCGTAATGGTGCCCTCCGATACCAATACGGATACAGGGGTGTAATGGCGATACGGGGGCGTAACGGGCCGTAACGGTGCAAAAAAAAAAAAAAAAAAAAATTGCCAAAAAATATAAATAAATATGGATTAAATCCGGAATATTCTAAGCATTCCAAATATGCATTCATTTATAAATTGGAACATGTTTATGGTGGTGTAACGGTCCACTCTTTGGTGAGAAGTTGTATCGGACTGTCTGATGAATTTATGAACCAGATAACCTGAATTTGTCTATAAAATTCATATATTTAATTTTCTAAATATCTAATTTATATACTTAACAATTTAATATCATTTCTCCCAATAGTTCTTTAAAAAAATGAAATTAAATTCAGATAGATAGCGTTGCCAATTTGGGGCTGACTTGGAGGACCAATCCATGCCTCAAATCAGCCTCAAATTCATGCAATTTATTAGCATTATCTCACTTATGAATTGGTGGACATTTATTGGATAGTGAATCATGAAAAATATCAAAAGGCCCTATTTTAAAAAATAAGTGTCCACAAATTAACAATTAAAACTATTCAAACAATTTGATTTTCTCATTGTGAGTTAGCAACTACAGTCCATAATTTAATTGGTAAATTTTAAGTTAATACATGTCTCGTGTACAATTTTTTAAGGGCCCGAATTAGGCGAGACTCTGATTGTGAAGTGTAGCACACGAGTGTCAAAGTTTTTTGGGCCCCACCCGTGATGAATGTGTTATATCCACACCGTCCATCCATTTTGCCATATAATTTTAGGGCATGAGCCCAAAAATGAGGCAGATCCAAAGCTCAAGTGGACTGCACCATAAGAAACAACAACAATTAAACGTCCGCCATTAAAAATTTATTAGGGGCTACAAAAGTTTTAGATCAAGCTGACATGTGTGTTTTCCCTTCATCCACGTCAGTATGACCCAATTAACAGGTTATATGGAAAATAAACATTACACCCTAAGAAATTTTGAAATTTTTAATGGTGAGCATTCTATAACCACCGTTTCTTATAGTGTGGTCCACCTGAGATTTGGAACTAACTAATTTTTTGAATCATGACCTAAAATGATGTGGCAAAATGAATGGACAACATGGATAAAATGCATACATCATGGTGGGGCCCACGTGGCACGTGGAGCGATAACAACGTACACACCTATATAGTTGTTGTATTGACGTCAGCAAGTCGTGTGGGTCTGATAATGAGGTATGTGTTATATCCAAACCGTCTATTCATTTGATGAGCTCGTCTTAAGGCTTGACACGAAAAATAATACAAATCTAATTATCAAGTGGACCACACTGCAAAAAGCAGCGGGGGATTGAACGTCTACCATTGAAACCCTTTTTGGGATCACAAAAGTTTTGGACCAATATGAAATTTGTTTTTCCTCTTCATTCAGGTCTTTTTGACCTTATGAACGGATTGGATGGAAAATAAACGTTATGGTGGGCCCTACGAATTGTTTAACGGTGAAAATCATTATCTCCGCTGCTATTTTTGGTGTGGTCCAGACGATCTTTGGATATAATTCATTTTTTGGGTAATGCTCTGAAATGATCTCTAAAAATAAATGAATGGTGTAGATATAAAAAATACATCACTGTGGAGCCCATGTAACTTTGATCTCCTTTGAACCGTTCGTGCAACTCGGAGCTCGAGGAGTGTCAGCGCTCGTCTTAGCATGACACGTACATACAGTAGCTATATAGCTGGTGTGTGGTACACCAGCCAATCCGCTTCCGATTTCATTTTCCGATACCAGAGAGGGAAACTGATGCAGGACAATTAACCACTTGCTCTAAAAGCTCGAACTGTTAGAGTATGGCGAATTAATCCCTTTATCTCATAACCCAGGCCCCACATCTCATGGGTGTTAGGACCTCGGTCGAACCCCCTTCGTGGGCCCCAAATCACATGGGCCGCCCACCCTGAGTGTGTTCCCGCATCCCACGGGCTACCCCACTCGAGCCCAGTGTGAAATGCGCATTAATCACCCCTAGTGAGGAGTCCCGAACACGAGACCTCCTCCGTGGGCCGCACCCACCTCGAGTGTGCCCCTGCATCCCACAAGCGACCCCACTCGAGCCCAGTGTAAAAATGTCCCTGCATTAGAAACCGAAAAGAAAAAGAGGGAAAGAAGAGGGAGAGAGAGAGAGAGAGAGAGAGAGAGAAGAAGAAGAAGCAGGGCCGCAGCAATCCGAGAAGAAGAAGAGGAGGAGGAAGAAGAAGAAGAATAAGGAGGAGGAGAAGAAGAAGAAGAAGAAACAAACCTTTTTTTTCTTTAGGCTCGTAACAGCCGTTACGGTCACAAAATCGGGGAGGTGCCCATTTCGACCCCCGTATCGCGTAACGGTGTCGGCCGTTACCGTTACGTATCGGCCAATACGGCCGTATCATAACGGATACGGGACACCCTAGCTGGGAGAAACGCCCCTTAAAGACAGATTTCAGAACATATTTCGCCTGACCCCGAATCAAGATATTTATGTTGCCGATTGCTATTCGGTTACAGACGGGAAGACATAATGGAATCCGTTGTGCAGAAGGAATCTTGAGGACTGGGAGATTACCGAATTCGGGCTTCTGCTGGACAACATCTATAAATCTGATCCAAATCAGTTGAATGCAGATAGGATCTTTTGGAGATTGGACAAATCATCCACCTTTACATTCAAATCGTGCTATAATCTGATCCATTCTAACCACAGGCCTTCAGAAGATATCCCCTCTCACCATATTTGGAAGTACTCGGCCACTCCTAAGATAGTGGCTTTTGGGTGACTGGTTGGTAAAAAGAAAATTCTGATGATTGACAATTTGAGGAAAAGAGGGATGGTCTTAACTAATATCTGTTTATGTTGCATGGGGAAAGAAGAATCGGTCGATCACCTTCTTGTCCATTGTCCGTTTATTGCAAGCATTTGGGCAGATTTACTTCTCGTTTCGGCATTAATTGGTGCCTTTCGGAATCAGTGGACCTCCTTTTGAAAGCTTGGCACGGGATTAGGATAGGAAAAATTAAGACTCAAATCTGGCGAATGGCGATTCTTGCAATCTGGTGGTCCGTTTGGGAAGAAAGAAACGGTAGATGTTTCGGGAATGAATCTAATCCTGCGGTCGTGGTAGCTTCCAAAGCAAAGCGTTTGCTGATAGAATGGGCTGCTCAAGTAGATGTTTTAAAGGATTTTGATTTTCTATTTTTAGGAGTTTAGTTTGTTTCCACCTCCTCAGCGGAAACTTGTTTTCCTGTTTGTTCTTCCTGTACTTTTTCTCTCTTTAATATATATCTCGTTATCTTTCAAAAAATAATAATAATAATAAAATTCATCCCAAGGGATGTGATTACAAATTGGTCAGTTCTTCAATAAACTAAGGAGTGTTTGGGAATTGTTGATTTCTGGTAGGGCGGACAGCCCATGTCCCATGATGCATCCAGGGCCATACATGATGAATTGAAAGATGCACCTAGGCCACACAACCTGGCTGATAGATCACCTCAATCCAACGGTCCCAACTCAAGATATGAACCACTTCAATGGTCCTGATGTAATATCCAAAACCAGTCAATGGACTAATCTGCCAGTAGGCCCTGTAAGTCCATAGGCTTATTATTTGATTAATTGTTAGGGTGAATCTCAACATGTACACCAAGTTTCCCCTAGTATTTCCATAAATCCGTCACTTATTTTCTGAGCCACTTTTGGGGTATCGAATGATGTTTGGATTGTACAAAACTGGTCCCATTTGAAAGTCAATTGACTCAGCTTTTAAACGAGCCTAAGATTTTGCAATTTTGATAACAGAGGTCAAATTCCCTGCTAGTAACGAATAGGAAACTTCCCTGTTGTGCACCGAGTTTGTGCATTTGGTGCCCATGGCTACTTTATGCAAGCCATTGATCAGATGGCCCTTATGGAGGGACCATGCCCAAAAAATCTCATCAATTTTTTTAACTTTAACCTTTCCACTGCTGGGGTGTAAATACATTGTTAAGAAGAAATGCACCAACAAGCCACATTTGATGGGGGGAAAAGACCTGGTGAAGATCTTCCAATTAGATCTTTTTGGCATGACATATCCATGATGGGGGTTGTCAGATCAACGGCTTGAATAAACCTAAAAAGGCTCCATATGTACAAGCTCGGTGCAAACAGGGAAGTTTGCTCTTCATTGCAAACAGGGAATTCTGCCTCCTGATATCATTGGAGTGAGTGAGGGCTCATTTCAGGAAGGCATGTATGGCTGTTATGGGTTAAGGGATACTCTGGTCATTTTTAATATCTTATTCAATAGATGCTTAGGGTTAGAAGTAATAGATGACTAGTCTTATATCAGGCTTTGGATCCAATCCATGCCTCAGCGGTGGACAAAGTGAGCCATTCAACATTGAGGTCTCAGGTTCAACAAATCCATTCTTACCTATTAAAAGAAGTGTTATATTTTGGTTTCCTTCACTTCGAGAAAATTATATAAAGATACAAAGACTATTTTATGAATAGTTATGATGGTTATTCTAAATAAAGAACTTCAGGTGTTTACTGCAACATAAAATATTTTTCCACTAGTGTAATGACTTAGGGTGTGATGCATTAGGCTTGTGTGGAGCAAGCCCAAGACGTTATCCTTTCTTTTGTGATTATCCATTACTCTAGATCTGACACACAAAACTTCAGGTTCCAGCGATTACCTTCTTTCAACTCTAGTTGCATCGACCTACTTGGCTCAACTCCCATTCAGCTCTTATTATACAAGAACAGAGCTGAATGGTGATTTCAAACTGGTTTGCCGGATAGAAAAAAAATACATCAGGTGAACTGTCCATTGCACATTGTCTTTTTCAAATAGTTGCAACCCTCAACCTCAATTAGGCATGGTGGAAACAGCGCCGAACATCAATTTTGAAGCTTTCCAAACACAAACTAATTATTGCAACTCAGTTCAGAAGTGCATCCAAAAGCTGCCTGAAACTTTTAAGTTCAAATAGAGATTTATCAACGAGAATATAACTCACAGCTCTAGGTGCCTCCTTCACTACAAGTTTCCCCTTGTGCCGGTCTATCTCTTCAATGCAAGCTTTAATTGCATCATTTAGAACTGATATGCCTTGTTCCTGCCAAAATGGGGGGAAAAAAATAATTTAAAATAAAAAATAAAATTTTAAATTTTTAAATTTTTTTTTTTTTTTTTTTAAATGGCAAATTTTGAAGGACAACAGACATCGGGAAACAATAAAATTGATCCACAACCAAAATATAGCATTTTTCTTTTATTGGCAACATACAAAAAAGGAATCCCCATCCATCAGCTAAAACATTGGTGATTGTGTTGGCCACTTGTATGAATATTGATAGGTTGCTTCTCTAGAATATGCGAGATATCTAGAGAATAATGAAGAATTACAATAGATGACAACAGAAGAATCCAATAATATGATAGACACTACAGATAAGCATTGCAACTCCGCCTACTAGTGACACTCCAGCTGGTCCCAAGCCCAGGCAAAGGAGAGTTGATGTTAGGTGGACAGTCAGTGGTAAAACCTTTGCCAAGCAAATCATGAGAAACCGACCTCGAATAGCTGGAACAAGGTTATGATAAGGATGATGACGATGATGGCACCATAGATAAGTAAATGGTTAGAAGGTTTTATGTTCGAAGGAATATATTTCTAAATGGAAAACAGATGCAGGAAAGGAAACACAATCCATTAAGATAATGAATAAATGAATCCGGTAATCAAAAGAGGTCTAGAAGTTCCATCCCTTAGCTAACACATCAATGAGCATGTTGCCCTCTTATAGAGAACATCTGAGGGGCTAGTTCTCCAAAGCATACAAGATTCTAGAGATCAGAGAAGAATTACAAAATAAAATATTAGAGGAATCCAAATGGTATGATAGACATTAGTTAAGCATTGTAATTCCACACGGTAGCAACAGGCCAACCATTCCCAAGGCAGGGTAAAGTGGGGTTCATGCCAGATTGGCAGCAAATAATCAAACTTGGTCAAACAAATCAAGGTAATCCAACAAAATAGTCCAGACAAGACTGATAATAATGATGACGACGACAACATAGATAAGCAATCAATTGGTATGTTTTATCAATTATGTCCCAAGGGAGTATATTTTATAAGTGAAGCGCACAAAGGAAACTGACCCCCAATAGCTGGGATAAGGCTACAATGATGATGAATTGCACAAACAACATGATGAAAACTGACATATGTATGTGGAAACGTTATATGAGCATCAACCATAGAAACATATCAAAGATATAGTAACAATAATTAGCTGTTTTCCATGGTGGAAAACCATACCACTCAGTAAATTGATCTTCATAAAAGTCTACCATGATGGTGTTATTAGTAGTGACGACAGAAAAGAAAGCTGTAGTTCATGTTTGAGGCCTACACTTCAGCCTAGATATCAATCAGTCATGCAAAACTCATATTGGTGTAGAACACCTATGTTCTCCACTTCTGGAGCAAGGTTCATCCAAACGGGACGAACTGTTCCAATAATCTTCATTAAAGAAGGCATGACCAAATGTCCTATTTGATGACATTTCTTCTTCTAACATAAGGAATGGTCACAGAGTTCCCCTGCCAACCACCCAGCCATCTTTGTGCAGTGTGATGCCAAGGTACAAGCAACCTGAGCACCCATCAGAGGTGGCAACAATCACTCTGAAAGGGTTAAAAGGTTGGTTTCCCCTTTGGAGGAAAGATGACTGCAGGTGATACCATTTAATTTAAAGGGTTTTTTTGTTTTTTTTATTAAAAAAAAAAAAGAAAAAAAAAAAAGAAAAGAAAAAAAAAAGAAAAGAAAAGCAAAGAAACGAAACGATGACTACATATGAGAGAAAGGATTAGAAATGAGGTAAAAAGCAATCCCTTCATCCTTTACAGACCAAATGGGTTTGAATCCCATCAAATCTGTTTCTTATAATATTTTTTGAAGATCTCCATTTGTACATTTTAGGTATTTAACTGGATTCAGATGGGGGTTCTTTTTCATTAAATGACTTCCTAATCTTTGCATTTTTAAGTTGCAGGCTTTAAAAGGGGCATAAAAGGACATGGGTAGAGGCACTAAGAAAAGACTTGATGACCTATGTTTTAACTGAAGATATGGTCCTTTATAGAGTGGAACGGCGGAATAGGATTCATGTAGCCAACCCAAATTAGTTGGGATAAGGCTTAGATGATGATGATGATTTTTTTTAAGGATAATAGATTTGTTTTATTGAAAAGCTAGTAAGGAAACTCAAAGCAGCAAAGAATGCAACCTAAAATTACAACCCAAGCATGGGCACAACTACATAAACATTTACATTTTTAATCCCAGCTGCCCATTCTAAAACATCTCTCTTCGACTTCCATAGAACTTCTTCCCACAAGCCTTGTTTGTTCATAAAACATCGCCTATTGTGTTCCCCCCAAATATTCCATAAAGCAGCTAGTAATACCAGGCACCAAATGTCTAACTTTTCCTTAGGGAAAATCATGCCATGCCAAGCCAAAAATAGATCTTCTACCAACTTTGGCGGTACCCAATCCACTTCAAAAGATGCAAAAACCGCACACCACACTTGCCTCGTAAAAGAACAATGGATGAAGAGATGATTGATTGATTGTACATCGTTCATACGCATAAGGCAAATATGTGAGGAGGATCTTAGCCCTTTTCTGTATATTGTCTGTGGTCAAAATCCTCTTTCTTCCAATCAACCAAACAAAAGATACCACTTGGGGGGTGCACCATAGAACCAAAAGGCACGAAAGAATACATTTCTTCTCAAATCCAATGGAACCCGAAACATCTTGTAGAAGAATCGCACTGAGAACTTCCCTGATGGTGAAGTATTCCTAACGCAGGGGCATTTTCACAATGAGCTCAAGTGAGGTGGCCTGTGGGATGCAAGGGCACACTCGGGGTGGGCAGCTCGTGTGACACGAGTGGCCCATGTGAGGCGGAATCCTATGTGATGTGGAGCTCACGAGGGGGTTCGGCCGAGGACCTAACTCATGGGAAGTGGGGCCTGGGCTATGAGATATAGGGATTGATTTGTCACGCTCTATCAGTTCGAGCTTTTAGACCAAGTAGTTAGTTGTCCTGCATCAAAGTGGTATCAGAGCCAATTGGTCTCGTGTTCGAGACTCCTTACTGGGGGTGATTAATGTAGGGGCATTTTCATACCGGGCTCGAGTGGGATGGCATGTGGGATGCAGGGGCACACTTGGGGGTGGGTGGCCCGTGTGAGGAGGAACTCATTTGATGTGGGGCCCACGAGGGGGGTTCGGCCGAGGACCTAACCCATGGGAAGTGGGGCTTGGGCTATAAGATAAAGGGATTGATTCACCACGATCTATCGGTTCGAGCTTTTAAAGTCAGTGAACAAGAAATGTTAAAAGTTAGCATTCGATTATGTTTTAAAATCCTCAAATGTCCCTTCTCTCTCAAAAGAAGAAATGAGGATTTTTAACAGGGGAGGGCCTTTTGTCTGAGCTACGATCCACTCCCACAATCAAGACCATCCACTAGACGCGACGCCGATGACGATGACGTCGACGATAACGACCATGGAAGATGATCGACAGGTCGAGGAGATACAGAACAGCACGGTCCTCACTCTTCCGTCGAAAGGATTCGTAGAAAATGGGAATGAAATCCAAAAGGGGAAGAAGCAGGATAAATGGATACAAGAAGGAAGGAAAAAACAGGTTCGCGGAAGTGGAAGTAACCGTTACAACTCCTTTCCAACCCTATTTGTCAAAGGATATCCATCTTGTTGGTTTCCTTTAAATTTCGAAAGGGTTTTCGGACGTGCAGGGGCAGTCATGGATGTGATTATGCCTAGAGACAAATCTAGCGAACAATATAGGGGATTCGTTCTAATCAGGATGAGCTCAGACAAGGAGCTATCTCGTGCGGTCTCGATGCTACACGGTCAGAGCTTCGAAGGCGAAAAACTGCTAGTGCAACGTGTCAGATTCGGACCGGAGAGGAAAGGTAGTAAGGGTGCAAGGCTAGTCGGATCAGTCTCTCAGGCTGCGACGATCACAACTAATATACAGTCACCCACAACTTTATACTGGGACGGGCTTGTGAAGCACACTCAAGAAAGAAGAACACCGAATGCTCAAACTGATTCCGGAAAAGGAGATAGGATGAAGGATCTAGGCGATCACAAGGAAGCATACATGATCAACATCAGTTCAGAGCGGATAGCTCAATCTAAGAAGGAACTACAGGATTTGGTGGTCATCAGAACGAGAGAAGGGACGCCATTATCACAGGTCAAGGAGTGGCTGAACAATGTTTGTCGAATCCGAGCTACCCAATACTCTATTAAACCAATAGGGTATAACGAGTTGTGGGTCAAACTCACTCCGGGTCTGAATCCAGATATTCTCAGAATGGTTGGGGCTCTACACAACGATGGTCCGGTTCGCTCCGTCGTCAGCTGGGATGAGCATTCCATATTTGGGCATGAGGAGATATGGATTCTCATCTGGGGGATTCCCTTAGAACTATGGTACGATGAATTCTTTATCGCTGCGGCAAAAGAATTAGGGCAGTTGATAGAACTAGATCAGAAAACGAAGCTTGGTGAGGAAATGGCGGTTGCAAAGCTAAGAATCAGGAGGAAGAAAGGCGAACCCCTTCCGTCTCAACTCAAGGTATTCGCTGATGACAGAGAGATTCTTCTTTCAATCCAGATCGAAGACAATCTATCCCAATATCCGAGATGAGGTGACCTATGGCGTGCAAGAGAACTGTCGTCCGATTCCGATCATCGTCCCGGTGCGGAGCAGGGAGGAACTTTTCCTCAGTGCTCCCGCAAACTACCGAATCCAAAGGCAGTGTCTGCTCAATTGGAGATAAATGCTGCGGTCAGTATCAAGTCCCCTCGTCAGACGCGTGGAGCCTCCCAATCCGTTCATCCCCCCAACAGCAACAAACGGGCAACAGGTGGCACCCTCTCTCTACCTAGAGCGGTACCCTTGACAGACGCGATTTCCAACGTTTACTTCAACCGTCCATCGCTCGACTGTGAAGACGAAATGGCGACGCGTGGCAATCAGCCATTAGAAGACGTGTTGACTACAATCGCGGTCCGGAAACTCACTTCGGGTAGTGGACCCGAACCCGTGTTTTAGCTCGGTCGGGTAGTTGTTGTTCGGGTCTGTCGGTATACTCGGGTATCTTTAATCGCTTTTCGGGTCCAACGATTTAGACTCGACTCATTTCAATCTTAATTTCCCCCTTATATCCGATCAGGCTACAGATACATGCAACATCCTCCCCTCTCCTATCCCTTCCAACGCGCTCATCCTTCACCCTGCCCCTTATGAAGACCCGCTCCGCTACGAAGCTCAACATCAGCTGGCGTATCTCCTCCCGCTGCCCCATTCCAGTCAAAGGAAGATGAAGATGGGACCTGACCATTCCGAAATCGATCAAGGCTCCTTCCAATATGAAAATCCGCCATCTCAGATGTTTGCTCCATCCTCTCCCACATCCTCAATTAGTCACTGGTCTGATCACGGACTCCTTCACCTGTTCCAAGATCATCCAGATTTAGAGGTGCTTGAGGCGCAACCTCTCCAGACCAGAGGGGGAGATGTCTCGACCATTGTGGAAGACGTTCCCCAGCAGCTGAAAGGGCCTAGAAGCGTAGATACGACAGAGAAGATCCCGAACAAGAAATGGATAAAAGACGCCATGGGACACGTGGGTAGAGCTTTAGGTCTATCTTTTGGAGATTGCCCGAAGGATTTCATAGCATTATTCCAATGTGTTGAGGCCAGTGGAAGACCCCTTGTAGAGCAGAAATCACCAAAGGTTCGAAGATCAACGCCGAGCTCCAGCAGGAACGCTTAGAGTAGTCGCAGCAATAGGGAATTGCAGAGTTTACTAATCGGGCAGGATAATCCTCTTACTCCTTCTAAAAGGGTCTCCACTCAGGGCACACGGGGAAGTTCGATTTCCAAATGAAGTTGATTTCTTGGAATGTACGGGGGGTGGGGTCCAAACGCAAAAGAGCCATAATCAAGGACACTTGTGTAAAATACAATCTTGAGATCATCTGCTTCCAGGAAACCAAAGGCTCCAGTATCGACAACAGGCTAATGGGTACTCTCTGGCGGGCCGTAGATGTGAACTGGGTGGCAAAGGACCCTACAGGCACAGCAAGAGGGATTCTTGTAGCTTGGAGGCCGTCACTGTGGCAGACCCTCAACAGCTGAATTGGCAACTATTCTATTTTGGTTATCCTCCAGCATATATCTTCTGGCTTCACTTGTCTGTTTTCCTCTGTCTATGGGCCATTTCAGGACGAGGACAGAAAATCTTTTTGGAAAGAGCTATCCCGCGCCAAGCAGAATTTCGTGGGCGCGTGTTGCATTGTCGGGAACTTCAATGTCATCAGGAACATTCAGGAAAAATCGCATGGTAGATCATCTTCTCCAGCCATGAAGGCATTCTCTGATTGGATCGATGAAGAGGAGCTCGTGGATTTACCCCTCCTTGGGGCCAGATTCACTTGGTCTAATGGAAGAGAATCTCCAACTATGTGCAGGCTGGACCAAGGTGTCCCGTATCGGTATCGGTTGGCGTAACGGTGCCCTCTGAAACCGATACGGATACGGGGGCGTAACGGCGATACGGGGGCGTAACGGCCCGTAACGGCGCAAAAAATTTTTTTTGCCAAAAAAATATGAAAAAATATGGATTAAATCCGGAATATTCTAAGCATTCCAAATATGCATTCATTTATAAATTGGAACATGTTTATGGTGGTGTAACGGTCCACTCTTTGGTGAGAAGTTGTATCGGACTGTCTGATGAATTTATGAACCAGATAACCTAAATTTGACTACAAAATTCATATATTTAATTTTCTAACTTACTATCAATGATAGATATATTAGAATGAATGTAATATGAAAATATCTTACATTTAGGTGTTTGCAATTATTTTTTAGGGCCAAAATTCATGCGTAAATAGAAAAAAAATAAAATATAATATAAAATGGCACCCCAAATATGTAAAATGCACATTAACATGTTCTACTATGATTAACACATCATATGGCATCATTAAAACAGCAAAAGAATCATTAAGAAATGATTTTTCGAATTTTCAAAAAAAGGGCCAAAATAAATGCGTAAATAGAAAAAAATATAAAAAAAATATAAAATGGCACCCCAAATATGTAAAATGCACATTAACGTGTTCTACTATGATTAACACATCATATGACATCATTAAAACAGCAAAAGAATCATTAAAAAATGATTTTTCAAAATTTCAAAAAAAGGGCTAAAATTCATGCGTAAATAGAAAAAAATATAAAATGGCACCCCAAATCTGTAAGATGCACATTAACATATTCTACAATGATTAACACATCATATAGCATGATTAAAACAGCAAAACAACTATTAAAAATTGATTTTTCGAATTTTCAAAAAAGGGGCCAAAATTCATGCGTAAATAGAAAAAAATATTAAAAAAATATAAAATGGCACCCAAAATCTGTAAAATGCACATTAACATGTTCTACTATGATTAACACATCATATGGCATCATTAAAACAGCAAAAGAATCATTAAAAAATGATTTTTCGAATTTTCAAAAAAAGGGTCAAAATAAATGCGTAAATAGAAAAAAATATTAAAAAAATATAAAATGGCACCCCAAATCTGTAAAATGCACATTAACATGTTCTACTATGATTAACACATCATATGGCATGATTAAAACAGCAAAACAACTATTAAAAATTGATTTTTCGAATTTTAAAAAAAGGGGCCAAAATTCATGCGTAAATAGAAAAAAATATTTAAAAAATATAAAATGGCACCCAAAATCTGTAAAATGCACATTAACATGTTCCACTATGATTAACACATCATATGGCATCATTAAAACAGCAAAAGAATCATTAAAAAATGATTTTTCGAATTTTCAAAAAAAGGGCCAAAATTCGGCCGATACGGGCCCGTAACGGCCCTGTAATGGCCGTAACGGCCCGTAACGGCCGATACGCCCCGTAACGGGCCCGTATCGGCCGATACGGGTACAAAATTCCGTAACGGCCGATACGACCCCGAAACACGTAACGGTTCACACCGTTACCGTTACGTATCGGCCGTTACGGCCGATACGTAACCGTTTTGGCATACCATGGGCTGGACAGGTTTCTCGTCTCAACCGAATGGTTAGATCAATTCCCTTTAACCTCTCAATCTGTGCTTCCCAGGACCACATCTGATCACAGTCCAATAATCCTCGACGTAACGAAGCAGAACTGGGGGGCTAAACCTTTTCGTTTTGATTTATCGTGGCTCAAAATCAAAGGTTTTGCCCATAAGATCTCTGACTGGTGGGAAGGCTTCATGGTGGATGGTTTCGCTGACTTTAGGCTGTCTGCCAAGCTGAAGTTGCTGAAGAAAGAGCTAAAAGACTGGAACCGGAGTGAACTCCAAAATAGAGAACACGATACAGATAAGTTGCTTGCTGATTTGTCAGCCTTGATGCGCAGATGGAAACTGACAGGTTTTCTCCCGATTCGCAGGCCAAAAGGGTGCAACTGATCCAAAAAATCGCTGATAAAATCCTTCAAAAAGAAATTTCTTGGAAACAAAAGGCTCGTCTGAAATGGTTGAAGGAAGATGATAGAAATACTCGTTTTTTCCACAAGATGGCCAATTGACATGCGTCTAATAACAGAATCAGCAGCATCGTGGTGGACAGGATTCGATTAGAGGATAAGGACGAGATTTCCTCCGCTATGATTTCATATTTCTATTCTCTTCTCAATGGAAAAGAATGGCGCAGACCAAATCTCGATGGTATCCAATTCAACGTCCTCCCGGAGGCGGAGGCGTCATCTCTCGAAGTCCCTTTTTCGGAAGAAGAGATCAAACGGGCTGTCAACTCCCTTGGGGCTGATAAGGCCCCAGGCCCGGATGGTTTCCCAATGGCCTTCTTCGCTCATTTCTGGGAGGTGATCAAAGCGGATGTTTTACACTTCTTTCAAGAGTTCCATAAAAAAGGGAGGATTTCCAACACCATGGGGGCAACCTTCATTGCCTTGATCCCGAAGCTGTCAGGTGATGCTTCTCCAAAAGACTTCAGGCAAATTAGTTTATTGGGGGGGCCCTACAAGATTTTGGCAAAAGTGCTAGCTACACGTCTGGCAAAGGTCATCGGGAATCTCATCTCAGAAAATCAGTGTGCTTTCATTGCAGGTAGGCAAATAGCAGATGCAGCCCTATGTGCCAATGAAATCTTGGATGCTAGTGCAAGATCGGGTCGGAAATATATTGCGTGCAAATTAAATATCGAAAAAGCATACGACCACGTAGATTGGGACTTCCTGCTCAACTTATTAAAGCGAATGGGGTTTGGGGACAAATGGAGAGTTTGGATGAGAGAATGCACCGGATCAGGCCTTTTTTCCATCTTATTAAATGGGTCTCCTAAGGGTTTCTTCAAAAGCAATAGAGGCCTAAGGCAGGGTGATCCTCTTTCCCCTTTCTTATTCCTCTTGGTGGGAGAGGCCTTGTCCAGAATGCTTTCGAAGGGGCAAGAGGAGGGCCTCCTAGGCGGAATCGAAATCAATGGTCTGCCTCGCCCCATCATGCACATCCAATATGCGGATGACTCGCTCATTTTTTCTGAAGCTACAACTGAGAAGGTGATCAACTTGGGTACTACTATCCGTTGCTTTCAAGCTATCTCCGGCCTGAAGGTGAACATGACAAAGTCCAAGATTTTCAGGATCAATATCGAAGAAGTGGAGGTTGAAAACTTTGCTCAATCCCTTGGCTGTACTGCTGATTCCCTGCCGTCTTCCTTTGTGGGCTTACCATTGTGCGTCGGAAAACCTCCTATTTCTTCTTGGGATAAAGTCATTGGGAGATTTCAATCGTTTCTCTCAAGATGGAAGAGCCGATACTTGTCTTTAGGTGGTTGCCTCACGCTAACCAAAGTCGCTCTCTCAAATCTGCCAATTTATTTCATGTCTCTTCTGAAATGCCCGACTATGGTTAGGAAGTCGATCGTCAAAATGAGAAGGGATTTTTTATGGCAAGGAAAGGAAATAGGCAAGAAATTCCATCTTCTAAAGTGGCCGAAGGTCTGTTTACAGTTGTCAAATGGGGGAGCGGGGGTAAAAGATCTCAAAGACATGAACAAGGCCCTTCTTGGGAAATGGATTTGGAGATTTGGGATTGAAGAAGGCAACCTATGGCGATCAATTATCAAGGGCAAATACGGCACCACTTCTGACGGCTGGATGGTGAAAGACTTACCGGCTCACAAAGTCACTCATAGATGGCAAGAAATTATGAAAATGAAAAAGGAAGTTATCCCTAACATTGGCTTCCTGCTTGGCAATGGTGTTAAAATCAAATTTTGGGATGATATCTGGATTGGAAATCAGAAGCTTAAATTCAGATTCCCTCTTTCCTATCGGATCACCACCTATAAAAATGCCCATGTTGCTGACTTTCTCTACGAATCCAGGGGGAATATTGTTTGGAATGTGTCTTGCAGAAGAAGACTTGGAAGACTGGGAACTCTCGGATTACACAGGGCTCCTGGAATGTCTCTATTCTACAAATCCTTCTCTTTCCTCTGAAGATGAATTGTATTGGAAACCGGAAAAGACGTCCCTTTTTTCAGTTCGCTCCCTCTACAATCAGCTGCACAAGAAGGAAGCAGACCCGAAATACAATTTTTCTTTCATATGGAATTACGATGCCCCCCCCCCCCCCCCCCCCCCGAAAATTCTTGCATTTGGTTGGCTGGTAAGGAAAAAGAAAATTCTAACTATAGACAACCTAAGGAAGAAAGGTATGGTCCTCCCCAATATCTGTCTTTGTTGTATGCGCTTGGAAGAATCTGTTGATCACCTTATGCTTCACTGTCATTTCGTCCAATCCATCTGGGTTGAGATCTTGATCAGCTTTAATTTATCTTGGTGTTTTCCGGGAGAGGTAAACCAGTTCCTCCTTGCTTGGCATGGGATGCATTTTGGTAAGACAAAAATCACCATCTGGGGGATGGCGGTTCTTGCTGTCTGGTGGTCAGTTTAGGGGGGAAAGAAACAATAGATGTTTCAGGAATTTATCCAATTCGGCCGGGACTGTGGCAACGTTGGCCAAACGTCTTATCATCGGTTGGGCCTCGAATGTTAAGGACCTGTCGGGTTTTGATTTCTTCTTTTTAGGAGTGTAATTCGAGGTCTGCTTTCTCAGCAGCCTCTCTTTTGTTTCTTTCTTTCTTCAATGAAATCCTTTCATCTTTCAAAAAAAAAAAAAAAAGTCAGTGAACAATGAATGTTGTGAAGGACTGAAGCCACTCCAACAACATTGAAAATTTTGCCGACCCCTACTCGGATAAGGCCCTATGGCATGGAAGGCACCAAATACCTCTTCCTCCAACAATGGAGAAGCAACTAGCCACTAATATGTTCTTCATAGGAGCCAAATTTGCCAAGGAAGGAAATTCTGTTTCCAAAGGCATATCCCCACACCGACAATCCTCCCAAAAACAGATGTGTCCATTGCCAAGAGAAAAGGATACTCCAACCTTGAACATTAGAGCTATTGCATTTACAGCCTTTCATATCCTCCCATCCCCTCACTTAGACACCGTATTTGATGTGGTAACCTCTCTCCATAGCTTGCCTTCTTCGAATCCAAATCTCCATTGCCATTTTCCTGGTAGTGTCATATTCATGAATTCCGACAATCTATACCACCATCTGAAAAAGATTTGCACACCTCTTCCCATTGAGCATGTGGAATTTATGCTTTTCCACGACTCCTCACCATAAGAAGTCACGCCTCAACTTCTCCAGTTTATCTAAAACTGATTTGGGGCACTCAAAAAAGGACATGAAGTATAGGGGAAGGTTAGAGCCGCTTTGATAAGAGTGATACACCCTCCTATTGATAGATGCCAACTTTTCAACCTGGACAGTTTCCTCTTACACCTTTTCACCACCTTACTCCACAAATGCTTTGCCAGTTACTTAAGCATAGCAGAAGGCCTAGATAGGTAGACGGGAAGGCTCCCACACCACATCCGAATACATCAGCAAAAGCAGAAAGTTCCTCCTTAGATAATCCAATGCCAAGCATTTCACTTTTTCGCTACATTGACCTTGAGACCTAACACCTCTTCATGATGATGATGATGACAATGATGATGAATCAACTAGAAGTGCAAAGATTGGACAATTGACATACTGCTTTTGAGGATTTGAGTATTAGTATTCAGTATGTTACACAATATTAGCAGCATTACCTGTAATAGCATAACTTTTTGTAAAGATTCCACCATTCAAAGGCCAATTGATGTTCAAAGGTGTTCTAGGGTGGGTCCCACCATGATGTATATGTGAAAATCCACCCCGACCATTAGGTCCATCATGGCAATTGAGGTATATAACTCAAAAACCATGTGGATTTGTGATTCAGGTGGGTTACACCAAGGAAAACAGTGGGAGAGGGGAGACCTACCGTTAAATTTTTACAAGGCCCGCCATGATGTTTATATGAAATCCACTCCAATCATTAGCTTCCTCATGGAAATTCATGAATGGGGACTAAATATTAAGCCCTTATATAATTCATGTGGGCCATACCAAGTAAAATTGTTTGGATGGTAGGCATCCCCTGCACTATTTTCAATCATGTGACCAACCGACATTATAGATATGGCTGAATTTTTATCCCCACGGCTAAATTACCATCACACACCTTGTGGTTGGAATGGATTTCAAATACAAGTCAATGTGGGCCCATTCCCAACCTCATCCGGCCCTTCCATTGGACATTGTCTCTCTACCTAGGTTGCATGCTGCCATTATAAGTATTTGCATGGCTGGTCAGTTCTTACAGGCCCAATAATGATGTATGTATTTAATACAAGCCGTTCATCTTCTCTTTTTTAGGCTCAATTTATGGCATGAGCTCAAAAATGAGCCAGATCCAAATCTCAGGTGGACCATACCATAGGAAAATAATGGTGATTGAACGTCCGCCATTAATAACTTCCTAGGGTTCATTGTAATGTTTATTTTCTATCCAACCTGTTGATTAGGTCATAGAAAACAAGATGAAGGGAAAACATAAATATCAGCTTGAACCAAAATTTTTGTGGCCCCAAAGAAATTTTTTATGGTGGGTGTCCTTTCACCGTTTCATGTGGCATGATCTAACTGAGATTTTTTTTTTTTTTTTTTTTTTGAAAGATGAAGAGATTTCATTAAGAAAAAAGAGGGAACAAAAGGGAGGCTGCTGAGAAAGCAGGCCTCCTATTACACGCCCAAAAAGAATAAATTAGGACCTGACAGATCCTTTACATTCAAAGCCCATTCAATGATAAGACGCTTAGCCAAAGACGCTACAGTCCCAGCCGAATTGGAGAGATTTCTAAAGCATCTATTGTTTCTTTCCCCCCAAACAGACCACCACACTGCCAGAATCACCATACGCTAGATAGTGGTTTTCGTTTTACCAAAATACATCCCATGCCACGCTAAAAGAAACTGATCTGCCGTTCCCGGGAAGCACCAGCCTATGTTAAAGTTATTCATAAACTCAGCCCAAATGGAATGGACGAACTGACAGTGAAGCAGGAGATGATCAACAGTCTCTTCCGATCACATACAGCAAAGACATATATTGGGGAGGATCATACCTTTCTTCTGGAGATTGTCTATGGTGAGAATTTTCTTTTTTCCCTACCAGCCATCCAAACACAAGAATTTTTGGGGGGGCATCATATTTCCAAATAAACGAATGATTGAAATACAACTTAGACTGATGCTTGCGCAGCTGATTATATAGAGAGCGGACTGAAAATAAGGACGACTTCTCTGGTTTCCAATAAATTTCATCCTCTGAAGAAAGAGAGGGAGACGCAGAGTAAAGATAGACCGTTGGATTTGTATCCGACCCATTTTTGGGCTCAAGTCATACAATGATTTGACAAAATAGATGGACCGTTTGGATTAAAATACATCATTATTGGGTCCACGAGCATGGACCAGTACCCAAGTAGCTGCTCCTGGTCTCGGCATGTGTAATCCACAGGCCTAGGACAGCCTCTCAATCAATACTAGGTTGGTTGAAGGTAGACCTACCTTGACATATATGTAAAATCCACTCCACCCATTAGGGGCATGACAATAATTTAGCCATAGGGCCCCACACATTCATAAATTTGGCGGGCCACATGAGTGGAAACAGTGTAGGAGATGCGCACCATCCAAATTGTTTCACCATTTACATCACATACGGGCCTATTGTTTGGTATCCATGCATTAATTTCCAAGAAGAAAGTAATGATCGGGGTGGATTTTTCACAAACATCATAATAGGCCCACCGTTACCCTTTTCATGCCCACATGAATCATAAATCCATCAGATTTTTTTCATCCTACAGTTTAATTGTCATCATGGACTTGATGGTCGGAGTGGATTTCACCAACGCATTATGGTGAGGCCACCTCTAGCACCTTTGTCCAAGTTGGCATGGCCAGTCCAGAATTCAATGCACAAAAAGTCTCCTACGGGATGGTGCGCAAGAGACCATTGCTCTCTCTCTCTCTCTACCAACCTACCCTTCCTTTATATATATATATATATATATATATATAAGGGAAGGGTAGATTATTTTAGTAAAAAGAAATGAGAGAAGGAGAACATTAAAGAATGGGGATTGAGTCCCCCATTACAAGATCAAGCATCTTGCTCCTTTCATAGCTAAATCATTGGCAACAGCATGTCTCCCTTTTTACATGAAAACCAGATACCGACATGGTTCCTTTCAGTTCTCTAGTATCTTCAATCCATCAACCAAGGTGCCACGGGTAGTTGTTTGAATAACCAGTCTACCTAATAGTATTCACAAAATCACCCTCTACAGAATACGGTGGAGAATTTCTACTAAACAGCTGCTTCAACCCAAACCAAAAAGCACGCACCTCCACCTCATTAGATTCTACAAACAACAAGGTCAAAAGGGAAACTACTATTCCATCACCACTCGACAACTAAAAGGATGGGAGAAATTTGTTATTGCATTTTTTGCAACTAGAACAATTTTGTTCATCCTCCGCCCATGCAAGAACTACCACATCAATGTCCATAATGAATTAGGAAATGGAGCTTTTCTCTCAAGTAGTAAAAATGTTATTGTAATGCGGGGGCATTTTCACACCGGGTTGTAGGATGCAGGGGCACACCCAGGGTGGGCAGCCTGCAGAACCCATGGATTTGGGACCCGTGTGGGGTGGGTGGCTCATGTAAGGCGGAACCCATGGATTTAAGGCTTGGGCTATGAGATAAAGGGATTAATTCGTCATGCTCTATCAGTTCAAGCTTTTAGAGCAAGTGGTTAATTGTCCTGCATCGAATTGGTATCAGAGCGGGAAGTCTCGTGTTCAAGAGTCCTCACCGGGGGTGATTAATGCGGGGGCATTTTCACACCGGGCTCGAGTGGGGTGGCCTGTAGGACGTAGGGGCACACTTGGGGTGGGCGACCCGCATAACCCATGGATTTGGGGGTCGTGCATGGCTCATGTGAGGCGGAACCCATGGATTTGGGGCTCATGAGGAGGGTTCGGCCGATAACCTAACCCATGGATTTGGGGCCTAGGCTTGTGAGATAAAGGGATTACTTCGCCATACTCTATTAGTTCGAGCTTTTAGAGCAAGTGGTTAATTGTCCTGCATCATATTGCGATAGATAATCATATCTCTAGAGATGTAAATTGCACTATGATTCTTTTTTTTAAGCAAGTGAAATCTAAGCAAGCAATAGGGCAGCTCTAGCATACCGTAAAGTTTTTGACCAACCTTGTCAAGAGTCTGAGTAGTCAGAACATAAAGAGGAGGAGCAACCAATTTAATTTTCACTGGACAATCATTATTGCCAGCGGCTTCAGCTTTCCTCATAGCTTCCTGCAGAATCATAGACCCAATTAAGTCGGTAAAACTTTGGGATGAATAGTTTCACTCTTAATGTAGAAACCATACATCATGGCAAGAAAAACCTTGATATGAAGAACCCCATCAAGCTGAAAACATTTAATTTCAACATCTGCACGTATCTTCAGTGGCTGTGGGGTCATTCGCCTCCTAATGTTTTTAATCAAAGCATCTTTGACCTCCTCTGACATAGCAGGTACCACCTTAGTCACCTGTAAGGCATGAAAATGAGAGGACAGCAGCATACCAAAGGAAACACTCAGTATCAAATGTAACTAGCAGCATCAAAACTGGATCCAGCAATACCTCCTGTCCATCAGGACCAACTTCCTTAACTTCACGAGTAAGGGCGTTTAGAACTGAATCGGGGTCCGTCACAATCAACTTGAATGCCTGTTCATGTAAGAAAGAGTAAGTTCCATTGCAAAATGAATAAGATATAGAAAAATTGTAAGATATCGTAGGTGGCTTCACCTCAAAAGCATGTCCATATTTTCTGTATAAAGGCCAGCCAACATGGATATACAGATCCTGTCATGAAACACGCATGTTAGAAGATAGACCATGAAGAGAATAAAAGTAGACAATTTCAACAGGACACCCATTATGTTTCGGCACAATGCATGCAGAAGGGGATGGATGTGATGCTTAGTGGTAACCACTGAAAAACAAGCTTTGAAAACTTGACCAGACCAAGTTAACTAATCCAAGTTCACTCGTTTAACTACCCTCCACCCCCATCTCCACCCAAAAACTGCTATAGATTTGGACAAGCCACTTTAGGTGATTGTTGGTTTCAGCCGAAGCCGAATGATTCGCAACGGTTTTAGCCCTGGGCAAGCTGCAGTCCAAAAAAAGCTTTAAAACCTCGCTAAAAAGAATGTGCATGAATCATCATTAGTTCATTCGGCTGCAATTTTGATGGGGACATCACGCGCACACGCACGCCCCCCCTACGCACGTACGAAAGGAGGAGGGCCCCACCATCGATCTAGATCGATGACGATGTCCAGGGAGAGCCTCCTCATTAGAGGACTGCGTTTTGGTTCGTTGGAGTGGACCCGATAGTTATGTGAATCCCATCATGGGTTCTCATGATCGTGGCCCACTATTCTAATTAATCTAGTACTTTGGGTTTTGCTTATTATTGTTATTAGGAGTATTATGGACAGTTTAGGTTGCTTTAATTAGTTGTTATTTTTTATTACTTCGTCGCCAAGTAATAGGTTGCGCACAAGGCGCGAGTTTTGGGGTATAGGATTTTATTATAAATAGGCACCCCTTGTAGTCTTTTTTATTCATTAAAGATTAATAAAATTTCTCCGTTTTTCTGCTCTAAATTTATGAGTTGTGGAGATTCAATTGGGTGTGAAACTCTCCCTTCCTCGAAGGGGTGACTACCGTGGTGCGAAGCCACACTTATCCCGATTCGCCTCCACCTACTTCCATCCATATTTCTCTTCTTCTACAATCATCCACGCTTCAAATCCATCCTCAATTGCAGCCGTTTTTCTCTCTACGGCAGATTTACAGAATCTGGCCCTGCAGGAGGGCTGAAACTTCGGCGGAGCACCACGCACAAACAGTGCATCGGATCAAGCTGAAATTTGGGAGTTTTAGAGTCCACCCCTGGACGACCAGGGCCAAGCTGGCCTTTTTCTAAATAGTGGGCCCCACACACGTGCGTCTGGGCCATTGTTGTTGTTCACACGTGCGGTACTTCTCTGGTTCGTCTCTCTCCTCTCTTTCACTCCTCTCTCACCTGATTTCACTAACCCTAACCCTAGATTATCATAAATCCCTATTTCCATGCCTTTTTTAAACCCTAGAGTTCCCCGAATTGAAATCCGTGAATCCCTTGGATTGGGGAAATATTTCCGTGCATGTATGGATGAATTTACTCTCCTTTGAGTATTGTTTGGTCTATAATTTTTATTGATCCAACCCTAACACACCCGCATAGATTTTCCTTGATTGAGTGCTTGACTTTATGTGGGATGTGGAATTTTGTGTGACTGTTTCTAATTTAGTATGATCTTAAACCTGAATTTTTTTGCATATCATGTTTAATTTCCGTGTCCTGCATCAAATTTGGCTCTGGCCACAAAAAAACAATTCACGACTTTTTTGGAATTTCTACTCTTAAAAGAATTTCCAAAAAGCGTAAAATGATACTTGGGTGGATGCAAAATGAGCTCTCTTTCAAATGCAACATAAAAGAGCCTCATTTGCAACTTTGGAAAGTCTACTAAGATCCGAAATTCCGAAATCACAAAATATTTTTTTCACACTGCTGCAATGGCCATGACCCATGAACCAAATACCAAAATGCTTCCTTTTCTTTCAAAGAAAGAAACAAGTCACTAAGGGAACAAAAAGGGATCATGGGATTGGTTATATAATGATTTGTCCTTGGAAGAGGACAATTAACAAAGTGCATATAAGCATTATACAAATCCCAACTTGCCTCAAAAGTATTCTTGTAACAAACTCAAACCTATCTTAAGATGATTACATGATGGTAGTCGTGGTGGCAAAGGCAATCAACGTAATCGTGGTGAAGCAAGAGAAGGTCGTAGACCTAGGATGTGCACCCATTATAGGCTTACAAATCATTCTTTTGAAAAATTTTGCATTCATCATGTAAAGCCAACATGGGCTAATCAGGCATCTCACATTAGAAAAAGTTATGGGTCTTATCCGACTAGTTCTAGATCTATAACCCAACAGCCAATTAGCCACGAATGTCTAGAGAGATAGTTATGCTTACTCAAGAAGAGTATTCCACATTGCCGAAAAATCTAAAGAATCAATATGTTCATGCTATTTCTGCAACTACTCTCACTCCTACGACTGCATTCGTGACCTCAGGGATGGCATTTTTAGGATCCAAATTTCTTGTTCCATGGGTCATTGACTCTAAAGTATCTAACCATATTGCCCACTCCTACAACTGCAATTGTGACCTCAGGTATAGCATATTTAGGATCCAAATTTCTTGTTCCATGGGTCATTGACTCCAAAGTATCTAACCATATGACAAGTAAATCCAGTGCGTTTTTTGCTATTAATACATTGCTAATAGGTTCATCCATCACTTTGATAGATGGTACCCAATCCTATGTGGAATAGATATTGTTCATCCAAGTTCTTCCTTTTCATTATCATTTTCCTTTACGTCCCTAAATTCCCTTTACGTCTTGTATCTGTTAGAAAGCCAGATCTCTTAACTGCTTTGTGACTTTTCTATCCTTCACATTGTTTTTCATGATTTAAAGACAAAAAAGAAGATTGGTGGAGGACATGAACATGATAGATTGTACTATTTTGATAGTAATATTGTCGGCACAGTAGCACAAAAGAAAATTTCTCCATATTAGTGGCATTGACGCATTGCCATCTCAGTCATCCATCCTTGAAGCTTATCAAAGGGGTTATTTCTTCTTTATCATTTGTGTCAGTTCTAGAGCATAAAATGTATGAATTAAGTAAACATCATCGTGATAGCTTTCCACCACGTATAGAAAAGCGCAGTTCAATTTCTTTTTCTTTAGTCTATTCAAATGTTTGAGGACCGGTTAAAATTTTCAGTAGGGCCCACGATCGCAATCATGCTTATGCTTGTGCTCGTACTTATGTACAACGAAACTTGCCCTACTACATGAACTCGACCTTGCTCAAACCACGCTATCTTAACTAAAGGCAGGACCATCTCAAATTGAGGTATAGAACTAAACAAGACCCGTCTGTAATAAACTCCTACTTTAATCATGACTTTGAACAAGCCCAGCCTCGTATCTCTTTTATAGAATGCTACTTTTGATGAGTGAGTAACACTACAGTAACTCTAGCAAAGTATTTTAAGACTCCTAATGTTGTTTTAAGTCTCTAACTAGCTGTTTTCCCTATTTCCCAGAAAGGTTCAAGTTGGATACATTTTGAGCATGATTAGGATAGTTTGAGATGAGGTGTTAGCACCAACTAGAAGTACTCGACATAGCATGGTGCCCCTCTCTACTTCCTCCTATAAAAAGGCACACAATTCCTTGTGTAGAAAACAGATTTTGTGAAATAGAAATAGAAATTGTATTCTTTCTTGAATTTCTTGTGACAGGAACTTCTCTAAAGTGGTGTGAGCCCTAGAAAATCCATAGTGGTGCAACAACATTGTAGCCTATGTGGAGCGATCCAACACAGTTATCCCCCCTTTGTTCTCTGAAAATTCTTGAATGTAATTTCAAACTTCCCACATTAGGTTCTTTTCCAATTCTGCCCAATTTCTCACAATGCGCGGACCCACCTTCCTGGCTCAGACACCATACTTCAACTTACCTTCCATTGAGGTGTAAATGAACAATTCTCACACTATCTTGACACTACGAAAACGTTTAGGTGCTAGTAATTCAATGTGTATACCGGACAAGCTGGGCCCACCGAATAAACGGTGGGCAGGGTCGGGAGGCATACCTCGAGATCGAGCAGCATGGTCTCAGCAACGTGGCGCATGATGGAGTGGACGAGCTTGCTCTTGTTGTAGCGCTCCTCACAGCCCTGGATGTCCTCCTCGGAGACACGGCGCTTGCTGAGGTCGATGTACCCCTTCTCCTTATCGACGCGAAGGACCATGACGGGCTCCTGGCGGCCCACCTTGATGAGGCTGCTGACGCTGCGGATTCGACGCCGAGACAGCTCGGAGAAGAGGATCATGCCCTCGATATTGTTGTACTCCAGAAGCGACACGTAGGCTCCCATGTCAGCTATGTTCTTCACCTGTATCATCACCGCCATGTCCACCTCTGGGTATTTCGCTTCGTACATCCGGCACTCCAGGTTGGGTTGGTTCGTCGCCATTTTTTAGGGTTTTCTCAGGGGCTTTCTCTGTAATTTTTTTTTTTTTTTTAAAAAAAATTTGCAGAGAAAGAGAGAGACGGGGGCGCTCTTTCTGCTTTGAAGGATTTCTCTTGCAAGGTCGAGTTGCAGAAGAGCAGCGCCCAATCTCAATTGGAAGATGGATACGTTACACTGGAGGTTTATGTGATACACGACCGTACACGATGAGACATAGAAGAGGTGGATCGCAGCATGCGTGCCAATGGCACGTGCAAAATCCTGGCCGTTTACGAGGGGTCAATGAAAATTGAGAACATGCTTTGTGCCGGAAGTCGAGCTGGAACGTTCATCATGTGGGCTGCACATGTGCATCGAATATAAGATGTGATGTAGAGTGGGTCGCGGACGGTTTCATGGCCAAGATGGATCAAAAAAGGCCCGGTAGAGTCTACGGCAAAAGTGATTCGGACAGTCGGACCTTATATCGGGCGTATCTCCCCATCCAGAATGAGTTATCGGGAGTAAAATATATGATTTTGAAGTAGGATGAGCTACTTCAGCCACCCAACGCCGCTATGCTAGGTCACGCAAGCCGGATTTGAAAAATACCCGTTGATCGACGATTGTTTCTCTCTTTTAATTCTAATTTTACTATAAATAATAAGTTTTAGTTTGATTATCATTATTCATCCGTTGGGCTTTGCGCCCAACGTGAAAAGAGCGGATAATATTTATGAGAATAGTTTGGTGGAGCCAAATAAAACACTTATTATTTTTGGCTGAAAACCTTGTACACTAGTAGACATCATGACTATCTATAGATAACAAGTTTACTATTTATAATAAGTTGCAAATTCTTGGAGTTTTAGTTATAGTTTGCTTTTGATTTCTCTCTCATTGCTTGGTATCCCTATTTAAAGGTTTGTGAGCTCATTTATTTAATTCATTAATCAATTTCAAATTTTATAAAATTTATTTTATATTTTGCTTATTTTCTTTCTCATGGATTCAATAAACCTTTGTGAGGAGTCCAGAGAAGTTCCATGGATTCAGAACAATTATCATCTTGAGGAAGACGGTGCTCGACCTCATCACATTCATCCCCGCGTCTAGATGTTGGTGTTTTTTTTCTAATTGTTCTTCTTTTTCTTTTTCTTTTTTTCATTTTGCAAGTGTGGCCCACTGTATGAGCGGATTGAACTGATTAAGAACTAGAGAACCGTTCATCAACTTAACTATTGGCCCAGATCACGAACACATGTGGCTTGTGGACATTTAAGTCACACTGTTTCTTATAGTGTGGTATACTTGAGCTTTGATTATGCTTCAATTTTAGGCTTAGGCCTTAAAATTATATGGTAAAATGGATATATGAGGTTGATAAAATGCATATATTGCAATGGCCTCCCCATCATTTACTCAGTATGCTAACAGTTAGCATATTGTACGACTCAGCATGCATAAGAGATTATTTACAAGAAAGAAAGAAAAAAAAATTGGCACATGGCTTTGGATTTTGATGGACTTATTACAATGTTTATGTAAGATGAACTCTTAACCATTAGATATTTAGTTTATATACTCTTAAAGAATAAAAAAGAAGAAGAAAAAAGAAATAAATAAAAATATATTAGCCTATGATTTTTTGTAAGCCACACAAAGGAAACCGTTAGACTCTCGCTAAAGCCTTTTGTATAAAGTGTTGGTAACAGATGTCTTAAATTTGTATCTTCACTGTTTGATGACATCGAAACCGGTCAATGACATCAAGTATTTTCGGAATTTTCACCCCCCCTCGTTGGATTGTTTTTGTCATTTTTCGATGACATCGAACTAGGTTGATGCAGATTCATTTGCGGAAACATGGATTCTGCAAATTTTGTTTTCTAATTCATGTTGGTTTTTTTCTAGACCTATATAAAAGGGTCTATGCGGGATTGAGAAGTATTAAAAGGAAATTCTAAGGTATTTTAGAGTTTATAAGAGAGTTACAGGGTTTCAAGGGGTGGAGAAAATAAAGAGGCTTGAGGATTACTTAAGTTGGGTAAGTCATCTATTTTTTGTAATATGTGCTTTTCATAGTGAAATTTTTGTCACTTTATGTCATAGTTTTTTCTCCCAAAAGTTTTCTACGTTAAATTTTTGTGCGTTCTTTTAATTACTTGGTGCTTTGGATTGCTATCCTAGATCCATAAAGTTCTTGCTCTACAAATCTAGGTGGGGCTCACTATAAAGTTTGTGAGAAATCTATTTTATTCATCCGTTTTTAAACCTCATTTTATGACATAAGGTAAAAAATGAATTGGATCCAGTACTCAAGTGGGTCAGAAATGTGAGGATTGAACGTCCACGGTTGAAATATTCGTGAGGCCACATACGTTTTGAGTCAGGCTAATATTTGTGTTTTTAGTTCATCCCAATAGAAATGGCGTTATAAACAGTATGGATGATGTATAAACATCACTATTAACCCCAAGAGATTTTAACATTAGGAATTTCCTTACTCACCTTTTCCTTTAGTACGGCCCACTTGAATCTATGATCGTGTTTAATTTTGGTCTCAAATCCTTAAGTTAACTTAAACAAGGATGGATACGGTGAACTGCTAATAAACATCACAATAAGTCCCACCTACGTTTTGAGTGCAGTAACTTTATCGGAAAGTCTTTCACAGGAAATCCCCATATGAAACAATTGGGAGAGGCATCCACCCTCATTTTTACAAGGCTTATGTAATAATTATATAAGATTAATTTCAACTATTAAATATCACACAAAAGTTAGCCCTTTAGAATAAAAATTATACACATTTATTATTTACATGGGCCACACCAACTGAAAAAGTTTGGAGGCCCATGCCATAATGGGGCTACACATACTTATTCCATCAGAAACTCTTGAATTTGTGACACTTAATGAATTTGATGACCTATTTTTTTGGAACAGTACGGTAATTAGCCTGATCGTGATGTAATGGACATCTAAGATTGCATGTAGTATTCCATTCAAGACGTACACCAACGTTTGAAAGAGCTCCATGCCACCAGTTGTGTCAGGGTCAGCCACATTCCACAAAATCTACGGCTGACAATTCATTTAAAATTATCTAAGCTGCATGCCTATTTCAAACATCACAACACACCTGATGGGTGGATAGGCCTGATTCTTTGGCTAGAATACACACATGATCAAACCCACCTGATCGATGGCTTGGGCATTACGCCTATTCACCACCCACACATGCAGATGGCATACCTTGTGCATGGTGTGGGCGTAGCAAGAGGTTGGCAACAATGGGTACGGGGAGATTATCTCTTGGAGCTGAAGTTGTGTTTCAATGATCTATAACCGTTTGTTCGATGGGCCTAATAATAGTGGGTTTTTCTTAAAAATATCGAATCAGAAAATTTGAATCTTTTATCGTTTAGGACTTGGGAAAATCTGAACCATTGCTTGTTGGCCATTCATAAAGTACAGGATTTTCTTGTTTGAAATATTTATATGGCAGATATCATCAACTGAGTTCCTCGTCAAAAATTAATGGTTTGGATTGATCACTGGAAGAGAAATTGTTTATAGAATAGTTTATAATATAATATTCATCTAATCAACTTACATGCTCGTCGATATGTCCGAGTGGTTAAGGAGACAGACTCGAAATCTGTTGGGCTATGCCTGCGCAGGTTCGAATCCTGCTGTCGACGATTTTTTATGTTTTTTAACTTAATAGTGCTGCTAGTTCAATCAGTTCAGATAGACAGGCCAATTAATTCGATCTGTACCGTCCATTAAGTCCGTCCACACTCATTTCCAAAGATGGCACTGATCTAATGATCTGATCCATCCTTGATTTTTCCCTATTTTCTCTAATCTTTTTTTTCTTTTCTTTTTTTCTAGCCATGGATGGGATGGTTATAATTGTCTAACAAAAACATTTCTTTAGAATTATGAGCAATCCATGACTGTTTCTAGAAAATGGATGGATAGAATTCTTGATTAGCCTTTTTATGTGTGTGTGTGTATATATATATATATATGGAAAAGGTACAATTAGTTGGAGCTAACCATAAGTTCCCATGAGGTTGAGTTGTGTGGGCCCACCGTTGATGTTTGTCAAACATTTAACCCATCAGTCAAATGCACCATTCCATGGTGGGCCACGGGTTTAAAAATCAAGTCAATCAATGACTTGGGTGGGACACACCAGATACAACAGTAACGTGCGGTCCCCCTCCCATTAAAATATTCATAATCATTTATTAAGCCCACCGAGATGTGGTTCACAAATCCAGCCCACCCATTATGTGTGTCCCACTTGGCCGAGGGTTCAGACCAAGTTTCAGCCGCATCCAAATGTCAGGTGGACCCCATCAAGTAATTTTATATGTTTTAGGCATGTCTTCACATGATTTTAGATGGTATGGCCCACCTGAGTTCCGTATATGGCTAATTTCTGGGATATCCCATAATTTAAAGGGGACGCATCAAATGCACGGTATCGATGTTCGAAACGCATCACGGTGGGGCCCACAGAGCTCGACCTCATGGGACATTAAAATCAGCAAGAGCGCATTGTACCTTTTCCCATATATATATATATATATATATATATATATATATATATATATATATATATATATATATATATATATATATATATATATATACACACACACACATACATACATACATGATCTTGACCTTCAATATTAGATACGCTTGATGGAATGGTTAATATTTGTTAAGTTGGTACGATGATTGTATGGTTACCCATAAAATGTGGGTCCATCCCAATTGTTACTTATGGTATAGATTACTCATGTGTTGGATTATTATGATTTTTGAGTTCCATGGTGAACTCGTGGTAGGTAGCTTATCTAATTAATAATGTTGGATCGTATGAAAGTTCCACCCACAATGCCCTCCACCTAATTGTGGTTCTTCACAACTATGGATGGAAGGTTCCAATAATTGGAACCTTCCATCCATAGTTGTGAATAATGCTTGTAAACAATGTTTGTAAACATATGGATAGTTTCATGACAAAGCATTCCTGGTCATGAAAATAGTGACAGTGACGAGCTCATCGTATAAACTATAAAATATTTCCATTGCAATGAGTCTCCAAATGGATCTTCGGGACTTTCCCACTCCACTCTCAAGCCAAGCCCACAAGACTTGATCAATCAGCCGACTTTAGAATCACCCACGAGATATGAAACATGCAGAAGAAGAGCTCCCAAGCTAACTAGGTGAAATCACAATGAATGAAAAGATGGTCAATGGATTCTCTTCCTTCGTACACATGAGACATGTTGGGAATGATGAAAAACATAAACGAGAATTAAATCATGAGTCGTTGCCATATGACATGGTCTCATGCACCTATTCGCCTCCCTTTATTAAAATTTCAAAATTCTATGTAATGCTTATAAAATCATCAATTTTTATAACTCTTGTAGCAATGTATAAACAATTGTCAGACTTTTAAAGTCTTCAATGGTTTGGGGCTGCTCGACCGGTCGAGAGGTTGGCTCGACTGGTCGAGGGTCCACTCGACCGGTCGAGCACCACTCGACTAGTCCAGCTTGCTACTTATTTGGGTGTCCGGGGCACTTGACTGGTCGAGGGGGTCCCTCGACCAGTCGAGGCCTCGGCTCAACTAGTCGAGATTACGCAGATTTGGTGCGGACTGCGTAAATTTGAGGCGATTTCGAAAGGGTACGAAGGGGAAGTTTCTTAAACTATAAATAGGGGTCCCTAGGGCTATTATAAAGTATTTCAAGGCTTTCTAAAGGTTTTCCAAGGGTTCCTAAAAGGGTTTTATGGTTTCTAAAGGGTGTAGCAAGGGTGGGATTCGAGGTTGTTCGAATCAGGTAAGTCTTCTCTCTTTGTAATTTCTATTTTCATAGTAAAGATCTGTCGTTTTATGCCGTGATTTTTTCCCGAAAGGGTTTTTTCACGTTAAATTTGTGTGTTCTCTTGTTTGCTTGGTGCTCTTGGATTGCTATCCTAGATCTAGATCTGTGTGATTCCGCAGCACAAATCCCCAACAAGCGGTATTAGAGCAATTGTTAGGGCACAGATTTGAATCTAAGGGATTAGTAATAATGACAAGCACTAAGTATCATATTGAGAAGTACTTAGGAAAAAATAATTTTGAGTTATGAAAGATCAAGATGATGAGTTCCTTAATCAAGCAAGGCGAAGATGGTGCTCGTGAGGAGCGAAAGTCTACTATGACTGATGATGAATGAAATACTCTTGATAAGAAGGCTTTATCATCGATCCGTTTATGTCTCACAGATAAGGTTTTCTACAACGTCATGAGGGAGAAAACTGTGACTAAGTTATAGGCGAAGTTAGAGGATATCTATGCGAAAAAATCCTCTGAAAATCGTCTAAATTTGAAGCGGCGATAGTATAACTTAGAGATGGCAGAGGGTGGAGATCTGGAGGTTCACGTCGACAACTTTAATAAATTAATTTGCAAATTACTGGATATGGAGGAAGTAATGAAAGATGAAGAACAAACATATATGTTATTGAATTCTCTTCTAGCATCTTATGAGTCATTCAAGGACACAATGTGCTTAGCGAATAAAACCCTGAGTGTCGACACTGTTATCTCAACCATTCAAAGAAAGACAATGAGAAAGCTTAACGTCGACATGAGGATATCTTCTGATGCACTGGTTTCAAGGGGTAGGAATTCTAAACAAGGTACAGGTTCTTTAGGTTCTATATCTAAATTCAAGGGCAAGGGAAATGGAAATGTAAAGTGTTAGAATTGTGGGAAGGAAATACATGTGAAGAAGGATTGTGAAAATCCTAAATCGAAGAGAGAAAATTCTGAGGCTTCATACAGGGAGGCCAATGCTGCCACGTCAGATGGATCGAGTGGATGTGATGGTAATGTTTTGTCCGTGTCTACTATTAGGCGGTCATACGATGATTGTAAGGACGAGTGAATGTTAGACACAGGAGCGTCTTTTCACATGACTCCTCATCGGAGTTGGTTCACTAGTTACATGGAGTACGATGGTAGACAAGTATTTATGGGTAATGACATTACCTATAATGTTGTGGCTATTGGTACGGTGCGTATTAAGATGTTTGATGGGGTGGAGCGTACCCTGACTGATGTCAAGCACGTTCCTGATTTGAAGAAGAATCTGATTTCTCTTGGTATACTTGAGGCAAAAAGATGCAGGTACAAAGGTATTGATGGTGCTCTTAAGGTATCTAAGGGGGCACGGATAATCATGAAAATGCAACGACTCGGTAACTTGTATAAGTTGATTGAGAGTACTTCAAAAGGTGAAGCTGTAGTGGATGTAGCGGATTCTATCTTTGCACGTGTGTAGCATGTTGGGCATTGCCACATGAGCGGGCAGGGCAGGAAGGTTGAGACGTGCGAACAAGGATACAGAGCAGGTGGAGCAGCCACCTGTGAGAAGAATCACACGGCATGATCGCAGGATATCGACGAGGTACATGGACGACTCCAATATCGCAAGGGATTCATCCTCTATTCAGATGGCTCTAGGTGAGCCTAGTGCCGAGAAGTGGAAGGTGACTATGGGCAATGTGATGGACTCGTTGTACCAGACCGACATATGGGAGCTGATGGAGCTTCCAGTGGGCCGAAAAGCGGTTGGATGCAGGTGAATCTTTAGGAGGATACAACATAGATACAGGGTGAGGCCGGTGGCGAAGGGTTATGCTAAGAGAGAAGGGATCGACTTCTCAAAAATATTCGCGCCAACGGTATAATAGGTGTCTAGTAGATCCGTGATTGGCGCTGGTTGGCCAGTGTGATCTTGAGATGGAATGATGGATGTGGAGTCTGCACTTCTGTAAGGAAAAGTGAAGAGCAGATCTACATGAAGCAAACAGAGCGGTTCGAAGTTAAAGGGGCTGAGAAAAAATTTATAGGAGGTCATGATTCGACCTATCGCCTAGGCAGTGGTTTGATTCCTTTATGGTGAGTCAGGAATTGATGACATGTAGATCGTCAATTATAACATATTTGAAATCAATGTACTGAAGACTTGGTTAAGTGGGACATTCAGGATGAAGGATCGGGGGGCTGTAAAGATGGTTCTCAGCGTTGATACTGAAAGAGGAGTATGCTTTGGTTATCTCATGCAGAATACCTTGGGTAGGTATTGATCAAGGAGGTGATGGACTATGTAAAGCCGGTGAGCGTTCCCTATGCGTCTCTCCTCAAGTTTTCCTCAGGACATGTCCCAAAATAGATGAGGAAAAACAAGATATCTCATAAGCCTTATTCGAATGTGGTTGGTAGTGTATGCTATAGTTTGGATTAGACCGGTTATTTCACAGGCTATCAGTGTTGTGAGCAAGTACCCTGGTAAGCAATATTAGGTAGTGGTGAGATGGTAAGAAGACTACGTCTTTCCTTTTAAGAAGACAGGAGCAAAGGTGGTTGAGCACGTGGATTTTGATCTGACAGACATGCTCTCCTAGATTATTCCTGCAGAGAAGTTGAAGTTATGTGCAACTTCTTTGGGCTTAGTAATGGCGAAAAATAAAGATGGAGTGTGCACAAGAAACTATGATGTAGAGATAAGAGAAGATGACAGCAAGATACACGATTGAAGATTGAAGACTTGGTGGAGATTGTTGTCAGACTTTTAAAGTCTTCAATGGTTTGGGGTTGCTCTACCGGTCGAGAGGCTGGCTCGACTGGTCGAGGGTCCACTCGACCGGTCGAGCACCACTCGACTCAAAGTACAACGTGCTACTTATTTGGGTGTCCGGGGCACTCAACCGGTCGAGGGGATGGCTCGACCGGTCGAGGGGGTCCCTTGACAAGTCGAGGCCTCGGCTCGACTAGTCGAGGTTACACAAATTCTTGCGCGGATTTAGTGCGGATTGCGTAAATTTGAAGCGGTTTCGAAAGGGTGCGAAAGGGAAGTTTTCTAAACTATAAATAGGTGTCCGTAGGGCTATTCTAAAGTATTTCAAGGCTTTCTAAAGGTTTTCTAAGGGTTTCTAAAAGGGTTTAAGGTTTCTAAAGGGTGTAGTAAGGGTGAGATTCAAGGTTGTTCGAATCGGGCAAGTCCTCTGTCTTTGTAACTTCTATTTTCATAGTGAAGATTTGTCGCTTTGTGGCGTGGTTTTTTCCCGAAAGAGTTTTTTCACGTTAAATTTGTGTGTTCTCTTGTTTGCTTGGTGCTCTTGGATTGCTATCCTATATCTAGATTTGTGTGATTCCGCAGCACAAATCCCCAACATAAACCAAATCATGCCATGATTATTTTATTTATTTTAAACTAGGTCGGTGCAACTGGTAGACAACTTATAGCTCTGCTATGGGATGTTGACTATTCCATCCTCTATTCCGATACCAACTTAGTCCCCTCTCACAAGATGAGCATCAGTGAAGAGTCAACCATGTGAGCAGTAATCAATGACCATGATGACTTGATCCATCCAAATGGATGGTTTGAGTGGAATGAGAGCCTTGCTTTGGACGCCATATACTTCATGAGTATCAAAAATAGGATCTAGGTGCAAATAAATATAATAGAGTTGGATGGCTAGGATACAACCTTAAATAACTTTGTTGATGCTGAATTGTTCATCATTACATCATTAATCGATGGTGATCAATGGCTATTATCCATGGGCATCCCCTTCTTTCCTGATTTAATATAAAAGGCTTTTTATAAGTTACTATGCAACTTCATGATTTAGTAGGGTGCCAAAATGGACAAGAGGGCCCATGAGTTGGATCCGGAGTTGAGTTATGGGCTTGATTTCGCTTGACCTAATTAAGCTTGCATTTACCCACAATCCAACTTATTTGACGCGAGAAAATTATTCACGGGCTCAAGTCGACTCAACTTGGATCATTGGTTTTAGTTTAAAGAGGAAATTATGATTTCAGGGGATTACTATAGTAAAGTTTTTCTTCATTCTTACATGAATTTTCATACCCTAGTGTTAGAGCTGGGCATCGGACCGAGTCGGATCGAATTGGGTCCAATTCGACTCGGTTCAAAATTTGCAGGGCCTAACCCGAACTTGATCCTATCCGGTACCGAGTCTGGGTCATCAGACTCGAACCGATCTGAACCCCTGCTGGCTTGAACCGATTCGAGTCCGACTTGGTCAGGAAACCCGAGTCGGATCGGATTGGGCAAGTTTCGGATGGTTTATTTTTTTCAACGGTCTGGGAATCATTATTCTCATTATTTCTTATGGTGCGATCTACTTGATTATTGGATATACTTAAAATTTAGTATCAACCCCTAAAATGATATGGAAAAACTGATGGACAGTGTGGATAAACCAAAAAATTCAAGACAGCCCCACATTGTTTACTCGGTAGGAGAAAAACGTAATGCTTTTTTAAAGCTCACACCAGCTTATAGCTTCCTAAAGAAGCTTCAAGTATTGCTACTATTGTCTGTAGCTTAGCTGACACTGGCTATATAGCAGCTCTAGGTACATGTCGTGCGAAGACGAGCACTGACGCTCCTCGAACTCCGAGTTGTACAAACGGTTCAAAGGAGATTAGATGGGATGCAAATTAGGCTACTGAAGTGACGTTACCAAGTTCTGTGGGCCCCACTATGATGTATGTGTTGTATCCACACCGTTCATCCATTTTGAGATATCATTTTAGAGTATGAACCAAAGAATGAAGCAGATAAAAATCTGCAGTGGACCCCACCACAGAAATAGTGGGGAGAGTGATTCCCATCGTTGAAACTATCCTAAGGCCCACCGTAATGTTTATTTGAAATCCAACCTGTTCAAAAGTTAAAAAAGACATGAAAGAAGGGAAAACACAAATATCAAGTTGATCTAAAACTCTTGTGGCTTTTAAAAGTTTTTAATGGTGTGCGTCATTGCCCCACTGTTTTCTCTGTTGAGGTCCACTGGAGCTTTGGATTTAACTCATTCTTTGAATCTTGCCCTAAAATGATCTCTCCAAATGGATGGACGACGTGGATACAAAACATACGTCATGGTGGGGCCCACTGTAACACCCCGTATCTTTGATACACAGGTGTTACCCCTAATGACCCCGGTTATAGGAATTTAAGACCATTAGGCAAAATAACTTAAACTTCATACCGCAGGTCGGGACTTCCGTTTAACGACAAAGCTAACCACCACGATCCAAATGAGCCACGTCGAACCCAACGTCAGCCCGGAAGGTAAATTCATAAAAACCTTATATTAAAGCAAGTTATGAACAAAAATTACTAAGTCACAAATGACACCGTGCATCCACTAACCGCCTTAAAATGATAAATTTTGACCAACCAAGTACTCGGAACCCCTCGAACGTCTGTTCCACTGTTAAAACAAAACCTCGTACCCTTCTGAGCTGTGGAACACGTCGTATGGACAAAATGAGACCCTGAATGGTATGATATGACCCACCTGGGCCTCCGCCCCGCCCTAAAACAGACCGGGACCTTTATAACTGAGCCCCAACACAATTGATCGGATCAGATCAAACACCGGAGCCATGATATTCCCGAAAGCCAGGTGCATGTCCACCCCAAACTCTAGTGCACGATGTGCATTGAATAAATACTTGAGGTCAAACCGTGGTTAACCGAACCAAAATTCTCAGAAACATTCCCGCCAACGCCCTGTTTAAAAACAACGACCTTTGAGCTTCAAAGTGGCCCACCCTGAGCACTTTCCGGACGATCCACACCGTCCATTTCACTCACGCGGACCCACTGATCAAAATCGTATAAGGGTTTGGGCCCGTGCATAGGAATGAGTGAGATGAGTTTGGACCGTCCATTCCCTTAACGTGTGGCTAGGATCTGAGGCAATGGACCACCTGGATGCTTCTCTTACAAGGCAAGCCCTCCATTAACCAAGGGACCCAGGCCTTCCCCAAGCACAGCTGGGAAGGTCCTATCATGGCCAAAAACGGGTAGACAAGGCGTAATGAAGGCGGCGGAGCCTTCCATTTACGGAATGATAGGAGCTGGCACCACCGACGGACGCAACTCAACCCTGCCTATAAATAAGCATTGCTACCTTAGGAATTTCACACAAAAGAGAGTTGAGAAGGAAGGAAAGGGAGAGGAAAAAGAGAGAAAACAGAGGGAGAGGAGAGGGAGAAAACAAAGGGAAGGGCGCACCTTTGGTGAGCTTGGAGCACACTGCCCTAGCTCAATCTTAGAAAACCGGACTGAGCTGAGTCAGTGTTGGACCACACCCACACTGCTTGAGTGAGAGAGAGGAAGGAAAGAGAGAGAAAAGGGAGGAAGAAGGAGAAGGAGGTGGGTGCGTGCGTGTCAGCCTAAGCTTGGGTCAGACCGACTGAGACAGGTAGAACCCTTTCCCCTTGGAACTACAAAAAGAACTCGAAACAAACTTCACCATGACTTGCTCACGCCACATTTGGGGCCGAAGGACCCGACCTTTTTGAAGATAAACAGTGGCGGAATTCAGCCCCTGTTTTGGATTGATCATGGCTTGAATGTGGCCCTGTTTTAAGGCTAAATATGGCCTGGGTATAGGCATCGTTTGGAGCCAAACAAGGGTATGGGAATGGCCCTTGTTGGGGGCTAGAACTCGGTCCAGGAGTGGCCCCCAAGTAGGCCCTGTTTAAGCTCTAAATCGGACCGATAAACAGTGGCTTCTCGGCTAAAAAACAGGCTGAGTAACGGCCGATTTTCAGCATGTGAACGACCTTGTTTTGGGTCATTCTTTGTTGAGGAAAACGGTAGCCACCATGCCACCGTTTAACGTCAACTTGCGTGGAAATATGGCCGGAGACGGGCTGTGGTTGAGCTGAGAATCAGGGCCTGGAATGGCCTCCAAAACAGCTGAAACAGGAGCTGTTTTCACGTCAGGGGGCTGTTATAAATATATTGATTTTAAAATATATTTTAATAATATATTATAATAATTTATTTGAAAAAGATGTTTGAAAAAACACGGTTTTCAAGTTTTTGGGAATAGTCCCACATGAGAAAGAGAAGAGAAAGAAATCTGGTTTAAATGAAAAAAGTGGAGTATTATAATATTTACCTTCGTAGTCCGTGGACTATGGACCTTGCGTGTTCCAGTGCGAAGCACTGGAACACCCGCGCGTGCGCTCACGCTCGGGCTCGGGCACGGGCTCGGGCTCGGTCTCGGTCTCGGTCTCGGTCTTGGGCTTGGGCTCGGTGCGAGGGCGTGTGCATGTGAGGCAGTGTGGCTGTAGAGGCGCTAGTGGCGCACTTTGCACTTCGCACATCGTGTCGCAGAGGGTCGCTCCCTTCGCGAACCGGAGCGAGACAGGTGCGACTAGTGGCTAAGGCAGATGGTTGGACGAAAATCAAGTGGACTGAATGAGAGTCCCTCTGATTATATAGAGGCTGGAAATATAGCTGTTGCACAAATGTGTAACAGCTATGGAGTTAATTACAGAAACTGTTGCTAACAGTCATAAAACGGCTAGCCCAACAGCTATAAAATGGCTAGTCAGCTCTCTCACACAACAGCCATATAACGGCTAGTTTCCAACAGCCATATAACGGCTAGTTTTCTCCAACAGCTAGAAAACGGTTATGGAATTTAATTCCCTGGACCATAAACCCCAACCATCATAGCCTATAAAAAGAGGGTCTAGATGGGTTTCCAAACCATCTCAACTCACTCCAGCAAATCCATACGAACATAGACAACCGGCAACAAAGCAAGGCTTGAACCTTAGCTTGAAGAATAGACCAGAGGTGTGGTTTAGAACTGTTCAACTGAACCAGTGGCTGACGAATTGAACTGACCAGTGCAGTGGTCAAATTCCTTTTTTCTCTTTCTTCTCTTTCTTTTGGGATTTTTCTTTTATATTATAATATTGCCAGAAAGTGTGTAAAAGAGTTCCATTTGGTGGGCTTTCGTGTTTGCTGAACGCAGACCCACACCAGGCTTGTCGTATCCTAGAAGCAATTTGCTTGTAACCTATCAGCATACTCAATCTACTTGAGTAGGGGCAAATAACGCTTTAAGGACAGCGTTTCAGACGTGCTTCAGCCTGTCCTTAGTTCTGATCGTAGTGATTTTTGGTTTCCATATTATACAGATATTACATTAATCTGTATAAAATTCTCAACAGGGGCTGCTCTGCATGTGGGCTTCACCAAAGTAATGAGGAAATGCAGGTGGGCCTCACCCAGAAACTGATGGCTGCCCTGAGTTTTGGGCCCTGCACAAGTGCAGGTGGGCCGCACCCTGCGCCAGCAGGTGGGCCTCACTCTACACGATCAGTGGGACATGTACGTTGCCCCCACCTTGACGATGTAGCTCGTCCGGGCCATCCAATAACATCAGGCCCTGGATGTTTGTTTCAAAAAATATATATAAATATATATTAAAAAATACACACATGCATCTGTACGTAATTTATAAAATATTATAATATGTAAAGCACCTCTGATATGTGCAGCACAATGCATGTGGATTATATCCAAACCGTCCATCAATGGATGTTCCTAGATCGTTCAGTGCTGGACGTTACTGCATGGAATAAAAGAAAATAAAAATAATATAATATTTAAATACATATACATGCATCTGCACGTGCATAAAAATTTGAAGTATCTCAAGTGCATGAGGTATGGTGTATATGGATTGCATCCAGGACCGTCCATCAAACAACACTGGACCTCTTATTTCATCCTGGCCGTCCATCAATGGGCAGGCAGTGCTGGACGGCTGCTGCTGTACGGGTTTAAAGAAAAAGGATATATATAAAATATTAAATAATACAATGCTATATGTGGTGGGCCCCATGTGGGACCCACATTGAGTTTTATATATATATATATTATATATATATATATATATATATATATAATATATATATGGTAGGCCCATGTGGGACCCACGTGATATGATATTAGATGCATATGAGATATAATATTTAAATATATCAGGAGCATGTGGCGTTGATATAATATATTAGATACATGTGGTGGCCCTGTGTGGGACCCACGTTGACATAATCACATATGCACCATCCTTTTTGGACCGTACCTATGGACCCACCTGGTGCATGTGTAGGATCCTAACCGTCCAAGGGCTAGACGTGGCACATCTTGCTGCATTTATCCACACCGTCCAGATTGTGCTGGACGGTGCTGAACAATGTTGGACAATGCTAAGCTGTAATTGAATAAGCACTAAATTACCTGAATCACATTTAGACAGTGCCAATTCACATGAACTACAACACTGGTTCACATGTGTCAATGCTAATGAAGCCATGTGCCCCATAAAATTGATAGGACACAGTGACACACATGAAAATGTCCTTTTGTGTGAACCAAACCCTCACTTGGGCCCATCCATGGAGCCACCATGACTGGATAAAAAGAGTAAGGACGGACCCATTACCCCTAACGAAGACCAAGAAGGGCCTTGTTGTTTTCTCTTCAGACCCTCCCGTTAGTTGGACAAAACCATGGAAATGCTTGATAGATATAAACTGTGATTTTAGGAGACTCTTTGGATAACCCCGGGCCACGAGAAGACTTGAAACGAGTTCGCAAACACAACCCTCCAGGTGATGACTTTTCCCTTGGGCTTTTTATTTATAAATTAGCTAAACCTAGTTTGCACTAGATTACCATTATTGTGATACTTGCTTTCACTATATGATAGGCTCACATGCTAGATAATCCTTGAACAATGCTCACCATTCACATGATTTGGTAGTATATCCTCAATAGTTATTAACTCATGATGCTTCCTTACGTGTCTTATTTGAAGTCATATGTTGTCACATGTTAACATGATTTGCCCCTGTACCTAACCTTTTGATGCTACACATGGAGGATTCCATGATTGTATGCAAGCCACACTTGAGATGTAATTAGACAAAATGTGTGGGAAATAGGACCCTTGAACTGGTGTCAGTTTGACCAAGGTATCCTATTAAAACATCCCAAGGTGGAGGACCTCATGAGTCGGGGATAGTGGTAATGAGATATTGTGCTCGAATTGTCGGCCTACGCTGGGTGATGAGCCCCCCGTAGTGACCATTGAGTTATTTAAATTGACTTATTGTAACTGGATTAATAACGGCTGACTAATCATACATTCATAGCATATTGGCAATGATGGATGACTATTATGAATGCTATAGCACGTGCCCTAAAGTCGTTGGGGTATCGTTTCGCTAGCTCTCAGACCATTAACTATTGACCCCTGTTCCGACTGGATGATCATTCTCATGTCGATGATTGCATGGGTGACGAGCCCAATGTCCGACTGGATGTGCATCCCCAGGTCGATGTGCATTCATGCATCCATGCATCTAATAAGACTGCATATTGCCTGTTTTAGATTACTGTTTGTTTTTCCTTTTAACTACGTTTGCTAAGGTGACGATGTGTAATCTTAAGGAAAATTGACATTGAGCTGACCACTCATTCATCAACTGCCCAACCGTACAGAATATGCAGGGACGGATGTAGAAGATAATGGTGCTGGCCTTGATAGTGCGATCATGGAGCCCGAGGGAGAATACTATGATGACGAGCCGCAACAAGAAGCAACGACGTATTTCGGGCTTAATCAGTAGTTCAATTTCTTTATGTTTCAATGGTTTGGTATTTTGGAAACTTATGGAAATTTTGTAACTAAGACCCCCAGCTGGGCGGGTCAAATATCTGGGCTCTCATGGTTATACATGTTTCTTTTTGATATCGCACTCTAAGTTTAAAATTCCGTTGATTCTCTGATTCATAAACTCCTAAATTTTTGAAACGAGTCTCGTACTCGGGTTTTAGAAATCGGGGCATTACACCCACGAAACTTAGTGACATCACTTTAGTAGCGACTCTCGCTACTCAACCTGTCAGTAGCTAATCCGCACCGATTAGAGAGAGAGAAAGAGTTGCAGAGAGAGATAAAGAGAGAGAGAAAGAGAGAGATATAGAGAGAGAGATATTTACCCGGCCGGGTAGAGATCGGGATCGGGACGATTTGGGGATTCCGGATCCGGCGTTGCGAGCGTTCTTCAGGTGTGGGTAGGGTCTGGGTAGAATAAAAAACAAGTTGCAAAGGAGGGTTCGAGATATGTGGGTCCGGGTAGGGTAGGGTAGAGAAGGAAGGATTTAGGGATTTAGGGTTCGGAGCTGCGGCGAGCGTTCTTCGGGTGCGGTTAGGGTAGGGTAAAAAAAGGGGTCAGGTAAAACTTAAAAGTTAATATATATATATATATATATATATATAACCCAATAAATACGGTTCGGATCGGATTGGTCCGAATTGGATCCAATCGGATCGGGTCGGTTCGGAACAGGCGCTATCCGTACTCGACCCGAAAATGTTTCGGATCTTGATGGGGCTACCCGATCATGACCGGTCTAGACCATCAGTTCTGTTCGAATCGGGTAGGATCGAGTCTGATCGGGTCGGATCCACCGGATCGGATCTAAAATGCCCAGCTCTACCTAGTGTGAAGACACTTGTGTACCTTACTAATCCATGCACCCCAATCATTTATTTCCTTTCACCATTCATATTGTCATTCTTAAGCACAATTCATGCCGCCGAAAGGTGTGGACTATCAGATCTTATACACTAAATATCCATTAGGCTTGTTTTAAACACAAATCAACAACTAATTTTTAAAATTGATAGTTGAAAACCTTTAATTAAATTATTGGAGCCTTATAAGTGCTAGCTAGCCTTTAAATCACTTGATGGTAGTTTCAAACCTTAATATCAAACCACTATTTTAAGTTTATGGAATAATCAAGTGGATCTCGTATTAGATTATGTGATCCTCATTCGACTCGCTTGATGAAAGTGAACTAGAGCATCTATTATCAAGCTATTTCGACCTACACATCCTCAGGTTCAAGGATGTGGACAAAGTTAGTGGAAATCGACAAGTATTATTCTAATTTGGGTATGATGGACTTTATAGTCTAAAAGCTTGCAAGCAATCCTACCAATGCAAATGATTAAAGACCCAACTTAGTGGATCATTTATGACTCACATGCATACTTGTGATGAAGGCACATAGACACTAAGTTTGGGCTCAATAGTGCATATTATCATATCGATATCAAGTCAGTCTCCTCCCACAGGGTGAACATCAATGAACAATAAATCATAGCCAAGGTATTGGGATCCAGGGACTATATTTCCTTTGCACTTGCTAATGTGTCTATTAGAGGTCTAAGGAGTTAAGAGGTTATGTCGCAGTCTCCCAGAAGAGTCCGGATCCTCTGTTACCCAGTCAACAGAGAATTCCTAATATCCTAAAATTCATTGGTCCACGTCAACACTCACTGAAAAAAAAAAAAAAAAAAAAAAAAAAGCTTTGGACGCCAAACCACTGGGGTAACAGGAAAATCCTGTTGACTCGATAACAGAGGATCCCGACTCGTCGCAGAAACACATGAATATTAAACATGTCCACACACATAATGAGCATGCAATAAAAAAATAAAATCAAACACCAAGCATAACTAGGTCATTAAAATCATGCATTAGTCATCCCATGTATTGATACTACCATCTTCATCTCCACCATACATAATGTGAGTAACTTTTGGTCAAATGTACGTTCATAATCAGTCATCAACATAAATTTTAAACTAAAGAAGTGATATATTGGCACTTGAATTGGGGGTATTTTTGATACTCTTTTTTGGCCATCCAATCTTCTCTCCTGTTTACACGTAGCTTACACACAACTTAAATATATGTGGAAGCGGATTGCGTGGTGAGTAACTCACTATGCTTAGGGTACTGAGTAAATTCTGTGGGGTCCACCATGATTTATGTATTTTATCTGCTTTGTCCATCCATTTTCCCGGATAATTTTAGGTCTTGAGCCAAAAATTAATTACATACAATGTTTAGATGGACCACATCACAGAAACAGTTGACTTAAACTTCTACCTTGAAATTTATTGGGAGCCACGTAAGTTTTGGATCAAGCTTATGTTTGTGTTTTCCATTCATCCATATCTGTATGATCTTATAAACAGGTTGGATGTGGCCTAGCAAGTTTTCAACTGTGGAAATCATTATCCCCACTTTTTCCTGTGGTATGATCCACTTGATCTTTGGATATACTTCAATTTTGGACTAAACCCCTTAAATTAGATGGAAAAATGGATGGACGACATGGATGAACCACTTACATTCAAGGTGGGCCCAACTGAGTTTACTCAACACGATAAGAGTGTACTGAGTAACTCGGTACGCAATCCGATTTCTACTCAGTAGTGAAAAGCACTCCAGGATACTAGGATATCTTCGTAACATCCGCTATATTTATCAGTTGCAGCTAATCATGCTAGGTAGGACAGGAAACTGAAAGCCAATAAATATTTAAAATTTAAGTGGGCCGAATCAATTTCACTTAGCAAGCTTTTTGCCCGTAATCATGCTTTAGTGATAATCTTAACCATTGATTCCTGTAGGTGAATGTGGCCCATTGAAAGTTTTCCTTTCCTTTGTTCTAAATGGTTCCACAGATGGTGATGGCCACGATCATCCGTTCGTTGTCATTTTGTTAAGATGGCACGTATAGCATAGGGTCCAAAACATGTACGGTTTCGATCGTAGAAATACTCGGAATGTGGGCCCCACTGTGCGGCGACAGACGCTGGATTCTGAGTCGCGAGTCGCGACAGACACAAAAGAAACTCATGAAGCCGGCCCTAAGTAGCACGACTCTCTCCGCTCCCTCTCCCTCAGATCTGTCGCCTTCCTCTACAGTCGCAGAGGGGAAATCGCCATGGCCATGGCGATTAGGGTTTTTCTGGCATCGGTTCTCTTCCTCGCGTTCTTCTCATACCCTAGCTTCTCTCTCTACGAAGATCAAGTAGGACTCATGGATTGGTGCGAATACTCTACTAATCTCTCTTTCTCTCTCTCTGTCTCTCTCATCCTTTTCGTTGAATTTTAGTGGGTTTTGATCTTCTACTGTATTAGGTTCTCAATTCAAGCTCACCACTGCTATCTGTCCTTCCATATAATTAGATTTTGATCGTTACTGCGTTCATCTGATTTTCCATCTTTCGATTTCTAGTTCGAATATATTGGAAAATTTTCTTAAAATTTCTGATTTTGTGAAAAATTATTTGACGAATTCCGTTGAGAGTTTATACTGTTTTGCATGCAACGGTAGGAATTGAGCTCACAAGTGTAATAAGATACTCAAGCTGCAGACAATTCAAGTTATCGACACAGATGGTTTTATTTTGATGAATGCTACTATGCGTGTGCTCCATGTAGCACTCTGAAGTTCGCATCAGAACATTTTTGCTGTATGCGTGGCACCTATGATGAGTGATCAGGACTAGTGATTTGGTGGGACATCATGTGGATTGGATGTAGTATCTAGTGCAGAAATCATGGCAATTGGAATATGCTATCTACCCAGTCAGTGGCTGAAAGCGGTCAGTAAACGAAAAGTTGGGCAAAAGATGAGCAATGCCAATGCTTGACTGGAAAAGCTCACAACGATCAGATGGTCAGGATTCAAGCATTCTAATCATGGGGCCATGTCTCCATCTCTATGGTGGTGTACCATATCTAGGGTCAGGAATCAGGATCACTGTACACATTTTGCTAAATGTACGGCGGAGACTGGATTTGGCTTCTAACAACTAACAAGCAACCTTTAGGGCCTGTTTGGATCATGGACTACCACAGTAATGTGGTGTAAAACTCACATTCATTATTTCTTACCTTTGATTGGATATCACCAGTTGTCAAATCACGGGAATCCTTCCAAATCATCACCGCATGACATGGATTGGTGGATGTGTGTTGACGCGGCATAGTTTCGTGGGTCCCACCATGATGTCTGTGTTATATACACACACCGTCGATCCATCTTGCATGATCATTATATGGTATGAACCAAAAAATGAGGCAGATCCAAAGTGGAAATGGACCACACCACAGCTAACAGTGGGGATTGAATGCCTGCCATTGAAAACTTCTTGGGGTCCACGGATGTCTTGGATCAAGCTGATATTTGTGTTTTCCTATGTCTCTAGGTTTGTTTGACCTTATGAACAAGTTGAATGGCAAATAAACATCCTAGTGGGCCCTGGGAAGCTTTCAACGGTGGGCGTCATTGTCCCCAATGCTTTTGTGGTGTGGTTCACTTGAGCTTTGGATCTTCCTCATTTTTGAGGACACACCCTAAAATGATATTGAAAAATGGATGGACGGTGTGGATATAAAACACGTAGACGAAATTAAATCCAAATGTATCTAACCAGTGAAAGTACTCTACAAATTGGAACTGGAGATGTGAGAGAAGTATTGCGTACATCGACTACTTTGTTTTACTTCCGACTATGGTAGTCATGGTAATCATTACTCATTTACCACATTACAGCACAGTACTGCTGTAATCGGTAATCTAAACAGGCCATTATCTATAAAAGAAAGAGAGGTAAATGCACAAGATTTTTATCTTTTTCGCCTCTCTACTTCAGTCGTCTATAAGAAAAAAAGCCCAACACTGCCTGATTCACAACTTCATCACAATAACCAAACTTGAGACAGAGTTCGCCAGAATTGTGCACCATTGAAACGTTGCATGCTTGTGACAAGTCTTGAACCGAAATTGCCTACTTATTTCTGTATCTGCACTAGTGGTATTTTGGGAGTTGGCGATGATTCTCAATTGCTTAGGGAAGTAATGTTTGAAAATGCTTCTATTTCCTTGACTTTAAAGAAAACAAAGAAAAAAGAAGAAGCTTACAAGTAATATCTGTAAGCTTTACCTTTAATATCATTGAAAAAAAATTTAAGGCTTGCTTTGTTGTTTATAAAAAATAGATTGGACTGTATGCTAGTTTAAGCTCAAATCAGCTGAGTTATAGCGGCATGGATGTTATCAGAATTAACAGTCTCTGGTGATAACAAATTCTTCTGTACTAATGGTTTCAGTGATTTTTTTTTTTTTGTTTTTTTGGTTGTAGGCATCAGCAGTACATAGGAAAAGTAAAGCATGCTGTGTTTCATACACAAAAGGCGGGGAGAAAGCGTGTAGTGGTCTCTACAGAGGAGAATGTTATTGCCTCTCTTGATCTCCGCAGTGGAGGCATCTGTATGTTGTTCTGTCCCAATTGAAAACTTCTGGTTGCTTTTAGTTATCCTGTATTATATAGCATCTGTCGTGACTGAAGGTTCAAATCAGCATACTGCATATCGTATTGTCCATGACCAATACCCAATACATAGTGGATGATATGTAGATTTTTTTATATTATTAATATCGAAAACAGTCGTAAAATCCCATAAAATGTTTTAAAATATGTCAACCATCATTTCTAAACTCATATCTCCCTCAAATATTGGATTATAATAAGTAAATTTGGAGGTCCTTGGTGTGACTCATCTGTATTGTTGTGCATCAAGACCAATACTTAACGGTTTTGGACGATACTTCAAACCTTTTTCACGACACCTATGCTGCGTAAAGCTGTCTTTTGGTGGTCACGTTCTTCAAATAATTGTACATACAGAATTCTGACCATCGACAACCTCAAAAGGAGAGGCATGTTTCTCGTTAACATTTGTCTATGCTGTATGCGTGCTGAGGAGACAGTGGATCATCTTTTTGTGCATTGTCCATTCATTTCGCTCATCTGGAGCAGCATTTGTCAGCATTTTAATTTCTCCTGGTGCTCCCCGGTCTCGGCTCTCAAGTTCCTTTCTTCATGGCACGGTGCCAGGATTGGTAAACCTAGGAATATCGTTTGGAGAATGGCGATTCTGGCAGTTTGGTGGTCTGTCTGGCTAGAAAGAAACGACAGATGCTTCAACGATTCCTCTTCCTCAGCAGTCGCTGTTGCTTCTAGAGCTAAGTGGTGGCTGTTTGAATGGGCAGTTAGTGTCAAGGGATTGCAAGGCCTTGACCTTTGTTTTCTTGGGATTTAGTGTGCTTCTGCTATCTCAGCAGATTTGTGCTTCTTTTCTTTTCCTGTTTTTTCTGTTCTCTCCTTTTTGTTCCTCTCTTCTTCTTTAATATATTTTTCCGTTACTTAAAAAAAAATAAAAATAATTGTACATACATACTCTTAGTCTCCATATGTGTTGGAGATAGAAAAGCTTAAGGTATTGAGTACTTGCATATGTCAAATTAATTGATTTACTGAATGGTTTCTTGGTTTTGGTTGAATGCAGTTTGGAGACGTGTTCTCGGAGACACGGATGCTTTGGATGAAATTGACATAGCCACTGGAAAATGTAACTATCTTCATTGTCTAATAGGGTCCTCAATTTCTGAAGCTTTGTAAAGTATCCTGAATCCTAATTTGGTAAAAGTCAGATAAGTGTTGGTTTGCTTCTATTATGTAGTCTTACAGTAATTTTTTTAATTTTTTTAAAAAAAATTATTTATTTATTTATTATTATTATTATTATTTTTTTTTATGGGACACATCTGTACAGAATATCAAGGTTTATCTAATTATGGAACATCATCACCATCATCATCTAAGTCTTATCCCAACTAGTTGGTTTGCTTCTATTGTGAATCTGTCTCCACCATTCCACTCTATCAAGGGCCATAACTTCAGTTAAACCATAGAGTTGACCCCAGTTAGTTGGGATAATGCTTAGATGATGATGATGATGATATTTCACAATGAGATATCTACCTTGATATGTCTCATTATGGAACGTGATAAACAATACAAGAACAAATTGTTCCGAACAAATTTTGTTCCATTACAAAAGTTGAAATCAACTCAGTAAACATATGACAAATTAAAACAATTTTGAACTTTTTTTTTTTTTTTTTTTGAAATGATGTGCTATTCTTGAATTGGATGGTGGCCTTGTTTTGAAGTCAAGGTTGAGGGAAGGGACACCCTAATCCATAGCTCAAGTGGCAGACTGAGTGAAAGATACCTCGTTTCAACACTTGAGGTCTTGGTATCGATCCCTAGTGGGGATGGCTAACAGTGAAGTGTCAACTGATAGTGTTGTGTACTAACAAGCTAACAAAAAAAAAAAAAAAAAGGTTGAGGGAAGGGAAGAAGAGATGAAAATTTTAACCAGCTGGAAATAACTCTTTTTCTTGGTTTAATATTTTAACCAAGTTAAAAACTTTTCCACTTCCCATTGGTTCTCCAAACACGTTTAGCTAATGGACAATCGTATAAACTTCTAAGTTACCTTGTTATCCTTGCAAACAGCCCCTAAAAGTAGAACCTATTTTTCATCATCATTACGATCGCCATAACATTGTGCTAGTTTTTGGGGGTAAGACTTTGGATTTCTACTTTGGCCAATCATCACAATCATATGAGCTTTGATGATTGCTCAGCAAAAGTTTTATGACCGGCCTCCTTTACCATGAACTAGGAGTCCTTTACCATGAACTAGGAGTCTTTGTTCCTTAAAAAAAAAGAGAACAAAAAATTAAAGCTAAAATGAATTTTTAATGCAATAGTGCTGGTTTTCTTAGTTCTTTACTACATTTTAACTGTAGAGCTTATTTCATCATCATCATAACCTCCTTTCTTACTCTTCCAAAAAGAAAAGAAAAAAAAGGAGCCACCAGCTATTTTGTGGCATGTTTCCTGAATCCTGTTTTGCCAGTCGCATGAATTCTGGTTTAGGGTTGGCTTTTTGAATCCTGTTTTGCCAATCATCATTATCATCACTTTTGTAGCCTTATCCCAGCTACTTGAGGTAGGCTTTTTGAGTGCTGTTTCGCCAATTGTATGGACTCAGCTATATGGGGTAGGCTTTTGAATCCTGTTTTGCCAATCACATGAATCCTGATTTAGGGTAGGCTTTTTGAATCCAGTTTCACCGATTGTTATCATCTTCCTAGTCATATTCCATCTTCTTGGGGTTGACTTTTTGAGTCCCTTTTGGCCAATCATATAAACTCTGATGATTGCTTGGTAGAATTTTTTCGTTTGCCTTCTCACCTGACATCAACTCTTCTCCTTTACCTGGATGTTGGTGCGGCATTATCTGATCTAAGTTTCTGCTTTCTGCAATTACTGGAGGGCATGAGCAATGTAGACTGCCAACTTGTTGAGGAACCTAAGTTCAACATGTATTAGCTCATTGAATGCCTCAATCAATCATTACTTCTTTCAGATGTTGTGACCCTTTCATCGGAGGGTAGTATTTTGAGAGCGTGGAACCTTCCTGATGGGCAAATGGTGTGGGAGTCTTTCCTTCAAGGTTCAAAGTCCTCGAAGTCTTTGTTATCTATTCCGGTTAGTAGACAAGATTTCTGTGGCTGCTGATTTTATGTGGTTGTTTCTTTTATCTCTCTTATTTTGGTCCATTGTTCTTAACTTAGTCCGATATACCTTGCATAATCTTATAATATAATACCAATCAAATCTCAACCTTGCAGACAAGAACTAAAATCGAGAAGGACAACATAATTCTTGTTTTTGGTAGAGGGTGGCTCCATGCTGTTTCAAGCTTTGATGGTGAAGTTCTTTGGAGGAAGGATTTTGCTGATGAAAGGTTGGGGTTAGAAATTCAAAAACTAATATGTTGATGTTGTTCTTCCTTTCTGAAAGTTGCTATAACTTTTTTTTTTTTTTCAAGGATAAGTTGCCATGCCTTTGATGTTTACACCTCTTTGTTATTCTCCTTTCCCAACAGATTCTCTAATCTCGATATCTTTTGTCTACTATTCTTGCAGCTTAGAGATCCAGAGAATTTTTCAGCCTCTTGACAGTGATGTTATATATGTTGTAGGATTCTCTGGTTCCACACAGTTTGATATATATCAACTTAGTGCTAAAAGTGGGGACATAATAAAGCATAGCAGCACACCCTTTCCAGGTGTCTTTTCCGGTGAAGCGTCGTTTGTTTCGGATGGCATGTTAGTGGCATTGGATGCCACTAGGTCAATGATAGTTTCAATTAACTTTGAGAATGGAGAAACCAGCTTCCGCAAGACATATATTTCAGATATTGTTCCAGATTTTTCTGGGATGGCGTCTGTTTTGCCTTTAAAATTTAGTGGGATGTTTGCTTTAGAAGTTAATTCACGCATAGCATTGATAAGAGCAAGAAGTGGAAGCGAGCTAGAGATGATACAGAAATTTAACGATCCAGCTGCTGTTAGTGATTCCCTTTCACTCTCAGAGGGCCAACAAGCTTTTGCAATAGTGCATCACGAAGGAAGCAAGATTCATCTTACAGTGAAGCTTGATAATGATTTGAAGAGTGAATTCCTTAAGGAAAGTACTAAGATGGACCCGCAAAGGGGTTTTCCGCAGAAGATTTTCATAAACAATTATGTTCGAACAGATAGGTCTAATGGGTTTAGGGCCTTGATTGTTATGGAAGATCACTCGCTGTTGCTGTTACAGCAGGGTGAGACTGTGTGGTGTAGGGAGGACGGGCTCGCTTCTATTGTAGATATGACAACATCGGAACTACCTTTGGAGAAGGAAGGTGTATCAGTTGCCAAGGTGGAACACAACCTCTTTGAATGGCTCAAGGTATGATTGTTTATTTTTGGAATGGCTTAAAGCATGAAAAGGTGATAGAGGAATTTAAATATTGAACACGTTGGTTGAATCTTGGTAAATTGCGATATCCTAGTGGTTGGTGAACATTACATGTACCTCTGGTTTTCATGGAAGTCCCCAATATGCCATGATGAGTGCAGCAGAAGTTTTCACGAATCAGCAAAACATAATTAGTTCAAAAAATTATTTTCTTATTACAAGAGCAAAACAATTTGATGATCAGTTGGGATAAGGCTTAGACAATGGTGATGATGATGATTAGATGAGCAAAACAATTTGATGGGAAGATTGAACAGCACATCACTTTGATTGAACTGACATCAAGGGTATTATGCAACAATCTTATCTCTGGGCCATTAAGTGAGTTTGACCAATGGCCTTTGCATTTAGAGTTCACGCCTTGTGGCCTCTTTCAGGAAACAATCAATATATCCGTTCATAAATTATTTTTTTTCTTTCTATAATTGCTAAAAAGTCTTCATGTTTCTGGAAGAGCCTAGCAGCCTCTTCTATTGAGTGGTAATGCCTTCATTATACGCAGAAGTTAGGATAGTTTAATAAGCAAACACACATCAAGATATTGTTAAGTTTTATTTCTCTTTCTGTAAATTTTTTTTTTCCATTGCTTATGTTGTCTGGGATCACATTCTTGGAAGGAGAACCAAAATCCTTGAGAATTGTGGCTATTTTCATTTTGTCAAAGAATAGGCATCCTGGCACTAGAGAATGCTGTGCAAGACCTGTGATTATTCTCTGCCTGGCAGACTAACTGATTTTGTTTTCTTATATTCTGTCCATCATTATGTTGAACTAGATCTACCTCTTCAGTCAATTGCACTGCTGATGTATTTTTACTGTTGTGTCTTGTTATGAGAAGGGACATATACTAAAACTTAAAGGAACTCTAATGCTTGCAAGCCCAGAAGACATGGCAACTATACAAGGAATGAGGTTACACAGCTCTGAGAAAAATAAGATGACTCGAGACCATAATGGTTTTCGGAAGCTGCTTGTAGTACTCACTAGAGCTGGGAAGATTTTGGCACTGCACACTGGAGATGGACGGGTTGTGTGGTCTCTTTTACTTCCTTCCCTTCGCAATTCAGAAGGTTGTCGATTTCCGACTGCATTAAATATATATCAATGGCAGGTTCCTCATCATCATGCAATGGATGCGAACCCATCCGTTCTTGTAGTTGGTAAATGTGGTCTTAGTTCTGATGCACCGGGTGTTCTTTCTTTTGTTGATGCTTACACTGGGAAGGAGCTTAACTCTCTGAGGCTTACTCATTCCATAGCACAAGTTGTTCCACTGCCTTTTACTGATTCAACAGAGCAGCGGCTTCATCTTCTCATAGATTTTGACAAGCGTGCACATTTGTATCCAAGTTCTCCTGATTCTATCAATCTTTTTCAACGTGAGCTTCCAAATATATATTGGTATTACATTGACGCAGAGAGAGACATTATCAGGGGTCACACATTAGGTGGCAATTGTGTCCTCGAAGTGGCTGATAAATACTGCTTTAACACCAGGGAGATTTGGTCTGTTGTATTCCCTTCAGAGTCTGAGAAGATTGCTACCACTGCAACAAGGAAGTTGAATGAGGTTTGCACTTCTAAAAATGTTATCCTTGAAAGTTTCTCTATGTTGTGTTGCATTATACAAATTACTTTTTGTCGATAAAGAAACTTAACACGTATTATTTTATTATTTTTTTGAAAAGCGACGATTCTATATTGAAAAGAGAAACAGATTACAAAAAAAGGATATCAACCCACTGAGATAGTGAGCAGATTACCCTCCTAAGAAGGACAAATTACAACCCTTTTGAGAGGCAACATTAGAGGCCCATTCCACCACGAGGAATTTCACCCTATTGATTAGAAAATCTGCCGATTTTGAAGTATACCTGAAGCATCTCCCATTCCTTTCTTCCCAAACTGTCCACCAGATAGCGAGAAGGGACATTCTCCAAATCTCCTTCCTTTGGTTTCCTAAATCAGTGCCTTGCCAAGCTGAGAGCAAACTCTCAGTGGAATGAGGGAAAGACCAAAGAATACCAAAGAGAGGGAGGATAGCTGCCCATATCTGACTGACGAGCGGGCAGTAAATGAAGAGGTGATGGACTGATTCCGTGTTAGCCATGCAGCACAAACAGACATTAGTGAGAACCATACCCCTTTTCCTCAAGTTATCGATTGTCAGGACCTTCTTCATCGCAACTAGCCACCCGAATACTGCTAGCTTGGGAGGGGCTTGGAACTTCCAAACATGTTCAATCAGGTTAACGTACCTGACAGGAGAGGCAGTTTCCAGGTATCTGTAGAGGGATTTAACTGAGAAATGACCAGCTTTGTCAAGGTTCCAGATCAGAGAGTCTTCCTTTAGGTGATTTGGCTTGCAGGATATCAGACGATTAAGAAGGGCCATATAATCTTTAATCTCCCAATCCTGAAGGTCTCTTCTGCACACGATATTCCAGACAATTTCTTCCCCTATCACTGAGAAACAGTCTGCCACTCTGCTATTATGATTCATGGCTAACCGAAAAATGCTTGGATGAGGTTCTTTGAGGGATGTTCTCCCAACCACAAATCTTCTCGGAAACGGATCTTTTTGCCATCTCCCAGTGCAAAACCAATACCCTTCAGGACCCTATTCTTGATAGAAGTCACATCTTTCCAAAAAACAGAAGCTCTGTACCGCAATGTATCCGTTGTCCACCATCCGCCCTCTGAATACCCGTATTTGCTTTTGATTAAGGAATTCCATAAAGACCCATTCTCAGTCCCAAGCCTCCATATCCATTTTCCTAAAAGAGCGCGATTCATAGTTTTGAGATCCTTTATCCCTGCTCCACCTTCATTCCTCCCTTTGCATACCCCTTTCCAATCTACCAAATGAAATTTCTTTTTCTCTTCTTTGCCTTGCCATAGGAAATCACGTCCGAGTCTTTCAAGAGTTGCAAGAATCGAAGCCAGACACTTGAAGAGGGACATAAAGTATAGAGGTAAGTTCGATGGCACGGCTTTGATCAGAGTGAGACGCCCACCCAAGGATAGATATCTGCATTTCCATCTTGCAAGATATTTCTCAAATCTATGAATGACCTTGTCCCATAGTCATAATGGGGGCTTACCGATACAGAGAGGGAGGCCCACAAAAGTAGTAGGAAAGCTGCCCATAGGACAGTAAAAAAAGTTAGCGAAGTCCCATAATTCGTTGTCCTCCATATTCACTCCGAACATCTTTGACTTGCCCAGGTTGACTTTCAAGCCCGAAACTGCTTCAAAACATCTTATAGTAGTGCGAAGATTACTGACTTTCGCCTGCTTTGCTTCAAAGAATAGAAGCGTATCGTCTGCAAACTGAATATGAGAGATGGCTGTATTCATTCCTTTCACTTTAAGCCCACTGATAACACCTTCTTTTTAACCTTTGATCAACATTCTAGAAAGGGCTTCACCAACAATAAGGAATATGAAAGGAGATAGCAGATCACCTTGATGAATACCTCTTGAGCTACTGAAGAAACCTTTGGGGGACCCATTCAGGAGAATCGAAAAATAGGCAAAGCCTACGCATTCCTTCATCCATGCTCTCCACTTGACCCCAAATCCCATTCACTGAAGCATGTACCGTAAGAAGCCCCAATCAACATGATCATACGCCTTCTCAAGGTCTAATTTGCATATAAGACCTTTGGCACCGGATTTGTGGCTCGAGTCCAAACATTCAAAGGCAACGAGAGCATTATTGATGATTTGTCTACCCGATAAAAATGCACTTTGGTTGTCGGCTATAATCTTTCCCATCACTCCTCGCAATCTGGAAGCTAAAACCTTAGCCAATATCTTATAAGCCCCCCCAAGTAAACTAATGGGTCTGAAATCTGACATGGACTTTGCTCCTGGATTTTTAGGGACAGAGGCGATGAAAGAGGTCCCTAACGATTTAGAAATCCGCCCTCTATCGCAGAACTCATTCATGAAATCCATAACATCTGTCTTCAGGATATTCCAGAAAGCTTGGAAGACGATCATTGGAAAACCATCTGGGTCGGGAGCCTTATCTCCAACAAGGTGTCCACCGCCCCTTTAACCTCTTCAATCGAAAAACGGGATTCTAGACCATTGCGCTCAACTTCTGAGATACAATCTATCTCAAGATGGTCTAGTTTTGGCCTAGAGAAAGTTTCTCCCTGAAGGAGAGTACTGAAGTATTGGATGAACTGATTTGAAATTTGGTCCTTCTCTTCTATACGAATGCCCTTCACGACTATACTGCTGATTCTGTTGCCTCTTGCACGGGACGAGGCTATGCTATGAAAGAATTTAGTATTTTTGTCACCTTCTTTAATCCATTTGCTTCTTGAGAATTGCAATTCACAGTTCTCCCCATGTTCTTCTCCTTCTAATGTGGTCGATACAAAATAAAATGTATTATTATTATTATTTTTTTCTGGAAAAAGGGGGAAAAATGTATCTTTACTTTGCCATATGGGTAATCCCACCCTTCAAAAAGAAAAAAAAGAAGAAGAACATCCTACAAGTCACCCTTGAAGTGAAGGGTTGAAAGACAGTGCCATGGATGATTAGGAAGAGTATTATACTGGTCATCTGTCCTTCCTAGTACAGTTGAATTTTTCAGGTCTATCTAGAGGATCTTCTTCAAAGACCTGCTTCTTTTGACTTGTCATCCTAGTCATTCTTTCTTCCTAGTGCAGTTGAATTTTCGTTGCCTATTTTTTTTTTCCCAGTCATCCTTTTTCATTCAAAATTTCACTCTTGATTTTCAACAAACAATACCACTGAATTTTTATATCGCTACTTATTCTTTCAAATATGCATGCTGGAGTTATGTGGGTCATTTCTTACAAATTTACATACTGGAAGACCATGGAGTCCAGTAATACTCCATGGGATGATCCTTTTATATAGTTCATTATCTACAATACAAGAACATGGCCAAAGTCAAACATGCAACCCTTTGTTACTAACCTATTCAATGTTTATTAAATGCGAAATTAGCAATTTAGTGTTATGTATGGGGATTGTGAAGTCTGTTTCAACACCCTCTATTTTGTAGGTGGTCCATACCCAGGCCAAGGTAATAGCAGATCAAGACGTGATGTATAAATACATATCGAAAAATATGCTCTTTGTGGCTACTGTTGCACCTAAAGCCGCCGGTGAAATTGGATCAGCTACTCCAGAGGAAGCTTTGTTAGTTGCATATCTTATTGATACTGTCACTGGCCGCATACTGCACCGTGTGACCCACCCTGGTGCACAGGGTCCCATCCATGCTGTAAGTGGTACCATCTTGCATTATTTTTGTTTTTTGTTTTTTTAGCTTTCATTCGTTTTCATCTGCAATTACAATTGGAATTTTTATGAGGAAAAAACTTGAATTTTCCTTTGCAATATTATCCCTGAAGGTTTTCAGTGAGAACTGGGTTGTCTACCACTACTTCAATGTCAGAGCACACAGATATCAGATGTCAGTCATTGAGATCTATGATCAATCACGGGCGGTGAGAACCTTCTAACATATTTTTTTAGGGCTAGGCTATGGTGTTTGCAGTGTTCTTGATGAATAGCCATAAGTTACGTTTTGTTTATGTGGCAAATGTGTACAATATTTGACCAATCATCAAATAAGCTATACCTTGGATTGGCCATGCCCCAAAAATCACACTGATTGGCAATCCCAACCATTCTATATGAGGACTTTCAAAGAAACAAAATAGATGGTTATAAGAAAAAGGTAAATGAAGTTCCGTTGATTGTCCCTTGGGAATGTCCAGTCAGTGTTAATTTATGGATATGTGCCATCCAAGGTAGGGCCTACCTGATGATAGGTTCATATTTTGAACCCATTTTCCCACAAGTGTGAAAAGTTAATCGCTGATAAGTAAGCAAGCGAAAGTGACAGACATTCAGGGTTTACTTTCCTTTATATCCCTTTCTTACTGATCAGAGTTTCTGCATATTGTGATACTAAACTAATATGTTTCACCATCATCAATAGGATAACAAAGATGTCTGGAAACTTGTACTTGGAAAACATAATCTTACTTCACCCATTTCTTCATATTCTCGGCCGGAGGTTTTCGTGAAATCACAGACCTATTTTTTTACGCATTCTGTGAAAACAATAGCAGTGACATCAACAGCCAAGGGCATCACTTCTAAGCAGCTTCTTATTGGCACCATTGGTGATCAGGTAAGTTGAGGTTTAGGTTCCATTTAAGAGCATCCTTGTATTTAGCACTGCTGTTGGGGTTGTAATTGATTTGATCAGATTGTAAGAGGTACTTATTACGGTTCCGCATCCATGTTTGTGTGTGCATAAGTTAACTAATGGAAGGAATCATTCTACAGGTGTTAGCACTTGATAAGCGTTATGTGGACCCTCGTCGTTCTGTCAATCCCACACAATCAGAGAGAGAAGAGGGAATTATGCCGCTAACAGATTCATTGCCTATAATTCCTCAGGTGCATTTCGATTTCCCATATTTGTTGCCATTAACAATTGCCATCTGCTTTAGTAAAAAATAGGGTTTTTGCAGCTAAAATCTCCTGTTCTGTTCTGTTCTTTCTTTCTTGCTTTCTTTTTTTTTTTTTTTTCTTTTTTTTTTTTTTTTTTTCTGGATTATTTCTATTGAACATTTGGAGATAGTTGTCTCTGATCAGAAAGACAAATTTCAGGAACCTTGATCTTGTAATAAGTTATTGAAAATTATCCCTACTTGGACATGTTCAGTGTCTGACGTGGATAGGGAGATTTCCATACAAGCTTAAATGTTGGGTACTTGGAACCATTTAGGAAAAAAGATGTTGGGTGCATGGACACAAGGGGGCTGTTTCTAAAACTCAAAATCTTTACTGTTTTTGGCCAATTTGGAGCTGAGATTTTTTTTCTCTTTGTAATTTGTCATGTTTCTTAGATAAAGAAAATTATAATAATGATAACATATTCCCAGTCTTTAACGTAAAAGAGATACATCCTCTCCCCTTTTGAAACTGTAAACATTTCCCTGAAACTAGCTAATATATGGATAGTTTCGGAGATAACTGCACAACTACTTTTTCAGTACTCCCAATGATGCAGGATGGGTGGCCTAGCCTAGAATGATGCAATGAGATCATCAACGGATTAACTAGAACAATTTAAAGCACAAAACAAAGTTAATCAACCACAAGCTTAATAAATTCAATTATTTAACTAATGCTCAGATTTAAGACTAAATCACAACCCAGTTGTTAGATCTTATAAAACATGATTAGATATGATGTATGGAAGGTAGGACTTCCATCTAGCATAGGTACTAATCATCATTCAAAGGAAATACTTTTCTTTGTTAGGGTTGATAGGCTGGGGCCGATTTAGAGGTTTAAGGAATTGGAAAATAGGTTCAAATTTTCAGATTTGGGGAATATAACGTTTGAAGATTTGGGAATTTTGGATTTAGGAATTAGGGTTTGTGGTTTTAGGGATATAGGGTTAGGGTTTTAGGGATTTTAGGTTTGGGGATTTAGGGTGTTGAGGACTAGGGTTTTGAGGTTTAGAATTGAAGTAAAGGACAAGGGATAGATATGGAGATTGTTTGTTGATGGGGAAGAAAGGAATAGAACTAGAAAGAAAGAGAGAGAAGAAAAGAAATACATTTTGATGGAAGAGAATGAAGAGAATGATATCTTGGAATCACTCCATGGCATCACACCAAATTGCTCCAACCACAAGAGGTTTTACTTCATCACAAAGCAAAGAGAATGATTTTTTATTTTTATTTTTACTTTCATAAAAAGACACTCTCAAATAAAAAATTTCACATAAAGATGCTCAATGAAATAAAATTTGGACCTAACTCCCTAAACTCGGCAAAAATATAAGCTAAACAAAAAAAAATAACAAACATATAAACAAATTAAATAAACTAAACTATTTTGTGGCCCGTGGAGTCTACGATCAAGATGTCCAATGACGATGATCCAACGGTCCAAATGATCCAACTAAGTAATCCACACGCATCTTCCCAGTGTGGGGCCTTCAAAGATGCATGATCATGCATGTGGGGTCTTTAATGGGCTAGGCACTTGAATTGGGCTGTATGCATCACCTAGCCATAAAGAAGCGGTAGCTCTCATCCTCCTATAGTATACTCTGTACTCGGATGTCCTCATCACCCAAGGCTCCTAATACATGGTTTGAGAATCCCACCAGTTCCATGTGTTTCTGGAAGGCGATGGAACTACCCATGGCAGATTTCTTCCTGTTCCAGACCATGGTGAGAGGTTAGTCATATTCCCATATCTGGTCTTTTTTAAAGACCAGTGATTCAGTGTCACTGCTGTAATGTTACCAGAAAAGAGTATCATTTAGTTCTCCCAGTTTGGTTCTCTGTCAAATCTACATTTACTATAACATGGGTCAGGAGATCAACCTTAAGCTTCTCACCTGAAGAGAAGGTACGGTAGGATAATCTTCATCATAGCTGGCGATTAATTACACCTTGCTTTATTCAAAATCATTGATGCCTTTTGGAATCCTGTGAGTTTCAATGCATATGGTATTATGCATTGTAAGCATCTCTGATGCTTGTCACTGATTTAGTGGTATGGTAATTTATTACCTTTTCTGCTACCCACAAAATTCACCTAATCCATTCGAAAACTGATGCAAACCCACTGCTCTGAGGTGCAGCAACCACCTCAGATGTTCTGCATGGTTGAATGATCTGAATCGACTATGTCCAGATGCTATTATCAACAGTTTGTTTTTGCATCATGCTCATGCTCCTAATACTAATGTATCAAACATTGCAATGTTGGAAATTATGATGGAAAAGCTGATGAATATCGTCATTTTGATGTTCTGCTGCACAACCCTGCTGCCTTCAGTCACATAACCATCTTCTCAGATGTTCTGCATCGTCAAACGGTCCAAATTGACTTCACCAGATACAGTTACTGGTGCTGTTGTTTTTTGCACCAGCATCTACCACTAAATTACTAAGATGTTAAACAACTGCAATGTCAGAAATTGTGTTGGATGAACTGAATAACACCTTCAGTTTGATAATTATGGCATAAATAATAAGATGGGCTTGAGCCACGTGCTCAAGTAGATAGGACACATGGTTCACATGTTTGAACATGTGGGATTGATCACAACCCCCCTGCCCACAAAAACAAAAGAGAGGTGCTCATTCAAGGTCAACCATATATCAGAACCTCTAAGCTTGATAATATTGTCTATTAGATGAATATGTGAATTGCTGCCGTGACTTGCAAGTGTTATGGAGTTGCATGATGTGCACAATTAGGCATCTCTATCATACATGTGGCAATTGAGTATGGTGATCAGGACTGTTGATTGAGTGGGACACCACATGGATCTGCCATATCCAAAAGGCAAGGAGATAAAAATAGGCAGCCATCTGGCCAGTGGAATGAAACATGAACTGTTTGCTCAAAACAGAGCAAAGGTTCAGATTCGATGGGAAAAACTCCCGAGTGGATGTCAGAGTAGTGAAATCACTGTGGTTTTGGACCTGTAGCCCTCCATGTAGTGGCCCACCAGGTGCACGGTCATGATCAGCATAAGTTCAGTGAGGATGAAACAGCATTGAACATCTATGATACACGCATCCTAGTAATCATAGGGTCCTGCTCATCAGAAAATGTACAAACTCACTACATGTAGGACCATCATTCCCGCCTTAGATAGGGTATTCCCCAAATCATTCTGATTTCAAGTTGCCAACCATTTGATAGTTGGTCTATTTTTTGGTTGAATGTCGACCAATCGTATATTGTCCACTTGACCTTTATAACTGTATGTAGGCCATTGATCAAAGGGCTGGGATCTTTCAATACCAAAGTTTCCAAGGCGTGCCCCATGCAATGTGGGAACTATTGATGGTTTTTATCACCAAAAGTTTGACGGTTTTGTACAGAATCCTCAGCAAATTATATGTGCGCTCATCCGTTTGTTGATGATGGGGATCCTATTATTCCTCTAATTTTTTTCATATACTCTCTTCTGCTCGATTATGGGGTGTTTTCGTGCTGATATGATTTGTGTTTGCAGTCGTATGTGACACACTCACTTCAAGTGGAACAGCTGCGAGGTATAGTAACAATTCCAGCCAAGCTTGAGTCAACCGGCTTGGTCTTTGCATATGGAGTTGATCTCTTCTTCACCAGGATAGCACCATCACGAACCTATGATTCTCTAACAGAAGATTTCAGTTATGCACTGCTGCTCATCACAATCGTCGCCCTCATCGCAGCGATCTTTGTAACATGGATCTTGTCCGAGAAAAAGGAACTGCAAGAAAAATGGAGATAAGTCCATCTCTTTTTTCTCTCCCTTTTCCCCCCTCCTTTTTCTGACTGAAGTCATGTTTCCTACATCAAGTAGCACAGTTTTTTCCCTTTATCTATAGATTTGGGAGTGTTGCTCCCAACTTGTAATCTTGCTTTTATTCTTATTTGGCAACAAGCCTGCCCACTTTTTCGATGTTTTGGCTCTCTACATGAATGTGAAGTTGCCTTGGTGGTAAATTCAATCAGCCCTTGACCTTGATTGGGTGCACTTCAGCAACAGAACTGGTCTGTCCAGTTGGCGGACCACCTTTTCAATGAGCCATTGCTGGACAATCAGGCTATTTGGAAGTCATCATGCCCACTTTTCCAGGTTTGCGAAATTCCTGAATAGATACTTGAGATTTAAGGGCTAGGCTCATATGCTAGTTTTGCACAACTTAAAAAAAAAAGGTGGGAGATCGTCAACATCGATAGTTGCATGGCAATCCATACTGTCCAAATAATGCGGAGGCATTTTCACACTGGGCTCGAGTGGGGTTGGCCTGTGGGATGCAAGGGCACACTCGAGTGGGTGGCTTGTATAACCCATGGATTTGGGGCCCGTGTGAGGTGGAGCCCATGGATTCGGGGCCTACGAGGGGGGCAGAATCCATGAATTTGAGGCCTATGAGGGAGCGGAATCCATGGATTTGGGGTCTGTGTGAGGTGGGTGACTCGTGTGAGGCGGAGCCCATGGATTTGGGGCCTACGAGGGGGGCAGAATTCATGGATTTGAGGCCGACGAGGGAGTGGAATCCATGGATTTGGGGCCCATGAGGAGGGTTCGGTCGAGGACCTAACCCATGGATTTGAGGCTTGGGCTATGAGATACATGGATTAATTCGCCATGCTTTATTAGTTCGAGCTTTTAGAGCAAGTGGCTAATTGTCCTGCATCAAATTGATATCAGAGTGGGAGGTCTCGTGTCCGAGACTCCTCACTGGGGGTGATTAATGTGGGGGCATTTTCACACCGGGCTGAGTGGGGTCCCCTGTGGGATGCAGGGGCACCCAGAGCAAGTGGTTAATTGTCCGGCATCACCAAATCCCTGACCATACTAGGGCACAACTGAAAATTTGCACTGAGAAGATAATATCAACCATTTGATTCTTTTCCCATCCTGAGTAGGACCACTCATTGTTTGGCCCATAACTATCCATTCAGTACCCATTAATTGGATGGTTAGGATTGGTGGACCAGTATGATTTTTAGAGAGATGCTTAATCCAACAATGAAAACCACGAATTGGATGGGCTACATAGCTGTACAACAGTGCCGCATGTGAGGAGGATTAGTTACTTCAATTTTTTAAATCGCGTGGAACTGAAACATAGGAATCTGCCGCTAGATGGAATGGCCAGTAGCAAAGCAGCATCATCTGTGGATTGATCAGTACGCTCAGAAATCTGATCTGCTTTACAGTTGATAGGGTTTACCAAATGATATTGAATGGGTGCGCTCACCTTGAGATGGATCCCACCCTTGTTGGTGGTCCCCATCAACAAGGGAAATCTCTGAGCTGCCTATGAAAGAAGACGCAACAGCTCCCTAGCAAAAATTCCTATGAAGGGATCTGACAAGCGATATTTCTTGCCATATATGAGGTCGAAAACCAATGTATGCTGGACAGTTTCCTGCTGCGAACTACGTGCAGTTGCTTTCCCCAGACTGGCTTACAGAAGGCTTGATGTTTCCATCAGTCAAGTTCAGGAACTTGAATCCTGGGACCACCTGAGGGGCGCTGATTGCGTCGGAGCAGGGCATTGGATGCACTCTATCAATGCGCGTCATGTGTGGGACCCACAGTGAAAAAGTAAAGATTCCTGCCATAGTAGATGTGACCCGAATCAATTGAAGTCGCGCGGCCCTGACTGTCGGGCTCACCTTGATGCATGTGTTGTATATTCATGTCAATGATCAGTTTTGGCAGATACAAATATCAGGTGGACCAAACTGCAGTAAAACAGTGGTTATTGAATGCCCATCATTAAAAGCTTCCTAGAGTACACCTTAATGTTTATTTACAATCCAGCTTGTTGACAAGGTCACAGAGACCTGAATGAAAGGAAAGCACATATAGCAGCTTGATCCAAAGCTTTTGTGGCCCCAAAGAAGTTTTTAATGGCGGGAATTCAATCCCTACCGTGTGGTCCATCTGAGATTTGTATCTTCATTTTTAGAACCATGACTTAAAATGAGCTGGCAAAATTGATGGACGGTGTGGGCATGCAACGCATACATCAAGGTGGGCCCCAAGACAGGCTGCATCTAATCCACATTCAGATCCCATGCTTCCATGTTGGTGCTTTTTCATTGGCGCTAGATAGAGTGTCCGCCGTCCTGCTGAATGCAATTGACTTTCCCACCGGACTCACTTCCTACGACATCCTACAAATCTTGCAGTTTACACTGGCTGCCAAATTCTGAGAACATCTACCCAGAATGTGGTTGAAATTAAATCCTTGCCTATGTAAGTAATTCTCAAATTCAGCCGTAGAAATTGTGGACCTCACTTCAGATGGGTCATAATGACTGAAACTGATGTCCTAACCATCGAATGGGTGGACATCCAATGTATGGTTAAAATAGATAATAATCCCTGGCCATTTCTCTGTTTACTCGGCAATTTGGATTTATTCGATAAATCCAATTTGGTGTTGATAATCTATATCTAAATTGGTTTAATTTGAGTTTACATGTATACCGTGCGACAGGCTTGCAGACAGGTGCTGGAATGGCTCAAGTGCGCAGGGTCCAAACTCTCATCAGGTTGATAGCCTGGCCCAAAAATATGGGTCGTCCAGCTGATTTAGTGATCCATGCTTGTTCATTGACATAGACATTGGTTATGCTTGCTTTCGCCTATAGTTTGAATTTTACATGAGGGCATTGCCAAATTGGACCAAACGTTGAGTGAATTTAAAACCATTTTAGGGATGCTGTTTTCATTGCTCTTTGATTTTATGCCTATGCTTTAAAAGAAGTAAAATTTTCAGGAATCTGAAGTGGAGAACACTTCTTTTAATGTAGCGTCACACATGTTTGCCGCATGTGACATATACTATCTTTAAGTGCGTCACGTATAACACATCCATCTTCAATTGGCCACATGTGCAACCACCCATTTCAAGTACCCAATGAATCGATTTGTGACATGTGCAACGTTTGTCACCATCATTTTTGAGCCCCCAAATGTGCCCATTTGCAACATGTGCCACATGTGTTTTTATCATCTTCAAGCACCATACGTGTGGCAATAACTATCTCCAAGCATCCCACATGTACTAATGTGCCACGTATCTTACTCTTCTTCATCTGTAACCAACCACATGTGCCACCGCATATTAGCTATGACAGCCTTTCACAAGAATTTCCATGATAAGATTAAGAAGCTAGGTAGGGCCCACCATAATGTTCGTGAGAAATTCACCTGTCTATTTGTTTTGTTATATCATGTTTGAGGTTGATCCATGGAATTAGATGGTATTAAGTGGGATGGAACTTTAAATCCCATGGTTTGAAAAATCATCCTGTTTAGTTTATCATAAGTTTCCAACATTGGATTCTGCGCATAGATTAGAGAAGGCATGAATTTCCTCATAAAAGCATGAGCTAAGAAGTTCTTATGCTAGGAAGGGAGATGAGCCCCACCTTGATATTTGTGAGGAATCCATCCCATCTATCTGTTTTACAAGACCATTTTATGGTAAGCGATAAAAAATGATGTAAATTCTATACAGGGAAATGCCTACTGTTGGAACCTCCTTAGGTCCGCTACAATGTTTTTATGTTATCAACACTGTTCATAAAGTCAGTCCCACCGGAATAAACTGAAAATTTAAAAAAAATTAAAAAAAATTAGCTTGATTCATAACTTCTGTTACCCTACAAAATTTTCAATGGTATACGTTCAATCCTTACTGTTTTTGTCACGAGACTTACTTGAGTCTTGGATCTACCCAATTTTTAACCCATATTCTGAAATGATTTGGAAAAATAAATGGACAAGATGGATTTCTCACCAACATTAATGTACCACGTGTGCCCAATGCGCCACATGTGAGAATATGACACGTGTTATCTTCAATACTACACATGTGCCACCTCTCACGTGCGAGAAATATTATCATCATGGAAAATTATGTATTGCCAAACAACATATTGGGAGATGGAGAGCGAGTTTACCAGAAATCAGCTTTTCATGAACATCGTTTTCCATTGCAGGGTCCCAGTCCTAATTACAGGCACGCACGCGTATTCATTTGTGATGGTATAGGTGTAAAGGTGCATCTGGTGGGCCCCACACATGCAGCTGTCACCAGCTATTCAATCCCAGCTGTCCATTTACATCCAATGGGACCCCTCCCCCACTCATGGCTTGGTTGACTGAGTTGGGATTTTTGTGTTCTCAGTCTCATTTCTAATCAATGCCTACCCCCAACACACCATCAACAGCTGTGTACTGTATCATTCTGTCTACACCGCCCACATATCATACTCGATCGAGGATATGCAGACTCTACTCGGGTTTTTTTCTTTTGCACAAGTGAGACACATGGTTCAGTTATGGGCCGGTGGTCTTATGGGACCCGCATTGGATGATGGACCCCACAAAGATATCTAAATTGGAGGATCCTAGCCACACTTTTGGGCCATTTTTCTAGGTTGAATATAGACCGTACCTTCTATTTGCATCGTTCATCGGGCCAGTAGATGAATGGCTTGGATCATTCAGCCCTGGACCCCACTTGTACATATTGCGTGTATCATTGCCATGTGGACCATCTATATGCGGCGAGGATAGGTTTAAGAGAGAGAATTTTACCACACATGCCATCCAATCATGCACGTGTGAGATCCTGGCCAATCAGCACATGGGAGGCTACTGTGGTCCACTCACCAACTGGGCCACACTTGGTTAATAAAAATAGAAGGTTGGAAAAAACTGACCGTTGTATTCAATTCAACGGACGAGATTTCCACCCGGCTTGTTAGTTGACCAGTCTGATTTTTCTAGCATTGTTCGAGGTGGGCCTCACGTTGTGGTTGGACCGGATCTCGCACATGTGACCTGATTTGCACGTGTACTGCTAATGTAATCTTCAGTATTTTACTCCCGCAAAACGCCATTGCATTTCTCAATGTGAATCGGGAGCAACGTGGAAGTCACAGACGGGAATCTCTCATGAAATTGCTGTCGACGAAATAAGTGCGATTGAGGTGCGCAGCTTACCGTGCAATGCCACGTAGCTCATTGTAGCCTGTGTGCGCGGCAAGGAGGGCCCACCTCTGACAAACACGTAAAGGTGTCCTTAGATGCCCTTAGCATATATAAATGCAGTACGGGGCTACGGAGTCGTTCTCGAGACGTCCTCACACGTGGGAATGTGACACGTATATAAGATCCAAGCCGCTCATCACATGTGAGTCAGAGCCACGTCTCACGTTGGTCCCATATGTTAAGGGCCTGTTTGGTCGGGCCAATCCCATGGATGAGATTAAAAAACATAATTATCACTCATGTTAGGGATTGTCCCTGCTATCATGGGATAAGCTTAATTTCGTGCTTTGATTTTAATGAGGTGTTACATTGAATGAATATACCTACTATCATTTGAAACTATTGAGAATACCACACATGTGTTATATCTAAACCGTTCTTTTGTTTTATAACCTCATTTTAGGAGTGAGCCTAAAAATGAGGCACATCCAAAACTTATGTGGCCTCAAAGAAGTTTCCAACGGTAAGTATTCAATCCCATTGCTCTCTATGATAGGGTCCACTTGAGCTTTAGATTTACCTGATTTTTGGCCCATGCTCTAAAATAATCTCAAAAAATGGGTGGATGGTGTGGATATAGCCCACACATCATGGTGGGACCTACACAACTTGCTAACATTAAGTGAAATTAGCACAAGACCCAATGTAATTTCATCTCATCTAATTCCAAGCTTTTCCATTCTTCCCAAACATCGAGTCAAATTGGCACACGACCAGATGCAATTCCATCCCTCCTAATACCATGGAATATACTCGGCCCTAAAAAAGGCGGTTAGAGGTAGGGGTGCACACGGGTCGGTTTGGTCTGGTTCTGGGATGAAATTGGAACTGAACCGTTCCTAACAGTTCTAGAATATTCGGAACCGGAGTTGGACTGTTGGCACCCTAGAACCGAATCGGAACCGAACCGTTAAAACCGGATCGGTTCCACGGTTTTGGGCTTTTTATAATCCAATTCAATTACAAGCCCATGTCCATCCATGTTGTGGTTCATTTGATGAATGATTTAGATATTGTATAAGGTGTGCAAAAATTCATTTATGAAAATAATTAAATGGTGCATTATAGACCATAAATCATGAGTCAAATATGGAAACAATCAAAGGGTTCTTGATTCAGTTCCAAGTTTGGTTCCAGGTTCGGTTCCGCAGTTCGGTTCTACGGATCGAATCCACGGTTTGGTTATACTGATCAGTTCACAGTTCGGTTCGATTCTACATACCCCCAAACTGAGAACCAAACCGATGTAACCGGTTCTTTAATTTTTGGAATCGGAATCGGAACCGGAACCAGTGCACTCTAGAACTGGACCATATCAGACCGTTTGGTCGGTTCTGGTCCGATTCAACGGTTCTGCCAGTTAAATGTGCACCCCTAGTTAGAGGAGGTTGATTGGTCAGATTTACAATGAGACACAAATGTCAGACTCCCACACGTGAGATACAGTTAGACGGTAGTTATGTAGCTACTCATATAAAAAATTTAAAATAGAAAAAATCTATTTTATTTTAATTAATAAAATTTAAAAGCAATAAAAAATAGTTAATTTATCTAATTAACTTCATCTCTATTTTTTAAAAATTTAAATTCAAAGTTTGCTGCCTTACCAAAAAGTCATAATTTTAATTCGTGAGATTTGATTGATTTTGGTTAGCATGTTCTTACTAACAACCTTCCAACATGCTTTATGTGGATTCCATCTTTGATAGGGACATGTGGCCCAATTAAATCTTACTGTAATCTATCAAGATGTCGTTTTATTTTGTAATGGCCAGCCATTTTATTATAAGGCCAAACATGTTGACCTATGTTAAGGGCTGTTTGGTAGCGTATTTGAAATAATTGAGTGTATTTTGAATATAAGGATGTATAAATCTTTATTTTTCTTGAGGTTTGCCATCTTCTTTTTTGTTGGCATTATTCATCTTTTTCTTTTTTGGCTCGGTTTTAAAGATAAGAGAGTTGTAAGTGTGATATAGACAGTCCAAACTTTGATCATGTAATCAATGGTTAAAAGACACTTGGTTGTAATCCAATGCTTTTGGTCCATTCAAAGCTTTAAAATTTAACAATTTTGGCCAAAGTATATATTTTAATATGCTTACTTTAATCATTATGTCAAATATAAGACATGTACATAATTAAGGATATTAAATTTGATTTAATAATTAAATTAAAGCTCTTGAAAATATACTACACAATTCTAATATACTAGCAATTTTGGATTGCAGATAATTTTAAATACAAGCTGTCAAACACAATTGAATGATTTAAAATTACTATTGATTTGGAATCACTTTGATTTAAGTATTTGAAATCCAAGCTTTCAATTGGCAAGTGTTTTGAGAGACTCTTAGGGCCCGTTTGGCCGGTTGGATTGGAAGGAATTAGATGGTAGTGGAAGGGATTGGATGGTAAATCCCGGGAATGGCCGGGAGTGCCATACAGTGTAGGTGATCTGATCCAAATCCGATGGATCTTCAGACAATCCACTGACAACACCATCATTACCTTTAAATCCCATCCAATCAATCCTAATCCGTTCAAATTAGCCTGCGACGTGTTTGGTTCGTGGGATTGGAAGGGATCGGAAGCTTTAATCTCCGGATTGGTCGGGCGTGCCAAACGGACTGGATGTATTAATCCAGGGATATAACAATCCCGTGGATCTCAAGACAATCCGCTGACAATACCATCATTACCTAAAAATCCACGCCATCCACCCTAATACCATTAACTCCCTTCCAATCCACCGGGCCAAACGGGCCCTTACTGACTGGGTTTCCATCGCTTGATGGCACTTTAGAAGCATTAGGTGTGGAAAATTCGTTTCAACATTGAGATCATGGGATTAAGTGCCAATGTGATGTGTGGGCACATGCAAAATAAAAAGAGAGAGACAAAGATACGCATATGACATGGCAATCTAAAGCCGTGATTGACTGAATTAGGAAATGGGTGCTACTCATCGGGAGTACTTAAATTGATCATGTTTGCCCGAAAAGAAATATTGGTCCCCTTCAATAGGGATATAAGAATTGCATAAAAATGGTAGGTCTGAAAAAAGCCATTTAGTCCCAATTCAATGTACCTGCATGCCTATCCAATGAATATACCAACTTAATTAATTATTTTTGGCATGTTGCCTAAACGAGGTAATGAATGGCCAAGATCTCTCACACATGTCATGCTGGCAAATTATCTGCTAAGCACTCGGTTGAGAGAGGCTAAAATCTCTTGCACGTGTGTGACATTGGCCTAACATGGCATACGTGTTAAAGACGTGAGACACTCATCAAGTGTGCCTGTAGTTTTAGACATCGAGATATATTGGGCCTTCAGCAATGTGAAACACCAAAAGATCTGAAACCCACGACACTGTCCATGTAAAATCCACTCCGTCCATCAGGTTCCTTCCTTGATTCTAGTCCTTGAGGGACAAAAATCAACAAGATCCACTACTCAGGTGGGCCATGCCATAGGGAACAATGAGGATGGGATGCTAACTATAGGTTGGTGTGGGGTACTACCATGGTGTTTGTCTTTCATCAAACCCATTAAATTCCGGGGACAGAGAATAAAGAAAAATCAGCCTGATTCAAAGGCTAGCCAACCCATGAATTTCTAAGTTTGAGTAGTAAATTTACATTGTTGCTTTAGCAGGGCCCACATGAGTTGTTTATAGGCCTTTAAAAAAAAATAAAATAATAATAATAATTTTTAAAATTTAAATTTTTATAAAATTAATGATGCAAATAATCTTTCTCATTTGATAAACGGAGTAGATTTCATGTCTATAGCATAGTGGCCCCGAAGTGGTTGTTTTAAGTTGGCCTGTTTGGAAGCGTGGATTTGAAATCCCCTCTATTAGGAACCCCTGGATTTGAAATCCCCTTGTTATGTTTGACACCTTTGAAAATCAACTTTAATCCAAAATTAGCTATTCATAGTATAATTGATGGGTTTGAATTTAATTAATAAATCAACTTTAATATCTCTAATTAGTGAACTTATGTAACTTTTGACACAATGGTTGTATTTAGTCCGTTGAAATATATAGTTTACTAAAAAATGATGAAATTCTAAGTCTTGGATGAGCCATAAGTACAAGATCACATCCTAATGACTAACCAATGATTTTTAACCCTTGATTTACATGGACAATGTTTGGGCGGTGCTTATCATCGTATTAAAGTAATTATAGTGATGTAATTGATAATCTAATTATTTTAGGATATCATTACTGGTTCATGTGTCCAATAGATTAATAGTGTAGCGATACACATGTTATATATGCAGCTATGTGAATGATTTTAGATGTATTCCAGGGCCTTCAAATATCATGGGATTTGAAACCCCCGTTTACTTTATAGTGCCAAACAACCTCAAATCCCTTCAAATTCCCCAAATCCATGGTGCCAAACGACGGCCCTAGATAAGGTGTTGGGGACAATTCCTTTCCATTTCATTTTTTGAAAATCTAATTACCATTTTGATACTCTGTTACAGGTTGATGGATGATACTTGGGCACTAAAAAATTTATAGTTGTGTCAAACCTAAACTAAAATAGATCGACCAAACTGCAGGAAACTAGGTGGGGCCCACCTGATGCCTATGTTATACTCAATGAAATCATCCGATCGTATAAAGAAATGCATCTAGTCTAAAATCTCAAATAAGCCACATTATAAGAAAAAAGTAAAACTTGAAAGGTTGCTGATGAAACCTTCATAAGGCCCACCTGCCATCCATCCCACCAATTAATTAGGAATGAAGCAAAAAACACAATTAAACTTCTCTAACCTTTAAAAAAGTTTAAATATGGAGCATTCAATCCCTACGGTTTCATGTGGTGTGGCCCATTTGAGAATTTAATCTTCCTAACTTTTGATCTCCCTTAAATGTTACCGAAAAACCAATTTAGCGAGTGGATTATAACACAGACATCACGGTGGGCCACACAGAATTTACGGTTAGAAGTGATTCCTGTACCCATAAAGTCCTCTCTTTGGACGGGCATTCATCCAAAAGCTAGATTGACTGAACGGTATAGATCTCCGACTAATAAGCATTTATTTGTCATTTAGAAAGTTGATTACTTTTAATTTTGGCCGTCCATAGATATCCACCAATCAGAGAATCTTAAAACTAATTCAGTGTAAATTTTATTTTAACACCACGTAAATTTCGATCCACAATTTCATAGTACCTGCGTATCAAGCACCGTGTTCAGCCAGAGTATCAAAGTTTTTAAATGACCGGCTGTCACAGGTTCCGTACAGTCCGGAGACGTCTCTTACCGTCAACTCGGAAAAGAACAGAACGCCGCTATGTCCCCTAACAACCCACAAAAGCAACGTGCGTGACTGGACCGACTATTGCTGTACAGCTCAATAGCGTTTTGATACCCCACCCGAGGACATGCACACGGTCCTTGGGTTTTCAGCTTCTGCAAGTGGGACCCACCGTAGATGGACCATTGCCTAAAAATATCTCTTTGATTGGATGAACCCAGCCACTCAGTTTCTGACCTGCAAATAGACGGTTGAGAAGAAAAGTAGAGCAATGGTCCACAGTCACCGGTAGAAAGGCCGATGTTGTATTTGTGACAATGTCCATCCACGTTCGGTCAGAGACCAATGGTCTGGATCAGTTGACTAAAGGGATCTGGCTGTAGAAAATGAAATCATGGGGACACTGTACCTTTGCCCATTGGACTACGTGGACCTTAGCTGTGGATGGCATCTTAGCATATGGCCCACCTTCGATGATCAGAACAAGTTCGTTCTCACTGGTACTGTGGGCCCCACAATGTTCTATGTGTTTTATCCATGCCATCCATCCATTTTGGTAGATCATTTTAGAGCATCATCCAAAAATTCAGGCAGATCCAAATCTAAGCTGGTCCACACTACAGGAAATAGTGGTGATTGAATGACCACCGTTAAAAATTTTTAGCGTCAGAAAAGCTTTGGATCAAGCTGATATTTGTGTTTTCCTTTCATCTAAGTCTAAGGTTGGATGACAAATAAACATTACAGTGGGTCCTTGGAAGTTTTTAATGGTAGTCATTCAATCACTACCATTTACTGTAATGTGGTCCACCTGACACTTGTATCTGTCTCATTTTTGGGCATGCTCTAGAATGAGCTCAAAAAATAGATGGTTGGTATAGATAAAACACATACATCATGGTGAGGCCCACGTCACCAACCATCACTGAGGCCTCAGTGCTAGATGGGTCGCTACCGAATCTGTTTCTGAGAATGCACCAAAGATGCGGCCCATGGAAACGTACAGTAGAATGAAATTTCACAACTGGTGTGGATCTTCCTTTGGACGGTGGATGCACAAAAAACTCCCCGTTTGGAAGATATTTAATTACAAGTGTTTGAAAAACAGCGTGTATTTTCACATTAAAATTTGGATTTTTTTTTTTTAAAAACTGATTTATATTTGTGGGGTCCATCATAACGTGTGTGATATATCTACGTGGTCAATCCGTTTTACTTGAATATTTTAAAACATGAGGCCGAAAATGAGACAAATCCTTTGAAACGTATCTATTTGCTGGCAAAGGGTACTAATTCAATCTGGGAAATATTTAATTCAATCAGACAAAATGTCTGCATCACCTGATATTAGGAATGCTATGATATTAGGTCCCTAGATATGAGCAGTACCCTCAGCTCCAAGTTTCTATTTGTGGGGCCCATGATCTGGGATCCGAACTATCAATGTGATGGACCACACCTCGGATGAACCATGACCCAAAAATCTCCAACCGGTGCACAATCCTCACCCTTAATTAGAATCCACATTGAAAGGGAAAATGGCCAAGTATTTGATGAACGATGTGAAACAATGATGGTCTGTCATGGACTGGTTTAGGAAATACAACCAGGGATACAACACATACATGCGTTTGTTAGCATAAGGAGAGCATTTATAAATATTCTCACAAAAAAAAAAAAAAAAAAAAACTTCCATGAGACATCATAGTAATGAACATATTCTCAGCCAGTATGAATATCTCTCTTTATATATATATGGAGAGAGAGACCTATTGATATTGATATGATACCAAATATGCACTAATATATATTATGGACAAAATCCTCGGTAAACCTGTCAGAATTTATACATTGGGGTGTCAATAACAATATGGAAGTGCTATGATATGACATTTGTAGTCTGCTGACGTTTGATAAATTAAAACAATAAGCTTGAAAATTTTAAAGCGTTGCTGAAAACATAGAATGCCGAATTGTAATTTTAAAATATTTTTTGAGGTATGTTGGTGAAAAGTGAAAAGAAAGCTTAATGCACTGATATTTTCATCTTACAAAAAAAAAACACGTATTTTCAATGAAAATTAATTTAAGAGAAATTTGATGATATTTTTGTTGATGCAAAAATCTGGTTCACCCTTTTTAGATTTTTGAGTACTTGCACAGGAAGAAGATAAAGGAGACCCTCGCTAGAGCAGGGGACCCTCCGATGCCAAAGCCAGGTTAGGAATCTGGTTCTTACAGTATTGAGGTGCTTTGGGAGAGTTTTTGCGTACCTTTCACCCTTGGAGTCTCTCCTATTTATAGGAGAGGGAGGATCCCGCCGTATGAGGATTCTTTCTTGATATTTTAGGGATTTGTTGCGATCCTGGATCTTCCTGAGATTATAGGATCCCGTACGTGATCATCGAGATCTAGCGCTATTTTCCGAAGATCTTGAGCAAGATTTCTCATTTTTAGGAAGATCCTTCGGATCGTAGCTCAGTTCTAGGTCGGGTCGACCTCTGGCCGACCTATGGGTCAGGTCGACCTCTGGCCGACCTCTGGCCAATCTATGACTGACCCATGGCCAACCTCTGGCCGATCTATGACCCGATCTATGGCCGACCCATGTCCGACCTCTGGCCGATCTATGGCCGACTTCTGACCGATCTATGACCGACCTATGGCTCGTAGTCTCATTATTTGAGTGTCTTTGCATTTGCATCATCCTTCTTGAATATTAGCATGCTTTTGGACGTATAAGCCTTATCAGGCTTGGGTTTCATTAGGCCCGCGCTGGTTCAGTAGAGTTGGTCCATTCCATAATTCGACTTATCCACTTGTCCATTTTTTTCCCCAACAGTAAGCCCCCCTTACTTCTCGGGTTGACATGTGAAGGTTCGAGAAGTAAGTTGGTCGGATTATGCATGGTTAGCTTATGCCTAGTCGGCTTATGCTCAGTTGGCTTATACCTGGTCGGCTTATGCCGAGTTATCTTATACCTGCTTGACTTACGCACAGCCCAGTTGGCTTATGTGTAACATCCCGGATTTTCACTATTTTGGGTTTCCAAAAATCCTTGAAATTTATTTTTTTTAATTAACTTATAATATCACTTAAATTAACATTAACATTCAATGTTAGTTTATGTTGGGGTGGACCAGTTTTGTTATGATGGGACAAGTGCGGGCCGTCAAGCCAGATGGCTGTTTACAATTAAAGGACGGCTCGTGCAGGCCGTACAGCGACCGAGGATGGTCGGAAAAATCTAAATCTTGGTGTGGCTGTTGGTCTCACTGGGCTTGTGGTCCATCGCGGACCGCGGAGCCAGTGGACACCCAGAAGTGGCATCTGACAATTGCCAGATGCAGCCCACCAATGCCAGATTAAAATCTGGCACTGACAAAAGAAACTGAGACTTCGGGCCTTCCAGCCGTCGGATTTATTCCAAATTTACGGTGATGGTTTAATGTATTTTTCAACGCCTGCCCACCAAATCTGGGCCCCGATCGTGGCACGATGACCGTTGATCGTAAATCGGACCCGTGCGATCAAACCCCATATCCGATCGCTCCCAAATTTTGCATGGCCCTTCATCGGGCCATGGATCACCTACCCTATAAATTTTATGGCCAGAGGGCCACCAGAAATGCCCCATCAATCAGAATGGCCCCCAAATGGCCACTTAAAGGTCGGAAACGCTTGCTCAGATCATAAATCCGTTCATCCGTTCGCCCTAAAATTTTGCATGGACCCTAGTCAAGCCATAAGACACCTACCCACCGAAAATGGCGGCTTAGGGGGCGTCAGGGCCACCCCAACTTCAATAGGGAGCCCTAGAAGGCTAGTTTGGGAAATTATGGGAACTTAAGTGATTTGTGTCGTCCACTCTTACGCCAAGTTGAGGATTTCGGACCGTCGGTTTACGACCAAACTTTACCCGTGGATTAAGAATATTTCTCCGCTCACATCCGTATAGTCGCGGCCCTGATCGACCATCGGTGACCGTTGAACAGACTTCTAATCATATCTGTCGATCGGCGCGTCGAAATGGTGGGCCGATTGTGTCCATACGTAGATCATCATTAGGACTAACTATCCTACGGTGTATATCGATTAGTACACCCCATAGGCTAGAAAAACCCTCCCATAGGGTTAGTATAGTAAAGACCCAACACTTGGGGCCAATTGCACCAAAACTGGCACTATATAAAGGGTTTCATTTGGGCACCCCTCTCCCCATACGATTTTGCCCTAAGAGAAAAGGGGGAAAGAGAGAGAAAAGGGAGAAGAGAAAGAGGACAAAGGAGAAGAAAGAGTGAAGGTGAGAGCAAGGTGGACTCTCAATCAAGGTGGGGCCCAAGGGGATCAAACCCACAACCTCCTACACCTTCTCCAAGAAGAAACCGTGCACCACAACCATCAAAATCGTTACATTGATCGCCTAGGTACATCCATCACCCATTTTTCTTGAAACCCTTGTGTTGAGAAGGGATTGTCATAGATTTCTAACATGAAATTGCTTGCTTTAGGGATTTCGACCAACCGGCCCCCAAATCGACGTTCCTAGGTCGTTTTCGAGTCTCCAACGAATCACAAGGTGCGGACTATTGTTCTTAGGTGGCCTAGCACCAATTTTAGTGTGGATTTAATGATTTTGAGTGCTTGGATGTCATATTTGAAATTCTAGAGGAAACCCTAGGGATTTTCATGTTGATTGGATTTGTTAGAATATGCATGTTTAATCCTTAAATGGGATATATATTGTGCCTTCACATGATATTATGTCGATTGATAACATGCTTGTTGTTGTTGATTTCATTTCCATCATATGTAGTGCTTATTTGTGTGTGTGATTATTTACCGATGCTTATGATTCCTCAAGATGGAGGAAGTGATTAACTTCCTCACACAACCCACACACTCACATGCACCTAAATTTTATGATGATACTTGTTTGCTTGTTAAAGGTATTTGTTTTGCATGGTTAGGATGCATGAGACTATGATACGGATGTGCTAGTTGATAATATGAGTAGTGAACATGTTGTAGATCCCTTTTCACACTCTTGGGATGGTCAGGAACCTGACGAGAGAGGGTAGTCCCATCGGTAGGACTACGCTAAGGCTAGACTCGCGGATTGGGCGGGAGTGTTCGGGTGGCTGTAGTTCGACTACATGGGTCCCTTGTGCCCGAGGTCATTCGTCTCACGCTTGCCTGATCTGTGCGGACTAGCCTACTACCTGATCACCCTGTTTGTTAACCATGTTCGCCCACATATGTATGGAACCTGAACCACCCTACAACCGTTGTAGCCCATCACTAACCCACTTGAAAATGGTCCACAGCCTTGTGAGCCGGGCATGGTGGAATGGGACACTATGTCTGAGCTATCGGCCTACGCTGGGGTACCGCGCCTCCCCGTAGTGACCGCGAGCGATCCCTTCCTTTTGGCACTCCTCATGTGCTTGGTGTCGGGGATGAGGAACCCGACGGGATCACGGACCGCGAGGTCTCGGCCTCACGCGTTGATGGGGTCTTGGCCTCACAACCAGCTTAGGGCATTGATACGTAGGGTGAATCAGAATCCCCAACCTGCTGGATGAATGGACTTAACTAATAACTCGACTAATACAATCGCATTGCACGCATTAGTTAGGGTGGCGACTCGGAAGTCGAGGTCGCTCTGAGGGAGTGCTGTCATATGCGATCGTTAGATGGAGTCGCTTGAGGGAGTGTTGTGGCAAAGGCATGCATCATATCATCCCGCATGCATGCATTTTAAATAAGAGTTATTAGGTGTTGATGATTGTCTGTTTTTCATTAAGTTCATATTACAATTGATGCCTGTTGTAACTTGAGACCAATAGTTCACACTGAGTTGATCACTCACTCCCACTCTGGGACGGTGTTTTAAAACACCAACCAGACCCATTCATAGATGCAGGTGACTCAGGGCATGAGGAGTCTGGCGAGGCGAGCTTGGACGAGGAGGATGGGCTCTCCTACTTGCAGCTGATGGGCGGCTCTCCATCGGCTTGATCGGGCTGGATTTGGATTTGCTGAGCCCGCTTTATTCTTTTTGGACATAGCTTTCTTTTGTTGTTTTGTTGGGCAATGCCTTGGGCGACCCTTTATAATTTTTGGACCTGTATATGTGTGAGATATCCTTCATTTCAGTAGACTGGTGTGATTGTGCTTCGTGCCTCAGGTAATTCCAAATTGCGCAGTTAAATTTGATTAATCTTAAAAACCATAAATGCATGATAAGTGACACTCGGGAACTCGGGAGTCGAGTCGATGCACGACCCCCGATTTTCCAAGGCGTTACAGATGGTATCAAAGCAATAGTTTGGAATCCCTTGGGCCATGGGTCATGAACTCACCAGCGCGTCCGCTGACTTGAGAGTGAACACAATAGCGATACTAAAACGATAGGAAACGCAACATAGACTTAGAGTGCTAGGAACTGTCTCAGTCCCTAAACCGACAACTTTGAACGGAAGGTAAGACTTCCAAGGGGTTAGGATAAGGAAGCGAGGGAGAGTAGTAATGTTAGGAAACAGGTTCGAGAGACATACAGTACCGAAGATCGATGGTAAGAACGGATCAGAACTGAATGGTTAGACGGTCGAGGCCACCCTCCGAGTCCAAACGAGCTAATACCGGACCAAATTTATTAATTTCGACCTATTCGGGAGTCGAGTCGATGCACGACCCCCGATTTTTCGGGGCGTTACATTATGCCTGGTCGGCTTACGCCCAGTTGGCTTATGTCTGGTCGGCTTACGCTAAGTTAGCTTATGCGTAGTCGGCTTACGCCCAACCCAGTTGGCTTATGCCTGGTCAGCTTATACCCAGTTGGCTTATGCCCGGTCGGCTTATGCCCAGTTGGGTTATGCCTGGTCTGCTTATGCCCAACCCAGTTGGCTTATGCCTGGTCGGCTTACGCTCAGTTGGCTTATGCCCGGTCGACTTATACCCAACCCAGTCGGCTTATGCCTGGTCAGCTTATGCCCATTTGACTTATGCCTGGTCGGCTTACGCTCAGTTGGCTTATGCCTGGTCGGCTAACGCTCAGTTGACTTATGCCCGGTCGGCTTACCCCCAACCCAGTTGGCTTATGCCTGGTCGGCTTAAGCCTGAATAATGGCCAACTCATGAAATGGGTCGGCATGGATGGATCCCTGAGAATCCCTTGGGCTGAGCTCTAACATGTATGGATCCTTGGGAATCCTCTGGTCGCTAACCGAAGAATTCTCCTCTTCTTCCCTTTGCTCCATATCCTCAACCGAGTTGTTTCCTCTTCGAACAACACAACTTTAGGTGTGAGATCGAGCACTGAGCTGACCTGTCGAGGCTGGGATGACCTATTGAGGTTGGCGAAACTGTTAAGGCTGAGCTAACCTATTGAGGCCGAGCTGACCTATTGAGGCAGAGCTAAGCTGTTGAGGCCGAGCTGAGCTATTGAGGCCGAGTTAACCTATTGAGGCTGAGCTGACCTGCTGAAGCCTAGTTAACCTGTTGAGGGCCAAGGTAAGCTGTTGAGGCCAAGTTGAGTTGTTGAGGCCGAGCTAACCTATTGAGGCTGAGCTTAGCTGTTGAGGTCGAGCTAACCTGTTGAGGCCGAGCTGACCTATCGAGGCCTGAATGACTTGGGAGTAGTAGATCCTCAAGCGTTCAACATTCCATGGGCGAGTTAAGAGCCTCATAATGTCTTCTAGTCGATATGTCCCTCAGTATTAGATGTTGATGTCGGAGTTGGCCGATGAGCCTTAATGTCGAGCTGACCTTCCAAGGCCGAGCCGTCGAGGCCGAACTGACTTTCTGAGGCTGAGCAAACCTGGGAGTAGTATGCCAACCTGCCAAGGCCGAGATGACTTGCTGAGGCTTGGTTATCAGGTTTCCTTACTCAACTTGGCTTCTTTCAGCATTTACTTCCCCTTAGTGTTCAAAGGAGTGTACCGATGGAAGTGACTTTCTGAATGTCGGTTGGTATGCTGACCCCAGTTTCGGTCGTGTTCTTTCTTTCTTTTGACGTTAACAGAAGAGTACTTCCCTTCTTCTTTTCGCATCATGTCCTCAACTGAGTTGTTTCCTCTTCGAGTAGTACAACTCCGGGTGTGAGATCGAGTACCGAGCTGACCTGTCAAGGCCGGGCTAACCTTTCGAGGCTGACTCGAGTTGCCGAGGCCGAGCTAACCTGTTTAGGCCGAGCAGACCTGTTGAGGCCGAGATAACCTGTTGAGGCCGAGCTGATCCTGTTGAGGCCAATGTGACCTATTAAGGCCGAGCTGATTCTGTTGAAGTCGAGCTAAGCTGTTGAGGCCGAGGTGAGCCTGTTGAGGCCGAAGTGAGCTATTGAGGCAAAAGTGACCTATTGAGGCCGAGGTGGCCTATTGAGGCTGAGGTGACCTATTGAGGCCGAACTAACCTGGCAAGGTCGAGCTTATCAGTCGAGGTAAAGCGAAACTGTTGAGGCTGAGCTGGGCTGCCAAGGCTGAGCTGAGCTGTTAAGGCCGAACTGAGCTATTGAGGCCGAGGTGACTTGTTGATGCCGATTTAAGTTTTTGAGGTCGAGTTGAGCCTGTTAAGGCCGAGCTGACCTGTTGAGGCCGAGTTGTGCTGTTGAGGCCAAGCTAAGCTGTTGAGGCCGAGCTGAACTTGTTGAGGTCGAGCTAAGCTGTTGAGGCCGACCTAACCTGCTAAGGCCGAACTTATCTGTCGAGGCAGAGCGGAACTGTTTAGGCCGAGTTGGGCTACCAAGGCTGAGCTGAGCTGAACTGTTAAGGCCGAGTTGAGCTATTGAGGCCGAGCTAAGCTGTTGAGGCCGAGCTGGGCTATCGAGGCTGAGCTGAGATATTGAGGCCGAGGTGACCTGTTGAGGCCGAGCTAAGCTGTTGAGGCCGAACTGGGCTACCGAGGCTGAGCTGAGCTATTGAGGCCGAGGTGACCTGTTGAGGCCGAGCTAAGCTGTTGAGGCTGAGCTGAGCTGCTGAGGCTGAGATGGACTGCCGAAGCTGAGCTGAGCTGTTACGGCCGAGCTGAGCTATTGAGGCCAAGGTGACCTGTTAAGGCCGAGCTAACCTGTTGAGGTCGAGTTGAGCTATTGAGGCCAAGGTGACCTGTTGAGGCCGAGCTAAGCTATTGAGGCCGAGCTGGGCTGTCAAGGCTAAGCTGAGCTATTAAGACCGAACTGAGCTATTGAGGCCAAGGTGACCTGTTGAGGCCAAGCTAATCTGTTGAGGTCGAATTGAGCTATTGAGGCCAAGGTGACCTGTTGAGGCCGAGCTAAGCTGTTGAGGTCAAGCAAAGCCTGTTGAGGCCGAGCTGAGCTTGGTGAGGTCGAGCTGTGCTGTCGAGGTCAAGCTAAGCTACTGAGGTCGAGCTGAGCTTGTTGAGGCCGAGCTAAGCTGTTCAGGCCGAACTAACCTGCCAAGGCCGAACTTATCTGTCGAGGCAGAGCGGAACTGTTGATGCCGAGCTGGTCTACCGAGGCTGAGCTGAGTTATTAAGGCCGAGGTGACTTGTTGAGGCCGAGCTGGGCTGCTGAGGCGGAGCTGAGCTATTGAGTCCGATCTGAGCTATTGAGGCCAAGGTGACCTATTGAGCTAGAGCTAACCTGTTGAGGTCGAGCTGAGCTATTGAGGCCAAGGTGACCTGTTGAGGCCGAGCTAAGCTATTGAGTTGAGCTGGGCTGCCGAGGCTGAGCTGATCTATTAAGGCCTATCTGAGCTATTGAGGCAAAGGTGACCTGTTGAGGCCGAGCTAACCTGTTGAGGTCGAGCTGAGCTATTGAAGCAAAGGTGACCTGTTGAGGCCGAGCTAAGCTGTTGAGGCCGAGCTGGGCTGCCGAGGCTGAGCTGAGCTGTTAAGGCCGAGCTGAGCTATTGAGGCCAAGGTGACCTGTTGAGGCCGAGCTAACCTGTTGAGGTCGAGCTGAGCTGTTGAGGCTAAGGTTACCTGTTGAGGCCGAGCTGGGCTGCCGAGGCTGAGCTAAGCTGTTAAGGCCGAGCTGAGCTATTGAGGCCAATGTGACCTGTTGAAGTCGAGCTGAGCTGTTGAGGCCGAGTTGAGCCTGTTGAGGCCGAGCTACACTGTTAAGGTTGAGCTGAGCCTGTTGAGGCCTATCTGAGATATTGAGACAAAGGTGACCTGTTAAGGCTGAGCTAACCTGTTGAAGTCGAGCTGAGCTATTGAGACCAATGTGACCTGTTAAGGCCGAGCTAAGCTGTTGAGGCCGAGCTGAGCTGTTGAGGCCGAGCTGAGCTATTGAGGCCGAGCTAAGCCGTTGAGGTCGAGCTAAGCTGTTGAGGCCAAGGTGACCTGTTGAGGCCGAGCTAAGCTGTTGAGGCTGAGCTGGGCTGCCGAGGCTGAGCTAAGCTGTGCTGTTAAGGCCGAGCTGAGCTATTGAGGCCAATGTGACCTGTTGAGGCCGAACTAACCTGTTGAGGTCAAGTTGAGCCTGTTGAAGGCCGAGCTGAGCCTATTGAGGCCGAGCTACGCTGTTAAGGTTGAGCTGAGCCTGTTGAGGCCTATCTGAGCTATTAAGACAAATGTGACCTGTTGAGACCGAGCTAACCTGTTGAGGTCGAGCTGAGCTATTGAGGCCAATGTGACCTGTTGAGGCCGAGCTGGGTTGCTAAGCCTGAGCTAAGCTGTTAAGACCGAGCTGAGCTATTGAGGCCAAGGTGACCTGTTGAGGCCGAGCTAACCTGTTGAGGTCGAACTGAGCTGTTGAGGCCAAGGTGACCTGTTGAGGCCGAGCTAAGCTGTTGAGGCCGAGCTGAGCTACCGAGGCTGAGCTGAGCTGTATTGTTAAGGCGGAGATGAGCTATTGAGGCCAAGGTGACCTATTGAGGCCAAGTTGAGCCTGTTGAGACCGAGCTGAGCTTGTTGAGGCCGAGCTACGCTGTTAAGGTTGAGCTGAGCCTGTTGAGGCGAAGCTAAGCTGCTAAGGCCGAGCTGAGCCTGCCGAAGCCGAGGTGGTTTTACCCGTTATGCCGCCCAGCGAGCTCAGGGTTATTGATTCAGGAATAACTGAGATGGCTGCAAACAGATGATTCAAGAAGAAATTCGACTTGGCTGCAACAATGATTCAGGAAGAGCTTTCTTCTTTCATTTCGCCATTGTAGATTTTTAGAAGTATTTATGGTAGGGCATGAACGACTTAAGATGTCGTTCCCACAGACGGCGTCAAACTGTTGATGCAAAAATCTGGTCCACCTTCTTTAGCCTTCGAGTACCTGCACAGGAAGAAGACAAAGGAGACCCTGACTAGAGCAAGGGACCCTCCGATGCCAAAGTCAGGCTAGGAATCTGGGTCTTACAGTATTGAGGTGTTTTGGGAGAGAGTTTTTGCGTACCTTTCAACCTTGTAGTCTCTCCTATTTAAAGGAGAGGGAAGATCTCGCAGTACGGGGATTCTTTCTTGATATTTTAGAGATTTGTTGCGATCTTGGATCTTCTTGAGATTATAGGATCCCGTGATCATCGAGATCTAGCGCTATCTTCCGAAGATCTTGAGCAAGATTACTCATTTTTAGGAAGATCCTTCGGATTCGTAGCTCGGTTCTAGGTCGGGTCGACCTCTGGCCGACCTATGGGTCAGGTTGATATCTGGCCAACCTCTGGTCGATCTATTGTCGACCCATGGCCGACCTTTGGCCGATCTATGGCCCGATCTATGGCCGACCCATGTCCGACCTCTGGCCGATCTATATCTGACCTCTGGCCGATCTATGGCCGACCTATGGCTCGTAGTTTCATTCTTTGAGTGTCCTTTCATTTGCATCACCCTTCTTGAATATTAACATGCTTTTGGACATAGAAGCCTTATCAGGCTTGAGTTTCATTGGGCCCGCGCTGGTTCAGTAGAGTTGGTCTATTCTATAAGTCGACTTATCCACTTGTCCATTTTTTTCCCCAACAATTTCAATCTTAGAGCTCTTTAATTTGTAAGTATTTTAAGAGGCTTAAAATTATTTTGTATAAATATTATCAAGATCAAATTTAGAAATTTTCTAGGAGAAAGCATTGAGAAGGTGAGTTAATGTCAAGCATGTGAGAGGTGGCATGCATGAGATGAGAAAAGATTGGGAAGCCGATTGCATTTGAACCCCAATTGGATAATAAGCCATCAAATCATAGCTCTTGTGGAGCCTACCATAATGTATATGGTTATTCAGGTTGTTCGGTGGTTTTCTCATATCATATTAAGGTATGAGCCCAAAAATTATATGAACTACATTAAAGTAAGCTTTGGTTACATTAAATGTACACAACATTAAATATACAAAGCGTTGAATGCAAGATGTATTACATGCCAAGTAATCTCTAGTAGGGCCTAATCTACTTCATTTTTGAGCTAATGCGATGAATGATAAGAGAAAATGGATGGACAATGCTAACACCTCAGTGTGTGTTACCCTTACCATGGGGCCCACCTCGATGATGTATTGTATATCCATGTTGTCTATCCATGTATCCCGCTTCCAAAAATGAAGATGATCCAATTCACAGGTAGACCACAATGGGAAACAGTGGTGATTGAGTGCTTCACCATTAAAAAATCTAAAGGGCCCATTATAAGGACTTTACAATGTTTATTTGCCATCCAACCTATTTATAATAGCAAAGAGATCTAACATAAGGGAAAATACAAATATTAGCTTAAATCAAAATTTTTGTGGCCCACAGAAAGCTTTTAATGTCACTCGTCATTGTTTCTAGTGAAGTGGTCCACTTCATATTTGAATCTTCTTAAGGTTTTAGATCGCATCTTAAAATGAGATCTAAAAATAAATGAACAACATGGATATACAACAAATACACCAAAGTGGCCCACACGGTTAGGATATCACTGACAAATGTGTTGCCCGGGTAAGAGCTACTCAGCTCCCATGAATTACAATGCATGGGTCAAGTGGCATGCATGTGTGTGATCATAGCAATGATTAGATGGTATCATCCATCAACATTCTTTTTCCATGAATTAGGCTGGTCAATCATCATATGGCCACACACATTATTTCATGAGTTTGCATTTGGGAAGGAAAGAGTATCATGGATGCTAAATGCATGTTGGCAATAGAAAATTTCTATTGGCAGAAGCTGAGAGGCCCACCATGATATACTTACAATTTCTCAGTTTCACAAGCTAAGATAGGACAACCAAATAAATAAATAACCTATGAAGCCTTCATGGATATACCCAAGTTTTTCATTGGGCTAATATATGTGCTTTCATCATCCAATGAGAATGACCATATGAATAGTTTGGATGGAATATATACACATTGGTGGGGTCCATAAGGTTTTAACGGCGTTCTCTTCTAGTTTCACTGTTTTCTGTTGTGTGGCCCACTTGAGATTTTGATATAGCTAATTTTTGTAGACCTGTCTTGTTGTTAGCTTGTGAAACTGATGGATGGTGTGGATGCTCTCGTAGGCATTTCAGCTGGGGTCACGTCCCGTACATGACTCAGATCTCGCGATGTACGTGCTAAGTTGGCTCGTGTCTCTCGTCTTCGAGCTCTCTTGTATGGACGGATTTCTCACTAGGCCGTACAGCACACGCGCATGCTTGTGGGATAGCGTGACACACGTGTGAGGTCTAAGCTTTAGCGTAAAACGCAGACATTTCACAGTTCAGTTGCCCCAACGTATCAAAACGAACGAACATCTATAAAAAAAAGAAATTTGAACCGTTGATTTACTTTGTACTTTGTGGCCCACATGAAGAGTGAAATTTTCTGATTTCTTACTATAAAGATTTAAGCATTACTTCCAACCTAATGGAAAGATCAGATATCATACATTTATTTCATATTTGCACGTGTGCTGGCGTGTGAATGTGTACGGTCTGCGTGCGTCCGTAACTATCAAACCCCAAAACAAAAACACGGCGTATGCAGATGTACCAAGCACAAGCGCCCCACGGTTGCGAATCGGACACACGTGCAAAGATATTTGGAAATTCATCAGGAAATCTAAAAGGACATACCGTCCTAAAATCAAGACAGTTCATCATCATGTGGTCCAAAAAATTTGGCAAACGAGGACCATTGGATTCGCCTGTCCATCTTTTTCTACATTTTCAATACACATAATGGATAAAACAACCATACTTTCTTAATAAGAACCATTCATCATAAGGTGCTCCTGATGAACGGACTGGATCTTAAGCACGTGCTCGACACAACCACGTGTGCCGCTCGTATTTGTCATGTACGCTGCAAGCTTGCAAAGAGCAGTCGTCCTGGAAAGCATCATGCGAAAGAGTGCCTGTCGGTGGGGTTATTCGAAAGTGGCGACAAAAAGCGGAACTGACATTCCACCCTCTCTTTTTAGAATAAAATACCCCATCCACTCTTTTTTGAAAAGGCAACGCTAGAGAATAAGGGTTATAACCAATGACCTCAAGCAGAAAACTGGTTTACATGATAAAAAAGAGGGGCTGTAATATCATGTCTAGAAAATAGTCAAATATATTCGAGAGGATGATAACATGCGTTCGATCCCAGGGTAATTACCATACCTTCAAGCTTTGTGGGGCCTATCAGTCATGTTCATGTGGAATCTAAACCGTCAATCTGGTGAGAATCATCATAGGAACGGTATGTAGGAAGAAACATTTTTGTAAAAATACTCAGGTGGGACACACCAATGGATCCATAAAATCATGTCTAAAACGGATATTTACTTGTTGTGGGTCATTTAATTTTTTGAATGGCTTGATTTTGAGTGTGTTCGTTCATCTTGATGGGGTTCATTTAGCCAATGAGTTGGATAGCATATAAACAGTATGTTGGATCCAGAAGATTGAACCCACATTCCATGTAGAAGCTTCTACGGTGGGCGTCTCTGTGTCGCCCTTCCAGTGCACATCATTATCAAGCTCTATTTTTGGATATAGGCCTAGCTGTTGATGCGGATTGCCGGCGACCCCAACCGTTAGTTAGAAGCTAGGTGGGGCCTACCGTGATATTGGTAAGTTATCACAGGTCCGGCAGTTTTGTGGATTTCAAATACTTTCTATGGCCTGTTTGGCCGGCCGGATCCGATGGGATTAGGAGGGAGGATGGATTTTAAGGTAATGATGGTGGTGTCATGGATTGGTTTAAGATCCATGAGATTGCTTATATTCGGGGACAAGTTCATCGAGTCTGTTTGTCGCGCCCGGCCTATCTTGAGATTTTACCTTCCAATCCCTTCCAATCCTTCCAACCGAACATGCCTTAAGTACGATCGAACAGGATTAGGAGGGAAGGGATCAATTTTAAGGTAATGATGGTGATGTGGTTTAAGATCCATAAGTTTGTCATATCCGGGACAAGTTCAACGGGTCTGTTTAAGTCGTTTGGCATATCATGGGGTTTTACCATCCCATCCCTCCTAATCCTGAGAGTTTATTTTTTGGCACTATAAACTAGTTGGGGTTTTCAAATCCCCTCAAAGAGATGGGTTGAAATAGTGTGTAGAGTAATAAATTATTAGGCACATGACCTACTAATGATATTTTAAAACAACTAAATTATCAATTACATCACTATAATTATTTTAATATAGTGATCAGTGCAGTTTAAACATTGTTCATGTAAAAATCATTTGTTAGTCACTTAGATATAATCTTGTGCTTGTGGCCCATCTAATACTTGGAATTTCATCATTTCCAAGCAAAGTATATATTTTAGCGAGCTTATTACAACCATTGTGTCAAATATTACATATATTCACTAATTAGAAATATTAAAGTTGATTTAATAATTAAATTCAAATCCTCATAAATATACCATGTATAACTACTTTTGTATTAAAGTTATTCCCAATCAAGGGTGCCAGCTGGCTCCAAATCTACCTCCCAAACAAGTCCTTAGAAACTAAAAATATCCAAAACTAAAGTGGGCTATAGAAAGGAAATGCTTAGTGGCAAAACCTTTTGAAGTTGACAATGATGTTTTTATGCCATCTAAACCATTTATAAAATCATTTTTATTGAAAGTGCTTTCGGAAGCCTCGGCTCAAAAAAAAAAAAAAAAAAAAATGAGCTCCTTAGCCACTTATTACTTTTCATTTGTATAGTTTAACGAGTTTTGTATCTACTTAATTTTTAAATTCTTATCCTACCACAAGTTAAATAAACAAATGAACAATGAAAATTTTTCTCAAACATCACAGTTACCATCACTTCTTGTATTTTGAAGTTGACCGCAATTGGCATATCCTCTACAACACTTGTATGCATGTTTATTATCCTAGGTGGGAAATTACACGACCCACTGCAAATATATTTTTTTTGGGGGCTTGTAAGCATTCTCCACCTTTGGCTTGGATTGTGGGTTTTCTTTTTTCAATTATTAATATCATAGTAAAAAATGATATATTTTAAAATCTTCCAAGTCATTACTTATGGGTATTAGTTGTAAAATTTAGTATGTTGGTTACAATTCTATGATATATCAAAAATAGACTTTATTTAATACCGTGTTTCTCTCAAAAGTAGAATTTAAGAAAAATAGACTTTACATAATGCACTATTTCTCCCAAAAGAAGAATTTTCAGACATATCGTTTAATGCAATTACATACTATTTAATCACGTGTTCCAAACAGGTCACTCGGTGTAATATTCGGTTCGGTTTTCTTTCCAAACGACGAGCCACACCACAAAAATCGAGGTCCTCAAGTCCACTTATGTACGCGGGACCTACTATGGGTTATCGGGACCGTTCATCTGGTGAGATCGATGGTGGATGATCCATGATCCAAAAGTTTTATGAATCACATAGGACCCACTGCATGATCTAACCGTTCACATCTCTTGCGTTGTGGGTTGGGTCTGCATGATGAAATAGTCTCTCGGAGTATCTTTGTTTGAGGAATTATGCGGTCCTGACTCATGGAAACGTGAGCAGCGTCCAACACGCTAGTTTGCAGACGTAGGGCCTAGTTTTCAAGGATCCAGACCATTGATCTGAAGAGACTAAAAATGGATGGGCTACTCTTATAAACCCTTCAAAATTAGAAAATTTCAACACTTGTATCAGTTGCCTACAAATAAACGGTTATGGTCTATTTATTGGTGGGTTGGATGGAATCATCAATCTTTAAAACTGTTTGTATCGTACTCCATCTGTGGCGAGACCCATTATATAAACGGTCCGGATCAACATCCAATAGGTCTCTCTGTACAAAATGGATGCATCAAGTCACGAAATGCTCCCTATCTCAAATAAAATATGGATTTTTGCCGCAGGTCCCTCAAGAATTTCGATTTTATCTGGATGATGCCGACGTGTGCGGAATTACCCGACAGGTGCTTCTTTGGGAAAGTTACCGAAATATCCTCAGTTTGTTTTCTCTTTAGCCAATGAATTCGATAATTTTAGGGCCCACCTGATATATGTATGACATCCAAACCGTCTAACATATACATCTGAATATGATAATTACCCCAAAAAACATATGGCCCGTCAAACCATGGATGGATTACAATCGAATTTGGATGTTTTTGGGTGGTACAGATGATTTCTTATGGTGTGGCCCATCCAACTGTTGGATCCATCCTATTTCATGTTAATATAATCATCTTGGTGGGGTACATACGTTGAACGCCTTGGATGTCATACACATGTCAAATGGGCCCCGCAAATCTCGACTTCAATACAGTAAGGGAAAAAAGACATTTTGGTAATTTGTACCCCTAAAAAGCACCGATGTTGAGCGCTTTTCGGTAAAATCGGAATTAGTGATTTTTATTTGTTGTAAAAATCCCAATAAGTAAAGGTTACAGAAGGGGGGAGGAAGCTTCTTGCGCGTGAGAAAAACCCGTCTTTGTTCTTCTGGGCTTCTCTTCATAATCATCTATTTCTTCTTGCATCTTACATGCTTGCTGATATTCCTCTGAGAATCTCTCTCTTAAATTTCAATGTCTCTGCCTTTAGAACACGATTACATAGGCTTATCGGATGCCTCTTCTTCTTCCTCATCTTCCTCCACTCTCACTGCTGAAGAAGTTGAGAAATCTAGCAATGCTCTCAACCTCAAGGAAACAGAGCTGAGGCTTGGGTTGCCTGGATCTGTATCACCTGACAGAAAGGGTGTGCAGGATAAGAGCGTGTACGGCCTTGGCTTACTGAAGAAGAGAGGGTTCTCGGATGCTATTGATGGAGATGGGATGTGGGTTTTTGCTGGGGGGAATGGGTCTGAGGCTGATTTGGGAAAAGGGGGCGTTTTGTTCTCTCCGAGAGGCGGGAATGCTGCGGCAGAAGAGTTGGGTCGGACTCCCGCGTTGAAAGATTGTGGCTCGTCGCAGAAGCCCGCAGCTGGCGTCGTCTTGCATGAGAAGAAGCCTCAGATTTCTGCTGCAAATGAGCCTGCTGCCAAGTGAGTTTTTTTTTTTTTTTTTTGCTTCTTCCAGCACTTAAACAAAAAGAAGAGAGGAAGTGGCGTAATTGTTCTTTGTTTTTTGGTGGGTTTTCTGTGAAAAACTAGGCTTTTTATTATTATTGAAGTTCTTCGATAGGTAGAGGAAAAACTGGTGTAATTGCTCTTGTTTGTGTGTGTGTGTGTGTGTGTTTTTTTTTTTTCAGCTCTTCAAAAATGAGAAAATCGATGGAATTGCTCAAATTTTTTGGTGGGTTTTTCCTCCCGTAGAAATGGTTTTCTTTTGTAATTGTAGATTTTCAGGAAAAGAAAAGAGAAAAATCGATTGAATTCTTCTTCTTTTGGTGGGTTTTTAATTCTGGCTTTTATGAAAGGAGTAAAAATGGATGAAATTGTGGAAACCGAAAACCTGATCAGCTGGAGATACTGTTAGGTTCTTAACAATTGGTACAGAGTCTAACGCCATGTCCTGAGTTCCATTCTTGAAGGGGGTTACCTGTGGAATGGAATCCTAGATCAGAGTGCAGCCGCCATGCGATCTCAGGGTGGAAAGGGCTAGCTGAACAAGAGGCCAGAGTGAGTGCTGTCACAGAGCGCTGCCTTGGGACTCTTGGCTTATTGGTTAGGCTCTCTGTTTGGGTCCTGGAGGGGGCTACCTGGACAACAAGAGTGCAGCTGCCACGCCGTCTCAGTGCGGAAAGAGCTACCTAGACAAGAGGTTAGAGTGAGTGCCACCACATATTGGGCTGCTGCAGATGTTGGCCGTAGAGCATCATGGTGTGTTATGATCTTAGCTTGATGGATTCCATCAGCCCTGGGGCGTTTTGGCTCATTGGTTAGGTTCTTAACCTGCTGCGGATGTTTGCTGTAGAGCATATGGCGATTTATGATCTTAGCTTGATGGGTTTCATCAGCCCTGGGGCTTTTGGAGAAGAAGAGTTCATATGAGATGTATACCACTTGTTATTTTGACACATCTCTTCCCTTCCCTTTTAGGGTGGTTGATTTTTTATTTTTTATTTTTTTTAAAAAATTCCTGTTATAATTTTTGGACGTCCCAGCTTGTTCCTCTTGACCATGCATTATGTAAGCCGAATAGGGCCCGATGGGGTGTTGGGGCGGGTGTGAGTTGACTTCAATTGGGTTTGAAAGGCCTGAGGATGAGGGGAAGATCTAAGAAAAAGGTCCTGGCTGAAGCCTGAAGGTTTCAGGAAGAAATATGAAGGCTTGTGCATTTAATGTGGATATGGCCTTAGGATTAATTGGCAAAACAGGATTCCTTAATCCATCTTGACAAAGCTATAATGATGGATGCTGTTCTTATTGGCTTGATTGTTTCTTGAAATTAAACTTGAGTCATTGAAACAGGGCGCAGGTTGTTGGTTGGCCCCCAATTCGATCTTTCCGGAAGAACACAATGGCTACAAACCTGGCAAAGGATAGTGAGGATGCTGACAGTAATACCGGAAGTGGGTGTATGTATGTTAAGGTTAGCATGGATGGTGCTCCGTACCTTAGAAAAGTCGACCTCAAAACCTATGGCAACTATAAGGAACTCTCGTCGGCACTCGAGAAGATGTTTAGCTGCTTTACCCTTGGTGAGATCATCTTTTTTTTTTTTCTTTTTAATTCTTTTTTGGATGGTTTGTTTGTTTTCTTCCTCGCTACCGGTCATTTTCATACTTCATCTGCAAATTGTCTCTGCTATGCTACATGTGATGCGTCCATGATGAAACAATTCATGTGATTTACTGGAAATGCAATAAAATCGCTTGTTGACAAAACAAATAAAATCAACCCTTATTTGTATGAGGGCTTGTATAATTCTGGACCTGTTGATGATATGCATGGCGTCCTTTTGCTCCAGTTTGTACAAGTGGGGCCATAATTTGGTGTCTGGGACTGTTGATCTGATGGATCCCTGTTCAAACATCTCATGGATGAGAACCTAGCCATCCACTATTTGGCCTTTCTTCATTTTTGTGTGGACCATTGCTGCAATTTCTTAGGTGGCCATTTGCAGGCATTCAATCAAAGGTTAGGGTTGTTCCCTAGGATGGTCCATCCATGATGGGGCCCATCAAATCAATGTATTGGATTATTGAAACTTGAGCCCCATTTTGTACCAACTCATGACATGTGGTTACCATACATGTCCTTGGGCCAGAGATCACATGATTCCCCTACTTTGGGAAACACAGTTGGCATTGAGGGAGGGAGGGAGGGAGGGAGGGAGGGAGGGAGAACCTTGTAAATGGGTTGTCCCAGACATTTTCCGGTAGAGAGTTGATATTAGGCCTCTGATTAGGAATGGGGTTTGTTTGTCTGTTTCAGGGCAGTGTGGTTCTCATGGAGTACCTGGCAGAGATGGGCTCAGTGAGAGCCGATTGATGGATCTTCTTCATGGGTCGGAGTACGTGCTCACTTATGAAGACAAGGATGGAGATTGGATGCTTGTTGGTGATGTTCCATGGGAGTAAGTATAATGTCCAATTCCCTCTATATGAATTTCTAGCATTACTGTGATAGTTGAGGAGCCTTTTACTGTAAAATGAACTAAATGAACAATTATCCACAATACCCTTGCTACTATGTGGAGGGCAGCAGTGCACTCAATAAGGGGAAAAAGTCCCATTGATGAATTAATGCATACTACTAATCGAAACTCCCATTCATGCATCCACGAATTGTCAAAAGCTTAGTAGCACCATGATAAAGGCACATTGTCACACATGTCAACACATTTATTTAGAAAAAAGACAACTGCTTATCTTTTGTTCTTACATTTTAGCCATATTTATTTACTATTCATATATATATATATATCTACTATATTTCTTGTTATGCACATTCATTTTTCTGCAGCTTATTCATGTCTATGTTGATAGTTACGTAACAATACATCTTTTGATATAAGTATGCATGCGCACACATGCATATGCAGTAGCACATAAGTGCCAAAGTGTCAAGTGTGTACCACATCCAACCTGTCTGCACCACGAAGAACACATGGCTGATCCACTTATCACGTGTGTCCCGTCATGGAAAATACTGGACAACTGCCCATCTAATCCAAATGCATGGTCCACCTGATGATTGGATTGGCCTGATCTTTGTGCTAGGTGATCTTCAAGATGGGGCCCAACCTTTGGACAGGCTGGGTTCATACGCATATGGTGTGTTCACAAACATGCACTACTTGGACCATTACTTAGCGGTCGAACATTGATGTAGATATCCGTGTTCAATTTATGTAGGTAAAAAAAATCCTCATAGCATATTTCGGGTCATCTATGTTACATAGTTCAAATTGTTTTGTTTATGGAACCATATCAAAACGATGTCCCCCCCCCCTGTATTGGTGGAGACAATTGATGGAAGGATACGAACGGATGAACTTCTGGTCCATGGTCATTGATCAAGAAGCATTGTTTGAAGAAGTAATTGAATGAAATTCTACTAGAAATGCGAGCAGTTTGGTGTTTTAGAGAAAAACAAAAAAGGATATTTTCTAGTTTTGATGGAAATGGAGTATCATAATTCTTTGTTCCAGCATGTTGTTCTGATTTTTCTACTATCACTAATAAGGTTTTAAAAAAGTGCTCCTTTGATGATTTTAAAGAGGAACATGGTTGTTCTTTTTGTATTTTTGTTGGATCACACATGCTGCAACTTGAAATTGCAATATGAGATTCCTTTTAGGCAAGTTCTGATCTGATTTTATCTATTAGCTAGTTTATGATATTATCTTCAGCTGGAAAGAAATTCCCTTCTCATCTTGTTTTGTTTGGACTTGCAGTATGTTCACTGCCTCTTGCAAGAGGCTGAGGATCATGAAGGGTTCAGAGGCAATCGGACTAGGTATATGATGGTGCCAGAAAAACTAGCATGTGATATGATGGTGCTGGTAACATATTTTTTATATTTTCCAAAAATTGCCCCTTGCGAATTATATTCGATTCTCCACCCAATTTTTTTGGGTCAGCCTAGCACTGCATGCATAAGGTAAAGTGACCAAAATGGCCTTCCTATTTCCAATGTGACAAGACATCTCACGTCGTTATCATTTTTTTGTCGGTCCAAATCACCCATTGCTCATGGGCCATTCAATGCCCCAACCTGTTTATCTTTAATCATGAGAATGTTCTTCATCATTATGAGTTTAATGGTGTCGGCACCCTATTTTGTTATTCACAAATTATCCTTGTGGACCATCCAATAGTGGAGCCTGATATATCCTTTCTAATTATTATATGCTTGTTTCTTAGCTTTCACAGAGAATATTTATATCAGCATTAATGGACTCAAACCTGTAACAATTTTTGGACCTTGTTGGGTTCATTTCAAGCATCAGAATGAGCAATGTAACGATTGTTCTTATCTGTATGCAGCCCCAAGGGCCATGGAGAAGTGCAAGAACCGGAACTAACGGCGCAACAACCACGATTGAATTCAGAAGCCAAAGATTTTGAAGGGCCATTTCGAAACGGAGAGGCCTAGAAGGATTTAAACTATGGTTTTCTTTCCCAATCATATTCCTTTCTTCTTCTTCTTCTTCTTCTTTTTTTTTTTAAAACTTTTATTTGATATTGGCTTTTAAAATGGACCAAAACATGTAGTGAGTAACATTTCATAGAGACGGGTTATCAAGTTGTCTATTGAAGTCTTTGTATTTTGGTTGTCTGCTTTGCAATTTTGCTTTGTGTAAATGGTTTGTTTGCAGATTGGCACTCTTGTGTGAATTGTCTCAGATGGTGAATCAGCTAATGGAGTTCTTCCCTCCCCCCCCCCCCCCCCCCCCCCCCCATTTGGATGGAGGAAAACGAAGATGTGGACGCCAAAGTGTAACCATAATACAATTCCGGGTTACATTTCCATGGAAGTGTAACCTGGAATCCCTGGGAAATGGAAAACCAAGGATTTTGATTTTCCTGCTGTTGTTTGTTTTGGAATTTAGTTTGCATGGATCCCATGTACAGGCACTTAAAGTGGTAATCTCATGTCTTCTTTGTCTCCACCTGATGACTAGATTTAGCTGATTTCTGGGCCAAGGTGCATCCAACAGCCTCGATCTGGCACAAATGCCATATCACAGGCCATGCATTGAATACTATCACAAATTTCTATAGTTTATTTATGCCAGAGACCCACAAGAGTATCAACAAGCCCTCGTGGGTTCGAGAACCCGTTGTGGTGAAATCCTATTGAGGTGTGAGAGTGCGTGTTAATATATATATATATATTATATATATATATATATATATATATATATATATATATATATATATATATATATATATATATATATATAATACTACCCAATGGATACTCAATGGAGTACAATTGAATTCATTTCCAGCCTTCTTATTTTAAGATAATCATTTGAACAAGAAATGTGAAATGTGCCTTTAAAGCTTCGAAACTGTATAGCCTATGTTTGGAAATGTAGAAAACATGGAAATGAAAATGGTTTTTGTGGAAACTCTTTTCCTCCCTTTGAGAAAAAAGGAGCCTTGAAAGTTGAAACCGACTTGCCAGCTTTTTCACGAAACACTAGTCCATTTTCCTTCCAAAAAAGAATGGGCGGTAAAGACGATCGACTGGGGTGTGTGGTCCACCTGAGACTGGACAGACCTGAATTTTGGGTCATGGCAAGGAGATAAATAGGCCTCATTTTCAAAAAGCTTAGATCGTTCTCACGTGCCATATGGACACGTACGACATGAGGAGATTCCAAACTAAACCGGACTCTTCGGAAATTTGCGAATTCAATTCTGCAAAATGGTTCATGAAAATCATTCATTGCCGAATGCTATATTTCACTTATAAAACACTCTGTCCACACACGCGGCGTATGCAAGAAAGCTGGACCGTTGCTCTATGGAGCCCTGCTGTCGACGAGCCCCATTTCCCAAATATCACACGTCAGATGATCCTAGCAGCCCATTGATTGTCAGCTGTTGGTTGGGTTTTCTTGCTACACAGGAATGGACCTCAAAACCTACCCAAGGAGAGCAGATGAATCCATGGCCCTGACCAAAGCCAAACCTAGCCCATGATGAGTCCTGTTCAGATCCTCTTAGTCTAGACCAGGCCTCAGACCCAACTTAACCAAGCTATTCTCTCTTGAACCTTAGTCCCTACTCCCTACTCAGATATTAGCATACTATCACAAATGGGTTGGTTGCTTGGATTTTACAAATATGAGCAGGCCATTGCTTGGTATGTGTCTCTCCTGAGAATTTGGAAGGTGGAAGGTATCTCTTCAGGAAAATAGGTTTCTACAAATGAAGAACGGTACCAGACCAACATAGACATGGCTAAAATTATGAGCAGATGGGTCTCCATGTTTATTTTACTTTTCTCAATCTCAGGGGCCACCGTAATTATTTATTTATTTATTTATTTTTTTCCTTGGGCCTGATGGGATTGAAGCATCTAAGATCCAACTCATGCTTCAATGATGCAGTCCCAATTCAAGGGAAAAGCCCAACTCTTCAACTAATTCAGCCCATTATTTCTAGCCAAAATGCATTCATGATGCATGACTTTGAAACTACGTTGCATCCATGGAAAAAAGTAAAGAGTTTGAAATTAAACCATGTATGGGAATGCCTTTGGCATTATTTTGAAAATTGTTTTTTTGTTTTGAAAATATGTAGTAATACATTGAAAACACATGGTTATTATTAATGTATTTATGAGGGGTGGTTGTAATTGGTTTATGAAAGTACATATTTTGTAATGAAAATGGATTCAATCTTTTGAGTTCTACAAGTTTTGTATTTGTGAATTGAATGATTCCTCACTTGTTGTTGGGCGAGTGATTTTCCAACCCCTTGGTAAGTGAATCCCAAGCTATTTCCTTTTTCTCATTTTCATTTAGCAGACCTACTCATAATTCAAATTATATCACTAAAATTCTTCTTACTTTCTCTTCACTATATTTCTTTAAATTCTACATCAAGTGGTATTAGAGTTGCATCATCCAAGATTGGCCCATCTAGGTCTATTGGCCGAGTCCTCCTGGCCATATGTAGGGGTGTACACGAACCGAGCTAGCTTGGTTGGCTCGCTCGACTCGACTCGAAAAAGCTCGAATCGACTCGAACCTAAGTTCGAACCGAGTCGAGCTGATTTTTGGAGCTCGAAAATGAGTTAGAGCTTGCCTTAGCTTGACTTGACTCGGATCGAATCCAGCTCGAATTCGGCTCGACTTGGTTTGACTCGATTCGACTCGGTGCAGGGGTATATATACCCTTTATAAAAAAAAAAAAAAAACCCTACTACTCTAACCCATTTCCCTTGCCCGCACGACCGACGCCCCTAAACCCTAACCCATTTCCCATGCTGCCCGGCACCCCTAATCTCTACAACTCCTCATTTTCCTCCCTCCCTCTCTCTAGTCTCTCCCTCCTCTCCAGCTCGCCTTGTTCGGCACGCTCTCAAGTCTCACCTCACCCTGCCCAGATGCTCAGATCGCCCGTTCTCTGTCCGGCACGCTCAGCTCGCCCTGTCTCTATCTGACACGCTCTCACCTCATCGTCCAACATGCTCAGATTGCATATTCCCTGTCTGGCACGCTCAGTTCGCCGATAAGCCGCAACTCCTTAGGAAAATGATACCGTAGAGCATGCTCAGCTTGAACTCGGCTCGAACTGGTCCAATTGCTAACCGAGCCGAGTTGAGCTGGAGATGCTGGCTCGATCACCGAGCCGAGCAAAGTTCGAGCTAGGTTTGCCTGGTGACCAAGCCGAGCCGAGCTAAGGCCAGCTCGACTCGGTTTGGCTCAATGTACACCCCTAGCCATATGTGTTATATATGTCAGGCTGGGTCCACATGACTTGTCTGGCCTTTTAGTAGACTCAAGCCCAGGCCAAACCCGATTGGCCATGCGGACTGTATACACATGAGTTAGAGCGGTCCACCGGTTTTTATGCTCGCTCCACCTAGCCTAAATGCCTAATACGCTTTTAATTGGTGGGCGTGCAAAATAATGTATGAAAAGCTAGGGATGTATTGGTGGTGGCAGGAATTGAATATTATTAACAGAGGGTATGACACGTGGAATACACATGCAGAGAAGAAGCAGTTTGCAAAACGTGGAAAAAGAAAAATATCAAGAAGTGATTGTAAAAGGAAGTTATTTATACTCTGGAAGTGTATGACACCTAATACGCATGCATTTAGAACTTGTACACATGACATATATTACCGAGCTTATAGACTGAAAGTCCTATGTGAATAGGTTATAATTTATGTTGGGGGGGGGGGGGAGATTTAAGTGATATGGAATTGCATTTGGTACATTGCAAATGTTATCTTGTGTTTAGAAACAATGAGCATGATTTGATTAATCCAAGTATCATATCTAAAGGTGTACACGAGTCGAATTGAGTCAAGCTTGGCACAACTTGACTCGGCACAACCACTAGCTGACCCCAACTCAAACTTGTTTCGGCTCGGTCCTCGAGCCTGACTAGCCGGCTCGGTCGGTTCCGTCAGCAGCTCGGGCCAGTTCGAGTCGAGTTTGAGCTAAGATCGAGCCTGTGTGGCATTTTCACAAACACATGGAGTGCACTTTCAATTTCTTGCTGTATGTAAAACAATAGCAACTATTTACAGGTATTTCATCAAGCACCTTGTAGGCAACATCAAAATCAAGAAAAAATTGTATTTATTTCATATACACACCTTCTTACCACCCAACGACACTTCGTTGTGTCATTTCATCAAACACTTGGTGAGCAACATCAATATCAAAGTAACCAAGTCACTAAATTAGTTCGATTCGAGCTGGGGTTCAATTTGAGTCAAGACAAGCTTAGGATTTTTTCGAGCTAAAAAAATCAGCTTGACTCGAGTCAAGCGAGCTAACCAAGCTAACTCAGTTCGTGTACAACCCTAATCATATCATGTGGTCCCAACAGCGGCTACATAGGTATTTCTCCGATTTCGAAATCTAATATATCTATGAGCTCCAAATTAATGCATGTGTTTTATCCATATTGTTCATTTATATGCGCTCTTTACATGTGACAATGGAGTTGCATGTGCATATAAGTGACTCGAAACGGTTGTGAAATCTGGTACATTGATAACAATTTCATAGGCCACCCAACGTAAGTTTCACTTAATACAATATTTTTCATAAATAAAGAATTGATCCCCAAAGTGAAATTAGACAATCCAAATATCATTGTATTTCAAGGCATATAATGCAATTCCATGCTATTTAATTGTGCATTCCAAAATGCCTAAATGTTTGCCCGTGGCTTATTTGGTTATTTTAGCTTACCTAGGTATTTCATCCATCAAAGTGAAAATCACAAGTTCCCATTTAAAATACCTAAACACTTCTGTCTTTAAAGATTGCTTAAACTACCTAAATATTCCTATCTTTAAAGATTGCTTAAATTACCTAAATGCTACTATCTTTAAAGATTGCCGATCTTTTGCGTGGATTTCACTATCCCAAGTAGATTCCGTTGTACACAACCTTACTTTTAATGAGTAATGTCAACGGATTGTCCTTCATTTTTTTGGGTAATGCCCTAAGATAATCCGGAAAAACGGATTGACAGATTGGATACAGAATACACATGTCAACGTGGGCCCACGGTAAGGACTGCACCGTCTCGTCCGAGGCCAGGATCTCACCTGTGATGATGTATTTCTTAGATCTACACTATCTGTTCATTTTTTCAGATCATTCGAAGGTATGAGCCCAAAACCAATGAAGATCAAAAGCTAAAGTGGACCACACCACTGAAAATAGTAAGAATTGATGCTACCGGTGAAAATTTCTTGAGGCCACATAAGGCTCTGATGAAGCTAATATTTCTATTTTATCTCCATCAAACTATATTTGATCTTATGAACAAGTTAGATGGAAAATAAGCCTCATGATAGTTCGTTCAATCCCACTGTTTTTTTTTTTTTTTAAATTTTTTTTTTTTTTTGATGTTATCCACTTTAGCATTGGATGTACCTAATTTTTCGGCTCATGCTTTAGAATTATCTGGAAAAAATGATGGACGGTGTATATTTAACATGAAAATTATGATGGAATCCAGAAAAGTTTCACACGTTAAAAATGCGTAAGGGAAAATTTAAATATCACCTTGATCCAAAACTTATATGGCCCACGATAAGTTTTAAATGGTCAATCACAATAGTTTCTAGTGGTGTGGTCCACCGGAGATTTGGATCTGCTTAAGTTTCTAGTGGTGTGGTCCACTTGAGATTTAGATCTGCTTAAGGTTTGGAATCTAAGTCCTAAATGATATGGAAAAACGGATGGACAGCATGGATATACATCATATTTATTAAGGTGGGCCCCATACGGTAAAGGTAACACCCACTAACGTGTTACTCGGATAACACCTAATCCGCTCCATGTAAAGGCACGTGTGTGGCCAAGCCTCTTGATTTGGAGAAGTTATTGGTTTTCAGTAAATGCCCATCTTGATTTGGGGACAGCACTTACTGAAAGATGGGCATTTAGTGCCATCATGGATGCCCATCTTAAATGCAAATGGGCATTCGCAGATTCGTAAAAGACAGACGTGAGTACTTACGTAGGAGAGATGGTTGTCAGTTTTTTCATTTCATGTGGACCCATCTTAGTGCCGTGGCATGGCATCCCACTCATATAATACGGTAGACCGATTCTTAAAATAATATGTTGAAAATAATAAATAAAATTTAAAAATAAAAAATTAAATAATAAAATAAAGTAAGAAAAAATTACTTATTTGTTAAAGTCGAGAATTAGATCACGCAGCAGCTTAAAATTAAATATGATTTTTTTGGACTACACGCTCGAAGTAACGTGCAAAACTTAAACTTGAAGTGAGTTGACTTGGCAACGGACTCAATTGGCAAAATATCGAACCAATGACTTATTTTTAAAACTAGAGAGAAATTGTTAGTTTTAAAATTTTCCGGATAAATGAGTAGGTCTATGGATAGACCACAATTAGTTGTTTAAAACACCATTTTAATTGAGTTAGATCCGTTGGGTTTGAACCCAATTGGTGCGACCACGTAAATAGATGCATCCCTGATTAGAAATTTGTACAAAACCGACGAATGTGAGTATACTTGTGAATTGTGAAACAAAAATCATTAGCGTGAGTGTACTCTCAGTCCACATGTAGATCAGGACCAGATCCAGTCTTGGACCCTGGCTCGGTGTACCGCACCCGTGCACATGCATATGTGAGTTGAGTTGGTGGCAAAATCAGTCGGCAAAATATCGAATCAGAGACTTTAAAAATGAGTAGGTTTATATAGACCATGATTAAGTGGTTAAAGCACAATTCCAAATAGGTTAAGTCCATTGGATTTGAACCCAACTAGTGCGACCACTTGAGCATGCGTTGTAAAGAGATGGTCCAACCCAAATGGTTATTTTTCTTTGGCAGTTCAAGCTCTATATAAATCATATCTCTTATATACATGAGATTTCTTTAATTTTCTTCGATGTAAGTTAATAAGGCTACACTAAAAATAAAAACACTTAAAAAGATAAAGACGAAAAACTTCAAATTTTAAAACAAAATTATTTTAAAAAAAAACATTTTAAAAATACAACATCAGGCTGATCCAACAACCATGTAATGATTTTGGGGTGGTTGTGGATTATTTTATATGGTGCAGCTCATCTGATGGTTGGATGGAAGTGGATGAAGTGTGGCCTCGACATCACCCAAGACAATTCGGCTCTTATTGTGGGGTCCACCTTGACGTATGTATTTTATATCCACATCATTTAATTTTCTAGATCATTTTAGGGCATGGGCTAAAAAACAAAGCCAATTCAATTATCAGGCAAGCCATACAAACAATGTTGATCGGACATTAAAAGCCACAATTGTTTTTGATGAAGCTAATATATATTTTCGTTTTACATTTATCCAAGCTTCCATAATCTTATCAATAAGTTGGAACAAATAAACATTGATTATTGTGCGCTTTAGGAAGTTTTTAATAATAGAACGTTCAGTTCAATCACCAAGTGCTTAAAATCTAGACCCAACTTATGCTCACTCATGAGCTAAGCCTGATGTATTTGGAATATATGTACTACATGGGTTACATGTATGACTCAACCTAGTTACATTTATAAAACTTCGTGCATCTAGACGCTGGTATACATGCCAACACAGCATGTATGGTTAAGATACAACCAATGATCTCAAAAAACGGATGGATGGGGTGGATTTCTCACAAACATCATGGTAGGCCCCACTTAAGTTTCCAGCTTAGAACCTCCTGCGAAAGCCTTTTGCAGGAAATCCGCGTCCTCTCCGTACAAACTAGTGTACATTTTTTAGCATGTGCACCCTGAGAACTGCTGCTTATCGTGCGCTTCAACCAAAACAGAACGCCTGAGACAACATTTGATGATCCAAACCGGTCATCTAAAGGTTGCCGATTAGATGATCCTAAACATCTGATTCATTGCAGCGGATGGACGTTGGTACAACAATCCGAGAGAGACGCATATGGGACATTTCCCACGTTCCATGAGAAGTTCAAATTGGATGGTTATGTAAGGTGAGAAAAATCAAGAGAAGCCTTTCTTATAGGCATAGTACAACTTATTACTAGTTGTATCTAATTAAAAAAAAAAACCTATAATAAGAGATTTGACAACTATTCAATCTAATAAGGAAAATCCTATAATAAAATATTTACAACTGTACAATATAATACTCCCTCTCAAGTTGGAGAGTGAGCATTAAAAACTCTCAACTTGGAGCTCAAACAATGGAAAGAATCTTTGCCCAACGCTTTGGTGAATAAGTCCGCAATTTGTAGGTGAGAGGGAACATATGAAGTCTTAATGGTCCCGGATTGAATCTTGTCATGAACGAGGTGACAGTCCAATTCTATATGCTTGGTACGTTCATGGAAGACAGGGTTAGCTGTGATGTGGAGGGCAGCTTGATTGTCACAAAATAGCAAAGCGGGTCCAATGTCGCGGACATTAAGATCGTGAAGAAGATAAAATAGCCAAGTGAGCTCACAAGTTATAGTGGCCATAGAGCGATATTCGGCTTCGGCTGACGAACGAGATAAAGTAGACTGTTTCTTTGATTTCCAGGATAACGGAGAGTCACCAAGAAAGGTACAGTAGCCTGTTAAGGAACGACGTGTCATAGGACAACTGGCCCAATCAGAGTCACAATACCCTTTCAAGGTGAGGGAGCTGGAAGAAGACATGAGCAAACCTTGTCTTGGTGTGCCTTTGAGATAGCGAAGGATGCAAAGGGCAGCATCCCAGTGGGGCCGACGTGGTTGACTCATGAACTGGCTAAGAGTCTGAACATAGTACACAATGTCGGGCCTAGTGATGGTGAGATAAATGAGGCGTCCAACTAGACGGCGGAATGGAGTGGGGTCAGAAAGAATATCGCCGTTTTCATTGGAGAGCTTGGTGTTGACATCCATTGGTAAATTTGTGGGCCGGGAACCAAGTAAGCCAGCATCAGAGAAAATGCCAAGAGTATATTTTCGTTGACTGATGTAAATGCCATGTTTAGAACGGGTCACCTCCATTCCCAAGAAGTATTTGAGTGGGCCTAAGTCTTTAATTTCAAAATGATGATGAAGGAATGTCTTTAAGGAGATAATGGCGGAAGTATCATTACCAGTCACGATAATGTCGTCAACGTAGACCAATAGAACAGTGAAGGAGTCACCATGACATTTGGTGAAAAGAGAATAGTCAGCTTTGGATTGAGTATAGCCTGCAGAGAGTAGGGCTGTGGAAAACTTGGCAAACCATTGGCGAGAAGCTTGTTTGAGGTCGTAGAGAGATTTGAGAAGACGACAGACTCGAGTCTCCCCCTTGCTAGAAAATCCTGGTGGAAGAGACATATAAACCTCTTCATCCAAATCACCATCTAAGAAGGCGTTGTTGACATCAAATTGATATAGCGGCCATTTGCGGATAGCAGCAATTGCGAGTAAGCAGCGGATTGTGGCCATGTTGGCAACAGGGGCGAAGGTCTCGTGATAATCAAGAACTTCTTGTTAGGTGTATCCTTTAGCAACAAGACGAGCTTTGTGCCGTTCAAGAGTGCCATCAGAACGGAATTTAAGCTTGTAGACCCATTTACATCCAATCGGAGTTTTACCGGGAGGTAGAGGAGTGAGCGTCCAGGTATTGTTTTGTTCAAGGGCCTTGATTTCTTTTGCCATTGCATCACACCAACATTGAGCTTTTACAGCCTGAGAGTAACTAGTAGGTTCGGCAATGGAAGAGATATTGGCGAGAAAAGCTTGATGAGGTGGTGAAAAATGAGAATATGAAAGAAATCGGGAAATTGGGAAGGAAGGAACCTTACCTGAAGTGGACGATGCTGGGGAAAAAGGCATGGCGACATTTAAACACTCAAAATCACGCAGCCAAACTGGTGGATGTCGGGGACGAGTAGTACGACGGGTGGACGTGGGGGAGGGAGGAGTAGGGGACGGAGGTGGGGAGGATGCAGGAGGGGGAATAGCAAGGGATTCAGTAGAGGGGGTAGGGGCAGGGATGTTGGAGTCATCTGCTTCTGCAGAAGGAAGAGGGAAAACATGCATGTCAGGAGTGGAAAGATTGACAAAATGAAAAATATCTTCATGAAATACAACATCTCTTGAAATGAAAGTTTCACCAGAGGAAATATCAAAAATGCGGTAACCTTTTTGTGCATATGGGTAGCCCACAAAGATGCACTTACGGGAACGAGGTTGGAATTTATCACGATGTTGAGATAATGTGAAAGCATAGTATAAACAACCAAAAACACGAAGATGAGAGTAGTGTGGAGGTGTACAGGTTAGTTTTTGGATTGGGGTTGCTCCTGAAAGAAGGGGGGTGGGAAGGCGGTTAATGAGATATGTAAGCTGTAAGAATACAATCGCCCCAAAAAGCGAGAGGAAGATGTGCATGAAATTGCAAGGCACGTGCAACCTCAAGGATATGTCGGTGTTTTCTTTCAACGACCCCATCCTGTTGTGGGTTGGCGAGGCATGAATGTTGATGGATAATACCAAGTTCCTTGAGGAGTGATTGAAAGTTATGTGAAAAAAATTCTATATCATTGTCCGTACGAATCTGTTTAACTTTCTTGTGAAATTGTGTGGCAACCATAGCAAAAAAAGAGTGAAGAAGGGAATTGGTGGAAGATTTGTGATGCATGAGAAAGGTCCAAGTTGCACGTGAAAAATCATCGACAATTGTTAAAAAATAACGTGCACCAGAATGAGCAAGAACTGAATAGGGTCCCCAAATGTCAACATGGATTAAATCAAAAAGATCATTTGTAGTAATAGAACTTAAAGGAAATGGTATACGACTTTATTTGGCTAAAGGACAAACATTACAATGAAATTTATTGGAAAATAAAATACTAGAAAAAGTATTTGATAGATGGTGAAGACGAGCATTTGAGAGATGTCCAAGACGTTGATGCCAAAGGGCTGAAGAGGCCGAAGAAGAACGTAAAGCAGTGAAGGCGGCAGGGGCTTGTGGTAGAAAGTGATAAAGGCCGCCTTGCTCTCTACCCAGTCCAATCGTCTTCTTCGTAAGTAGGTCTTGAAATATGCAAAAGTCAAGATAAAATGTAACAGAGCAATTTAAAGAGCGAGTTTATTGGTTAACGGATAAAAGGTTGAAACGAAAGGAGGGAACAAATAAAACATTTTTAAGAGAGATAGATGGTGTAAGATGGACAGTGCCCATATGGGAAACAGGTGCAAGTTGGCCGGTGGGTAAGGTGACTGAAGAGACTTTGGGAGAGTGGGAAATGGTGGGAAATGGAGAGGATGAAGGAGACATATGAGTGGTTGCCCCGGTGTCAATGACCCATGAAGAAAGAGAAGAAGAAATGATAGAGGAAGAGGAGATACCTGTAAGGTTGGCCGTAGGCTGTGTAGTACCTTTATCGAGTAGATTCAAGATTTGACGGTACTAATCGGGAGTAAAAGTGGGGGGAAATACAGCGTGGTTGGAAGAGCCTGGATTGTCAGGAGTGGATGTTTTAGGGGGTCTTGTTGGAGTAGTGCCATGGAGACGATGACTTGGAGGATAACCATGGAGTGCATGACACCTATCTTTTGTATGACCAACCCATCCACAATGGGCACAAATGAGGGGAGATCGGCGCCGACCACGAGTGTCCTTAGAAGAGTTTTGTCCAGAGTTGCGAGAGAGGCCCATGGACGGAGCAACTAGTGTTGTTGCATCATCAGATGACTGGATGGGAGTGCAGATCTCACGTTGTTTTTCCTCTTGAAGAAGAAGGGAGTATGCCTTGTTGACAGTAGGGAGAGGATTCATTAAAAGTAACTGACCTCGGATTGCCGAATAGCTTTCATTGAGTCCCATGAGGAACTGCATAAGATGCTCTTGATTTTGAAGAGGAATGATATCCTTGGCAGCGCTACAAGTGCACACGGGGAGAGTAGTAAAAAAAGATAGTTCATCCCAATATGTCTTCAATCCAGAAAAATAGACTGCAAGGGAAGTCTGTCCTTGTGTGTGGGAGCAGATGGATCGTTGCAGTTGAAAGAGGCAGGGGCCGTTGCTTTGAGAAAAACGATCTCGCAGATCTGTCCACACGTCATGAGCATATTCCGTGTAAACGACCGAATTGGACAATTCCTTTGTGAGGGCATTGAGGATCCAAGAGAGGACCATATTGTTGCAATGAGTCCAGGATGCAAAGTCAGGAGAGGAGATGGATGGTTGTGGATAAGATCCATTAATAAAACAGAGCTTGTTCTTGGCACTTAACGCAACAATCATGGCGCGACTCCAAGTGGCATAATTGTCACCATTGAGTTGTTGGGAGACAAGTGTAATACCTGGTTGATCAGAATGGTGAAGGTGCAGTGGATTGGAAGAATCATGAATTGCTTGACATTGGTGGAATTGGATTTGGGGTCAGGTGAAGTAGCCGATGAAGTAGCCATTTAGGACTAATTTGAAAGAGGAACACCAAATTTCTGCGCTTCTACGGAGCACCAAAAAAATAGACAGAAAATAAGCACAGGAAAGGAAGCTCTGATACCATATAAGGTGAGAAAAATCAATTTTATTTCTCTATGTATCATACGAAGGAGAGAAGCCTTTCTTATAGGCATAGTACAACCTATTGCTAGTTGTATCTAATAAGAAAAACCTATAATAAGAGATTTGACAACTATTCAATCTAATAAGAAAAATCCTATAATAAAATATTTACAACTGTACAATCTAATAGGTTACGATTGTCGGAGATGTCGTATTTTTGGATCTAGATAACATCACGGTGGGCCCAAGATAGAGTAGTGTGTGCTGATGGAAAGGGCCCACCATGATGTATATGTTTTATCCACGCCGTTCATATATTATTTACATATCATTTTAGGGCATGTCCTAAAAATGAATCAGATCGAAATCTCAAGTGGACCACACCACAGGAAACAGTGGCGATTGAACGCCCACCATTAAAAAATTCTTGGGGGCTACAAAAGTTTTGGATGAAGCCGATATTTGAGATTTCCCTTCATCCAGGTCCGTGTGACCTAATCAACAGGCAAGCAAACATTACAATATTTAATGGTGGGCGTTCAATCAACATTGTTTCCTGTGGGGTGGTCCACCTGAGTTTTGAATCTGCCTCATTTTAAGTTTCACGCCCTCGAATGATCTGGAAAAATAGATGGACCGCATCGATAAAATACAAACATCATGGTGGGTCCCACGGCTTATTCAGCTGACACACAGTACGAAAAAATTAGCACAATAGACTTCTTCCTTCCATGCTTTTTTTTTTTTTTTTTTTTTTTTTTTTTTTTTTTTTTTTTTTCCGACACTCGGAAACTTACGCTACTGAAGTAGATTTTTGGGTATGAAAATAAGGTTTTAGATTTAAAAATAAAATAAAAATACTCTTAATTTTAAGGGTAAAGCGGGGAAAAAGTACGTTCAGATAGAGGTATAGTTTAGTTAGGTAGGTTTTGTTCGGTCAAGTAAAAAAGTGGGTGCTTCATTGGGTCTATGCTAAAAAATTAGCCGTCGCCTGCTGCCCTACGCAATCGAGTATCCCCGCAGTGCGAAGAGTTGGAACTTCTTGATGCTTTTCACTGTGTGGACCCAACTTCCAAGTGGGCCCACCTATGATTAACAAAGACCAGTGCTCTCGAATCCACCGAAGATCACACAGGATAAAAAATTTAAGGGCATGCAAACTATTCTCACCGTCCATTTTGCAGGCCCATATTCGAATGGTTGTGATCATCCGACCAGGGTTATACTGGGGTCGTCCGCAATCAATGGTGGAACCCTCCTATTAGATGGACCATCGTGTTGAGAAAAGTCTTAAATCTGAAGGTTTTGAGGTCGTTCGACCGGTTGTAGGAAGTTTCGACTGGTCGTGGGAGACGCTCGACCGGTCGTAGGTTCGAGCCCTGGCACGACTCAAAGTCCAGCGAGTTTTTGCTGTTTTTTACTGTAGCTACGACTGGTCGAAGGGATATCTCGACTGGTCGAAGGGGTCCTACGACCAGTCGAAGACTCGGCTAGACTAGTCGTAGGTTACGCAGTTTGTTCCGCGAAATTGCGGAATTGAGTCCTTTCGTAACTGGGATGCGGAAGGGAAGTTTCCTAAACTATAAATAGGTGTTCCTAGGGTTTTTCTAGGGTATGAGAATGTATGAGAAGGCTTTCTAAAGTAGTTCCAAGGGTTCCTAAAAGGGTTTAGGGTTATCAAAGGGTGTAGCAATCGTGAGATTCGAGGTGATTCGAATCGGGTAAGTCCTTTCTCTTTGTAATTTATGCTTTCATAGTGGTGATCTGTCGCTTTGTGCCGTAGTTTTTTCCCGCAAGGGTTTTCCACGTTAAATCTGTGTATTCTCTTGTGTGCTTGGTGCCATTAGATTGCTATCCTAGATCTAGATCTGTATGATTCCGCAAGTCAAAATCCCCAACAAGTAGTATCAAAGCAATCGGTTGGGACACAGATCTGAATCTGAGGGATTAGTAATAATGGTGAGCACCAGGTATGAGATTGAGAAGTATTCAAGGAAAAATAATTTTGAGTTATTGAAGAACAAGATGATGAGTTCCTTAATCAAGCAAGGCGAAGATGGTGCTCTTGAGGAGCGAAAGTCCACCATGACTGATGGTGATTGGAATACTCTTGATAAGAAGGCTTTATCATTGATCCGTTTATGTCTCACGGATGAGGTTCTCTACAACGTCATGAGGGAGAAAACTACGGCTAAGTTATGGGCGAAGCTAGAGGATGTTTATGCGAAGAAGTCCTCTGAAAATCGCCTGCACTTGAAGCGGCAGTAATATAACTTCAAGATGGCAGAGGGTGGAGATCTGGAGGCTCACATCAGCAACTTTAATAAATTGGTTTGCAAATTGCTGGATATGGAGGAAGTGATGAAAGATGAAGAACAGGCATGTATGTTGCTGAATTCTCTCCCGGCGTCTTTTGAGGCATTCAAGGACACTATGTACAGCACGAACAAAACTCTGAGTGTTGACACAGTTATCTCAGCCCTTCAAGGGAAGGCTATGAGACAACTAAACAATGACATGGGGACGTCTTCTGATGCACTGTTTACAGTGGGTAGGAATTCTGGACAAGGTACAGGTTTTTCAAGTTCTAGATCTAAATCCAAGGGCAAGGGCAAAGGAAAGGTAAAGTGCTGGAATTGTGGGAAGGAAGGACATGTGAAGAGGGATTGTGAAAATCCTAAATTGAAGAGGGAAGATTCTGAGGCTTCATGCAGGGAGGCCAATACTGCCATGTCAGATGGATGTGATGGTGATGTTTTATCTGTATCTACACTCAGACGGTCATACGATGATCGTAAGATGAGTGGATGCTAGACACAGGGGCATCTTTTCACATGACTCCTCATCGGAGTTGGTTTACCAGCTACAGGGAGTGCGATGGTGGACAGGTATTTATGGGCAATGATATTGCCTGTAATGTTGTGGTTGTTGATTCTGTGCGCATCAGGATATTTGATGGGGTGGAGCGTACCTTGACAAATATGAGGCACGTTCCTAATTTGAAGCAGAATCTGATTTCTCTTGGTGTGCTTGAGGCAAATGGATGCAAGTACACAGGTATTGATGGTGCTCTTAAGGTATCTAAGGGGGCACGGGTAATCATGAAAGTACAACGACTCGATAACTTGTACAAGTTGATCGGGAGCACTTCAAACGGTGGAGCTGCAGTGGATGTAGCGGATTCCACTCCTGCACGTGTCTTGCATGTTGGGAATGACCACATGAGCGGGCAAGGTAGGAAGGTTGAGACGTGCGGACAGAGATACAGAGCAGGTGGAGCAGCCACCTGTAAGAAGAATCACACGGCATGATCGCAGGATAGCGACAAGATACATGGACGACTCCAATATCGCAGGAGGATTCATCTTCTATTCAGACAGCTCTAGGTGAGCCTGGTGCTGAGAAGTGAAAGGTGACTATGAGTGATATAATGGAATCGTTGTACCAGACCGACATATGGGAGCGGGTGGAGCTTCCAGTGGGCTAGAGAGCGGTTGGATGCAGGTGGATCTTCAGAAGGATACAACATAGATACAGGGCGATATTGGTAGTGAAGGGTTATGCTCAGAGAGAAGGGATCGGCTTCTCAAAGATATTCACGCCGACGGTATAGCAGGTGTCTATTAGATCCGTGATTGGCGCTGGTTGGCCAATGTGACCTTGAGCTGGAAGGATGGATGTGGAGTCTGCACTTCTGTAAGGGAAAGTGAAGAGCGGATCTACATGAAGCAACCAGAGCAGTTCGAAGTTAAAGGGGCTGAGAAAAGACTTTGCAGGAGGTCGTGGTTCGACCTATCGCCTAGGCAGTGGTTCGATTCCTTCATGGTGAGTCAGGAATTGATGACATGTAGATCGCCAATTATGACATGTCTGAAATCAATGTACTGAAGACTCAGTTAAGTGGGACATTCAGGATGAAGGATCGGGGGGTTGCAAAGATGGTTCTCGGCGTTGAGACTGAAAGAGGAGTAGACTTTGGTAATCACAGGAGGAATACCTTGTGTATAGGTATTGATCAAGGATGTGATGAGCTAGGAAAAGTTAAAGAGCGTTCCCTACGCGTCTCCCCTCAAGTTTTCCTCAGGATATGTCCCAAAATAGATGGGAAAAAGCAGGATATCTCATAAGCCTTATTCGAATGCGGTTGACAGTGTATGTCATGGTCTAGTTTAGACCGGTTATTTCACAGGCTATCAGTGTTGTGAGCAAGTACCCCGGCAAGCAATATTAGGTAGCGATGAGATGGTAAGAAGACTATGTCATTCTTTTGTGAAGACAGGAGTAAAGGTGGTTGGGCATGTGGATTTAGATCCGACAGATATGATCAACAAGAAATTCTTGTAGAGAAGTTCAATTTCTGTGAAACTTCTCTGGGCTTAGCGATGGCGGAAAAGAAGGACAGAGTATGATCTTGAGCTATGATGTGAAACAGATATAAGAGAAGAGGTCAAGGAGCTACACGGTTGAAGATTGAAGACTTGATGAAGATTGTTGAGAAAAGTCTTAAATCTGAAGGTTTTGAGGTCGTTCGACCGGTCGTGGGAAGCTTCGACTGGTCGTGGGAGACGCTCGACCGGTCGTAGGTTTGAGCCCTGGCACGACTCAAAGTCCAGTGAGTTTTTGCTGTTTTTTTTACTGTAGCTACGACTGATCGAAGGGATGTCTCGACTGGTCGAAGGGGTCCTACGACCAGTCGAAGACTCGGCTAGACTAGTCGTAGGTTACGCAGTTTGTTCCGCGATTTTGCGCGAAACTGCGGATTTAAGTCCTTTCGCAACTGGAATGTGGAAGGGAAGTTTCCTAAACTATAAATAGGTGTTCCTAGGGTTTTTCTAGGGTATGAGAATGTATGAGAAGGCTTTCTAAAGTAGTTTCAAGGGTTCCTAAAAGGGTTTAGGGTTATCAAAGGGTGTAACAAGGGTGAGATTCGAGGTTGTTCGAATCGGGTAAGTCATTTCTCTTTGTAATTGATGCTTTCATAGTGGTGATCTGTCGCTTTGTGCCGTGGTTTTTTCCCCAAAGAGTTTTCCACGTTAAATCTGTGTATTCTCTTGTATGCTTGATGCCATTGGATTGCTATCCTAGATCTAGATTTGTGTGATTCCGCAGGTCAAAATCCCCAACACATTGTGATCTTATGTGGGCCCAATTGTCCCAAAAATTCACAATGGATCACCATAACTCCACCACTAATTACAATTAATGCTGTCAACAGGCCGGGCCTGGGGTTGCCTTGGCCCTGATTTTGAACTGTTACTAGCAGGCCCGATCCTAGACCATTGACAGCCCCTAATTACAATCCACCGGATCTCGACCCAAGTCAATATCCCAACAACCCATTTGGAAATAATCAATCCTACAACTCATGGAATTTATAAAATTCCAAGAAAAGAAGGCTGCACCGTTTTCCAAGAAAGAGAAATGCTTCGCTGCTCTCATTACACCATATACTACTCTTAGTTGCATTTGGAAACTTTGATACTAGAATCAATTGATCTGAGCCGTCCATTAAGTTCAGAACATATGAAACTACTATTAAAAAATTACACTGATTGGATGATCTAATCATCCTTAATCTAGCCTTATTTTTTGTAACCATCCTTTTTCATGCCATGGATAGGATGATTACAATTGCTCAACAGAAGTTATTATTTAGAGTAATAAGCAATTCACGATGGTCCCTAACGAATAGATTGCTGATTGGAATTTTTTGTGTAAATGATATTGACCGTCCATTTTTAAAGCCATTAATCAAATGATTAAATTTGTTAAATCAGTGTGATGTTTTAACGGTAGACATGAAACGTAAGTTAGATCTAATGAACAGTCTAGATCAATGGATTAGACTGTCTTAGTTACGAATACAACCAGGAGGATAATACAAAAGAATAAAACATTCAGTTACCTTTCCCTAAAAGGTTTTTAAAAGGCTGCCTCATCAATAGGAGCGGGCTTGAGTTCGGGTCAGGTCTATTCAAAATTTTTATTTTGGTAGTAGGCCCATTCATACCCTACTCATCAAACCATATAATTATAATGGCTAATGGGTTGGATACTCGGGAGAGCGTTGGATACTCAGGCAAGCCCCATCGTGATAATGTTTATGTGAAATTCAACCGACCACCATGCCCATATTTAATCAAAGGGCCAACAATTAAATTCATACGTGATCCAGATTAGCAATATGATTGAAAAATGTGTACAGTGCAACATTTGCCGTCCAAATTATTTCCATTAGTGTGGCCCATATGAATCACGAATGGTGTGAATTTTAATGCATGCCAAAATTTTTATGTGAAATCTAATGATTTGAGTGGATTTCATACAATCATCATGGTTAACCCCGTATAAGTTAAGGGAGTATGTTTCTCTCTTAACTGTTTTTAATCATGTGGTCATCTTGATATTTTTTTTCTATTAGCCTAATAAGGTACTAAATATCTTATGGTCAAAGTGGATTTTATATCATAATCAAGGTGGGCCACGTCAAAATCAAGAGCTTCGTATTCAAACATTTAATTTTCTAAATAAATATTTAAGAGGTTCATATGCAAAATGCATTAAATGCGTAATTCAAGTTTAGGCCCAAATCTAAAAATCAAGTTAACTTGTGATTCATGTGGGATAGATTAAAGGAAAAAGAGTTGGGAGAGAGACATCCACTTTTAATTTTTAAAGGAACTATAGAAATTATTATGTAAAATTCACTTCAATCATTAAATGACACACTAAAATTTTAACATGTGCCTAAAATTCCAGTGGGCCATACCAAGCTAACAATTTAGTGGGTGACAATTGTTTGATATACTGTTTTCGATCATGTGGTCTACTTAATCACGAATGGGATTGGGTTTTGGGCCTTTGGCCTAACATGAAGTGGCGCACCCGATGGTCGGGGTGGATTTTCGCCCATTGGATAGTGACCTTGCCACTAGCCAATGGCTAGTGGTAGGTGCTTGTAAGCCCCACCATGATGTATGTATTTCATCCACTTCGTCCATCATTTTTTTCTAGATCATTTTATGATATGAGGCCAAAAATGAGATAATTCCAAATCTCAAATGGACCTCATCATGGGAAACAATGTTGATTAAACATCTATCATTAAAAACATGTTATAAGGCATAAAAGTTTTGGATTAAGTTGATATTTGTTTTTCCCTCATGCAGGCTCTATGACCTAATCAACAGGTTGGATGTCAAATAAACACTATAGGGAGCCTTAAGAAGTTTCAAATGGTGGACATTAAGTCACTATAGTTTTCCTCTACTGTGGTCCACTGAGTTTACATCCGTCTCATTTTTTTCATCAAGCCCTAAAATGATTTAGAAAAATGAATGGCCAGCGTGGATAGAACACATACATCATGGTAGGGCCCACCTAATGCCCGACTACCGGTGGAAGCGTCACTAGCCAAAACCGCGTCAGCATTTTACAAGAACGTCACGGTGGTCCACTCAAGCAGCCTGCCTTTAAAGAAATGTACAGGCAGGCGGTGGAATACTTTAATCGATGGCTTTATAAAAAGGGTACTGGAATTTGTAAATTCCAGTATTAATTAGGTAGTTATTTGTGAAATCCCCTTTATATAACTTGCCATAAGCGCCAACCCAGAGCATTCTCACAAGCAAAGGGAAAAAGAGAAGAAAGAAAAAAAGGGCTGATTTCAATGGTCTGGCCCGTTTGGCTTGCAATCCATGGCCTGATCCTGGCCATTGGATTCACGCCCCTTGGCACACGTGCAATCCCCCCTCAGCCCCCCGTCCTTTGCAACGAGACAGCATGCCTTGTCTCCAACTCCTACGGCTTATGGGGCGACAGAAAGGAATGTCGGGTCTCGGGCATTGTCTACCCGACAACAGAAGAGGAGCTGCGGGTGGCCGTAGCGCAGGCCAACCAGAAGAAACTGAAGGTGAAAGTTGTAACCGGGTTCGGGCACAACATCCCGAAACTGACGTGCCCGGCTTCGCCATCGGATAGTGCGGTGGTGATCAGTACGAGCAGGTATAATTCCATCATTGACGTGAACACGAAAGATCGGACGGTCACGGTTGATTCGGGAGTGGGGCTTCGGGATCTGATCAATCGGGTGGAGGATGCGGGTCTGAGTTTAGTGCCTTCTCCTTATTGGGAGGGTGTGAGCATTGGTGGAATCGTGAGTACCGGATCGCACGGTAGCTCTTGGTGGGGAAAGGGTGGGGCGGTTCATGATCATGTGGTGGGCCTCAGTCTCGTGGTCCCCGCGGGGGCATCGGACGGTTACGCTAAGGTTATCAGAATCAACGGTTCGGATCCACTGTTCAATGTAGCTAGAGTCTCTCTGGGGTTGTTGGGTGTCATCTCAAAGGTTAGCTATCATGCGCTTTCGCTTTCCACGGACCCGTTTGTAGCAGGAGTGCTAGGACGCGGATCGTCTGCGAAGGAGGATAGGTGGGGCCCGTCGTGATGTTTGTGAGAAATCCACTCCGTTCATCCGTTTTGCCAGATCATGTTAGTACATGGGCCGAAAAATGAGGCAGATCCAAAAATCAAGTGGGCCGCACTGTAGGAAAAAGTTGGTAAGGAAATGCCTACTGTTGAAACCTCCCTTGGGTCCAGCGTGATGTTTATGTGCTATCCATACCGTTCATAAGATCATTCCTACTAGGATGAACTGAAAAAAACAAAAACATTAGCCTAATCCAGAACCTCTCTGGCCCCATGAATGTTTCAATGGTGGATGTTCAATCCTCACGGTTTCCTATCGTGCGGCCCACTTGAGTTTTGAATCTGCTCATTTTTTACTCAGGTCATGTTACGGATTGATGGGGTGGATTTCTCACAAACATCACCGTGGGCCCCACCTAGCTTCCTGTCGCAGGCAATCTTTGCAAATGGGTCGAGTCCACCAAACGGGTCATTGAACCAGACCGTACAATAAGTGGGTCTGGGTCCAAAATTCGGACCCATCGAGTAGGTAAGGGTCCAGAAATTGGACCTGAATTACTAAATGGGTCAGCATCAGGGATCTCTCAAAATCAACTGGACCGTTTTTTTTTAATCATAGTTCTAAAACTCGTTGGGTCGACTCAACAATATTTCCAGACGCGTCTACGGTTAACTCACTCTTAAGCATGACTTAGTCTGGACTTGACAAGACTCACTAAGTATGCTAAAAAAACTGGGTTGACTCAATACCACTCATCACGACCCAAAGCGAGTCACTCGCCCAATCAAATCGTGGATTTGATTTTTGGGACCTAGGCCCAGGATGGAATGGTGCATCTGACTGATGGGGTAGATGTTCGAAACGCATCAAGGTTGGGCCCACACAGCTCGACCTCATGGGACGGACCCGTGAGCTCGAGCGCATAGTACCTTTTCCCATATATATATATATATATATATTATATATATATATATATATAAAAAAAAAAGCTCTACCTAGATGATTCAATCTCAAGACGTGTGTAAGAAGAAGCACATGCCAACTACCTGCGCCTTGTAGGGTGAAGTTTTGTTCAACAATTTTATTTATTTTATTCTCCTAACATGTTGTAATATTTACAACCACTATAAATATTTATAATTTAATTATTATTAAATATTGAGTTGAGACTTGGTTGGACTTCGATTGGAGTTCTCAAGTTTTCTGAACCATCTTTTAATGGGTTCGACTTGGGCCATCCTAAAATAGACCCAACTCAAAACTGGCTAGGCCCGAACCAACCCAAAACTAGGAAAAGTAATAAATGTATATAAGGAAAGTTTATAAAGTTGTTTGGCAGCTAAGATTTTAAAATGATTTTTATTCAACCAATTGTGTCTGGTAATTTGAATTTTCAATCTTTAGAATTTAAAAACTATGTTTGGCAATTTAGATTTAAAGGTGTGGAGAAGGCATGTATTGCTTAAATTATCAATTTTAAAAAATATAATAGTTAGAAGATTTCAAATCCTTAAGGCCTATTTGATTTTCCGTTATACATGTAAATCACTGGTAAATAAGTAATTATTATTTTTTCACCGGGTTTTAAATTGAGTGAATAATTCCACCTCAGACACTGATAGGAAAAGTGTTGATTTAAATATATGGGCCCCACCGTAATGTATATGATATATCCGCACTGTGCATCTATTTTATCATAAGATTTTGGGACATGAGTTGAAAATGAGGCAAATCCAATACTCAAATGCCAACATGAAAGAAAACAATGGGTTTAATTCGTCCACTGTTGAAAGTTGTTTCTTTCATCGGCCCACATTGAGGTTTATTCGTCATCTAACCTATTCATAGAGTCACACTGACATGAATAAGTAGAAAACACAAATGTCAACTTGATCCAAAACTTCTAGGGGCCAAGACATTTTTAACAATAGGCCTTCGATTCTCACTGTTTCTTGTGGTGTGGTACACTTGAGCTCTGGATCTGCCTCATTTTTGGGCTCATGCCCCAAATTCAGCTGGTATAACGAATAAGCGGTTTGGATAAGCCACATACATCATGGTGGGCCCCACATTTATTTCACAAATTTCTTAAGTGTTAAAAAAGCAATCTGTCATGTTTATAGATAAATAATTATTACCCATTTACAAGGTAATTACGGTTGTGCCGAAAAAATCAAACAGACCTTAAGGGGTCATTTGGACACCTATAATTTTTTTGTTGTAAACACATTATACTTGAAAAGAGTTTTAGGTGTAATGGGCTTATATGCTATTTTGTTTGGTTTTTAAGTGGTATTTTGCTTGCAGGTAATGTTTAGCTAGCCTTAAAAGTATTTACGCTAAATAAAGTAGGTATTCATACCATAGAGCTTGGGCGATGAATCTTTCAAAATCTGTTGATCACATAAGGACTCGATTTTTTTTAGTGCTGTAAGAGAGCATTAAAGCACGCACACACTAAACAGATTAGATGTCTTCCACCCATCAGAGTGGGCCTCAAATGCAATCTAAAGGTTTTTAATGGTGGGCATCCCATCATTCCCTTGTGTGGTACATTTGATAATGGACGAGCTATTTTTTAAAGCCACGAGAGAGCATTAAGGGAAGTACATGATTAATAGATTGGATGTATCATGCACATTATGGTGGGCCCCACATATCATAAGTGCATATTAACCATTGTGTTCTAACATGTATAATGGTTTTTTAGTTGTAAAGACTTTACCTATAATCTGAAACATGACTTTTTATCAGGTTTCATATCACAGCTTTAATATGTTTATAGCCTATAAAGCCTTTATTGGCAAATACATACATCCAAACAGCCCCTGTAATCAGATTACTTGTAATCTTTTTACAACTAAGGGGCCGTTCGGATGCTTGTAATTTTTTTAGTTGTAAACATATTACACCTGAAAAGAGTTTTAGGTATAATCGATTTACATGCCATTCCATTAGGCTTTTAAGTTGTAACTGTTTGCAGTTAAATAGATCGTGCGTTTGGCTAGCCTATAAAGTGTTTACAATGAATAAAATAGGTATTCATACCATAGAGTTTGGGCGAACCTTCCAAAATCTACAAATCATATAAAAAAAAGGCTTGATTTTTTTAAGGCCTTAAGAGAGTATTAAAGCATGCATACACTAAACGGATTGGATGTCTTCTACCATCACAACGGGCCCCAAATGCAATTTAAAAGTTTTTAATGATGGACATCCCATCCTTCCCTCGTGTGGTCCATTTGATAATGGACGACACAGGAGAGCATCAAGTGAAGTACATGATAGATAGATTGTGTGTACCATACATGTTACGATGGGCTCCACATATCATGAGTGTATATTAACCATTATGTTCTAGAATGTATAATGTTTTTTTAGCTGTAAAGACTTTACCTGTAATATGAAATATGACTTTTTATCAGATTTCAAATTACAGCTAAAAGTTGTAATCCAATAAATTCTTTACCGGCAATCAAATTACATATAATTTAAACATTGATACAACTAACATATTTGGAATACATCATTTGTCTTTTTATACATTGGTCTTATTTTGTTAAAAGACTTGGACCTGACCTATACGCGACCCGAATATTAATGAGTTGGGTCTAGGGCCAAAATTCTGACTGGGGTCAGGAGATTGTGATCCGCCGGAGTCGGCATGACCAATTTCCATCCATAATTATGGAAAATGACGGGTCCGCAGAAATGTCATTGAAGGCATGGGTCCCCAACCATATAATTAATAGGAATGGAACCCCATCATCACATAGTCGTTGGTGTTTCTGTCGTAATTCAATGAAGCTATAGTCAAGAAGGTGGTCTTCACACCCAACCTCAAATGAACTAACTGCAGATAAAGCTCTCATTGGAACCTGGATTCAAAAGAAGCATAACCAATTCTTTCAAAGAAGATGCTGGTTTGGAGGATGAATTCCTAGCTCATGCACAAAAACACGAATTCACGGACATAACCTGGTACCCATCACAGCATCAAGCCGTTTACAGGAACGATGATCGTGTCCCCTTGAACAGCTCCGGAGATGGGATAAACGACTTCCTCGGCTTTCAGTCCACTTCCATTTTGGTCGCTTCGGGCGTTAGAGCATCAGGTACCTTTGTTAGCACACCCTCCCAGGGTCCCCAAGACAGATTGACAAGGAGGCCTTTGGGGCATGTGTGGTGAGGTTAGGGCCATTCATAAGGTGGGGCCCAATGAGAAAGTGCACTGGCCCAATAAATAGGCAGATCATCTCGTAATGTGGGATGCATGTGCGTGAGAGAATTAGACAGTTACAGAAATAAAAGTAATGCAGGGATATTTTCATACTGGGCTCGAGTGGGGTTGCTTATGGGATGCAGGGCAACACTTAGGGTGGGCGGCCTATGTAAGGCAGTACCCATGTGATTTGGGCCCATGGGAGGAAGGTTCAGCCAAGGTCCTAACCCATGAGATGTGGGGGCGAGGCTATGAGATAAAGAGATTGATTTGCCATGCTCTAACAGTTCGAGCTTGTTGGGTCCCTCTTTGACATGGCCTGATCGAACCAGCTCCCATTAGTGGTGGGTTCCACTTGATGAACAGCCCAGTTCTTGGACATTTATGCTGCAATACCTTGTCAATCTACCTCCCAACATAACTCCTTAAGCATTTTTTTAAACCCAAATATTTCTTTCAAGGTAGGAGACATAACCATCAGTTTCTGGTCACACAGAGAAGGCATTGGAGTCTGCAAGGAATGTCAAAGGAAAATGTGCCATGGCGGCTATAACAGGGGGATACAAGAAGCTGGTCGCCAATGGCTTGAAAAACAACAATATAATCTTCACAGGCTACCCAGTTGTGGGCCGCCAGGGTCGAATGCAGACCTCTGGTTCTTGTCAGCACTCGCCTGCAACAAGCATCACAAGCTCATGTGCTTGGGACCCCAGATTCAAAGGTCTCCGCTTTTACGAGACGACGGCCATTTTTCCAGCTTCAAAATTCAGAGACTTCATCAAAGATGTTAAGAAACTAAGAGACTTGCAAGCAGATAATTTCTGTGGGGTGGACATTTACAACGGGTTCTTGATACGTTTCATAAAGGCTTCTGGGGCATACCTCGGTCAATCGGAGGATTCTGTTGTCGTAGATTTCAATTACTATCGAGCAGATGAGCCTTTGACACCAAGGCTCAACCAAGACGTTTGGGAAGAGGTGGAGCAAATAGCATTCTTTAAGTATGGAGCTAAACCACATTGGGCCAAGAATCGTAACCTGGCGTTCTTAGGGGTGCAGCAGAAATACCCCAACTTCAGTAAGTTTATAACAGCAAAGAAGCAACTGGATCCACAAGGCATGTTCTCCAGCGATTGGTCGGACGAGATATTATTGGGCAGGGAGATCACCAAAGGCGACGGTTGTGCAATGGAAGGGCAGTGCATCTGTTCTGAAGATAGGCACTGTAATCCGGATAAGCAGTACTTGTGCCAACCAGGACTTGTTTATGCAGAAGCTCGGGTATGCAGATACTCAGGTACACAGATGTTCCGAGTAGGTCTCGTGTTGTAGCAAGAACTGTAGATCAACATTGCTGCTGGAGAAGCGGGAAAAAGAAAAAGAAAAAAGAAAAACGAAACAAAGAAAACTATGATCTATCATTTAGCACCTTGATATTAATTGGTATTTTTTTCTAAAATGTTGATTTATTCTTATTTGTCTAAGATTGCAATTACATTCTGCCATATCTTATGTTTTTTGTGTGCAGCATCATTGTATTTGGCTTTCCAATAAATGAATGTATGGCTTCAGATGAAATAAAACGGAGGGCGATGAGAGAACATGAAATTACAGTAACTGCATAGCACCATTTCAGCATGTTTTGCATACTTGCATTAGAAAAGGAAAGGAAAGAAGAAGAAGAAGATCCCAGATGAATATAACAGTTGTAGGTTGGCCATTCCATTCGCATTCTTACCACGCATGCATGCAAAGCTCATACCTTCCTACATGCGGTTGATGGAGGAGAAAGCAAATAAAGTGAATGCAGTGGAAAAATAACAAAACAAGATTAAAGGAATTTACATAAGGCGCAGGGTTAAAAGCTGATGGCAGCATTTTTGGGGTGTTTGGATGGTCATTCATCGTGCCGAGCCCACCATCGATGTTATTGTCCATCATGTAGGGCTCACCTTCAATATCCACCTCACATCTTGAGGACCGTCCATCATGTGGGCCCCACCTCCAAGGTGGACCGTCCATCATGTGGGGCCCACTTTGGATGTGGGCCACTCATCATTAGGACCGAACTTTGACATGGACCATCCTTCATGTCAGGCCCACCTTGATGTGGGTCATACATCTTGTGAAAACCACATTCATTATCAATTGCCGATCTTATGAAGCCCACGATTGATTTGGACTGTCCATCATGTGGAGGGCTTCAATGTGGGTCGCCCATCATGTGACACTCATTTTGGATGTAAGTCATTCATCATTAAGGGCCAACCTTTGATGTGGAGTGTCCATCATATGGGGCCTCGCCTTGGATGTAGGTCTTTCACCATTAAGGGCCTACCTTTGACGTGGACTATCCATCTTGTAGGCCTCACCTTTGATGTGAACAATCCATCAAATGAGGCCTCATTTGATACAGACGATGAGAGTGCCTCCTTTGATAGAGACCCTGAGAGAGCTTTCTTTGACATGGACCTCGTACTGAGGTTGAGAGAATCTCCGTTGATAAAGTTTGTATCGAGGTTGAGAGTCTCCTTTGACAGAGTTTGAGAGTCTTCTTTGACGTGGACTGCGTACCAAGTGTGAGGTAGCCTCTAACACGATGGGCATGTGAGAGAGAGAAAAAAGTAGATTAATAATTCTATCAAAAGGCTAGGAAAAAAAATACTTATCAAGATAAATAGGTTCATGCAAATAAGTTGCTTTTATGATGATACTTACTAAACTAAATTAAGTGGAAAAAATAACTTAATGACTTGAAGTTAAAAGTAACTTATTTTGTGATATCCAAACAAGCACTTAGGTCTCATTTGGATACCACCAAATAAGCAGTTTTTAAAACTTATGTAAGTTAGTAAGTTATTTTTTCTTTTTAAAAAATAGTTTAGTTATTAAAATTAAATAAATATCTTAAAAAAAAAAAAAAAAAAAAAAAAAAAAAAAAAAAAAAAACTTATTTTATCACTTATTTTTTAAATTGTTTTTCAACTTCCAAAAGCAATTTATTTCTTTCAATTTCGTTAGTGACACAACAACTTAAAGAAAATTATTCAAGGAAATATGCTCTCTAGCCATAAACCCCTGCTAAATTCATGAGATAGGAAATCATCCAATGAATGGATGAACGATCTAATAGGCCCCACATGATGGACAATATACATCTGAAGTCCGCCCCTAATGATGAATGGCACACATCCAATGCAAGCCTCGGGCAACCTACATCAAAGGTGGGCTCCACGTGATGGACAATTAATAATGGACGACCCCACATGATGGATGATCCATATCAAGGTGAGCCCAAAGGTGGGCTCCACGTGATGGACAATTAATAATGGTGGGACTCACATGATGGATGATCCATATCAAGGTGAGCCCCACCAGATGGAAACTCCACATCAAAGGTCAGCCTAATCATGAGTGACCCATATCCAAGGTGGGTCTTGCATGATGGACGGTCCACATCAAAGGTGGGCTCCACATGATGGGTAATGGATATTGAAGATGGCCCCCACATGATGGACAATAACATTGATGGTGGGCCCCACATGATGGATGGCTAACATCTAACGTGGGCCCTACTTAATGAATTGTACACATTAAAGGTCAGCCCCTAATGATGAATAGCCCACAACCAAGGTGTGCCCTGCATGATGAATGGCCCACATTAAAGGTGGGGCCCACACAATGAACTATCCACTTCGAAGGTTCCCCGGATGATGGACGATGGATGTGAGGGATACCAAACATACTCTCAGGATAATTACTTATGATGCTAGAAACCAAATATGCTTTTTTACTTTTTGGATGACAAGTATGTTATTTACCAAACATACGTATCCGCCGATTAAGTAGAAATCAAGATAAACTACTTATGGCATAAGTAGAAGGCATAAGTAGCTTATCTAAGCTTAAGATAAGTTACTTATGCCATAAGTAACTTATCTTAGTTTCTACTTATTAAGAAGATACGTTTAACAACCTACTTATCAGCTTCTCATCTCTTTCGTCTCTCCTTATGGCTCTCTTCAGCAACTTATGAAAAGTAGAAAAACTTTTTTTAAAAAAGTAACTGAAGTGATTAGGTACTTTTTAAGTAAAAAAGTTACTTATAACTAATCATAAGCCAAACTTACTTATCTGAAATAAGTTACTTATCTACTGCTGTAAGTAGAAAAACATAACTTATTTGGTGGTATCCAAACAGGCCCTTAGTGACTTTCCCACGTATTGCTGCTTCTATCTGATAATTGTTGCAATGGATGCAGAATGTTGATCACAAATAATGAAAAGGGCAAAAAAAAAAAAAAAAAAAAGAAGGAAGAAGAAGAAGAAGAAGAAGAAAAAGGTCTCGTGACAGCAGATGCATTGTCAACTCAAGCATATGTTGCCCCATTAATGGTTCTGAAATTGTTCACCGTTGCAATAAACATTAAAAATATGTATGAAGTAAAAGAACATTCCACGTATGAACAGAAGACAATTGAAGATACTCAAGCTCACCAGACCTCACTTCCATGCACTGGGAAACTGAGCAAAACCCCTTTGATTGAATTTTTTTTTTTTTCTATGGATTTAAGAGCCAGGTGGAGATATTTGAAGATAAACCATCTGCGTGTATCCATTGAATACAGAAGTCTCAAGCCGTGCTAAACCGAGCCTCTGGAACAAGCCATACCTTCCATCTTCGACAATGGGATCAGGAGTGCGGGCAGGATCATATCTCATTTGATGAGTAAGGGAAGGACCAGCCACTGGGGGGAGCTCCCAATAGACATCTAGCACCGACTCCACAAACCTACTGTTTTGAAAATGATCCGCATAAGAAATCACCTTGTTACTGTGGTTAAAATTATCCCGCATCTCCCCTCTAACGCCCCACCATGCATCCCCCTTCCCACATAGCTCGTCTATGTCCACTGCCTTTTCCCAGAACTTACTCCTTATCATCCTTATCCTGGCTTCATCGCCATCTCTAAAGCAACTATGTCCACCACCTGCAATGAATACCAATTTACAACGAAATGCAGCAACCTGATTTCAGAGCTTTAAAGAGATGTATGAAGTGATCAATGTTATCAAAATCATAATTGTATCGCAAATTGCAATAAGAGTCTGACTCTTATTGAATCGCAAATTGTATCGTAAGTTGCTAGATTTTTTATAATTTTCTTAAAACTTGAAAAAAAAAAAAAAAAAAAAAAAAAAAAAAAAAAAAAAAAAAAAAAAAAAACCTTCAAACAATAAATAAATCAGAAAAAAAAAATGGAAATTCATCAATCATCCATTCCCCATCAATATGCACCAAGTAATACCACCATACCACGATAATGTTAGAGGATTCTCGTCTGTCTTTATTTTTTGTCGTTCAAGAAATTTACCCTAAAAAACACATAAGAATCCTTTAATAATGTGTGTTCTTTTTACCTTTCGTAAGTGTAGAATTACGTTGAAAAAACAGCATTTGATTCTGTAGACGGCGAAAAAAGAAATTCTGATTTCTAATTATCATCACCACAATATATATATATATATATATATAGGTCGACCATACCAGATATTACATAATGGTAATGGTAGTGAGCATTACACAATACAGGGCCATAACGCCCGATTTGGAAAAAAAAAAAAAAAATGGCCTGTACAAGGTCGATATGGGTCCATAACAGATCAATACCAGGCCGATACAGGGCTAATACATGTTTTCCTTTATAAAAATCAACCATTACAGGGCATAATGACCATTACGGCCATAAGGCTGGCCGTTACAGCCACCACCACCATTATTGAATATCAGTTTGGTGTTTCGATCAATTAAGAAGAAAAAAATCATATGAAAATGCAAAATGATTTCAGTTGAAGAGAATATCTATCATATAATCTCTTATAAAGAACAAAATAAAGTAATTGATCTCTTCTAAATGATTCTTAAAGCCCCCACCAATTTAAAAACATAAAACGAAAGCCAACTAAAGCCTAATATTAAAGAGAACAAGTACAATTTGAATTGTAAATCAGAATTTGAATAATAAATTATAGGATACAAATCATAGAATCGTAAGATTCATCTAAAAAGGGATTCAAGGTGGGATTGAAATCGTTTTGCTTAAGATTTGACTCAAATCCTAAATCATAGGACTTTGACAGCAATGGAAGTGATAAATGCATTCGGGGTCAGGTTTATAGATCCTATTTCAGATGCACAGGGTAAGCCCATTTCATGAATGTCCACATCATCAATGTCGATATTTGGAGTTGGGCATATGAATCTGCTTTCTCCATGTCAAAACAGGAATGCTCATGATTGCTTGGTGCAGATCAATGAATGGTTGTCCACCCGAGAACTGGCAAGCACGAGCGGTAACAGCCAGAGTTGTGGATATATTGATATTTTTATTTATTTATTTGAACTAAAAGGCAATTTTATTTAAAAATTTGAAAACTATACAAGAGGATGGCAAGTCATCATCCAAGATAACATGGGGATGGAGAACCCAAAAACAAAAAAAAAAAAACAAAAGGATCCCACAATTTGTCCCCAAGAAACTTGTTCGCCACCACCCAATCCGAGATCGATCTCTTCACTTGAAACACCACCTCGTCCACTTGGCTCAACTTGTCTCGGAATATCCAATTGCTACGCTCTCCCTTAATCGCCCAAAGGGCAGCAATGAAGGTCAAACACCACCGAGACACCATACTCTCACAGCCCTTCATTCTGTCATACCATGCCCTCATTAACTGTGTCGTATGGAGGATGGCATCACCCATGCAACCTCCAAGCTAAGAAGCTTTCCCCAAATGGCAGAAACAAATGGGCGATAAATAAAGATATGATTCACAGATTGTTCGTCAGTGAGGCAAAAATGAACCCGTTTATCATAGGTAGCCTTCTTTTTCTTACATTATCATTTGCGAGCACCTTGTTTTTGCCGACTGCTCAAGCAAATGCGCGGGTTATGACAGTATAGAAAGATATCTCTCCCGCCCTCCCAAAAGACAATTGTACATTTTTAATAGGGGATGGCATTTTACATGCCTTAAGCAAAAAGGTAGTAGAAACAATAATACAAAAAAGAAGAAGAAATAATGTAAAAAATGAAAATCTTGTTTTGTGTGTGGGTGTATATAACTTTGAACCCCATTTACGCAGTCTACAATAATCATATGATTATTCCAGTTCTGCGATTTTTGGGGTTCCAGTTTGTATCAGAACATATGCGATATGATTCAGATCATAAATCTTATGATTTTGACAATAGTGATCATCATCATCATCCTAGCTTGTCTCCACTATTTGGAGTTGGCTTAAATATACATACATACACAGTATACAGGCACCCAAATGCGAATGTCTGCTTGGTCTCGTCCAAATGATCCTTCAAGATCAAATGGCAGCTCGCATGAGACCACAAGCAGATGCAGGAAGAAATTGATTTATCACTGGTTTAAACATCACAAGAGCAGTCTTTCCATTGTGAAGCTCCTAAGACAGTGAATTAGATAAGGAAAAGAGAGTGAAATGATAAGTCGCTTTCAAATAATTAAAAGACTCCTTCATATAAGCTAACTCTCACTTCCATAAAGTTGCAACTCCCATGAGAACAAACCCTGAAACAAATGCTTTCACATTTTGCTTTCAAATAATTAAAAGACTTTCATATAAGCTAACTCTCACTTTCATAAAGTTGCAACTCCCATGAGAACAAACCCTGAAGCAAATGCCGGGATTTCTTTATATGAATTTTTGCTAGATCAGGAATTGCAGTCTAATGACAGAGTTGTTACTGAATAAAGGCAGTTGAGTTTTAAATGAGTTTTATCCACCTTCAATAACAGCCATTCTAGAAAATTTTGTTCCACTAGAATTGCTTGGTCTTCCTTGGGCACTGAAAATGCAACAAACAACAAAAGAGGAGAAAGCTGCTAACCAGCATCTTCTCCTGCCAGCATGATAGTCGAAGAACTGACCTGATTTTCCAAATCATAAGCCAACAGGTCTCTACTCTATCTGGAAAATCCCCAATCCCTCTTACCATTTCAAACAACACAAGACGAATAGAAGATCAAAATATAGATAAACCAGTACAAGATGAAATCTTTATTCTAGATTTCTGGAAGGCGGCAGTATCTATTGTATAAAGACAGCGACAGACATTTAATTTTCCATACGGCAATATCAAAAAGGCATGTTGTATAAAAGACATTTCTAGAGAGATAAAGGTATACAGGATACCAAAATAGGCCTTGTCGAAGTACAGCTCTACTGAGATAAAACTCAAACACTCAACACCAACATTCCAAGAAGAGTCCCAAAATATTTCACGTAGAAAACAGATGATTGCAAGAGATTGGATCACGGTTACATGGATGGCCAGTTGCTCTAGTTGTAGTACAGGAACATCTATGCAGAATTCCTTCCCATATGGGCTAAACTAGGGGTATGATCATGCGGGTAGCTCTAGTTCATACACCAAGTGCATGCAATATTGTTTTATGAGAAAAGGCACTGTGAGGTTGACCTCATGGGAGCCTCCCATGAGGTCGAGCTTCCAGTCTCCCACGATGATGTGTCTCAGACATCTACATTGTGCATTTGGTCAGTCCCCTCCAGGTTATGGGATGTCCCAAAAATCAGCCGTATCCAGAGCTAAGGAGGGCCACACCATCTGGAACCATGCGAAATCATACCTACAACGTCTAAAATCACTTGGCGGGCCCCACCTGAGTTTTTGAATGCCCTAAAATTTTGTGTGACCCCTTCATCCAGGTGGAATGCGAACAATGAATGGGAGTGGAACAGATGTCTGAACCATATCTGGGTGGGCCCTACAAACAAGGAAGGTTTTAATTGATGGGCATATATTCTTAACTATTCCCCATGGTGTGACCCACATAAGCGATGGATTAGCCTCATTTTTGGGCCCATGGCCCACCATGGGAGGTTGCATCTGATGTACAGGGTGGATGTCTGAGAAACATGACAGCGAGGCCCCCACAGAGCTCGACCTTATGGGAATCTCCCATGACCTCATAGTACCTTTCCTTAGTTTTACATACCGAATTCATATCATAATTTATATATGAAATGATGGATGTTATTATTAGTACTATATTGTATTCACGCTATTGCATAAATGAAAGTACAAATTGCTGCATCACAAATATAAATTTATATTACAACTTCAACAAAACTAAGATTATAGATGCACAAGTTCCAGTCAGTAAGAATAGCAATCCAGATCACAACTGACCGATAATCTAGATCGCAAGATTTGGAACAGCAAAGGTAGAGGGATTGGCAATTTAGGTATCATTGGATCGGAGTCCTAAGTAATAGGATTGTCTTTGTCCCTATCGAACACCCAGTCAACCATGGGATGAATCAATCATCACTCATCACTCCATGTGTTTGTGTGTTTTATTTGCATATGATACTTTGAACTCAACACTGAGCTGGGCAGCCCAGCCAAAATGAGTTGATTGAGCTGAGCTCTTGTTTGAAGTTTTTTTGTAGCATCCTCGTAGAACTCAAGCTCCCATTACTGGATCTTTGCTTGTTATGCAGGCTGGTAATTCTTCAAGACAATACCAAGTTTAAAATTCTTTTTAAGGCATGAGAGCAATGCTTTCTAGTTCAAACAAGAATGGAAAGTTATGTTAAATAGTAGGTATCAGATTATTATTATTATTATTATTTTTTAAAGACACTGTAGGGCCTTGAAATTTCATATATACAGCTTTAAAAAACAAAAGGTGAAGGGAAAGTGCACACAGCGCACCTCTTATGTAGTTCTGATCACATATCTGCCTCAAGGAATAATGATCTCCAGTTCCAGTATCATAGTTATCCTCAAAGACAAGATTCCGGAATCCAGCTTTCAACGCCTGTTTCAATCTGTCCGTCCAAGTTAAAAAATAAAAATAAAAAATCAGCAACTTCTAAAAGAGTAATATGAAGAAGAAACTAGAAAAGAATATGGTGTGTATGGAGTGAATCCCATGTTTTCTTGAACATTGAGGATTATAACATGCTTAGATCGAATTGATGGTTCTCTTTCTTCTTTTTGTTGGCCCAGCAACATGTACAGGTGGGGCTCACTTTCCATTGATCCAGAACATCCATCTGTTGGTTCTTACTGTGGATTCCAATGTCCTGGAAATCTGCGACATGAACATTCCCCGCCATCTGAATGGTTGCACTTTTTCCCACTGCACATGGACAATGGGCTAAAGATACCCATCCACTTGAAGCCCAATAATCAGAGATAGTTAGCTAGGATTGTCTAGCAATTTTTTTGTTTTTTCCCTGCATCGCTCATTGGAGGTTGGTTCAATCCAACAGCTTGGATCACTCAAAGGTGGAGCCTACTTGAATTGAATACTGCTGCCACAAAATATAAATTTTAAAAAAAAAAAAACAAGCTACATGGTCATGTTGAGCATTGTATGTTGCCTCCACACATGGACTCATGTAGCTGCGTATGAGTATGAAGAGACTCATATGACTCTGTATGTGTATAAAGTGCATACAATGAGGAAAATTTTCAGAAATTCAGTCACTCATCACACCTTTTTAGCTCGTTTTGATGATCATCGAAGAAGACAAGCACCCGACTGAGATCTGAAATACCATGTTTCTTCATCACAGGTCTCCAGTCCATGCTTCCGAAGTCAACAAAATCCTTTCCAGCATAGTAAGTGCAATTTCCATCAACATAAGCAGGCCCCTTCTTCAGGTACTTCACAGGGTGCCTAGGTGAGAGGGACACAATCGGCGTATCTGGCATCGCTTGCCGGAGAACCCAAGTGGAATGCCCCTTGAAAGCACCACTCTCAATCATCAAATCAGGTTTGAGCCAATGGGCAATGAACCAGAGCCCAAAGCTGTGGTCAAAGCCCATCCCAAACATGTTGTTTTTTATCGGCCGGGTTTCATATATGGGGACGAACTCTTCCAAGCCCTTGAGAAGATCCTTCGATGTCCATTCGACCACTCTTCCGAGTTTCGATCTGCCTTTTGCCAAGAACAAGAATTAAAGAGTTGTAGAAGTTGGTTCAATCTTCAACTTAGTTATCCATATAACTTGGATCCATCTTCAACTTAGTAATCCAACAAGTAATGTGGGAAGCCAAAAGATTCCAGCCCAAGAATCAAATGATAAGAGCATAAAACAACGAGGAAAAAAAAAAATTAAGAGAGAGAGAGAGAGAGAGAGAGAGAGAGAGAGAGAGAGAGCTTGCTCAACCTAACCAATAGGATCTTCCACCTGTGTGATTTTGTATGGTCAACAACCCATGATAAGGCCCATCGGATGGTCTTGATTACCCAATACGCATCCTTCCTGCCACATTGGCTGATCATGAAATGACCAAATGAACCTCAAGTGTGGTGGACCACAGTTGGCCTCACTGAGAGAAGATTGTCTTCCCCACGCTTGTGGCCCATTGCCCCTAGACCATTCATAACGTGCCAACATGGATGCATGGTCAGATGATCTCAACCGTCCTCTGGTTGGCCCACCAACAAACTGAACCACCATTATCATTTGAAGCCCACTAATTGGTAACTGCCAGTGTCCAACCAACAAGAATGAAATTCACACAATTATCAAGAAGCCCAGTGTAGGGAATATCAGATGGATGGCCCAGATCATCCACCCTAGCATCGTCTGGGAGCACATCATGGATGGACCAAGGGTGATTGAACGGACTGCACAATGGGCCAGAGCTCCCCACTTCTTCTTCTTCTTCTTTTGAGTGGCGACATATATGGGAACCCCAATGCACCTAATTGCATTTGGACTTGTTGCCATCTACATCACCATCAATTAGGTCCAGTCCACTCCTCTTCTAAACCACAACAATTAGATGGTCCTAAACATCTGTGAATTGACCTCTATTCTGCGAATGATCTTGCCTATCCTTTCTGCAGGTTCTGAATTGTGGGCTTGAATAATCTGATCCTTATGAATTTTTTTAAGGCAGTCTATTAAGTGTGGATCGGGCCTAATGGACGGTCCAGATATGTGATGTGAACGCCAACAAGCCCACATGCAACCAGTTGCATGGGAGGTTCCCATACATTCTCAACCCACTAGATCATTTCTCTTTAACTAAAACCCTTAAGCTAAGTTCTCCAAATAAAATTACAACAATCATTTCCTTCAAGAAACAGGAAAAAAAAAAAAAAAACTCCACCCAAAAAAAAAATAGAAAATAAAAGAAAAAGATGGCATCTCATCAGATCTACCTATAACCCTAAAAATCAAGCAATCACAGCCGTAGGATACAGTCAAGGGAGAAAAGGGGGCTTACACCAAGGGACGCCGAGGGATCCGAAATCAGAACTGAGGCCGTCGAGGTTGACGAAGGGATTCATGCGGGAGTGGTATGAATCGTAAGGGGAAATGCAGACGAGATTGCGAGATTTGAAGAGGACAGATGCGAAGATGAGCAGGAGGAGGAGGAGAAAGAGGGAGAGGATCGTGGCCGTCGAGCCCATTTTAGGGATGTGGTTGGTCACGTACTTGATGATGGGAAAGGAAGAGAATGATGAGGTTTTCCTTGTCTTGGATTCATCGTCTTCGTCTCCTTCTTTGGGAGATGGTGGAGTTCTTCGAGAAGAAAGCACGCTTTCCGGCATCATGGAAGAAAGAGAATAGAGAAATGGAGTAGAGTGAGAGACGGGCAGCTCAACGAGTCTGCGTCAGCGAGAGAGAGCCGAGAGAGAGAGAGATGATGAATAGGTGTGCGTGTTGTGAATGTTAGAGTGACGGTTTTGTTATAAAGTATACGGAGAGAGGATTTTTGGGAATTTTATCAAAAAAGTAACTACTTGTTATTGAATTTACATTTAGGTACCTTTTTCAAGAAGGTTTTCAACCAGCCGCCTATCATTAGATTACCTGCTGTTGGATTTCTTGCTGTCCTCTCAGGCATGCCCTTAAAAGGGCTCTGCAGCTCATGTGGGTTCATTGAAATTTTTATTCAAAATTCACACTAAGTTGGCCACCTCATGTTTAACACAACACCCGAAAATCAACTCCAATCTATAATTTAGGTGGACCACGGGATTAGTAATAATGTATAAGAAAATGCTTACCATCCAAATTGTTTCCTTCATTTTAGCCTATATGAATCATCATGGATGAGCTTGGTTTTTAGGCCTTAAAGACTAGAATTAAGCACGGCATCTAATTTGGAGTGGATCTCATAAAATCATCACAATGGACCTGTAAAAATCAAGGGTAAATGTCTATTTTCCAATTGTTTCCTTTAATGGTTCAATCTAAATTTTCATACTTACACCTAATACGAGATTACACATCTAATGGAGATTACACATCTAATGGTTTAAGAGGATTTTCCATACACATTACAGTGGCCTCTGAAAAATCAATGGAAACATGCTTCTCCCAATCAATCTCACAAAATCCGCTAATATATTAAAATAGAATTTATAGAGCCCACAATTGAATTTTGATGAGGCCCACCGTAATATATATTTAAAATCCACTCTGACCATTCTAAATTATGACAATGGCTAAAAACTTAGGCTAACACATTGTTAAGGTGGGCAACCAAATGAAACTGTTAAGAGAGAGGTATCCACCTTTGATTTTCATAGGGACACCGTGATAGTTATATGAAATCCACTCCAACTATTATATTTCACGCAAAAGCTAAAGGCAAAGGCCATAAGATGAGGCCTGTTTGTTATTTAGGTGGTTCAGACCAAGGAAAACAATTTGAAGAATAGGCATTGCTTCATGTGATTCACTTAAATAATGGGTGGGTCTGATTTTTAAGGTGTGGGCCTAACATAAGTGTGTCACACTTGGTGGTTGGGGTTGATTTGATATAAACATCAAAGTGGGGCCCACCCAAGACCCTGCTTCTTTGGTCCGAAGGCCAAACTCTTACCTATAATTATTAATAGGTCTCTAACTGAAAACTATTTTTAAAAAGGGTACTGGAATATAAATTCCATAATAAGCTGGTATGCTTTTGTTAAAAAAAAAAAAAGTTGCAAAGTCATTTGACAGTTTAGTACGGTATGATGCTTGATACGCAAGCAATGCTAACTTGATCAGGCTGGACTGCCAGGCTTGGGAACCGACAAGTGAAGGGGTTAAACACCGGTGCGGATTAGATGAGAGCTCGGCCTCACCCAGGAAGGTGATGTCCTTATCATGGGGCCACCTTGATCCATGTATTATATATCTATGATGTCCAACTGTTTTTCGAGATCATTATAAGCCATTACTACAAAAATAAAGTAGATCCAATTATTAGGTGAACTATACTATAATAAACAATGGTAATCGACCATTATTGAGCCATGAAAATTTTGGATCAAGCTGATATTTGTTTTTATGCCAAAATCAGATTGTGTACGGAGCAACTCAGTATGCTCTTATCGTACTAAGTAAACTCAGTTGGGCCCACCTTGAATGTATGTGGTCTATCCACTGTGTCCATCCATCTTTCCATCTAATTTAATGGCTTGAGCACAAAATTAGAGCATATACAAAGATCTAGTGGATCATACCATGGAACAGTGGGGATAATGATTTCCACAATTGAAACCTTGTTAGGCCCCATAGTAATTTTTATTTGTCATCCAACCTGCTTATAATATCATACAAACATGGATGAAGGGAAAACACAAATATAAGCTTGATCCAAAACTTCTTCAAGCCTCAAGAAATTTTCAACAATAGGCATTCAATTCAACTGTTTCTTGTGGTGTGGTCTATTTGAATATTTTACATGCTTCATTTTTGGGCTCGAGCCCTAAAGTTATCTGGTAGAATGGATGGACGGAGCGGATAAAATACATAAATCATGGTGGACCTCACAATGTTTACTCAGTACACTAAGTGTAGTGAGTTACTACGCAATTCACTTCCATAAAGACCTACTAAACATTAATGTGCGCCCTAAGATTTTTTTAATGATAAGACGGTCAATTGCCACTGTTTCTTATAGTATTGTCCACTTGATAATCAAATCTATTCTATTTTTGAAATAATGCCCTAAAATGATCTAGAAAAAGGAGAACATGCATACATATTGCATACATCAAGATAGGCTCCGATGGCAACGCTACACTAAGGGCCGCATCATCTTGATTTAGGCTGGGGTCTCACCTAATCCGTAGTGAATGTTCACCGTGATAAATGTATGGTAATTAAATAATCATGACTCTTAGTTTCTATATATTTAAATTAGACTTGTCATTCCGTGATAATTTAATCTGGGATCTATGCCAATATAGTTTAATTTGAATTACTGCAAAATGCAGGCCATGCCACCTAGGATAGTGTAAAAATCGATAAATAGATAGAAGAGTCTAATTTGCCTGTTTTGACTCGCCCATTAAGTAGATTAGTCTATTTTCATACCATGTGATTGCCATGTTGTGTTTAGCGCTTTTCCCACTTAAATGTTCTACACAATTGATAAATTTTCATAATAATCCATAAAAATAGAAGGACATTGTATTAATATGGTGTTTGTATTGTTTGGATAATAGAAAAAAAATTGTGGATTGAAAATAATTATTAACGAGGCACTTAGGTCCTAAGTCACTTTAGATAAGCTACTTATGTCATCAGTTGCTTGTCTTAAATTCTAATTAATCAGTGATAATTATGTTTGACAAACAACATAGTTATCATCCAAAAAGTATAAGAGTATATTTGGTTTCCAACATTATAAGTAATTATTTTAAAAGCCTGGAGTCTTCCTTACATCCACCATCCATTATGTGGGGCCAACTTTTAATGTGGATCATTTATTGTGTGGGCCATACCTTTGATGTGGGTCATCTATCATGCATGGGCCGCCTTGGTTGTAGGCCATTCATCATTAGGGGTTGGCATTTAATGTGCACAATTCATTAGGCATGGCCCACTTTTGATATTAGTCGTCCATCATGTGGGGCCCATCTTCAATATCCATTGGCCATCATGTGGAGTCCACCTTTGATGTGGATCGCCCATCATGTGGGTCCACCTACGATGTAGGTTGTCCATTATGCAGGACCCGCCTTGGATATGGGCCACTCATTATTAGGCCAACATTTGATGTGGACCGCCCATCATGTGGGCCCCATCTCGATGTGTATGATGGGCCCACCATTATTTATTGCCCATCATATGGAGCCCGCCTTTGATGTGGGTTGCCTATATTGTAGGCTCAATCTTCTATGTGGGTTGCCCATCATGTGGGGCTCGCCTTGGATGTGGGTCATTGATAATTACGCACGAACTTTTGATATGGATCGTTCATCCTGCGGGGCCACCTCGATATTAGCCATGATCATGTGAGGCCCACTAGATCATTTACCCATTGGTTGGATAATTTTCCAATCTCATGAACTTGGTTCATGGGCACAAAGAGTATATTTCTTTAAATAATTTTTTAAGTTGTCGTGTCATTAATGCAAATGAAGAAAATAAATTGCTTTTGAAAGTTGAAAAAAAAAACTAATAAAAGTTTTTTTTTTTTTTTTGAATAAGTTAATTTTTATAAAAGGTTTTTTTTTTTTTTTTTTTTTTTTTTTTTTTTTTTTTTTTTTTGTTTTTGTTTTTTTTTTTCTTTTAAGTTTAACAACCAAACTAATTTATCTAAGAAAAGTAACTTATTAAGTTATTTAAATTTAAAAAAGCTAATATCCAAGGGGACCCTAAAGTTCTATTGTTTTTTTAAGCAAGCGACAGATTGTATTAGTATTATTATGAAAGGCCAGTGGCAATCTACAAGTACCAACCCTTAGAAAACAAGCTGCTACTCTTTTTCGTGAATATGAAAATTCTTCTTATTTGCTAAACAACCTTGTATTTATAAAAAATTATTTATGAATGGCCTCTTTAGAAAATAATAATTACACAATTATTAAATTTTTGTTTAACCCATCTTAATTAGTTGAGATGTGGCTTTATATGATGACGATGGCTATAATGATGATGATTGAATCCATTTCCATGAGTAGGATTCCTCAAATCAAAAAATGGTTAAAGAAATGGATGAATCATATCTAGCCACTTCAAAGATCAAATAACTTTTTCATGGTGACAGAGCCACGATGCAATGATGTGAATCATGGAAAAAAAAAATGAAAAAAGTTTTATTTTAACATCACTTTTGTATTATTTCAAAAACAAAGAGAAAACCTTTAAAGGGAATAAACTTGCATGGTGCCCTGCCAAAGATTAGATGGTTAAGATTGTCAGATTATTCTAATCCAAAAATGTCTATTCATTTTCATTTTATAAATTGTAGAGACTCATGAACCCCTGTTGATAGAAATGGCTCCAAACTAAAAATGAAGCAACAACCCGAGGGCTGAATGTCAAATATGTAATTCTTGGTACAGTCATCTAAATTCCAAAAACAAAAGAGATGTTTTGTCGTGGCCTCATTTGTGTTATTTTTGCCGGGACATGAGCACGAATTTGAAATGAATCAGGATCCCCTGTTTTCAATAAATAAGAAATTATTGTTTTCCAGCATCCAGATTGCTATCATTGATGTTGTTAGTATTGTTACATTACATGTAGTGTATAATATCGTGTAGTGTATAATATTGTCACTCAATCAAATTGCAACAAAGATTGCAACAGATAGAAACGTTCTGCTCATGGCAAGCAAATGATCTTGATGTAATCCAAATGTATTCAAAGTTCATGTTAGAGCATAAGTTCAAAATTGAAACATATTTAAAGCTTAAGAAAACCGTGGTTGACATTAGCCTAAAATTAAAACATATCCAAAGCTCAAGTGGACCACACTACATGAAATAGTGAGGACAATAGCATCTATGGTTGAAACCTTCCTAGGACCCACAGTAATGCTTACCTTTCATCCCACCTATTCACCTTATATTGATTTTGGATGATGTAAAAACACAAATATCATATTGATTTAAAACTTTTATGACCTTGGGAAGTTTTCAATGATAGGGTTCAATTCCAGCTGTTTTCCTATGCTGACTGAACTAGGGCCCCCCTAGAAACTAAACCCGACACATCCCTTGCTGAAGGGCACGGACCATGCATTTCCAGGCCATTAGTATTTCGTGTTTCTTTTTCTATGGCCCAATGTGTAGATAATCTCAAAGGACCCAACGGCTTGGATGTCATACATAGTTATTAAGCGGGTCGCCGATAGAGTGGCCAGCCTCGTTTCTTCCGCTGATGCAGGTAAAAATGAAGTAACGCAATGGATCCGTGATTATGGGTCACCTATATATATATACCTCATGGGAAAGGTTGAGATGTGTGGGCCCCATCGTGATGTGTGTAGAACATCTACACCATCAATCAGATGCACCATTCCATGATGGTCCAGGGTATTAAAAATCAAGCCAATATATGTATTGTGTGCGCCACACCATATACAAAAGTTGAGAGGTTGTCCTCCCATTGAAACATTCATAATCATTTATTGGGCCCACCGAGATGTATTTCACAAATCCAAACCATCCATTGTGTGTGTACCACCTCGATGAGGGGTCATACCAAGTTTCTGTCGCATCCAAAACTCAGGTGAGCCCCACAAGGTACTTTTATATGTTTTGGGTATGCCTTCACATGGTTTTAGATGGTACGGCGCACCTAAGTTCCGGCTAATTTTTGGGATATCTTATGGGACCATCAAATGCACCATGTAGATTTTCAACACACATCACGGTGGGGTCCACACAACTTGACCTCATAGTACCATTTCCATAATATATATATATAAAATCTAGGCCGCTCATCTGTTTTTCGAGCTCATTTTAGTGCATGATCTCAAAAAATGAAGTAGACTGAATTTCATGTGGACCACACCTCAAGAAATAGTGGTGATTGAACACCTACTATAGAAAACTTACTAGGGCCCGCTTAATGTTTATTTGCCATCCAACCTGATAAAAAGTTCACTCACACCCGAATAACAGAAAACCGCAAATATTAGCTTGATCCATAACTTTCATGGCTGCCTAGAAGTTTTTAATGGTAGGCGTTCAATCACCATTGTTTCCCTAAGGTGTGGTTCAGTTGAGATATGGATTTGTTTCATTTTTGGTTTCATCCCCTAAGATGAGTTGGAAAAACGGATGGACGGCATAGATATGAAACACATATAGCAATGTGGGCCCCACAGTCACGGATCCATCGACTCGTTGGCTCCTCGTTCGTCGGAGGATGAGGCTACGTTTGCCAGAACACATCCGGATACGTGCGATCATATTTGAATGATCCAAACCGTTCATATGATCAGCCTCACCTTGGATGGGAACAAAACTAGAAAATATAAACTATAAAACAAGTTGTTTTAACCCTCCGATGATTAGAATCTTTCCCTTTGAATATGGGCGGAACCATTAACCTTTAAAAATAATTAAACATTTTAAAATTTAGACTTGGAAGTTTTATGGTATTTCCAAATCCAAAGTAATTTACGTCATATAAACGGTTCAGATCATTGAAAAATAACTCAATTCAACGGATAAAATCCCGACGTATCTTACATTAATACCTCGCAATGTATTATCGCAAACCACAAAGTCGAAAGCGTCAAATTCTAGTATATCCTCGCACCCTTTTCCTTTATTGCCGGTAGAAAAACACTGACACTAGGGTTCGAGTCTGCTTCTCTTTTCGATTCAAATCCCAAAGGAAAGAAAAACCCGAAGAAGAAGAAGATGAAGCTGAAGCAGTTAGAAGGCTATATCGGGAATCTCAACCAATTCTCCAATCCAAAGGTACCTCTCCACTCTATATCCACCGTCGAAGCTCATTTCTTTCTTTGAAGATTTTTCTCAACCTTCTTCCCAAAATGCCATTCTTTTCTACAGACAAGCTCTCTATTTCTTCTCTTTTTAATCTTAAGAGATGAATTTCATTGAATGATTTTAAGTGCTGCTGCTGCTGCAGATTGATCTCGAACAGTTTCCGACAGGAGCACACATCGCGTCCCGGTTGCTGTATACGGTATCTTTCCGTTGCATTACCTTTTAGAGATTCATAGCATTGTTGTGTTTGCGCTACTTGGGAAGGGATTTCTGTTTCTTTGGATGCATTTGCATGTATATACCAAAATGTATATCTCATGTTGACTAATGTATGTTACGTTTTTCCATCTTGGTGCTGATTTAACTTCCACATTTCAAATTAGAGGAGAGATTTTTTCTGCATTTTGCAGAAATAAGTTTAGATTAGGGTCTTGTCTGTTTGGTTCATGCTGTCTGAATCTATGAGTACTAGTCAGACAGGGCTTGAGAATGAAGAATTCTAATATGATCAGCATCAGCCCTTAAATTTACTATAACTGTTATAGTAAATTGGAATGATTCAAGTTTCTTGCAAAATCAAAGCTAAAGCGGTGTTATAGTAAATTGGAAAGTCAAAATAAAGTGATTGTAATGATCTCCATAAAAAATTCCTTCAAAGATTAGAATTTAAAGTGTCAATCTAAGACAACTTAGTTGAGCAAGTGTGAATTAGGAGAATAGAACAATAATGGATGAAATATATTAATTTCGAATGAATAATTCGAAATGTATATCAACCCACAATTTAAATATAAAGCAAAATGACTTGACGATCAAATGAAAGAATCCAGTATGTACGAATATAAAAAAAATGAGCTGAGTCTATACGAAACTCATTGGCGATTGTGACGCGGTTGAGACTCGATAATTCTCTGCATGACTCGATTGAGTCACTTGCTGAGAGGAGTCAAACAGGCAACCTTCAATACAGGTCTCGATTGTGCTACCAGCACACCACAATGATAATCTGTGTTTTGCTTGGTTATTTTATTTGCTTCATCTTTTTAGAAAGTTCTAAAATTATTTGAAATTTACTGGTCAGATTCGATTGATTCTTTGAGTTTACCTGACTTGGCTAGACATCAGGTTGAGCTTTTGAGTTTTTGAACTATGAATAATGGTATATGGCAGAATGAATTTTAGATTTTCTAAGTAATATAAAAGTGGTGAGTAAATTCAAGTCCGGAATAAAGGGCCCTGACTGTTACATATTCAATGGTTAACTAATATAAAACAGAAGAGGAACTCCATCTTCTTGAGGATTTAAAGAGAAGGTTCAGATCTTAGTCATTTATTCAGTCTTACAAATAATAAATTCAGGTTCTCCTTTCAAACCCTGGCCCCAAAATCCACAAAAATCACCCAAGGATCCACAATATCCCTAAAGATTTTCTCTCAATCCCCTCCTTACATCCCCATGCATCTCCTCGATCCATCCAAATCTCTCCCTTTATCGGCTATAAAATCCCCAAACAGCCCTTGGTTGTTCATAAACAATTCCCCTCAAGAATCCCTATGAAAAGGCATCAAAATCACTCCTTTCTCTATTTTCTCCATTCCTTCAATTTTGTTTTATTTTCACTTCTTTTACACTCCATCGCGGCAACCCGACACACATCCGTCATTGATTACCTGGCTTGATGACAAGCAACCAGCATAATCCGGGAAAGCTTAAACTCAAAACTTAGATATTGGTGCAACTTGGTTCTTGAGTTAATGAGATCTTGATGCCCAAATTGCAAAAAATATTAAAAAAGTATACCCACAAGAACAAGGGAGTAGAGAGGGAGAGAACTTTATTGATATCAACCTTCTTTCCTTACAAAAACTTTAAGAAACTCAAATTTACAAAAATATTCGAATGCCTAACTCCTACATCACCAACCCCCTTTTATAGATCCAAAATGAATCTTTAATTAAAATCACCCCCACCTAAGAGATTGATTTTAAATCAATCACAATTTATTTCAAACTAATCTAATCTTCCTTAATATGGTAAAAGCCTAATAATAAAAAGCAAACATGGAAAGTAATTAAATCTCTAAAACTGGCTCATATCTTCAATCATATCAATCACATTTTCAAATCATCCCCCCATATCTTCCAAAAATAGTAAATTATAATCCTTGATTTAGGCCCCCAAATCTGTAAATAATCAGCACATGTTGGGCTCTTAGGTGGGCCGTGGGCAATGGGCCTGCATTAGATTTCTTTTTCTTTTGTTTCAATTGATCTATCATTCACTTCTTTTAAAGTTTTAATCAGTATGTTTACTCGAAATTTGGGTTTTCATCCATTTATCAAATAACCAAGACCCATCACTGAATTCCTCTGTTAAAATTGAATTTACTATATGTGAGACTAAATAAATGACTAATAATATAATATATATATATATATATATATATATAATATATATATATAATATATATATATATATATTATATATATATATATATATATACACACAGTGTTCGAGTTGTCGGTATCGCTACAAGTTTCGCTGGCCAGAGATAAAGATAATATCGTTATCGCCGATAATATCACTGATAACCGGAAATGCAGGAAAAAAGGGGGAAACATAGAGAAAATGGTGGAATTTTTCAGTGAAACTTCAGGACATACATGAATACACATATTTACATATTCAGGAATAAAAAAATTGCAAAAAAAATACATTATATAATAAGTTTTCATTTAATGGGACAAAAAAAGCATGTGATGCCATAAAAAATCACTTTAATAACAACCAAAATGAGTTTATATATTACAAATGCAGCTGGCATACAGTAATTAAGATATGTAAAAGCGAATGAACTCAAAGATGCCAAATCAAGGATGGATTGGATTATCCAATCAGTGTGGTTTTTGCATGATAGAGATGTACGTCACAAATCCACTCCTACCATCTGTTTTGAAAGGCCACAATAGGACAATGTTCTAAAAGTTAGGCAGATCCAAAAATCTGGTGGTGAGCCATACCACTGTTTTTAATGGTGGGCATTTAATCACCACTGTTTCCCTTAGCGTGGTCCACCTGAGATGCAAATCTGTCTCATTTTGGACTCATGCCTTAAAATTATCTATCAAAATAAATGGACGACATTGATAAAATATTTATCATTATGATGGCCCCACAGAGCATCGACTCATCAATCCAAAGATACAAACAAGTGACACATGCGCACCATATAAATCAGTATGCTTATTGTACTGAGTCAACTATGTGGGGCCCATTGTGATTTATGTATTTTATCCACCCCATCCATCCATTTTACAAGATAATTTTAAGGCTTGATCCCAAAGATGAAGCATATCCAATGCTCAAATGGACCACACCACAGGAAACAATGTGAATTGAACATGCCTACCGTTGAAAAATCATTAGGGGCCACAAAAGTTTTGGATCCATGTTATTTTTGTATTTTAACTTCTCCATCTCTGTGTGATCTTATGAACAACTTGGATGACAAATAAATACCATTGTGGGCCATAGCTCCTAGGAAGGTTTCAACTTGGATGACAAATAAACCTCCCTGGTCCACCATGATGTTTATATACATTCAAACAGTTCATGGTCCCATTCCTGCTGGGATGAATTGAAAATAATAATAATAATAAAAAAATAAAAAATAAAAAATAGCCCCGGCCTAACTCCCACCCACTTAGTGGTGCAGGAGAGTAGAGTGGATTATGTGCAACCTTAGCCTTCAGTAAGATAGTACAACACTTATGGTGGGGCCCACCTTGATATATTTATTGTATATCCATCCTGTTCATCTATTTTTAAAAATCGATTTAGAGTATAATCTAAAAAATGAAGTAGATTCAAATCTTTGGTGGACCTTTACATAAGAAACAGTGGTGATTGACCATTAAAACCTTCTCATGGGTTACAAAAGTTTTGGACCAACCTGATATTTGTTCTTTTCCATATAAAGGTTTACGTGACCTTAACAAAGGGTTGGATGACAAATAAACATTACAAAAACATAAAAACATTAATGTAGGCTTAAAGAAGTTTTTAATGGTGGAGGTTCAACCACCACTCTTTCTTAAAATATGGCCCAGCTTAGATTTCAATCTGCTTCATTTTTGGGCTAGTGTCTTATAATGATTTGGAAAAACCTATGGGCGACGTGGATAAAAAATACATACATCAATGTGGGCCCTGCTGTGAGAGACGCACCATTGTTTGTAAAGCTATAATTGCATCGAGTTCACTCTCTCAAAAGGGAGCTTTCGTCTTGGCCGGTGTACCAAGTAGTTGGGTGTATTGATGTTAGCAAGTTCTGTGGGTCCCATCATGAGGTATATGTTATATCCAAACCGTCCATTCATTTTATGAGCTTGTATTAAGGCTTGAGCTGAAAAATAAGACAGATATAAAGATCAAGTGGACCACACCGCAAAAAGCAGTGGGGGATTGAACGTATACCATTGAAACCCTTTTGGGGGTCACATAAGTTTTGGATCAATATTATATGTGTTTTTCCTCTTAATCCAGGTATTTTTGACCTTATGAACAGATTGGATTGAAAATAAACTTTATGGTGGGCCCTACGAATGTTTTAACGGTGAAAATCATTACCCATTGCTATTTCTGGTGTGGTTCATATGAGCTTTGGCTATGATTTATTTTTTCACTCATGCTCTAAAATGATTTTGAAAAATGGATGAACGGTATGGATGTAATAAATACATCATTTTGGGGCCCATTTAACTTTGATCTCCTTTGAACCGTTCGTACAACTCGGAGCTCGAGGAGCTTCAGCGCTCGTCATTGCATGACACGTACCCACGCTGGTGTATACACCAGTCCGCTTCCCTTTCGTCTCATCTTCTCCGAAAAACCTTCAATCGTTTTTTCCGTGTAAAAAAAAATCCCGAATATCTTTCCCCAAATTTCTCTCTTTTTCAAATCCCAACCCAAATCCCCTTCAACCTCGCCGAAATTGGGTTTCTTTCAAACCTATTCTTTTCAAAGAAAAAAAAGAGGAGATTTCTTACCTCTGAAAATCCGGCGCTATCGACCGTGATTGGCCCACCAAATCCATCCGAAAGCCACTCCTGCAGGCAGATTTTGAGAAAAAAATGGTAAGAGGTTTTTTTTTTTTTTTTTCTATATCTATTTTGTTTTTTTAAAAATAATAGGGAGAGTTGTCGCTGATAATTATTTTTTTCCCGATAAAATCGAAAATATCGCCGATATTTCGTTGACATTAGGAAGAGAAACGAATTTTTGGTGTTTCGGTATTGCCGGTCCAGCGACACCGATAATATCGGTGATATTATCGATTTTTCGTCAACAATGGAAACAATGTGTGTGTGTGTGTGTGTGTGTGTGTGTGTGTGTGTGTGTGGTGTGTGTGTGTGTGTGTGTGTGTATATTAAAATCTTCAAGAATTTGGAGTTTGTGTCGTGTTAAAATTTGCTCTTGACACGTATTATTGGATCAATTCATTTGAAATTCAGCCAATTTCATTTTAAATTCATATGTTGCAATATTCATTTGAGATTCAACCCATTCAGTTCATATATAGTGAATTAGATTCAGCCCATCTGTTTAGTTGCATATATTGGATTGTTCATTTAAAATTTAGTCAAATTCAGTCTACATATATTGGATCAATTCATTTGAAATCCAGATAATTGAGTTTATGTCGATTTATCTCATTTTGTTTAGATTTGTACATACTGGATTCTTTCATTAGATAGTCTATCCATTTTGCTTTATATTCATAGGTTGATAACTTGATATACATTGAATTAGCTCATTTACATTTCAATCCATTTTGTTTTAGATCCATTTATTGGATTAGTTCATTCAAAATGGATGACGACACGTGGCACATTTGTAACATTTGAAGATGAATAGTTTGATGTGTATTATAACAGAGACAAGTAGGTCTCAAGATTTTTTAGGAACAAGAAAGGCCATGCAATGGTAAAAAGAACTTGGATAAACTGTCCTTATCATTATTGTTTTCAGTTAATGTGTAGAAAATTAGTAGACAAAATTATGGATGAAAGTCTTGTCCTGGATTAACCAAAAGGATTGAACTTTTTCTGCTACTAGACAGCCCCTGGGTCTTATTTTCTCTGCGTTGGGAATTTATTGTGTGCGTTTGGTTTCTCAGTTGGTCCAAATTGTAATTACCCAATTGAATGTAGAAGAAGTGACCAAATTGGTTCTGTGTCTTTGGATGCTCAATCAAACTGAGTTATAATGATCTGATTGAATGCAGAAGAAATGACCAAAATTGGGGTGGGTCCTTTTTTTATTTTTGGTCAAATAATGTCAAAATTTCAACCAAAAGTGTATAGACCAAGCCGGAGGTGACCCTCTCATCACCTCCCTAGCCAAAATAGGAAAAGTTGGAAAAACCATAAAAAACCCTCAGCCAATCCTAGCAGCTAGCTTGAGTGGTTCCATTTAATTTTGTATTAACAAGTCAATCTCTAATTGCATTTCCAAGTGTTTAAATTGGATCACTGAGAATACGTTTCAATACACCATCTGATTGAATTGCAATAATTGGTTGAAAAATGGAAATGACCAAATTCCAAGTACATTCCTTTGTATTGGTTTTGAGAGATTGGATGGATCCCATATTGCAATTACATGACTTTCTAGTTGGATTTGGAAAAGGAATGAAAGTCCAATTTGATGGCCCTTCCTCATTATGAACGCTAGGAAACTTTGGTACAACCTGTGATGCAGGATATGAAAATTAAATATGATATGCGAGATTTCAGGCTTAAGATCACGTTAGTTCAGAAACAATTACACAAATTCCATATCTTCCATGAAAGTCCAAACATTCAATTAAGGGGAATCTATGCGGGTCCAGGCCTACACATGATAGGGCTGGATCAATAAAAATTATGAACCAAACGATACTCAAAGATAAGAAATAATCATTCACACATGCATAGTAATCAGTCCCTAATCCACGGGATTCAGAAATTCCAATTCGGGGAACCCTAGGGTAAGAAAAGGGGCATAAAAGTGGAGATTTGAGTAATTTAGGGTTAGGTTTAGGGATTGTGGGTGAAAGTGGAGTGAAAGAGAGGAGAGAGACGAACTAGAGAAGTACCGCACGCGTGGACAATAACAATGGCTCAGACACACGTGCGTGTGATCCTGGTTGCACATGTGTGGGGCCTTGGTCGGCCAGGGATGGACTCCAAAACCCTCAAATCTCAGCTCGATTCGATGTACGGTTTGTGCGTGGTACTCCGCCGAAGTTTCAGCCCTCCCATAGGGCTAGATTCTGTAAATCTGTTGAAGAGAGGGAATTTGATGCAATAAGGGACAGATTTGTAGCGCAGATGATTATGGGAGATGAGAATGGTGGATGGTATAAGACGGGTAATAGAGATGGCGATGGATGGAGGTGAATCGGGATAGATATGGTTTCGCACCACGGTAGTTAACCCTTCGAAGAAGGGAAGGCTTCGCACCCAATTAGGCTTCACAACTCAAAGAGTAGGAAACGCATAATTTTTATTAACTTCAATGAATCAAAAGAGCTACAAGGGATGCCTATTTATAGGAAAACCCTATATCCCAAAACTCGCGCCATGTGCACAACCTATTACTTAGCGATGAAGTAAACAAAAATAAAAACGAAACAAAGAAATCTAAAGCGTTCATGATGTTCTAAATAATATCAATAAGCAAGACCTAAAGTATGAGATCAATCCGACTAGTGGGCCATGATCATGAGATCTTATGATGGGCTTCACCTGACTATTGGGCCCACTTTTTTGAACCAAACTTCGTCTTCTAACTAGGAGGCCCCCCCTTGACGTCGTCATCAAGCCAGATCGACGGTGGGGCCCTCCTTCGTACGTGCGTGCGGGGGGGGGGGGGGGGGGGGTGCGTGGGGCGTGCGCGTGTGCGCATGATGTCCCCATCAACCTGGTCAATCTCTTTTCTAATATGAACTTTTTCTGTTCAATGTGCATCCAAACATAGCCTAAATGGAGTATGTCTAGCCCCACTTTTGTGATTTCCACTCTATTTAAGCGAATTATTGCAATTCAATTCAATTGATCATCCAAACACAATCCTAATCTTCTATCCTTATTGATTTCTCCTACCCCTAATTTTAATTCTTCAGAGAAAAAGAAGTCCACCAATGGTGAATAGAAGGTGTATCATCGACATTTAGAAACATATCGACAAGCAATGTTTTATATGTTGTATCAGTCTTGTATCACACCCTTGGGATATGGGATCATTTTGGGAAACAAGAGGAAATATTGCATGTGTTGGGTGATGTATTGCAATCTGAGGGAACATTGGGAAAATGATGAATTTTTCAATGAAACTTCAGGAGATGTTACAAGACACACATTTAGAACTCAAAATATTAAACACACACACACACGCACACACACACACACACACCTATGCGTATTAAGTTTCCATTGTACGAGGGCCCAAACTATGCACTGTTGGACAAATTGATGCAATTATATCTCGGCCTACACTTATCAACATATCTATAAATTGGCCAATGTAGGTTGATCATCATTTTTTAAAATGTATTCTTAATCCTTTTTATTGTTTTTCAATTAAAAAAGAACTCTCAAAATTTTTTTTTTTTTTTTTTTTTTTCCCAAAAAATAAGATGTGTGTGGCCAATTTGTCAATCATCCTAAACTCATCAACATATAATTTTTCCAACTCTATTTGCATTTGGAAGGGTGAAAACGGAAGAATTTTGGATCTTTCCAAGTTCTTCATTTTCCACCTTCAAACTCGAAAAAGAACTTGTCTTAAAATCCACGTTATTGCATGAAAATCATTCATAGATATGGATTTGCTACTACTTCCTTCCTTAACAGTACAAAATAAGCAAATTTAAATGCATGTTTTCTAACTTTTCTCACTGAGGCGTTGCAGCCTGTTTCTACCCTTGGATTGCGATTTTCCCACCAAATTCATGTTTTGATGTGAAACAACTCCAGTGGAGAGTTGCCAAAACACACAAGCACAATTTCCCCCAAAAAATTTGAAGCGAAAAAGGTTTTCTGTTTTCTTTTTCCCGATTTTTAACATTTTATATTTCCCCTAAATTTCCCTGGTTTTCGCTGCACGTATCATCAAATCACATGTATTGATCGATACACTGTAAATTTATAAAGTGCCTGAGTGTGATATATCGCAATGCACACATGATATCTGCGATATTTTCATTGACACGGGGGATTTTTACATATCCCCCCTGGTTTCATGTCGCGCTTGTGCAATATCGATTGTATTCTTTCCCATGGCTATAACTTACATACAAGCATTTAGCACTAGATCCTTTCCCGTCTTAGTTCCTCTTGATTGGTTTCCTCGTAAAAAAAATCCATATGAGTGTAGGATATGTGATTTGAGTGTACAATTTGAATCATACACCCAATTGTATGATCTGTATCATGAATTGTTGGATTCTGAAAGACATAATATCACTTCTAGATGTTTGGGCATTGTGTTTTTAAAACATCAAGGTTTACTTACATGCAATTTAACTTTAGATTGTTTATAACTTATAATTGAATGTGACATGAATATTGCTATCATGTCTGTCATTGTTCATTTTAGTGGTTATATTATTCATGCTTCCTGCTTGTTAGGAATACTAGGCCTTTGCATGCTTATTTCTTGGGCGGTTGAACTCCTCAATAGTATATTCTTAGATGCATATGACAGAATGAGGTTTTTGCTATATGTATGCATTCAAAATGGTTCAAAAGACATTGTTTTTGTCCTTTTTTTTCCTGTGAGAAAGTTTTGTACATAATCTGGTTATTTTTTATAATGGCAATGGCCCAAAAAAGTATTGAACCTCCTTTCCCTTTCCTTTGTACTTTGTGAAACATTCCAGGCAGAGAATACATTTGGAGATATAAGTGGCAAGGTAGTAGCAGACTTTGGTTGTGGTTGTGGTACATTGGGTATTGCAGGTGCTCTTTTGGGTGCCGAGTAAGTACATTCTCTCCCTCATTTGGTTAGAATCTTTTTTGTTTTTCACATAAATTGCTTACTTTCTGCTGGAATGTTTTCATTTTGATGCCACCCACTAGTATGAGTTTTTTTCTAATCCAAGGTGATTTTGTGCATTTTACAAATTTCAATTTTATATGTGAGAGCCAAACATGATTTTTCAGTTTTTAATTTTTGATGAAATTTCCTTTCATGAACTTATTCTAAATTGATGAGACGTGCTTATATGATGTGACAGACATGTGGTTGGCATTGACATTGATTCTCAATCTTTAGAAATTGCTTCATTAAATGCTGCAGATCTTGAGGTAATATCACGTCCTCCGCTTTTGTGTTTTGTCATGATATTGATCAGCTTCATGGAGTCACCACCACCACCACCATCATTTAAGCCTTATCCCAATTAATTGGGTTGGCTACTTGGACTCACTATATATGATATTTGATTTTTGCAATGAAATCATGCCTGTTTACATTATTGACCATTTGCAAGGATGAAATGTGAAGATATTGTACTTTTTATACTTTTCTTTTTCTAAACCACTGGTTGCTATGTTACATATTTTATGATATCTATGTGCAGGACATATTTGTAGAATAGAGATGTTTCACTGACACGTTGCTTCTTGGTTACATATTTTCATGGGCAGTTGGACATGAATCTTATCTGGTGTGACATCAAAAATTTAAAATGGAGAGGTAAACACTTAATCCCTTGTCTTATTATTTTTTTTTGAATAATGAGGACAGAAAAAGGGTGCATTTGGAAAAATACTATTTGCATTGAACAGAATGGGTTTTGATGGAAATGGTCATTGTGCTCAATTTGCCACTTGATGGATTTTTTTAGCAGAATCGGTTTTCCACACTTCCTGAAGAAATGCATATTTCCAAATGCAAGATGACACCATTTAAATAGTATCAACTGGGAATTTCCAAATTGGGCTAGTTTTGTTGAACCCTTTTTTGCTCCCCTGTTTTAATACGGTTGCGATAACATGCCTTCTCCACAAGAGTATTTGGAGCTGCATGTAAAGATCAAATAATGAATTTTACCCCTATAGGCTGCTCCTATTTTCAGTTGTTTGTTTGAGATAAGTTGTTTTAGCTGATTCAAGTTTCTCCTCATTAGGCAACTCAACTGCCACTGCAGAAGTAAAAGGCTACAAGCTTCAGTTTACTCTCCTTGGGATCTCCTACATGGTTTGAGAACCTGAAAATTTGACTTGGAGGTCCATTGGGTCGAGTCGATTTGAAGACTCATTTGAAAATTCAAAATGTTTGAAACCAAGAATTCAATAATTAATAATTATTTTTAATATAAAATGTATTATAAAAATGCGTAAATTAATAAAAATATGAAAGCCCTGGAAAAACTTGAGTAAACTTGGCCAAGTTTTCAACTCACTCAAAGGGACGATGACGATGAGGAGCGGAAAAGAAAAGAAAAAAGACTTGAAAAAAATTTCGATGGAATCTAATCGAGTTGGCTTTAATCTGATTGAGTCAACTTGGCCAAGTTTTGAATAGGCTCTGTGAGTTTTTAAACTGTGATTTCCTATCTGAACAGTATGGGCTAATTTTAGGATACATGCATAACTTTGGAACTACCTGTAATTCCTTGCGACTGATCTCAGCTCACAAAACCAATTTATGGCAATCTCGTCCTTGTCTCCTTTTGTAGTTTTCAATATAGTTTACATGCTTTCCCAAGCTTTGGGACCCAAGTTTACTTCCAGTATGTAGTATGGTATTGCCTTCTACTTTTTGACCATTAAGTTTTTGAATCGTTTCTTTATCCAATACATCCTATTTATGTAGGCAAAATAGTCGACACTGTTGTAATGAATCCTCCATTTGGGACTCGGAAAAAAGGTTCCGACATGGATTTTCTCTTTATGGCTTTGAAGGTGAGAACCAACTATTTGTTCAATGACTTGGTTCATGCTTGTTCTATTTACTTGGTCCTAAGTTCTCTCCTTGTAATTGTTATTGTAGGTTGCCTCTCAAGCAGTCTATTCATTGCATAAGACTACGACAAGAGATGTAAGTCATTTTCTTTACCAGTTTCGGTCAGTGCTGTTTTTTGATGGAAATTTGCTGCCGTTCAAAAAAAAAAAGATGGAAATTTACTCTCTTCTTCAACTAATAGATAACGGATACATGACGTGGGAACGCCACACACTAGCTCTCTAATATAAAAACAACAGTCAATGAGAACTTCAAATTGATGATACCTGGATCACGGTGTGCCAAAACGGTTACGTATCGGCCGATACGTAACAGTAACGGTAAGGGCCGATACGCGTTTCGGGGTTGTATCGGCCGTTATCGTTTTTTGTGCCAGTATCGGCCGATACGGGCCCATTACGGTCATAACGGCCGTTACTGACCCGTAACGGTTGTTACGGGCCTTGAAAAAAAGAAAAAAAAAGAAAAACGTACCTCTTTTCCTTCTTCTTCTTCTTCTCTTTCTTCTTCTTCTTCCTCTTCTTCTTCTTCTCAGGCAGCTGCGGCTGCGACTGCGGCTGCGACAACCTTCTTCCTCTTCTTCTTCTTCTTCCTCTCTCTCTCTCTCCCTCTCTCTCTCTCTCTCCCTCTTTTTTCTTCTCTTCTTTACCTCATTTTTCTTTTCGGTTTCCCTCTCTCGCTTTTTTTTTTTTTTTTTTTTTTCCAGCATACCGCGCACCGCTAGTTGTAGGTACGTGTCACGCGAAGACGAGCGCTGACACTCCTCGAGCTCCGAGTTGTACGAACGGTTCAAAGAGATCAAAGTTATATGGGCTCCACAGTGATGTATTTATTACATCTACACCGTTTATCTATTTTCAGAGATCATTTTAGAGCACTACCCAAAAAATGAATTATATCCAAAGATCATCTGGACCACACCAAAAATAGCAGCGGAGATAATATTTTCACTGTTAAACGATTCGCAGGGCCCACGGTAACGTTTATTTTCCATCCAATCTGATCTGATCAGACCCGAGTGGGCCCCACCAGATATATATATTTTATCCATGTCGTCCATCCGTTTTGCCACATCATTTTAAGTCAGGATCTGAAAAATTAATAATATCCAAATCTTAGGTGGGCTACACCATAGGAAACAGTGGTTATAAAATGCTCACCATTAAAAATTTTTTAAGGTCCACTATAATGTTTATTTTCAATCTAACCTATTAATTGGGTCACACTGACGTGGATGAAGAGAAAACACACATGTCAGCTTGATCTAAAACTTTTATAGCCCCCAATAAATTTTTAATGGTGAACGTTTAATTATTGTTGTTTCTTATGGTGCAGTTCACCTGAGCTTTGGATGTGCCTCATTTTTGGGCTCATGCCCTAAAATTATTTGACAAAATGGATGAACGGTGTGGATATAACACATTCATCACGGGTGGGGCCGAAAAAATTTTGACACGTGTGTTACACTTCACAATTCGAGTCCCGCCTAATTCGAGCCTTAAAAAATTGTACACGAGACATATATTAACTTAAAAATTTAGCAATTAAATTATGGACTGCAATTGCTAACTCACGATGCCAAAATCAAATTGTTTAATAGTTTTAATTGTAATTTGTGGACTTTTATTTTTTAAAATAGGGCCTTTTGATTTTTTTTTTTTCATGATTCACTATCCAATAAATGTCCACCAATTCATAAGTGGGATAATGACAATAAATTGCATGAATTTGAGGCTGATTTGGTGTATAGATTTGTCCTCAAAGTCAGCCCCAAATTGGCAACGCCATGTACCTGAATTTAATTTCATTTTTTCAAAGAACTATTGGGAGAAATGATATGAAGGTATTAAGTATATAAATTAAATATTTAGAAAATTAAATATATGAATTTTGTAGTCGAATTCAGGTTATCTGGTTCATAAATTCATCAGACAGTCCGATACAACTTCTCACCAAAGAGTGGACCGTTACACCACCATAAACATGTTCCAATTTATAAATGAATGCATATTTGGAATGCTTAGAATATTCTGGATTTAATCCATATTTTTTAAATATTTTTTTGGCAAAAAAAATAATTGCGCCGTTACGGGCCGTTACGCCCCCGTATCCGTAACAGTTCGGAGGGCACCGTTACGCCAACCGATACCGATACGGGACACCTTGACCTAGATACTTCAAAATAGGAAATGTATCTGCACTATATTATTTCTGGAACTTCAATCTTATGTGAAAAATCCTTATCTATCCATGTCCATTCCATATCCGTAATATCACAGTCACTGTTTATATTTATATTTTATTTTATTTTTATCAACGAGGCATCACACGTTATGGTGTCCAAATACTTTTACTTGTTCAAATTATCCTTTGTGATAAAGTAATGAGAAAGGCGTTTTACATGGTTGGACACTTCAATTTTTTACACTAGCTGTGTTCTCTCAGCCCTCTTGTCCATGGTTTTGAATGTTGGTATTAGTCAGCGCATCAGCCTGATGGAAAAATGATACGATATGGTGGCGTGTATCGCTATAGGGGCCGTATCGGTCATTTTTTTTTTTTTTTGTTTTGGTATTTTGACGATGTATTTAACGGTGTGTTCGACCATTCTTTGATGAGAGTGTTGTCTGTTGGTTTGACTTGTTGAAGGTCATGTAATTGGGCCCTAAGTGAACACAAATCAAGCATGATTTGGTGAACTAGGGCCCACTACATTGAAATGCAACAAAAAGAAGATGAAAAAATATACAAAAAAGTGAAGGTTTACCCTTTTATTCTGATTTTGTCTATAATGGCCCACTTCGCTTTGATTTGTTGAATCCCATTCAAATCATTTATTTTGATCCCAAAATAGGTCTAGATTTAGCCTAAAATGACCTTTTAAGCTTCTTCTATGGTTTAAATGGAAAAAAAAGAAGAGGAGAAATGAGTGAAATATTGAAAAAAAAAAAACAAACAAAATTGGGCTTATGGGAGTATCGGCCTTGTACCGGTGCCGATACGGGTTAGTTTTTTCGTATCGGGCCGATACGACCCCGTATTGCGTATCATCTCATGCTGATATGGATTATAGCTGTATCGGCTGATATGATACCAATATTCATATCTATGCTCTTATCTGTGAGGGCTGCTAGCCCACATGGGACTTTACACACAACACATGTATAAAACTGGTGAGTGTGTGGGACATCTCACATCTGTGCTGCATAAGGTAGCCCTCATCAGACCCATCCACTCATCAGATGGGCCATGCTTGTGTCTTGACTGTGGACTATTGACAAATCTCGTCTTTCTAACCGTTCATTCATTTTGTATTGGGGCAGTGTCCTAGTGGCAGCTAGGGGTCAGATTCCATAAATTGGTCCTCTAATTCCCCTTAAAATCAAGAAAGAGATCCAAAATCTCTAAACGGTGCTCATGGGGAAGGAAGACTATACCAAGAACATAGAGTGTTTTTTTTTTTAATTTTTAAAATTTTATATTTATATATATATATATATATATATATATATATATATATATATATATATATATATATATATATATATATATTTATAAATTTGTGGTCAGCCTGCATATATTCTTCCTCTTGTCGTTGTATTTTATAGAGGAAACAATTAATTTTTTGCGAACAGATGCTTCTGTAACTTTCAGGGCCTGTCGGCTAGGTTGTGAACAGTTTGAATTGCATGAACTGCTGTGCGTCCCATTCATAACACCAAATCCTACTTACATCTTAGCTATAGTGCACGAAAGCAACCCCCCCCCCCCCCCCGCGCGCGTGCGCGCAAATGTTGGTGATGGAGAACATCATCCACCTAATGAATGGACCAGCTTGATCTCTGTGTACGTGTGCGCACACAAATGTAGGCTGCATCATCTACCTGATGAGTGGATCAGCTTGATTTTTGTGCATGCTCATGTTGATGGGTAAGGCCAACTTATGCACTGTTTGATGTCCCACTTGCTCACCTCAATGTCATGTATACTTTGTGGGGTAGCCAGGGTAGCCCCTATCTATCTGGTTTTGTGAATGCAGAAATTTATCCGTTCAACAGTGTTATGTCCTCGAGATTCATGTTTTAGTTGGATATTTCTCATGAATGATCTGACCTTGAGATTCAGGTTTAAGGTATTGAGCAAGGTTTTAAAAACCCTTAACTCAAATGGGACTTGATATGGACCCTATAACAACTCCATATTTGGTTGAGCACTCAATGTGGGTTTTTGTGTTTAAGGAGCCAATTCTCTAGTCTGATTTGTAAGTTTTCTGCATAGTTGAACGTGTGACCAAGTCATTCCTTGTTTGTTGATGCAAGAACTTGATTGAGTTTTAAACTCTACTGCTGAGTTTTAATCATGCTATTCAATGTTTCTTTTCTTGTTGTTGCTGCCTTGCGGGGTTTGTAGCATGTGAGACGAGCGGCCTTACGTGATTTCAATGCTAAAAGTGCCGAGGTTTTGTGTGAGGTAAGTGGCAATTACTTGGCTTCAAGTTGTCTTTTTCTAATCAGTAATTTCAGGCCTTCATCTTCTTTCACCTTAAAAGAGTGAAAATGCGTACTATTTTGATCAGAAAATGGTAAAAACGCTTGGGAATTTGGTGATGCAACCAAGACAAATACCCATGTTTCAAATTAGGCACACCACTTCTTGATGATCAACCACAGAATTTCTCCACAAAATTGATAATTGAGCCCAGAAGAGAAACAAGCTACGCATGCTATAGAAGACAAAAATGTCAAGAGAACGCAACACATGCTTAAAAATCCCAAGAAATAACTTTCTAAGCAACACATGCTATAGAAGGCAAAACATATCAAGAGGAAGGAACACATGCTTAAAAATCCGAAATAACTGTCTGATTCGCTTAAATTCCATGCGCATGACTGTAGATTTTTAGTCTTGTACTTTGGCTGTAGTTCAAATCACACTATTGGTTAAATAATGAAGAAAACCGAACATAAAATCCTATTGGCTCAAACTAATTGTCAGAACCCATCATAAATTTCTATTGGTTGAAACACACCACCCTAGCTAATCGGGAGTCTTTGCACGTATGCCCACGTCTGAGATCTAGGCCACTCCACTGGTAGGCCATGCTGCGAACATTACCAGGCGCAAAAAACAGACAGGTGCACTTATTAGGTGGACCATACAAGTAGAAGAAAAAATGGATGGTCAGAAAAGAAAAGGCCAATATGTGGCCTAGTTTTGCATAGGGCATGCTGCCAATGTGCCCAACCTGACGATGAATGCTCCATATCCAGCGTGCCACAAAGTCTCCTCCATCTCATGGTAGTGAACATAGCATTCTTTGTTAAATACCATAGGTATACATGCCATGTTTGTGAACATGCATGTGTGGGTGTTCTTTCTGATACATGGTTGCATTCGTGTTACTGCCATCTGGTTTGTGTTTTATCAGCTTCGGTTCGACGTGCCACAACTGTACAAGTACCACAAGAAGAAAGAGGTTGATATTGCTGTTGATCTTTGGAGATTTGTTCCCTGATCACAAGAAGAGGAGATGGTAGTCAACATTCATACGCATCAATTGAAGAGGGAGATCAAAAGGGGTATGTAAATCTTTATACCAGCATATATCGGAAGTCAATTCATGGAAAAGATGAATGAAAGGGGTCTGAATTTCATGAAAAAAACGGTCCATAACCATTTGCGCTATCCCAGGTGGAGCACCATGAGAAGGGCCTTGGGATACCAGCAGTTTGATGCTCTGATGTATTTGGTTTTTGTAATTGGTGTAATTTATTTTTGTCATAAAAAAATCTTGAAAAACTGAGAAAGGACATTGAAGGAACTCTAGGAGTTCTGGCTGGATTATTCTGGTCCTATGGCGTAGATCAGGTGGGTCATAGTTCAGGGTGACCGCTTAAACTGGATTTGGGCTAGCTTCTGAGAAATGCAGGGGTATTTCTGCCGTGGTTTTCTCTCCCTGGTTTGTTTTGTTGTATTGTACGCCCCCATCATGTGCTTGTCATGGAGTTCCGCAGAAGAAAACATCTCCACTGCCCATGTGGTACGTGCATGGTGGTTGGGACAGTTGATTTGGTGGGCCAACACATGGATGTGCAATATCCCAAAAGGGACTGGTAGCCATGCAATCAGTGACCTGGGAAAGGGCAGTTTGCTCAAAGCAGAGCAGTGGTCCATGTTCAATTGGTAAAACTCACATCTGTATCGTCAGATTTGTCTGATCACAGGGGCCAACCCGTTTGGTGGCTGGCAATATAAAAAATCCCGATTGCCGGGACACCTTTGTCATGTTTGCCAGGTATACTGTGAGGTTGGTGCTGACAGCATCTTCTTGTTCCTTTGGCCTTCGGTGATTTGATTTCCGTCTACGTTCAGGTCTTCTCCTTAATAGAGGATACGATCTAATACAACTGCTATGCTAAGCTCATACCACAACTATTTGCTTAGAGCATGTGGGATAGTCCGAACGTGGATCTGGATTATCGATTCATTGTTCTTGCCAGGCGATGATGCAAGAGCCACATTAATTAGATGATCCTAACCATCCAATCAATAGCATGCAAAAAACAAACGGTCAAGATCAAGTAGGGAAAAAGGGCAGGGCCTGACTCTTTCATATGAATAAAAACCAAAAGTTAAAAGACTGGGCCTAGTATGATGTTTGAGACCCCTCGAAATAATGATCTGGGCTGAGACTTCATACGAGGCCTAGCTTGACTTGAGACATGGACTTCCATCTTTCGGCCGAACAGGGTCAAGATGTCATTGATCAGGTTGACAAACTGGGCTTGGACGAGCCGTCTCTCAGATATAGAAAATTCCCTGAAGAAACTCTTTCCAGGAAATTTTCAGGGTGGATGACTAGATGAATCACTCCCTATTCTGCCGAGTTGGGAATGACTCAACCCCAACTTGGGTTAGTCTCGACTCGAGACTGGACCAGGCAGTACTAGTTACCGAGTCTTTTAAACCATTGCAATCGAACATTGCCTTTGCCTCAAATCGTGCTACATGAGTTCTTTGTTAAAAAAAATAAAAAATAAAAAATAATTCTATGGCCTCTCTCTGTTCTAAGAGACAACATGGATTAATATTTGTCTATTAATATGTTTTTCATCTTGAAAAACATTCCAACTGAGTCGTGAAAAACAGTGACTGACCTTATTTTGTGGCAGCAACAGATTTGTTGATGAGTGGTTACAAGCCATATGGGTCTATTTGGGTGCGCAAGTAAATTAAATCAAAAGCATTCATTTTAATCAAGGAAATGGTAAAGACAAATGATATTTCTTGAGTATTCACAACAAGTAGCCCTTCAGCCATTGTTGCATTACTTTCATCATTGTTTGAAAATACGAAAACTCAACTATACTCGGTAACCCAGTTGCCGACTCAAAACTCAGACCAGTTTCTCAAAAACTCCTACAAGTTTTTCTGAAAATTTCAGTAATATTTAGTAGTTGAATATAAAATATCCCTACTGCACAATGGATTATTTTAACCCTGGAATTAGTCTTCAAAGATCTTCAACCTTGGGTTTTAAAAGAATATGGGAAGGGATTTAAAATAAATATAAGGTAATTAGGTCCATTAGAAGTGTGGCTGGTTGGCAATATAAAAAATGCTGGGCAATGACTTAGATTTGCCACTCAAACATTCCTCTCTCTCCTGCATGTAGGTGTGTCAATGTGCCAGGTTTGGGCGGGCTAGGTTAGCCCTATGTCTGGCACGACACATATAGTCCAACCCCGGATAAAAAAATGATAAAATCCCTATTTCCTACTTGAACATACCTAATCTATTATTGATCAAGTGGGCAACATATGCACAAAAAAAACAGACACTTAAAAGCAATGAAATTAATGGTTTACATTCAAAATGCATGGGTTGCCTAATTAAGGAGTGAAATGATATATTGGTAGGATATAAAGCATGTATATATAAAACTGGGTCAGGCTAAAATGGCTTCAGCTCAAGCCTGGCTCAAAGTTTGGTTGGGCTTTGCATTTCAGGCCTAAGTCTGTCCCATGGGGCAAGCTAATAGATCCAACCCAGCTCAAAGCTGAGTCAGGCTCGTCAGGCTGCATGAGCAGCCTGGACTAGTGCCATCCTTCTTGCAGGTGGCCCACATCTCATCTCTTTCCCAATCTGCATCCTTCTTCTCTCTAAACAATGTCAAGTCTCACCAAATGGAGTTCAGTTTTATCCCGTTTTTGTAATATTTTGCCTTTTTTATTTAAATTGTTGAATCCCTTGAGTTTTGACTAAGTTATGACCAAATTGAGTTTTTCTTGAGACGATGAATCCGGTCGAGCCAAGTGGGTGAGTGTAATCTAGTATTTTTCTGTTTCAAAACTATAGTTAATCCAACTTGAAATAAATATAATAGCTCAATGATTGACAGGTTATGTTTCACCAACTAACTAAGGAAACCTAAACTTGGTTATTTCCACTTCATCATGCTAGTAATTGCAATCTGACTTGATGGTGCAACCAAACAAACCCTTTTATGGAATCTGGGTGGCGACAAATTTCATGTGGAAAGATCTAGCTATTGGGATTTTGGCCTGCGGAATCACACAGATCTAGATCTAGGGTAGCAATCCAATGGTACTAAGCATACACAAGAAAACACAGATTTAATGTGGAAAATTCTTTCGAAAAAAAAAACACGGCACAAAACGACAGATCTCCACTATGAAAATAGAAATTACAAAGAGAGAGGACTTACCCAATTCGAACAACCTCGAATCTCACCCTTGCTACACCCTTTGATAACCGTAGAACCCTTTAGAATACCTTTAGGAAGTCTTAGAATACCTTAGAATAGTCCTAGGGACCCATATTTATAGTTTAGGAAACTTCCTTTTCACACCCTTGCGAAACCGCTCAGATTCCACAGTCCGTACAAGATCTGGACTCGAATATGCGTAACTTTGACTGGTCGAACTAAATCCTCGACCGGTCGAGCCATCCCCTCGACCGGTCGAGTACCCCGGACACTCAAATAAGGAGCTCGCTGAACTTTGAGTCGAGCAGGCCTCAACCAGTCGAGTGGACCGTCGACCAGTCAAGCGACCCAAGCATTGAAGACTTTAAAAAAGTCTGACAACACTGGCAACAATCACAAGCGCACACTTTCATTCCTCACCATGTGCTCAGATTTTCGTAACTCACAGATGCATTCATTTCAAATACATGGATGTGTACAACACACACCCACATGCATGGCTTTACATGCATCCACGTCATATATCTCTAAATCCTCTATGTTTTTCAGTGAGTGACTTGTGGTGGTTGAGTCAGGTCCAATCAGTTCCATTAATAGTACAAAAAATTAATGAATGAAGCATGGGAACAACTATAAATAATATTCAGTACAGAGGGCGCCACGAGCTCTTCGATCACATTTCAAATGATGAAATCACCGATACTCTGGATGATTACGTTACTTCATATGCATGCACTCAAAAATTGTGCATGTAGCATGCGTATTGCTCAAATCAGTCCGTCCGATTCATCCACCTCGCTTTGGATGGGTCGTAAACCAGCTTTTGTAGCAATCCAATTGGTGGGGACATCTAATAGATGGATAAAATGAATCAACGGTATGGATTCCAGTCAGTGCTATTTTTGGGCCACGGCTATCTACAGTGGGTCCCACAATCTGGTTTTCTTAATGCCAGTTACATGTACATGCCCCGCCCATATAATATTCTAATTGCATGTGTATAAACCACCACACAAGTCCAGAGTATAAGAGAACTCCCATTTACAATAGGAGTGACATCTCATCTTAAAACCTACCTTGCAGATCTCTTAAAGACTTTGTTGGGAGATATGCATCTGTTTCCAAGGCTAGAAAGGAAACTTCGTTGCCATTTTATTTTACACATGTCATGGAATGATAAGCTTCCTAGTCATAGAAGCTATTTTGTTAGAAGCAATAACCCAAATAAAATAATACAACACTATCTTCTTCAGTCATCATATTATTTAATATATACATAGGAGTCTACTCCAATCTATATATTTTAATATTTTATTGGAGCCTGTATCTTTGGCCAACAAGATATCCTTTGTTTATAAGATTTAGGTCATTCTATTTAAGATCTCTCCCTCGTGCAAAGACTAAGGAGAGTAATATTCATTTGAAGCTACTTTCGAATCTCATCTCATGCAACCCAACTTTTAATGGTATAAAATTAACTTGGAAGATAGTTGATTGGTCTTCTTCTTAAAGTAAATATTTACACTTAAAAGGTACATGCTTAGGTTTTGTAACCAACCTCCCTATAGAAATGTTTGTATTTAATTTGCTCGTGATTTTCTAAAAGACGGTACAAACTTGATGAAAGAAATGGAAAATGCCAAAATATAAAACTCAAAAAATGGAGTGAAAGAAAGGGCCATATATATGTAATATATATATATATATATATACACACACACACACACACACACACACACACACACACCACACACACACACACACACAAGTGCACGCACTCTTATACACCCATGCACTCACATCACAAGAATTTCACCACAACGAGATACTTGAACCTATGACCTTATGCTGAAATTAACTCTTGTGAGTCTACCACCAAGCATGAGTAAGAACCCATATGCGTACATATATGTGTGTATATATTGCAAAAGAATTAGATACACAACTACCACCATTATCCTAGTCTTATCTCAATTAATTAGGGTTGGTTACACAAATTCTATTTCACCATTTCCTCTCTATCGAGGATCAAATCCTCAGTTAAATAGCAAAACAATCATTATCTTAGCTTATCCCCAATTAATTAGGGTTAGCTACAAATCCTATTTCCCCTTTCCACTTTATGAAGGATGATATCCTTAGTTAAATTGCAAAAACTAAATCTTTTAATTTTTTCTTATTTTTATAGATAGGAGCACACCATCTGTAATTTTATTATTAGTTGATATAATTAATACAACTTGGAGCAGGGGAAAGCCAAAGCTAGCCCCTACCTTGGGTAACTCAACCCTTCTCTTTACAAGCAGATCTAGATACATGACACTTAGAAAAAAAAAAAAAGAGTGCCAAGATATTCACATGCAAATAAACTAGATTAGAAGAAACTTTTAATTAAAATAGTTAAAATTTTTATGTGCATGAGTAAAATAATTCTTTGCCTCTCAGGTCCTTCCTCTCAAGTAATTGCCTATATAAATTTATACCTTTCCTTTCAAGTAATTGCCTATATAAATTTATTCCTTTCTACTAAATTTTGTTCACCTTTGCAACGACCAATGGGTCTATAAATCAATTTAAGAATCTTTTTTCCTTTAATAAAATGAATTAATAAAACAAATTTAGTATAGTTTTTCTTAGAAAGACATTTTTTCACCTATCTTCTTAAATATATGAAGTTTTGAATGTTAAAGCATCTACATTAGTTGGTCTGCACCATCACATTTAAAGCCACAATTCCACAGCTAGGATTGTCGGGTATGATTTTTATAATGGGTGTCATCCATACTAGAGTTGCCAGATGGATGGTTTAGATTCACCAACTGTGCAACGCGTTTACTGCCTAGGATTGCAACTACCCATATGATCGTTCATCGTGCGATTCGACAGGTCAGGATCGTCCCCATTTTCTCAATACCAGCTATTTATTATATAATGATGGTACAACGATCATTAGCCTTAAAAAAAGTTGGTTTAGCTAAGAATCTGGATTTATCAATCAAGTTGTAGCAAATCATATCTAAGGTAGATCTTGATGGTACCAAGGATGTTGGTTGTATCATATATAAATAGTTTTTGTAACGAGGGGAGACAAACGCCACCACAGCATTAATAGCTTGCATTTCCTACCCATCAGCTGCTTGAACTTTACACCTCCTTAGATCTCCATGTCATAAGGTGGAAAGGGCTGAGATGTATGGCATCTCCACGTGTGGCCGTGAACCATCTTGGTAGTTTCCAAGGCCTCATTACAGGTGTGAGGGGACGCTCATCAGAACGAAATCCAGGAAAGACTTCTTTAGTCTGAAATCAATGAATTGTTATTACATGAAAGAGCTTTGCTAAGCGCACATGCATGTGTAATAAAGCTCATGCATGTGCCACACATGCGAGCATGCAGATGCGAGATCCAATCCATCCATTAGGTTGGTCTAGCCTTTTACATGCTTTGTCGAAAATAATAAGTAGACCCCAATGTTGGAAACAGGTAGACAGGTTAGAAAAACTTCAGATAAGTTTTCAGAGATGTAGTTTTGTTAACTGTGGCCTACCTGACCAGTGCATCAACCTGATTCTTGGGCTAGACCATTATCAAGGTGGTGACATTCTGATGGATGGATTGGATCTTGGATCTATCGTACCAAGCTGGCACATGTTTGCCATGTACATGAGCTTTATTTATCAAGCTTGTGGGGTTAAAAACCTCTTGTAAGAAAGAAAGGTCCCTACCTTTAAAAATGTAAGGCCGGAAAGCATGGAGGGTTTGTATCATTTTCTAGAGGCGGACTCTGGTACAGTGTGCTGGATCGAGAGAGTCGTACATAGCCCAATACATGGTACGAGGCCAACGTGGCTACTGATCCAGACCATCCATCTAGTGGATCATATCTTAACTAGTCCGATCATATCTGAACTAGTCCACATTAGAAAGTTGCATCGACTGAGCGATCGTAGCTATCAGATTCTTTTGTTGAATTTTATCAGCTAACAATCTTTATCTCCAATGTCTATTGAATGCTACTGTTTTTTGATTAGGGTTAGCTGTTTTGCAGATTTTATTTTCAACTGTAGAGCACCCATAGTCAAAACCCACTGACTGGTTGGTCTGGATTCACCAGCTAACCTAACCCATATCAGCTATTGGGCGATGAACTAACCTTCTTGATCCAGTGCGCTGAGGGCAGTGCCTTCTCCCAATTCCAGGTAGGGCGTACATGAGAATCTCGTGGCTTAAATTAAGCCCATGTACATGTGTTCATGATCAGCGTATGTATATTCGCCTAAACGTGCGTGTGGATGCATGCATATGTATTGGGTGTATGTATACTCCAACGTATGTATATCCAATGCATACAACACCAATAGCTTTTGACATTTTTGCCTCACAATTTAGTCTTCACAACATTTATTAAGTTTTGGGTCTTTACTTTTGCCTTAGGGGTAGAATCACAAGAATTTCAGCACTGGGTCAAGAAACCATTGATTGAGAGAGGGTAAATTTATCATAAAAATGTTAGGGCATGGCATGACAATGTTGAGATTTGCCACACAAGGATATAGAATAGGGCTTAATAACTTTCTTTTAATTCTTTTAATGTGCATGGTTGTCACCCATCTTACTTTGAATCTTTCAATTATAAAGACTAAGATAAAGAGGCAGTATAAAGCCACTTTAATAATGATGTGACATTCAATTCATACATATGTTGTATTGGTCCTTCCCGCGCCGTCCTCTATTTTCTCATTCCTCTCGCAGGAGGTGATTGATGCTATTTTTATTTAGGGGGGGGGGGGGGGGGGGGTGGCATCTCAGATGGGCCGGCCTCTGCATTCTGGTCATTGGAGCCTTCGGGTAAGTTCTCCTCCAGATCAGCCTGGGGCATTTCCAGGAGCTAGCAGCCGCGCCTGGGGTGGGCTATTAGGGTCTGGCACTCCATCCTTCCTCCCAAGGTGTCCTTCTTCGTATGGAGGCTACTCCACGGCGCCATCCCGGTTGATGGGTCGATTAAGAGGAGAGGTATCCAGTTAGCCTCGATGTGCTCCTGCTGCTGCGCCGATTAGGACATGCGACCCTCTGCAGAGTCGCTAGATCACATTTTCATTCGCAGTAACCTAACATCATCAGTTTGGGATAGATTTGCCTCAATATTCGGTTTGCCTCGCACCTCTTTCTCCTCCTTGCAAGATCGGGTGGCGTATTGGTGATCCCCCCTGTGCCCTCCACTCGCGTCCCCCATCTCCAGGGCCTCGGTCCCTGCCTCATCTTATGAGAATTATGGCGGGCCAGGAATGAGGCCAAATTCGATGGCGTTCAAGCCGGGCCTTCCTCGGTAGTTGCCAAGGTTAAGTGGAGTTTATGGTCTCTAGTGTCCTCCAAGGGAGGATTGCTTCATTTTTCCCGTTCCTCTCTTCATAATCTTGGGTTTCGCTTTTTTTTTTTTTTTTTGTTGATAATCTTGGGTTTTGCTGGCCTTTTGCTTCCTGTCCCTCTCCAACGGTTGTGAAATGGGCTAGGCCCAGTAGCGGTTTCGTCAAGCTTAATGTGGACGGCTTGGCTTTGGGTAACCCGAGAATGTCGGGTGGGGGAGGCATTTGCAGACGCGACAACGGGGAGTTCATATTCGCCTTCGCTGTGGGCTACAACATCGGATTGAACACTAGAGCTGAGCTAAGGGCAGTGTATAATGACCTCTTGTTGTGTTTTGAGCTCGGGCTCAACCGAATTAAGGTTGAATCGGATTCTAGGATTGCAGTGGGTCTTCTTAATGGTTCCATGGAGTTCAGCTGGCATTGGGAAGATTGGGTTTTGAGGATTGGCAAGTTGAGGGTAGCAGGGTCTTGCTCTTTCCACCATGTTCTCAGAGAAGGAAATGCCCCGGCAGACGGGATGACTCGTTTGGGTTCTGGCAGCCAGCTTTCCTTCTCAACTCGTCGCCTTGCTGACCTCCCTTCCAAGATTAGAGGCCTCATCTTCCTGGACAAAGTGGGTCTTGGGGCCATCCGCTTGGCCCCGCTTTACGGTCCTAGCCCCGGTAGTTAGCTAATGTTGGTTCTTTTTTCCTTTTTACGATAGGCCGAGAGCTGAGCCCCCTTTTTTGTCAGCGTGGCTCCTGGCCCGAATGAGTTGTATAGCTTCTTCTCATGGAATATAAACACTCTTAAAAAAAAAAAAGAAAAAAAAGAGAAAAAAAAGAGCTTATGTTTGTAAGTTAGCCTAAAAGTTTGATGAATCAGTAATTAGCTGATAACTAGAAATATAATGATGACAAGTTACCCACCTTTCATTCTCTCTCTTTCCATGTCTAAAGTAAACTTACTTGTACCTCTACTTTTTCCTCCGCTTCTTTTTTTTTTTCTAAACTATTGCTTATACAATAATTTATGGGTGAAACAAACAATATAGCAAAATCTTCATTACACTAAAATGTAAGTGATGTCACTACACAATTATAATAGTAAATAACCATTATAATTGTCATTTTATGTTATAATTGAAAATCCAAAGAGCCCAAATTCTCACTTTTTTTTTTCCACTACATCTCCTCGTTGGTCCATGTGTGTCGGCAGGTCATCTCCCTAGTTTGTATGTTATACACGTGTCTAATTTGCCTGTACAAGCATAGACAACCTTCATTTTCTGCAGCCTTTGTGATGGGACCATGTCACATGTCACATCCACCACCATAGGTGAGCTATGCAAGCATTTATCCATCACAGCCTGTGCATGTATGTTTGCACGCATGTCTTTTGCACGTGCAATTTGTCTGTCCATGAATAACATCCGTAGTTGTATTCATGAGCTAAAGGCCAAACAAGCTTCCGTGGATGATTCGGCAACAATCTCTTCTAGAATCCTAAAAGAATTCTTTTCCTCTTTTTACTCAAAAGCTGAGGCAAGGGGGGGCGCCTCATCCCTTTCAAGGGCTGGAGTCCCCGTGGAAACATAATAATACAATATATAGGCAAGACTGTGTGCTGATAGTTCACCACTATTTTTGAAGTAAAGGTATTTCATCCATTATCCATTCGGCATACATGTAACACAATCTGGACCGTCGGAGTTGCAGGCCTCATAGTTGATGGTCTGAGATTCACGCCCCTAAAATTATCTTAACCATTTGATTCCCCTCGTAAAAAATGTGGACAGCTAATGATTCCGGTTTTGACTGTCGACCTTTGTTAGCTAATAATTGGAAAATTAACAAAATTTAAAGAGGTATGAGTGAAATTAATTTTAAAAAATTAGAGACCTAGAAAAACTAATAGAGGAGGAAACCTGAAACATGGGCATAGAAAAAATTATTATGGAATCCTTAGAAAATCGAAACTACGGATTTTAATAGAAATATTGTTTGGTTTGGACAATAATTCTCTTCCAAAAGTATTAAAAGGTTAACAATAATTCTCTCATAAACGTGAAGATTTATATTTAAAATCCTTCTTTGAAGGACACCAATATCCACAATTTTTTAGTCAAATCTTGAAAATGAAGAACATATTCTTGAAAATCCTTCTTTGAAGAACATATTTCTCTTTCCTACATTTTTCTTTTCTTTTGCCAAAAAACCAAATGTAGAGTATTACCTTGAAAAAGCCGTCATTTCCAAGGCATTCGGCATCCTCATAAACCCCATTCGCACCCATAACATTGAAGTAACACCAATATGTAATGACATTTCTTTATAGTCCGACTTTGAATCAAAGTAGTTGTAACTTGGTGCTTACACCCTAAAAATAAATGCAAAATAGCTAGAGCTGTACACGAGTTGAGCCGAGCCGAGTATTGCCCAGCTCATGCTTGGCTCGCACTGCCCGAGTCCCAGCTCGTACTCGGCTCGACTCGGGCTTCGAGCTCGAATGCCCAGCTCGTGCTCTGCTCATCCGAGTTCGAGCAGATATCGAGCCGAGTCGAGTCCGAGTTTTTGAGTACGAGTTCCTACAGAAATCAAATCCAGAATATTTAAGGACAAAGGTCTCAAATCGAAGGTATTAGGTACTTACCGGGCGACTTGCGGCAAGAACAACCGACACCGTGCGTGCAGGCCAGGGATGAGCGGCAGGGACGAGCTGCGGCACCGGACGAGCGGCAGGGACAAACAGCGGCACTGGACAGGGGCACCGGGCAGGGCAGGGACGAGCGGTAGGGACGACCGGCACCGGATGGACGCCGAACGAGCGCAGGGATGGGCTGAGAGAGGGTAGGGGTGCTGAGAAGGAAGGGCGCTGAGTTTTTTTAATTTTATTTTTATAAGGGTTTGAGGTTTTTTTTTTTTTTTTTGAATGGGCTGAGAGAGGGTAGGGTCGCTGGGAATGGGATGGGTGAGTAGTTTAGAGTTTTTTTTTTTTTTTTTGGGTATATATATACCCTTGGTCGAGTACCGAGTCGAGTCCATTTCGAGTATTACTTGAGTCGAGCAGGGTCAAGTTCGTGTTTTCGAGCACCAAAAATCCACTCGTACTTGGCTCTAACTCATTTCGAGCCGAGCCGAGTCGAGTTTTTCCGAGTCGAGTTGAGTGAGTTAACGAGTATACTCTGCTCATGTACAATTCTAAAAATAGCAATGTGGGCTTGCTTGGATTGGTGGAATAAAAAAAGAAGATTTAAAAAAGAAATTGTCACATCTGAGTAAAACCATGGATGGAGAATCTCACCGAAAAGAATTCTAAAAAGATTAATGTTTTGTTTTAATTTCCATTACTTCCAAAGAATGTGGAATGATCGATGGTCGAACATGAAATACATCTATCAAAAGGTGTAAAAATGCCAATTATTATGTTCTTTGGAGGAAATAGAAAACACCTCTTTTGAAGGAAAACTATAAAAAGAAAAACAGTTTTCCAAAAGTTACTTTGTCGTAGGTTATACCGAAAATACTTTCTTTTCCAAATTTAAAAAATAATGGTGAACTATCATCATAACTTTTTCCACTATTAAAATATAACACATGCATGTGAGAATGAGAGACCCACGACTTAAAAAACCTAGGTGAACTCCCACCATTGCCTTTTTCAAATTACATTGGCTCATTTGAATGTTGGATGGAGTAGTGACAGGTAAGCCTCCACATAAACAGGTAGAAGCTTAGTTTATACTTTATATTAGGATAAGACGTGGTGGTCCAAAAAACCCTAGCGTTTTCCAAGGGATACGAAGGAATCATGTGAGTAATGCACAGAATAGTTTGCATGTGGCCGCAATCTACATTAGATATTATATTTTCCTTTACCAACCCATGAAACTCTTTATCTCTCCACTTCCTTTCTGTCTTCATTTGTTTTAATATTCCCACGTACATCAAATCAAGTGAGTTTTGCTAAGCTCACACGCATGTATATGGTAGCTCATGCACATGCCGCTCATGTGCTAACACGGCACAAAAGTGTGAGATCTAGTCCATCCATCAAAAGTGTACCACTGTCCATATGTCCTGTCCCAAGAATCAGATTGCTCCACTAGAAAGGTGGCACAACTGAAAAGAACTTGGCTAAAGTTTTCTAAACCATTCACCTGTTTTTAACATCATAGCCCACTTTGAGTAGACCAGCTTTATTTTTGAGCGAGAGATGTTGATACAATAGGACCCACCTGACGGACTGCCTGATTGTTGCACTTGTCCTGTGTGCGTTGGCAGGTAAATGTTACATTTTGTACATGAGTGTGGGCGTGAAAACATAACCAGGTCCATTTGTATGACTTTGGGCTTGGCCCCTATTACACTACACCCAGCCCGACTCTCTCTCTCTCTCTCTCTCTCTCTCTTCATAAGCTTCCACGTTACTTCTTGGTATCAGGTTATCTCTTGTATCTTTGACTTAGGCCAGGGCACACGCAACACTCGATCGTTCCATGTGTCAAAAGTCAAAGTTGTATATAAATGTTTGTACCTGAGGTATGTGTCAAATAAATGCATACATCCATTAAATGTTTTCACCCACCTTGGTGGCCCATCTACCGCATAATTACACAAAACCATCTGTATCGTTGATCTAAGCTTCGATCGATCGACATCAATCGAGTAACCTGATGATTGAGTTTTCATGTTCGATCAATCGAACTTGCTCAAAAGTGTCCAACGAGTAAATTAGGAAATTCAGAAAATTTCGATCAATCGACCAGGGTTGTCGATCGATCGAGGATCCCCATTTCGGCATAGATTAAAGGCACCCAATTTCAATAATCTTCATTGTGACTTTAATCTCCATGATCCACTGCTATAAGATTCATCTTTTATCTCTAATCGTCTCCATCATAGTTTCACCGTCATCGCTTTTCGTGTACACTCTGTCTTCACCAAATCTTTTCCAATTCTAGAGAAGTAGAATATAATATGAACTTATCTGTAGGAACTACTTTAGTAGGCATATCCACTGGATTCACGTTTGTGTAGATCTTCTTAAGAGTAACACCGCTTTTCTCAAACATCTGTCAGATAAAATAATGATGAACATCAATATGCTTAATACGTATGGGAATGGTATACCGAATTCTTTGCCAAGTTCATTCATCATTCATTTCAACTAAACACATTCTTTTAATGCCACCATCACTGTCATATACTCAGCTTCAGTTATGGAAATAATAATCACAGACTAAAACTTCAACATCCAATTAATCACTCTACCAGCTAATACAAACAAGTAACCAAAAGTTGACCTTCTATTGTCCACGTTTACTGTGTAATCAGAATCCACATAGCCTACAAGTTTGTCCACTATTTTTTCAAATGTCAAAACGTAATCCTTTATACCTCGCAGATACCAAAGTAGCCTTTTCGCTACCTCCCAATGTTGCTTGCTAGGGTTTGACATGTATCTGCTCATAACACCGACTGCATGTGAAATATCTGGTTTCGTAAAGACCATGACATACATCAAATTACCAACTATACTCAAGTAGGGCATATGAGACATAAACTGCTTTTCTTCATCTATAATAGGATATTGTTCTGAAGAAAACCGAAAGTGAGCAGCATGGGGTGTGCTAACTGGTTTAGCTTTGTCTATCTCAAACTTGACCAACACATTCTTAATGTATTTTGCTTGAGACAACTATAACCTGCTTGTTTCCCTATATATGCATATATTAATGCCGAGAATTCTCTTTGCAATCCCTAAATCTTTAATATCAAATGCCCCTGATAATTAAGTCTTTAATATATTGATCTTAGATAAGTTATGACTGATGATAAGCATGTCATCAACATACCAGTTTAACGAATTCTCCATTACTTAGTGCCTTTAAGTAGACACAATAATCATATTCACTTTTGGTAAACTGCTGACTCACTATAAAAGAATTAAATCTTTTATACCACTTCCTAGGTGACTGTTTTAGGCTATACAACGACCTCCTTAACTTGCAAGCTTTATTCTTTAACTCCTATATCTCAAACATTTTTGGTTACTTCATGTAGATTTGCTCTTCTAATTCCCCATGTAAGAAAGCAGTTTCTACATCAATTTGTTTCAATTCCATATTGTATTGGGCAACCGACGCAAATACAAATTTAATAGATGCCTTCTTCACCACAGGTATGAATATTTCACTGAAGTCAATTACTTCTTTTCAAGCATATCTATTTGCAACCAATCTCGCCTTGTATCTATCTTGTTTCCTCCTGTAAATCCATTTATATTCAATCATTTTTCGCTCAACGAGAAGCTCCACTAACTCCCACGTCTCATTCTTGTATAAAGAATCTATCTCGTCCTGTATCGCTACCATTTACTTCTCAGCATTTGTGTCATCCAGTCCTTCCTGAAAGGTAGGCGGATCCCTCTCATCCGTAGTAAGAACGAATGCAATATTCAAGTTATCTCTGTATCTTACCGATAATTTGTGATCTCTCGGTGGATTTCTTCTCATAGGTGACAACTTCACCTACTCTTGTACCTCTTCATATGGTTCGGCTTTTATATATGTCTCACCATTTTAGATTTCAACACCAATTATCGCTGATTTTTCTGTTTTCTTATTTTCATCCTTACGGAATAATGGGTCCTTATCAAACCTGATGTCATGGCTAATTGTGATCTTCCACGTGAATTGGTCATACAACTTATATCCCTTCACACCATCACCATAATCCTCAGAGGTATACTTCTTCGCTATTTAGTCTAGTTTATCTCTCTCAACTAACAGTATATGAGAGTAAGCATCACAATTAAATACTCATAGCCCTGAGTAGTCTTTATTATGATCACTTCACACATTTTTTTTTGAAATTTTACAATCTATGGGTGTAGATGAGGATCGATTCACTAAATAACAAGCCATATTAACTACCTCAATCCATAACTCATTGCCCAATGCATCATTACTCAATATGCTTCGGGCTCTCTCCAAGATAGTTTGATTAATTCGTTTCGCCATACCATTCTTTTCTAGCGTATGCCTTATTATATCGTGCCTCACTATCCCCCCGTTTTTGTAAAAGTGATTGAATTATTTAGAAGTGAATTCTCCACTGTTATCCGTTCTTAACACTTTCAACTTTCGTTGTAACTATTTTTCTACCATCACCTTCCACATCTTGAAAGTGATGAAAATATCTAATTTATTTTTTAGAAAATAAACCCACACCTCTTTGGAGAAATCGTCAATGAATATTACAAAGAATGACGGTCTTCTCCCAGAAATCATGGGCGATTGCCCGTATACATTCAATGCATATAATCAATCAAACATTTACTGTAACGCCCTGAAAATTGGGGGTCGTGCATACACTCGACTCCCAAGTTCTAGGGTATCACTTATAACTAATTTTTTCACTGTTTTGCATTTCATCAAGTTTAAATGCGCAGTATAGAATTACTTGAAACATGAATCACAATCACAACAAGTCTATTGAATTGAAAGTTTCTAAATGTATACAAGTCCGAAATAATATCAGTGGGTCGTGCAAGGCGTTACCCAACAAAATACAACAAAGGTTATATTCAAAAGAATGATGCGCCGAGTCTAACACCCAGTGGTCAAAAGTCCGTCTACTAGACCTATGGAGAATCGCCCATCAATTGGAAGTAGGACAGCCCGTCCTCCCCATCCAGGCTCGCGTCGCAAGGATCTTCGTATTCAGTATAACCTGTAACTACTGAATAGTCTGGTTGGTGTTTTAAAACACTGTCCCAGAGTGGGAGTAAGTGATCAACTCAGTGTAAGTTGTAACAGGCATCAATTACATTATGAACATAATGAAAAGCAATCATTCATAAATGCTTAACTAATCTCGTTAATGCATATGCATGATAGATGATATATGATGCATGCCCTTGCCACAACACTCACTCGAGCGACTCCATCTAACGATCGCGTATAACCAACACTCCCTCAGATCGACCTCGACTGTCGAGTCGCCAACCTAACTAGTGCGATGCGATGATAATGTTAGCCAAGTTCTTAGTTAATTCCATTCATCCAGCAGGTTAGGGAAACTGATACACCTCATGTATCAATGCCCTCAACTAGTTGTGATGCTAAGGCCCTTCAACGCGCGAGGCCAGGGCACCGCGATCTTTGATCCCGTCGAGTTCCCCATCCCTGACTTCAAGCACATGGGGAGTGTTGAGAAATGGGATCACTCGCGGTCATTACGGGGAGGTTTGTCACCCCAGTGTAGGCCGACAACTCGAACACAGTATCCCATTCCACCATGCCCGGCTCACGAGTCAGTGGATTGGCTTTAATTTGGTTATCGATGGGCTATAACGGTTGTAGGGTATTCCAGGTTCCAGACTCAAGTGAGCAAACTATAACAGCTCACGCCCACACTGTATGATATTGTCCGCTCTGGGCACAGCCCGCACGGTTTTGTTCTCGGGATTTTCTCCAAAATGCCTCATACAGTATAGGGTAACAACTCTACATATAACCACCACAATTTCAGACGACACTTTCGATGTGGGACAAAGCTTCACCTTCACTGTGTACACAGTAGCCTGCCAGCACAGTAGCCTGCCAGCCAACACAGTAGCCTGTCAGCCATCTTGGGGCCCGCCCACGTGTGCCCGCCCACATATGACCACAATGACGGGGCGTCACAATATCCCCCACAGAGGGCAGAGCCGTCCTCGGCTCTGATATCATTTATAACAGCTCACGCCCACACTGTATGATATTGTCCGCTCTGGGCACAGCCCGCACGGTTTTGTTCTCAGGATTTTCCCCAAAAGGCCTCATACAGTATAGGGTAACAACTCTACATATAACCACCATAATTTCAGACGACACTTTCGATGTGGGACAAAGCTTCACCTTCACTGTGTGCACAGTAGCCTGCCAGCCAGCACAGTAGCCAGCCAGCCATCTTGGGGCCCGCCCACATGTGTGCCCACCCACATGTGACCACAATGACGGGGTGTCACACAAACAGAGTTAACAAACAAGGTTGGTCAGTAAATAGGCTAGACCGCATGAGTTCAGGCAAGCACGTGACTGATGACATTGGGTACGAGCGACCCTGTAGTCTAACTACTGTCGCCCACATGCTCCCGTCCAAATCTATGGGTTTAGCCTTAGGATAGCCCTACCAACGGGACCACCTTCACTCTCCTCATTTTCCTGACCAACCCAAGGGTTGAAGGTAATTTCATAAAATGCCACAATCAGGGTTATCATCGAATACAAGTAGAAGCATACGTTCATATCTTCCAACATTGAATCTTAAATTTCTCTACCAAGCAAAGCTAATCATGATGTGAACTAAGGGTGCAAGTGTGTTGTGTGGGTTAGTGAGGAAGCTAAACACTTCTTACACTTCATAGTACTAATAACACAAGAATTTAGGAACTATACATGTTATAAAGCAATACCTTATGAGAAAATCAAACAAGATATGAACATATAATCAACCATTATAGCAAATCATGTGAGAGGCAAGAGCAACATTATGTGAGAACTAAACTAAACATACCATTTCGTGCAATTCCAAACAAAACATACAATTCCTAGATTTTCTCTTAGAATTTTCAAATACATCATTCAAGCAATCAAAATCATTAGGCTCATAGTATAGCTGGTGCTAGGTCGCCTAAGGATAATAGTCCACACCTATGGATCGTTGAGGACTTGGAAACGACCTATGAGTGGATTTTGGGGGTCGATCAGCCAGAATCCCTAGAGTAAGCACGTGCATGTTAGAACTCCATGCCAATCCTTTCTCAACTTAAGGGTTTCAAGAAAAAAGGGGTGAGAGGTTTACCTATATGATCAACGGAGCGATCCTTGCGATTGTGGTGAAGGGTTTCCTTTGGAGAAGGGATAAGGAGTTGTAAGATTTGGTTTCCTTGGGCCCCACTAGAGCTATGGCCTACCTTCCCTCTTTTTCCTTTCTCTTCCTCTCTTCTTCCTTTCTTCTTTCTCCCTTTTCTCTCTTCTCTCTTTCCTTTCTCTAGGGCAAATTCGTATGGGGAGAGGGGTGCCCCAAATGAGGCCCTTTTATAATGCCAGATTTGATGCCAATGGCCCCTAAGTGTTGAGTTTTTACTATACTAACCCTATGGAAGAGTTTTTCTAGCCTCTAGGGCCCACTATAGGGTGTAGGAGTCGATACCCACCGTTGGATAGTTGACCTTAGTGATGATCTACGTATGGATATGATCGGCCCGCCATTTGGATGCGCCGATTGACTGATATGATTAAAAGTCTATTCAACGGTCATCGATAGTCGATCGGGGCTGCGACTATATGGATATGAGTAGGAAAATATCCATACTCTATGGGTAAAGTTTGGTCGTAAACCGACGGTCCAAAATTCTCAACTTTGCATAAGAGTGGACGACCCAATTCACTTAAGTTCCAGCTTATTCCTTTAGGATATTTGCACTTCTCATGCACTCGTCCTTTGGCTCAAGTTGAGTGATTTTTGGGCAGTACCCAGGTTTGACTCCCGCGATGGACGTCAAGCCTAGTAAGACAGACATTTCTCTATAGTTTTGGAACTAGTGACCGACCAACGAGCGGTCTAGAGCTTGTTTGGAGAATATGGGCATTTCTGAAAGGAATTAGGTATTGAGATTTCTCGTGGGCAATGATTAAGGTTTGGATTAACTATGTTCCTAGTGTGGCCTATTTATAACTAGTGAAAGTGGAGATTTGGTCATGATTACTCAAAACCGTCGGTTTTAGGCTAAAAAGAGTAACGGGGTTGATTTAGTCTATTATTTAAGATCCGGGCCTTATCTGACTCGGCTTCAGTTAGATCTTTAATTTAGTCATACTTGTCTTGATTAGTTAGCGATGGGTCGGTTAGATTTGGGTCCTATGCAAGAAAATCATGAGACTAAACTTGACGTTCAAATGATCGGGCGGATTCGTTGGCTTCCTACGGTTGATTAAACGGACTAGTGCGGTTCTTTACTAGTTCCACCCGTGTTTAACCTATCATTGAGTGCTAATGGTCATTAAGTGACATTATAAGTTAATTAATAAATAAATAAAAAAATTCAAGGATTTTTGAAAATCTAAAACAGTGAAAATCCAGGATGTTACATTTACTTACATGTTTTTCAGACTTGAAAGACAATCGCGATTGCTTATCATATATGCAATGCTCACATATATCAAAATCAACACTTTTAAATTCAAGAATCAAACAATGATCAGAATGTACCTTCATACTGCGCTCACTCATGTGGCCTAAGCGTATATGTCACACAAGTGCAAATGTGGATTCTGCTACAGACGTCGTAGCCCTACCCGGTATGATATTCCCAATCAACTTATATAGAGGTTACCGTTCTGCTGTGCTTTTATAACAAGTACCCATTTAGAAACTTTCAAGTCACGATTAAACTCGGCAAACTTGCACCCAAGTGCCTCGAGAGCTCCTAGAGATATTAGATTCTTCTTTAAATCAAGAGCATGTCTCACATCTATCAGGATACGTTCCATCCTATCAAACATCTTGATACACACTGATTTGATACTAACAACCTTACAAGTAAAGTCATTGCCTATAAACACTTGGCCACTATCGTACTCGCTGTGACTGGTGAACTAACTCTGATGAGAGATCATGCAGTATGAAGCCCTCAAATTCAAAATTCACTCGTTGCTGAGATATCAAATTTGGATGCAGTTAATACGTCACAACCACCCGCCTCTTCACTAGATTCCACTGCGTTGGCCTCACTCGATGAATCCTCTGACTTCTCTACTTTTTGGGCTTTAAGATTCTGAAAATCTTTCTTCATATGCCCTAAATTTTCACAATTTCAGTACTTCATCTTACCTTTGCACTTTGATTTAGACCTAAATCATAAATTTTCTTTCTCCCACTCAGAAGCTCTTCCCCTAGCAACCAATGCATTTGTAGATGAACCCCTACCACTGTTATTCTTTCTAAATTACTTCGAATGACAGGGTGAGATAACAGTTTTGACGTCAATGGTCTCCCTACCGTGGCACATAGTGTCTACGAGACTCTTGTACGACTCTGGAAAAGAATTCAACAAGATTACAGCTTGATTTTCTTCATCGATCTTCACCTCCACACTCTTCAACTTAGAAAGTAATTGATTGAGCATGCTAATGTGTTCATTAAGATTTGACCCTTCCGCCATCTTTATATTGTAGAATTGTTTCTTTATATACAAATGATTACTAAGAGATTTCGTTATGTACAAACTTTTTAACTTCGTCTAAAGCCCTGTGGTGGTCTTTTGGTCAAAGACATTATAAAGTACATCATTTGCCAAACATAATTGGATCAAGTTAATCTTTCTCCGATCAAGTTATTTTTACTCTGCATCATTTATAGTCACAGGACGCTTCGCTATACCAAGGAGTGCCTATTGTAATACTTGTTGAACTAGCATGCCTCTCATTTTTACTTTCCATAGTTCGAAGTTATTTTTCATGGTCTGTCTCATATTTCACGTTAGATCATTTTATCATCATGTCTCATATTTAAACTCGAATCCCAACGTATAATTTTTATTTCACTTGTTGGGAGCCGCAAAAGTAAACCTCGAATAGAATCACATAAGCGAAAGATAAACGCAAACAAAGCAATACAGAGAACACATGATTTTACGTGAAAGAATCCTTTGAGAAAAAAACTACGGCTCAAAGCAACAAACAATCTGTTATGAAAAAGAAAGTATAAGATATTATAACAATTTACAAATGCGAAAACCCTAGCTTCATCCATTCTAAACTCTAGAAATGATTTTGCTCTCTTTGTTTTACCATGTTTTACCCTAATCTTGTATTACACTAATATATATAGTGTTACACCCAAAATAGAAAATAAACTACACAATTACTCAAAAATCATATGCACCGTTGATCTAAGCTTTGATCGATAGACATCGATCAAGTAACCCTCGATTAAGCCTTCATGTTTGACTAATCAAATATGCTCAAAAGTGTTCAGCATGCAAATTAAGAAATTTGAAATTTTTTTTGATCAATCCATCAGAGTGGTTGATCAATTGAGTACCCTTATTTCAACATAAATTAAAGACACGCGATTTCAACATTTATGGCCATTTAAGCAATGATGGAAAACAAATTAACAATGCAATTGGTCATATATGCAGTGGGATAAATTGTAGGAAAAGTAACCGATAAGATTGTCTTGTGGATTTTATTTTTAAAGGTAAACCATTAGGCCGAGGCTATACAAGTGGTGGACCAGATTAAAACTTGCCACCTGCCCTTCGGAGAAATTGGTCTGCCATAATCCGATTCTCCCGGCACCACTAATTCATCTCCCTTCTTCCTTTTAACCCAGTTCGGTCGGATTTCTTTCTGGGCTTATGTGGTGGGCTCAAAGCCCAACACGTGAATCATGCCAGGAAGATGATAAAAACCCATTATTCTGTCTGATGCTAAGCCTACATGCACGTACAAGGAAGCTCATGCATGCGACACACGTGCCAACATCACACACATATAAATGCAAGATCCAATCTATCCATCACGTGGGTCCAACAGATGACGTGTTGTTCTTACTAAAAAACAAACTCAATCCACTCAGCTTGTGGGGCCCGATATTAGAAACAACTTTAGGGATTACAACCTATGCGTCTTGTTGGCACACGTGGCGTGTACATAAGCTGCCTTGTACACGCAGGTGGGCTTTGCAAAGCTCCCATGACCATATACGGCTTTTATGTTGGACTAGGATTCGGTAGTGACCCCTCAGTACCGAGGTCTTGGTGGTCAGTGTTGTGGGCCCACAATGATGTATGTGTTTATCTACACTGTTCATTCATTTTACCAAATGATTTTAAGATATTAGCCAAAAAATGAGGCAGATCCAAATCTCAATAGGAGCACATCACAGGAAAATAATGGTGATTGAATGACGACTGATAAAAGCTTCTTAGGGACACAAAAGTTTTGGATCAAGCTGTAATTTATTTTTTCCCTTCATAAGGTTTGTATGAGCTAATCAACGGTTTGGATGGAAAACAAACATTATAGTGGATGTTTAATGATCACTGTTTTCTCTGGTGTGGTCCACCTGATATTTGGATTTGCTTCATTTTTTGTCTTATCACCTAAAATAATCTGGAAAAGTGGATGAATGGAATGGATATAATACATACATCATACATCATGGTGGGCCCACTGCACCTACCAGTACCAAGACCTCGGTACTGTAGGTGTCACTACCGAATCCGAGTCCTTTGATGTTGGTGAGTGACGTCATCCAAAGGTGATATAAGTTATTCTGCTCTGCTACATCCGATTTCAAATGCGTATTTTAGAGCTCATATTTTCCACCCTAAATAAAATAAGGCCCACGAATCATGCGTGCAACAACTCGATTTGATTTGGTGCATGGCAGCTAAGGACGAGAACAAAATCTCCCGAGATTTTGACTATTCATGTCGTTTATGAGGTTTTGTAGGAAATAAGGATATCTTTACTGGAGAGTTATATGATACTCGGGTAGCCAATGATGCTTGATACGCGCGCACTTAAAAACCGTACACATGACATACATTATATCACGTTAAACCGACTAAATTGTGAAAGCTGCTGTCCCTAAGTCATAGCTCGACAGTTAGATTGGTTAAACCATCATAACATCTGATATGTGGATAGTTGTTTATTGAAATAAGACCTTGGGATACTTTTCATTTTTAACCTGTTATGGGAATATCTGAACCCCTTATAATTCCGAGGGCCGATGTCATCGAACAGATAACTACTCTTTGCGACTCCCATAACTGAAGGATTTATCAATGAGTCGCAGAGGTGCCTCAGTCCTGAGACTAATGACTAGGAGGAAACTCGACTCAATAAAATAGGCCTGACGCTTCGTCTCGGACCTCGTGAAAGAAGTCTTTTGGAATGCATGATTGGCGAGAGGCTAAGTCCACTAGCTTAGCTCGGACTGTAAACACGGCCACTGTTCGACGAAGGCTTGTAATCACTCTGATTGAGGCCTCATCTGTCAAAAGGACCGAGTCGAGGTCGGATCCCGAAGTGGGCGCTCCATGAACTAAGCTTAGAAACTACCATAAGTGGACGTGGCTGGTTACTTCGCTCGCAGATATGCATGATGTGCATAATATCCTACACGATCATCGAATTACGTACAATATCCCCACGATCCGAAAATCCCACTGATTGAGTGAATCGTGTCGAAATTGAAGGACCTCGATTGTCCGATAGTCAGATATAAATATAATAAGACCCCATTGCTACAGGTACGCAAGATCTAACACCCTCTCTCTACTATCAACTTAGACCCAGATTCCCATGACCTGACTTAGTCATCGGAGGGTCCCCCGGTTTAGTCAGGGTCTCATTTGTTCACTCTCTGTGCAGGTTTAGGGTTCCTTTGAGGTTCGCCTTGCCGAGTGGAGGGTGGTCCAGATTTTGACATCAACATTTTTGGCGCCGTCTGTGGGAATCTGATATAAAAGGTCAGGTTCCTATTCCCAAGTATAATGGCTAGAGGAAAGAAGAAAGCAGTAGCTGTGGAAGCAGAGTCAAACGAACAAACTTGCTCCTCTTCACTACTTCACGCGGAATCAGCCCCGGGGCCTTCTCAGCGTTCTCGCAATCGGGCTAGTAAATATTGCGCCATGCAGAGCGAGATACAAGCCCTATGGGACGAAGTGAATAGGATGAAACAACAACATGAGCCGCAACCATACCCGGCTCAAGAAAATCCTGTTCCTGAACCAGTCGGTCTGGTTGTGGAAGCTCACTCCGCACCGAGGAGTATGAGGCCCGAGGCGCCTCAACACCCTTAGATGCAGGTTTCGGGTCAGAATTCTGTTTCGATCCAAATTCGAGCCTCGGCTCGGAACACTGCCACTCGGGTTCTAACCAATGTTTCGGTCACTTCAGCCCTGACACAGACGGATCTCCGCCATCGGTTAGAATGGAGGAGGGGAAGGAGAACTCCGGAAATAGAAAACATCCAAGAGATCGTAGCGGAAAACAAGGACCAGTGGGAGAAACGGTTCGCGGAGCTCAACGATAAATTCTTAGCTTTGGAAAAGAAACAACAGCCGACGTCAGTTCCCGCCGCCGTTCAGGCAATGATGGAAGAGACCGAGCCTCCCTTCACTTCAGAAATTATGAACGAGGTGCTGCTTTAGAGGTTCCGGGTACCTCCCGTCATCCAATACTCTGTGTCTGGAGACCCATCCGAGCATGTGGAAGCCTATCGCTCGTGGATGTAGATCCAGACGGCGACGGATGCCATGATGTGCCGAGGGTTCTCAATCACACTTATAGTTTTTGCTCGGAGTTGGTACCGGCAGTTCAAACCAAATACCATCAGTTCCTTCGCGAAGTTGAGTCGACTATTCCTTACCCAATTCATAAGTGGTAAGAGAAGTCGAAAACCCAACACTCACCTGTTTGTCATCAAGCAAGAGCCAAAGGAGTCGTTGAAAACTACATCGCTCGCTTCAACGAGGAAGCATGTTGATAGAAGATTACGACGACAAAATGGCGCTCGCTGCTGTGTTTAGCGGCCTAAAAGAGGGAAAATTCACTTTTTCCATTGGAAAGAACCCGCCGAAGACGTTAGCAGAGCTCGTTGCCAGAGCTCAGAAATACACCAACGCGGAAGAATTCTCCAATGCCCGCAAAAGTGTCTAAGTGACAGAGCCGAATGGTAAAGGGAAGAGGCCTAGGAACGAGGAACCCCAACCGTCCAACAAGGGGACCAATGACCGCGCCCCTCGAGATTGTCGTCCGAGCAGAAGGCCGGAAGGAAAGTTTCGCTCTTACACCCCTCTTAACACGTTTGCTGAGTAGATTATATTGGACATCCGAGGAGAAAAGTCGCTGAATTGACCTATTTGTATGAAGGCCGACCTGGATATCACCGAGACAAGCGTAAGTATTGCCGTTTTCACCGAGATCACGACCATAATACGGCTGACTGTGTAGATCTCAAAGATGAGATCGAGGCCCTTATTCGGAAGGGACACCTGCGCCGATACACCAAGGAGGAAAAAATCGCTCGGAAAGGAGAGAAAGAGCGAGAACAGCTAAATAATACCATAGAAGAGCCCACCGAAATCCGTACCATCTTTGGGGGCTCATCTGGTGGAAGAGATTTAAATAGGGCGCGGAAGGCCCACTCCCGAAAGTCTGAACTGGAGCATTATGTCCACTTAACCGAGCGACCCAACAAGGAACTCTGGATCAGCCCATGCACTCTGACCTTCACGGAAGAAGATGCGCATAAAATTTAGCATCCGCACGACGATGCCCTAGTAGTTACCATGACCATAGCGAACCGTAAGGTATACCACATCTTGGTTAACACTGGGAGCTCGGCCGACGTGATTTATTCAGAAGCTTTCGAAAGAATGAGGATTTCGAGGTCTCATCTTAGACCTGTGAAGACCCCCCTACACGGCTTTGCCAGGGAAAGAGTGATCTCCGAGGGAGCCATCTCCCTCCCTGTGACTGCAGGAGAAGGACAACATCAAGTTACGCTCATGGTAAATTTTTTGGTTGTCAATGTACCATCAGTACATAACGTCATTTTGGAAAGACCTTCTCTCAACGCAATGAGAGCAGTCGTCTCCACCTATCACTTGATGATAAAATTCCCCACGGAGGGCGGGATAGGCTACCTCTGAGACGATCAGCGAGAAGCTCAGAGATGTTACGTAATGGTAGTAAAGAAAGAGTCAGTTAATCAGGCACTTACCATCAACACAGTAGACCCCATAGGGCCCACAGAAGGTTCGTCCGTGAAAGACTTGGAAAAGGTGCCACTCTCCGAGCAGAACCGTTCAACTCGGGACATCATTAATCCTTGAGCAATGGCTCAGAATACTAACCTTTCTGCGATAACATATGGACGTCTTCGCATGGTCCTACCAAGATATGCTTGAAATTTCTCTGGATGTCATGGTCCATAGGCTGAATGTGGATTCAAATCACAGACCTGTCAAGCAGAAGAGAAGGTCGTTCGATGCCGAGCGATACGAAGCAATAGCCGACGAGGTCTCCGTTCTGCTCGACGCCGGATTCATGGAAGAAGTGCATTATCTCGACTGGATCGCGAATGTAATCCTTGTGAAGAAAGTCAACGAGAAATGGCGGGTCTGCGTAGATTACTCGGACTTAAACAAAGCTTGTCCGAAAGATAGTTTCCCGTTGCCTCAGATCGATCAGCTGGTAGACAAAACGGCGGGACACGAGTTACTTTCCTTTTTGGACGCATACTCTGGGTATAACCAGATTGCAATGCATCCCCCAGACAGGCAGAAGACTACTTTTGTCACGAACAAGGGACTCTACTGTTACCGGGTCATGCCGTTTGGCCCGAAGAATGCTGGGGGCACGTATTAAAGACTGGTAAATCAAATGTTCTCCAAACAGATTGGACACACAATGGAAGTGTATGTCGATGATATGTTGGTAAAAAGTATCAAGGCAACTGATCACCTAACGGATCTCGGAGAAACGTTTGTTGTCCTCCGAGAATACCAGATGAAACTGAATCCCACGAAGTGCGCTTTTGGAGTCGTCTTAGGAAAATTCCTTGGGTTTCAAGTCAGTCAGAGAGGCATCGAGGTGAACCCGGACAAGATCACACTCCTCGACATAAGTTCGCCTCAGACCGTCAAGGAAATACAATGCCTCACCGGACGAGTTGCGGCACTCGGACGTTTCATATCCAAAGCAACAGATAAATGCTTCCCCTTCTTCCAACAGCTGAAGGATCATAAGAAGGTAGAGTAAACATCAGAGTGCGAACATGCCTTCCAGTAACCGAAGCAGTATCTGGGCTCACCCCCTGCTATCCAAACTCGAAAAAGGTGAGCCCCTGTTCCTCTACCTCGCGGTCTCGGCCTCGGCTGTTAGCTCGGCCCTGATCAGAGAGGTCGGAGGTAAGCAACACCCCGTATATTACGTGAGCAAGGCAATGATACCTGTAGAAACGAGATATCCGCCCCTGGAGAAGCTGTAACGCCCTGAAAATCGGGGGTCATGCATACATTCGACTCCCGAGTTTCCGAGTGCCACTTATCATCAATTTTATGGTTTTATGATAAATCAAGCTTAATTGCACAACTTGGAATTACTTGGAACATGAAACACAACCACAACTAGTCTATTGGTTTGAAAGAGATATATATATATATATACACAGGTCCAAAAGAATATAGATGGGTCGCCCAAGGCATTGCCCAACAAAAGAAACAAAATAATACTATGTTTAAAAAGAATAAGGGTGAGCCCACTGCTCAGCAATCCAATGCCGCATCTCAAGGTGGCGGAGGACCGTCCATCAACTGGAAGTAGGAGAACTCGTCCTCCTCCTCGAGGCTCTTGCTGCCAGGCTCCTCATACTTGGCATCACCTGCATCTACGGAGAGTCTGGTTGGTGTTTTAAAATACCATCCCAGAGTGGGAGTGAGTGATCAACTCAGTGGGTGCTATTAGTCTTAAGTTAAAACAGGCATCAATTATATTAAGAATTTAATGAAAAGCAGCCAATCATCAACACCTATCAACACTTATTAAAATGCATGCATGCGGGATGATATGATGCATGCCCTCGCCACAACGCTCCCTCGAGCGACTCCATCTAACGATCACGTATGACCATACTCCCTCAGAGCGACTTCAACTTCCGAGTCACCACCCTAACTAATGCGATGCAATGCGGTCGTGTTAGTCAAGTTATTAGTTAAATCCATTCATCCAGTAGGTTGGGGAATCTGATACACCCTACGTATCAATGCCCTAAACTAGTTGCGAGGCCAATGCCCCATCAACGCGTGAGGCCGAGGCCCTGTGGTCCGTGATCCCGTCGGGTTTCTCATCCCCGACTTCAAGCACATGAGGAATGCCTAGAGAAAGGGATCACTCGCGGTCACTACGGGGAGGCGCGACATCCCAGCGTAGGCCGACAGCTCGAACACAGTGTCCCATTCCACCATGCTTGGCTCACGAGGCTATGAACCAGTTGCAATCGGTTATTAGTGGGCCACTACGATTGTAGGATGTTTCAGGTTCCATACATGTGTGAGCAAATATGGTTAACAATCAAGATTTGATCAGTAATAGGCTAAACCGCACGAGTCAGGCGAGCACGTGATGAACAATATTGGGTGCAATAGACCCATGTAGTCGAACTACTGCCACCCATACATACCCACCCAATCCGCGGGTTTAGTCTTAGGATAGTCCAACCAATGGGACTACCATCTCGCCTCATGTTTCTAACCAATCCAAGGGTTTGATGATGATTCGTAGCATGCCAACAGCAAGGTCATCAACTAGCATACAATATCATGTTGCATACATTCTATCATACAATTCAAATATTCCTAATAAGCATGTTACATTATCTTAAACAAGGTACAAGTGAGAGGTGTGGGTTAGCGAGGAAGTGAAACACTTCCTACGTCTCAAGGAATCAAAATGCACGAGGGCAAAGCATCATACAAGTCATAAGCATCAACATATGAGAAAATCACGCAACACATGAATATATAATCATCCACTAGAACTTAAGCACTTTGAGAGGCACAAACACAATCATAAGAGAACTACAAGCATACAATTCCATACTTCTCCAAACAAACACCCAATCCTAGGGTTTCTCTAGATTTTACAAATGCCTCATCTAAACAAGCAAAATCATTAAACTCATGATATAATTGGTGCTAGGCCACCTAAGATTAATAGTCCGCACCTTCGTATCGTTGGAGACTTGGAAAACGACCTACGAATAAGGGCTTATGGGATCGGACGACCGGAATCCCTAGAGCAACGTTTGCATGTTAGAAATCCATGCAAAATCCCTTCTCAATACATGAGTTTCAAGAAAAGAGGGTGAAAGATCTTACCTAGACGACCCACAGACGATTGTTAAGGTTGTGGAGGAGCGTTTCCTTTGGAGGAATGATAGGGAGTTGAAAGGGTTGATCCCCTTGGGCCCCACCTCAATCTAAGGTCCACCATAGCTCTCCTTCACTCTCTCTTTCTTCTCTCCTTGCTCTCTAGCTCTCTCTTTCTTCCTTGACAATGGTGGTTGTGGTGAGGGTTATGAGATAAGGGTTAGGGATTTATTTGCTAGAGTTGGGCCCTTTGGCCTTAAGTTTCCACAATTTCCCAAAATAGTCCTATAGGACTCCCTATTGGTGTTGGGACGACACTAACACCCCCCAGGCCACCAAATTTGGTGAGTAGGTGCCTCATGACCCGATGAGGGGTCATGCAAGGTTTGGGGACAAATAGATCAACGAAGGTGGGGTTTGATCATACGGTTCCGATCTTTAAATGGCCCTGTGGGGCCCATTTCGGTGATTAGGGTGGATCTGGTGGCCCCCTGGCCATGAAACTTATAGGATAGGTGCTCCATGACTCGATGAGGGCTCATGCAAAATTTGGAAACGATCGGATATAGGGTTGGGTCATACGAGTCAGATTTGTGATCAACGGTTACCGTGCCATGATCGGGTCCCAGATTTTGTGGACGAGCGTAGTAAAATACGTTAGACCTTCTTCATAAATTTGGAAGAAATTCGACGGCTGAAAAGCCTAGTATCTCAGTTTTATTTGCAAGTGCCATATTCCAATTTTAGCATTGGTGGGGTGCATTTGGCAAGTGCCAGATTCCAGTTCTGGGTGTCCACTGGGTCTGCAGCCCGCGATGGACTACAAGCCCAGTGAGATCTATGATTTTCTAAATTTTTAGATTTTTCTAACCTTCCTCGGTCACTGGGTGGCCCACACGGGCTGTTGTTAAGTGTAAACAGGCCATCTGGCTTGGCGGCCTGCACTCGGTCTTGTCATGACCAGACAGGACCACTCGTGTATAAGCTAACGTTGAGTGCTAATGGTCAGTAAGTGATAATATAAGTTAATAAAAAAAAATAAATTTCAAGGATTTTTGGAAATCTAAAACAGTGAAAATCCAGGATGTTACAGAAGTTAGCGCTCAGCCTTGTCGTTTCAGCTCGGAGGTTACGTCCATACTTCCAAGCTCATTCCGTAGTTGTGTTGACCGACTCCCCTCTCAGACAAGTTCTTCAGAGGCCCGAGGTTTTAGGACGGATGACCAAATGGGCCATCAAACTTGGGGAGTTCGACATCCAGTTTCGTCTGAGGACAGCAATCAAGGGCCAAGTTGTGATAGACTTCATTGCTGAATTCACTACTCCGAGCGCAGAAGAGATCAGTACCGAAGTTGAAATGACTCCACCTGTCCCCCAGGGTGACCAAAAGGTGGTATTAGACCCAGGATGGGTTCTCTATGTGGACGGGTCATCCAATATCAAAGGGGCCGAGGCCGGAATCGTCCTGACAGCGCCGGATTCCACGACTATCCAGTACGCGATCAGACTCGGGTTCAAGGCTTCAAACAATGAGGCGGAATACGAGGCTTTATTAGTCGGACTCAGATTGGCGACGAGTCTGGGTGTTCAATCTCTTTAGGTCCGATGCGACTCTCAGCTGGTGGTAAACCACATTTCTACCGAGTACGAAGCCAAGGAGACAAAGATGATCGCTTATCTCGACGAGGCGAGGAAATTGATCGAAAGATTCTGGAGTTGCACTATCCATCAGATCTCGAGAGCGGAAAATTCATGGGCCAACGCCCTAGCTAGGCTCGCCTCGGCTGCGGAAGGGAAGATCCCACGAGTCATCCCCGTTGAATTCATAGAACATCCGGGCATCAAAAAGGCGGAGAAGAAGGAAGTCAACCAGTGCATGCTAATCCGAGCTGGATGGACCCGATCTTCAACTATCTCAAGTCCGACGAAACTCCCTCGGATAGGTTGGAAACTAGGCGACTGAGAGTCCAAGTAGCTCGATATACCATCTTGGATGGTATCCTATACAAGAAAGGGCATTCTCAGCCCTACCTCAAGTGTCTCCGACTCGATGAGGCAGAATATGTCATTCGGGAGATTCATGAAGGAATCTGTGGAAACCATTCTGGCAGCCGAGCCTTGGCCCTGAAGATACTCCGACAAGGATATTTCTGGCCGATTATCAGGGAGGACTCTAAAGACTACGTTTGAAAATGCGACAAATGCCAACGCTTAGCGGCCATGCCGAGGCAACCCGCAGAAGAAATAACTCCCATGAGCGGCCCTTGGCCGTTCGCTCAGTGGGGAATCGACATCATCGGCCTTCTGCATACAGGAAAAGGGCAAGTCAAGTTCACCATCGTTGTAGTCGACTACTTCACCAAGTGGGCCGAGGCCGAGCCTATTGCCAAAATCACAGAACAGAAGATGATCGACTTTGTTTGGAAAAACATTATCTGCCGGTTCAGGATTCCGCACACCATCGTGTCAGATAATGGCCGGTAGTTCGACAATGATAAATTCCAAAGCATGTGTCAAGGACTCGGCATCATAAATGCATATTCTTCTCCTCGACACCCCCAGTCCAACAGACAGGTGGAGACAGTCAAGTATAAATACAATAAGAACCCATTGCTACAGGTAAGCAAGATCTAACACCCTCTCCCTACTATCAACTTAGACCCAGATTCCCTTGACCTGACTTAGGCATCGGAGGGTCCCCCAGTTTAGCAAGGGTCTCCTTTGCTCACTCTCTATGTAGGTTTAGGGTTCCTTGGAGGTTTGCCTTGCCGAGCGGAGGGTGGTCTGGATTTTGACACCAACATAACCGTCTAGTAAAAATTCACCAATCAGATAGTCTGGTTCATGATACGTATAAGCTTGAAGCCATTTTAACAGTTTAATCTAAGTCAATTGCCACGTATGCAATTTATGGGAAATGAGAGAAAAAATAAAAATTCTTAATAATATCTTGGTGCATGCATCAATCTCATCTATCACATAATTAGTTGAGCCTGACTACTGATATGAAGACACCACTTTGGAAGTACTATGACTTAAGAATCTCTAAAATAGTAATCTCCTTGTGTTTAAAGTTGTTTCAAAACATAAACAGACTTTTCTTAGAACATGTGTGTGGAGCTTAAGGGGTTGTTTGGCAGTTTGGAATTGGACATAATTGAGAGAAATGGGAGAAATGTAGGCATTTGGGAGTATGGAATTGAAAGTAACTGGAATCCTTAAAAAAAGGGCCTTTTGGAATCTGCTCGGAAGCCAGAATTAGGTGGAGTAGGAATCCTCTCCAGTATAGTTACATTTTTGAACGTTGGAGGGGTTTTCTCTCTGAAAGGGTACTCTCAACCCTACAATTATGCATCTCTCCCCTAAAATTGTCAGAATTTAGAGCTTTTTTATGTGCTCCGACGTCTCCCTCTTTGCCTTACGCCTTATTGTCAGAAATCTTGTTGTTTCGCTCATTGGAAATCAACTCCCCATATTTGCACAGCTTGCTAAAAATCTCACTCTCTCTCAGCACCCACTAAGAATTTTTTCCTGTTGAAAAGAGGAACCCTTCGATACACTAGCAATGTGATGAATGATATGTAAGCAATTAGAAATTAATTAGAAGATGCACATACAGCATTTAAGTTAATACATGTATAATAGATTACACAGTATAGACAATTTAATTAATTTAAGTTAATATGTGCCACATGTATAATTTCTAAGTGCTTGTAAATTAAGCGTCATATGTAATTAGAGTATCGTATTACTCCTCAAGTCTAAAACTATTGGCACTCTGGCAGAATTAGCGAACCCACTTTGCGGCCACTTGAGGTTCAAAATTACCTCATTTTTAGCTGAAGTATAATTTCCAATGAACTTATTATAATGATTATTAATATGTCATACATGTGTGCTATTTTAAATATTAAATATGATTTACTTTATTAAATTTATTATCTCATGAATATATTACATAATTCTGTTATATTTCAAATCCAAGCTATCAAATATAAGTTTTGAATTCTACGGGATTTAGATTGCCAAACACAATTAGAGTTTTCAAATCACTTTGATTCCAATTTAATTGCAATTTTGATTCCTATGTCTTCTAAATACAAGTTGCCAAACAAGCTCTTAAATGGTTGGTGGAACATTTAAGATACTTGAAGATAAATATTGGCACATATGACACGTGTGTCTACGTGAACTTCGATAGTTATACATCTAGCACATGTAATGCATGTGCAAGGAACATTGTATTTTTAAAACAATTAAAAAAAAATGAACATTGTATTTTTATATCCACAAACCAAGGATAAGCTTCCCCATCCTTATAAATATTTTTAACAAATATGCATTAACATTTTTAAGAGACATATTGAGTGCGTGGTATATTTATTTTCCTTAATTTTTATGTAAAAAATGAATTTAATAAATTATATATAAATCATTTAACCCAAAAACCTTTATGCACCATACAACATTACCAGCATCCAAAACAATTGTAATTATTATCATTACTATCACTGTAGCTATTGGTATTATTATTGTTGTTATTGCAATGTTAGCCAATTTTACACTGCATCGAGGCTCCTCCTACACATGCCAATATAGAAAGTGTGAGGTATGATATTTTCATCTACTTCACGATAATGCTTGGATCTTTTGCCTAAAAAATAAGAATGTCTCACTTCTCCATTCCCAAAATAAAAATTTGGCCGTCCATTTATTTTGTACCCGTATAAACCATATAAGGTAAAAGACCTGTATTGTGACCTGTGCTGCATGTGGATAAGCAGTGGTCCTACCCGTATGTTGAATTAGCAAACCTCTAATAATAATAATATTATTATTTGAATGCATTACAATGTCGATATGGTTTCGATATTTGGACCAAATCTCATGAGAAATTAACTTCTCCCAAAATGCGAGCCTCGAGAAGTTGCAGAGGAAATTTCTCGGGTCTATAAATAAAGGTGATATGGTCTCTCTTAATGTATATTATTTTAACATACATTTTCTTCAATGAATGCTTATGCCGGTGCCAAACACTAACATCCAAGTTAATTCTCAAGCACTCAATCTCAACACATGTATCACACGTGTATGAGATCTGGACCTAAGGTGGATGGAAAAAACACACGGATCAGAGCGCTCAGACGGTTTAGCCAACGAGACCACTGGTTGGACTTTTTACCTCACTGCCCAACTCTAATAATCCTTGAATTTCTTCCAACCAATGACTAGGATTACCAGACCAATGTGAATTTGAAGATAAAACCCATCAACTGCAGGGGTCAATAAATGATCGGTTCAGATATTGTGCATGTGCGCCACGTGTACAGGGATTAGGTGCTTGATGACTAATTTCAGTGCTATTGCTTACCACCAGATCCTTTGTTTAATTAAATAATGAAGTTCCTAGCAGCATTAGAAAAATATGATCATCACTCTCATGTGGTAATTGTTTAGAAAGAAAGAAACATCAAGCTACAGGAACTCCTAAAAAATCACCCAAAAGAAAAAAAAAAAGCAAAAGGAAAAATCTAAACTAGTTGCACTGAATCATCATCAATCAGATCCAGCAGTGCAACAATAGTTTTGGTGCAAGGAGCTTAAAAAGGGTGTTGGAGATCTCTTTTTTCTCATTTGCTTTTGGTGCAAGGAGATTAAAAAGGGTGTTGGAGATCTCTTTTTTCTCATTTGCTTGAAGGTTTTGAGGCCTATATTCATTAGTAATATTAGGAAGCTTTTGGTGCAAGAAGCTTAAAAAGGTGTTGGAGATCTCTTTTTTCTCATTTGGTGGAAGGTTTTGAAGCGAATATTCATTAGGACAGAGATGGGTAGCAGCTACTTTGGTGAGCCAAGCTTGGGAAATGGAAGATCTGGGTCTTCTAGAAAGGGAAAGAAGAGCAACCAAGACAAGCCAAAGCAACCTCAGAGAGGCCTTGGAGTGGCCCAGTTAGAAAAGATCAGATTAAGAAACCAAATGGGCTGTTGCTATTTGCCTTCTCTCCATAGTACCTCCCAGACAAATGTCAATCAGGTATTTTGGTTTTGATTTTCCTTTTTTTTTTTAAAAAAAAAAAATCAAATAATGTTTGTGCCTTTTGGTTGTTATTTGAATCTAAATGTATGGTTTTGGTGTTATTTTCATACATGAAGGAGGAGGATGTGAGAGTGGAGATGGCGTATGCATCATCAGCATCATCAACTTCGTATTCTTCACCATCTTCATTTGGGTTTCATCCCAACATCATGGTATGTAAAATTTGATTTCAGTAGATAGATACTGGAGATAATAAACAAAAGGGTAATGTTTGGCATTTAAGTTTCATGAATTTGGTGTGATGGGTCATGCCTCCCATGCATGGTTCTGTGTCCATGACCATCATAACAAATATGATTTATGTAGACAAGGGAAAAGATCCACCTTAGGGCTGGGTTTTATAAGTAAATTAAATTGCCAAAATTCAATTCTATTTCGAGACCCTGAACTCAATATGAATTCTAACTTTTTTTTTTCTTTTTTTTCCCACTGATATTAAGATATTTTTGCAATTCAATTTTATAGTGCATCCAAACGCACCCTGTGGGTTTTCTAAGAATTTGTTTATGTTGTTTGAATGATTTAATTTTATATGGCATGGTCATGCCCTAATCAAGTGGTTTTAGTTCCAAACTTCATACCAAATCTTGATTTCTTCGTCATAGTGAAAGAAACATTGCAAGATGAGAGATTTGAAATTTGATGGCGTTTCTTCTCCTTCTGTTTATATTATTTTGCTTTTCTCTTAATCTGACCACAAAATCCTGATTTTAGATGGGCTTGGGAGACAGAGAAACAACAGACATCAGATATGGTGACTCTCAATCTAGTGGTAGCACAGCTAGGTACTTCTATGTGCCTATTTCTCTCTCTCTCTCTCTCTCTCTCTCAACATCAAATGCCTGTGATCATGAATTTTCATTATCTTTTTAGCCCTACATTAATGGAACTCTAATTTCTTAGCTCCATCTAAACTTCATTAAAATCAGATGGAACCCCAACAACAGTTTCATACAGGCCCAACATGCGGCACAATCGACCACTACACGGCACTTCCTAAGACTGCCCACGGAGGTTGTTTTGAGATCTACTCGATATATTTCTTTCAGTATTTTGTTTGTAACTACGTGTTTTTAGAAGATAACCAAACTCACCTTTGTTCAACTGTTTCTTAGGACTCGATGCAGAAGAAGAGAAGGCATGACCGGTGTGATTCGATGGGATCAAGCAGCCAGAACTCTGATTCAAGTGACACCCAAGAGCTAGATTTGGATCTGAAGCTATCACTTTAAGAAAGAAAATGAACAGTCTGATGGTTGGATTAGCATTCTTATCTACAGCTCCAGTCCGGAAGCTGCTTTTTATATACTCACAAGCGGGGCAGGTTGATAAAATTGTGTTGATTTTCATGTAGAAGGGTTCTATGTAATGGGAGCAATGCAACCATCATCGGGTAGGGGGCATATCTCATGATCTAAACTAGTTTGAATTTCTGCATCACACATGAGAAATCCTTCCGATTTCATTTCAAGAACTGTAGAAGAAAAGAAATCTTGTTCTTTCTACTGCTTGTTAACATTCAAAAACCATTCTAAAGCTTTCAATGAACAAATGTTTGTATAATGCATCAATTTTAATATCAGTTTCTATCTCCAACCTAAGGTTGAGTTTGGTGCTCAATGGAATTGACATGCAAAAATTTAACTCAAGTGAAAGTGATCAAAGTGTTTCCATCTCTTTTTCATTCGTTACCAGGTCATATTTCTGAGATAACGAAGGTTTTTGGTCCACCTTGAAACTTCAAATGCATGAAATTGTAATTGTTTCTTCTATACTGAACTTGAGCATTGCAATTTCCTTCAATGGAGCATCCAAAACCAACACAATTGAACATTATAAGTTTCCTTTTTTTTTTTGCCACTCAAAAGGTGGGACACACACCACCTGAAGTTTATTGAATCTTACCCTATGCAAATTGTATCTCCAAAAAATAGCTATAGAGACTTTATTTGTAATTAGTTATTATGTGCTTTAGTTTCTCATCTTGGCGTTGGTGTATAAGTAGGATTCTTTTGTTCTGGGTTAAAGTTAAATAGGAGTTTATTTCCAACAAGAGGTGCAGCTAGCTTTTTCTTTTCTTTCTTTTGGCAAAAGGTGGGCGCATGCCAACTGAAAAGCTATATAAGTACACCTATGAGAGCAGATGGGATCCTGTTCTCGAAGATCAACCATTTACATCAAATACCTCTAAAATTTACAAAACCCAATCCATGCATCTTGAGCTCCCCTCTAATTTCCTTTGGAAGTGAATTACATGAAAAATATAGTTGATAGGGCCTTTCAAACTCCCCAATTGCCTTTCCTCTCAATTTGACTTAGCTTCATATCCATGTTGCTGGTGCAGCTAGCTTAGAAGTATGGATCTCATCGTTCCCATTTAAAAGTCTTTTTTAATTGTAGGTAAAGAGAGAATAGAGAAAGACAAGCTGTAGAGAGAAAAACTCTTATTAAATTAAGTTAATCTACTTAGCCTTTTGTTCTCTTACCTTTTTCTTTAAGAATGATTCTATGTTCTCTTTTGGGCACTAGTTCTTCTCTCACCTTTAAGCTCTTCATTAGATAAATCTGATGTATGGTATAATAGTGTTTTGTTTTCTTGTATAACATTTTAAATGGGTACCGTCTGATGGGGTTTTCCTCCGCAGTTCAGAGGAGAGATAGTGTAGGCTGTTGAAAATTGGAGTGTTTCACCGCGCTACTTGACCAGTCGAGTGGACTGCTCGATTGGTCGAGTGAATAGTGCTCGACCAGTTGAGGGTCACTCGACTCAAAGTCCAGCGAGCTCAGTAAATAGTGCTTGACCAGTTGAGGGCCGGCTCGACCAGTCGAGTGAACAGTGCTTGACTAGTCAAGCTTACGCAGATTTGAGTCCGGATCTTGTGCGGACTGTGGAAATTGGAGGCGGTTTCGTAAGAGGTGCGAAATGGGGTTTCCAAATCTATAAATATGGGTGCCTAGGGCCTTTCTAGGCAATGCAAGAGGGTCTCTTAAAGCTTTGCAAGGGTTTGCTAAAGGGTTTAGGGCTATCAAAGGTGTGTGTGTGAGAGAGAGAGAGAGAGAGAGAGAGAGAGAGAGAGAGAGAGAGAGAGAGAGAGAGAGAGAGAGAGAGAAGAAGCTTGTAGAAGGGAGGTTATGCTCATGAAAGTGATCTACTGTGCAATCAACATCTTAGCACTTCTACGTCCTCGTGATCAGTGAGATCTCTCCAATTTTCTTTTATTCTCTTATTGTTTATCCACTCCTGCGTGATTGAAGAAGGTTGTAACGTTCTACTTCATAGTGGATTGTTGATCTGGACGAGGTCCCGTGGTTTTTACCTCTTTGAGGGTTTTTCACGTAAAAATCTCGTGTCGTGTGGTTTGTGCTTTGATTTCATTGCTTTATTATCCTATAATTCTAGTGTTTTTGGGAGGCTAGATCCTAAGGTTATGTGCAAAGCCCTAACACCGTCAATGTCCTGCTCGTCCTGGTGTACAATGTTTTCTCTCATCCATACATTATAGGTGGTGTGCTCCCAATTTTCTCCAAAAGAAGAAGAAGAAGAAGAAGAAGAAGAAGCAGCAGCAGCAGAAGAAGAAGCCCTTGATGGAATAATCAAGGTATGCCCATCTGTCGATGAATTCTTGAGTCAACAAATGGTATCAGTGCAAGTAATGAACATGAACGTTTGTAGTGCTCGTGCTTCAAGTGAGGATCAGGCATTGGCAATCGAAGAGTTCAAAATGGCAGAAAATCATGTTGCCTTTAGAGCGAGATTTATGGGAGATGGTGAACAATAATGATACTAAAGCATCGAGGGATATTCTAGAGTAAACAAACAGAAAACCTTCAGAATATTTCTCTCTTTTTTCTGTGTTTTGATAGAAGGAAACACATTATATATATATATATATATATATATATAATATATATATATATATATAATATATATATATATATATATATAGTCTATATCTGTGGAATATCTCCTTATAGGTGGGTTTGTTACAATAACTTTGGATGAATTTGAATTTGAACACATGGATATCTTGAGGATGATACGGAGGATCTGCGAGACTGAAAGATGCAAGCAGAAAAAATACTAGCTACACATCTGTAATGATCTCGATTCAGGAAGACTTGGATTATATTCGTAAGGCAAAGACTCTAGCATTTGGTGTGCTGTTCTCATGAGCCAATAATCCATGGTTGCAAATGCTATAGAACGAGATCGGGTCACTATCAAAAGATAGCTATCTCAATACAAAGTTAAATCCTTGTTTAATGAGATCTCTAGTTGGATGAGAAGTCCAATATCAGTGAGGATCAAATGTTTAGGTCGATTGTTCTTAGCCCACTACGTGAATTTATCAGGTTCATCACAACCATATGATGATGGCCCGTGCAACCTTCCCTTGAACTGGAGAATCTGTTGATGATAAATTAGGAGATGCTAACCAAGTAGATGGGAAATCTCATTGGAAGACTATGGGTAAGTGCTTGCAACATCTAAGAAGCGTTGGCATAAAAATCTAAAGAGCTTAAGATTACAACGAGAATTGTGAATTGCTTAGGAAGGATGATTTTGATACCTGTGATAGTGGGTTAAAAGACAAAGATTGTAGTCAGATGTTATTTTTGTGGAAATGGATCAAAAACAGCATTAAAGGATGACATGAGTAATGTTGTAATCAAAGGGTTACGTGTTATAGAAGTTTTGGAAAGTTGATGCCACAATCACAGCTGTAAGTCGGTACATATTATTCAGACCAAAGTCAAAGATGGTGAGTTAGCGGAATTGAATTGAATGAGTTATGACCATCACAAGTAGAATAACTTGAAGAAAAGCCCGGGAAGGTCACCACGGTTCTTAAATATGATGAGTCGGCATACATTTAATACACATGGAAAGTAAAATGCTGGCATGGTGATGTAGAGTGGGTTGCGGACAGTTTCATGGCCAAGATGGATAGAAAAGGCCTAGTTGACAACTGAAGTGATTCGAACCGTTAGACCTTAAATCAGGTGTATCTCGCAATCTAGAATGAGCTATTGTACAAAACATATATGATTTTGGGATAAGACGAGCTACTTTAGCCGCCCAACCCTGCTATGCTGGGTTGCCCATGCCAAGTTTGCGGAATATATACCATCACATTGACAGTCGAATTCTCATTTTATTTTCGTTTTTACTATTTATAGTAAGTTTTAGTTTGAGTATAACTCTTCATCCGTTGGATTTTAGGAGTTGTACTCAACATGAAAAGTACTTAGAATAATTAGGAGAACATCAAGGTTTGGCTAAATAGGATACTTACTAATTTTGGCTGAAAGCCTAGCGCATTAGTGGGAATCACGACCGTCTATAAATAGTAAGTTGCATTTTCTAGGAGTTTTATTTTGATTCCAAAACTTCTCCCATGGCTTAGTATCCCTATTTAAAGGGTTGTGAACTCGTTTATTTCATTCATCAATCAAATTACGAATTTTATAGAATTTATTTCTATTTTGCTTCTTTTTTTTTTTTTTTTTTCTCGTGGATTTGAGAAGTCTCTGTGAGGAATCCAGAGAAGCTCCGTGAATTAAAAGTAGTTATCTTTGAGGAAGACGGTGATCGACCTCATTACGTTCATCCCTGCGTCACATGGTTCTTAATTTCTTATACAACAGTAGATTGTTTAGATGAGGATCCATAAGCTTTAAACTTGGTATTCCACACCTTATACCTTTCTAGAAATCCTATAATTGGACTTTGGTTTTTTTTATACATGTAGGTAGATGAGGAGAACAAAACTAATATTTATAGAAAAGGACTCCTCGTAGTTTTGCTCATCACAGCTACTCCTTCCTTAGGAGTTTTCACATGGAAAAGAGTCCATGGCTCCTCTGAGTAATATGTATGGATAGTATAGTCCAAGCGAATCACCCAAACCTATCTACAATGATCACACTACTGTGGGACTTGTTGGTATACCCGATCCATAAAATCTAATAGTTATATCAAAATTGATGATCATGTAAGGCCCACCTAATAGATGTCTTACAAAATCTGTGTATGTGGGCATCGTTCTCAGTCAACGCTAGTAAGTTGATAGAAAAGAAGAAAGAAATGAGAGAGATTTTCAAGACTTTACATGACCATAATTTCCAACCATCAGAGACAGGGAGAGATAGTGAGGAGTATAATTTCCCGTCATTGGGGAGAGGGGAGCAGATTAGGTGTTGCCTGGGTAACACATTACTGTGGCCACCTTGATTATGTGTTATATATCCACGTGGTTCATCCATTTTTCCAGCTTATTTTAGTATGTGGTCCAAAATATTAAGAAGATCCAAATCTCAGGTGTACAACACCTTAGGAAACAGTGGTGATTGAACGTCCACCATTTAAAACTTTCCAAGGCCTACAGTAAGCAGATCCGTAATATTTATTTTTCATCCAACCCGTTGAAAAGGTTAAACATACATGGATGGGAAAATAAAAAGATGAATGGAAAATAAAAATATCAGCTTGATCCAAAAATTTCGTGGCCTATAAAAAGTTTTTAATGGTCATTCACCACTCTTTCTACTGGTGTGATCCATTAGAGATTTGGATCTGCTTAAAATTTGGGGTAACGTCCTAAAATGAGCTGAAGAAAATGATTGGGTGGCATGGATATGCAACACATTCATAACGGTTGCCCCACATTTAAGGGGTAACACCCACTAAGGTGTTACCCGAGTAACACCTAATCCACTACAAGAGAGAGCCTGACTTGGGTTAAGCAGACTTTGACCAGATTGATTGAAGAAAGAAAAAGTATGCATGCATGACGGTAGAAAAGACTAATGACACAAACCTATTTTGAGGGAGTTTTCTAACGTGTGGAAACAAACCACTAAAAAATAAAACAAAAACAAAAACCTGTCTTTCCTGTCTTCATTTTCCTTTCTTTCATCCACTAGAAAATCTTAGGCACTATCAAGCAGAAGAAGCGGACTGCGTATTGAGCGACTCAGTACACTAAGCTTATTGAGTAAACTTTGTGGGGCCACCCTGATTTATGTATAATATCCACTCGGTCCATCCATTTTCTCATATAATTTTAGGGCTTGAGTTAAAAAACTACGCATATCTAAAAGTCAAGTGGATCACACCACAGGAAATAGTGTGAATTGAATTATTTCTACCATTTAAAAATTAGTGGGGGTCGCATAAGTTTTGGATCAAGCTATGTTTGTGTGATCTCATGAGCAGGTTAGATGATAAATAAACATCACTGTGGGTCCGAGCGAGAGTGATGGTTGGATGACAAACAAACAGACCTGTTATTTTCTTTCCCTTCATCCCTTCATCCACGTGTTTTTTGTGTGGAGTAAGTACTCTAAAGAGAATGATGGTTGATACGCAGGCACTGAAAAACTTGTACACGTGACATACAAGTGTCTCAATTTAAATGGCCCTAATGGAGAGTCCCATTTTAGATGGATAATTAACCAAAGGTATACTAATTTGATTATTATTTAACTAGTCGATTGGATGACATTGGACGGTTGAGATGAAAAATAGCCTAAATTTGAAAATCAACATACGATCAAGGCTTAAAGTAGCGTATAAAACCGGAACATACACGTACTGGTAGGTATCAGCCCAAAACACTCCAATACTCGATGACATGGGGTGGTACGTAATGGTATCTTTACATGACTTCCATTTCAGACCTTGCAAACTGAAGTTGATTAGGTGCCGCCCTGACCGTGGGGCCCACATTGATGTATGTAGTGTATATCCACGCTGTCCATCCATTTTTCCAAATCGTTTTAGGTCATGAGGAAAGAAATGAAGTAGATCCAAATCTCAAATGGACCACACCACATGAAAGAGTGGTGATTGACCATTAAAAACTTCTTTTGGGATACAAAAGTTTTGGATCAATCCAATATTTATTTTTTCCTTTCATCCAGATAAATATGACCTTATCAACAGGTTGGATAGAAAATAAAAATTACGGCAAGCATTAAGGCGATCTGCTTCATCATCGGGCTCATGCCCTGAAATAATCTAGAAAAACAGATGGGCAGCGTGGATATACAATACAGGGCTGCACCGTATTAGGTAAGGTCGACGCCACACCTAATCCCCTCCCTTGCAAACAAACATCAGTGAAAATCTCATCGTGTAGTTTGCAAGTTCTAACTATAGCTGGCTTTACATTGATTGCATCAGAGACTAATGTAGAATCTCATTCAATTCAAAATAATTGAAAATCCTACTCGCATTTGCAAAGCTGCATAACGGCACGTTTGGAAGACCTGGAAAGCAGACATACTGACTTGAACAGGTCTCAATCCAGATTAGAACTGGTCCCTATTGTTATCGTCTCAATTACGGTTTGGGGGTCGGGAAAGCATGATTATTTGCCAGTGGACCACCTAATAAAGGGTCAGGATTTGAGCATCTTAGATTTTTGGTGCATGGCCCATCTTTTCATTGGTTTGGTTCACTGAATGACCCGGAAGCAGCTGTATAGAATATTAAAACCCTAGCAAAATGTATCATGTACACATGCACATAGTGCATGCTCTTTAATATCGCTAGAGCTGTACAAGAGTCGATCTAAGTCGAGCTTGGCACAGTTCGACTCAGCTTGGCCAGTAGTTAATTTTAGCCCGAACTCGGCTTGTCTCGGTCCTTGAGCCAGATTGGCTAGCTCGGCTCGATTCAGCTAACACTCGGGCCAATTTGAGACGAGTTTGAGCTGGTGGATATTTTCTCAAGAGCGCATCTTCAATTTTTCATAAAATGCAAAACATTAATAGCAGTTTACATGTATTTCATCAAACGCTTGGCAAGCAGCATCAAAATCAAGGTATGATTGTAGTTTTATAATGTAAAATTTTAATTTTTTTTTTTAGTAATTTGTTTTGTATCCATTCCTTCCTCGCCACCAGCTGATACCGGGAGAATGTATACACTTGAAACAATACTTCATTGAGGCATTTCATCAAACACTTGACGAGTAGCGTTAATATCAAAATAACTAAGTCACCAAACCGATTTGATTCGAGTTGATTCAAGGTTTGAGTCAAGCTCGAGCAATCTTGGACTCGGCTCGTAATAATTTCGAGCTCCAAAAGCTAACTTGACTTGGTCTGAATCGAATTTTAAGCCGGGGCAAGTTAAGTCCACCGAGCTAACCGAGCTAGGTATACGACTCTAAATATTGCCTACCTGTGCTAAGCCCACGCGCATGGATTATTTATCTAATGCACACGTTACCAGTGTCAGACATGTGAAACATCCATCACATCCATCAGGTGAAACCTCACTGGCCCAAGATAAAGGTGGTCCATTCAGTAGGGATGATGGATGATATACAAATAGTACTACTTGTTTGATCATCTGACACTCTGTGGTAGATATTTTATTGGACGGTTAAAAATGAAAAATATCCAGTGGTTTTATTTCAACAAACAAGTGTCCATGAATAGAAGTTTGGATTTTTCGACCAATCTGATTCTTGGGTTGTATGTTAGCGACATTGGGGCCACGTGTACCATTTCTACGTGTTTGTGTATTAAGCGTCATACAAAGCCCGAGTATCAAATAACCCCCCTCTTGGATTTGTGGCCGAAGAGATTTCTCCTACTCATGTAACGGCCATTTTTCCCGACCCGAATGACTCGACATGTGACCAAACGGACATAGAGACCCCGAAAATTTTAGAGGACTCCGTTAAGCGAAAACGCCGTTCGTTGACGGTTTGCACGGTCAACTTGACTCGGCTTCCACTGAGAAAAGACCTTTGTTTATCCTGGAACTACAAAACTGCCACCCTTTGTCGAAAATGCTAGAGACCGTAGACTGGTTTTTACTCACCTAAGGGCGTGTTTGGTCGGGCGCTAGATATGGTATTAGATAGGATTAGGAGGTTATCCTGCGCTATCTCATCCCATTCTCCGTTTGGGATGCCGGGATGTACCTCGCCCTCGTAAACACCACCCTTAGCTAACATGAATTCTGTCAATCCCGGGATGTGAATTTTCACCTCTGTGTGGGGCCCACCAAGATATCAATGAGATATCCACTCCGTCCATCATTTTCACGGGCCTACATTTAGCCATGAGCTTGTTTTAAGGCATATATAAAACAGTGAGTGGGGCACACCACAAGAAGCAGTGTAGATGCAAACCCATCCATTTGGGACGGTCCAAACAGGCTGCTGTATATCCCATGGGCTAACCCAAACCCGTGGGATCAAGGGACAAACACTAACACCACCATCATTACCTTAAAATCCATTCTATCAAGGGACAAACACTAACACCACCATGGGATTGGTCCGGCCAAACACGCCCTAAAAACTCAGCGCAATAACACACTGAACAAGGATGTGGAAGAATACTCACTCACACCATAAACAATAACCCCTGCGGAGAAATATTGCCAAGTCATATTTACTGCTTTTAGGATTCAAATATTTGATCTTTCGCTCTGATATTATGTCAAATAATCATTTTCTTTAGTTCGAGCCATTAAAGTATGGCATATCAATACATATCAATGAATTTTAACATGGCCTGAGCTGCTTTTGACGTGAGTTTGCCCCAAGCAAAACGGTTGGTGTTACGCTCAGGCTCAAGCTAGAAATATGACTCATTTGCATAAATGGTTTGGGCTTGGGTTGAATACTACTTACTCTAGGTTATTAATGGGCTGTGAGGCATAACCCAATAAAGACCTGACCCAATACCCAAAACAAAATTAAGAAGAGAAGCATGGATGATTTTTTTTTCCTTCTTCTTCTTTTCATGTAGGTACATAACCACTATCCAAGGTAGTTGTCATGCCCTTAAGTGTCTTTTTTCATTCTTAAACATGAATTGGGTAATGACAGTTTCCGTGGGCCAGTCTAGCTTTACCCATTTACAATTAAATAGGTTGGGTCAGGTCACATGGTCCTGGTTTTTTGGATCGGGTTTGGTTAAGAACTCTTGACCCATTTAGTAAATGGCTTGGGCTTGGTCTGACCCCAACCCGGTCTGAACCTGACCGATTGCCACCCCTAGTTAGGCTCACTTATAATATATGGCCCATCAAGCTCAGATTGAGCCTTACCTAACCTGACCTGCTCATGTTGCTTATTAGTGGGCTGGGCCAGATGACCACCCAACCCAAAAATAAATAAACTGAATAAGTTTAGCTTACATGCACATGATGTATTGGATCTGCATGTATACACTAATCGAGCAGGGTTGAGCATATTCCATTCTTAAACCTGACTATCATCCAGCCTTGTTGGGTTTAGTCAGTCAACCTGACCAGATAACACTTAAATGAGCCTGGTCGGGTGTGTTTACATGACCGGATTAGACTTAAATGGGTCAAGTTGGGTTGGGCTTGGGTTCGATGAATTTTAAGTAGTTCAGTTTGCGATACAAGGTAATGTGTTGCATGCCAGGTTTGCGATGGAATTCTGGGTCCGTGTATATAAGCAGGTTAAGCTTGGGCTGACTCCAACCTGATGGGTAGCTGATCCATTGCTGTCTCTATGATTAATGGCAGTATTTGGGCTGGGCTTTGAGCCTGCGGTTTTCATCTCGGTTTAATTTTCAGGCCCAATAATTAATTGGGCTGGTTTACACTTGCATCTGCCCAAAAAACTGATTATTAGGCGTAGACAGACCAGCCCGACTTATATGAGATTGGTGGCTGAGTCTTGGATGGTTGAACGGAGTCGATCGCCTAGCTCATTGGCTGGGTGGGGATTGGGTCTGGACTCTTAAGTCATTAGCTCATGGGCTAGACTTTGGAGATGCTTTGGCCTTGCTCAGCACGTCCCACTTGGTACACTAGCAGTAGTTAGAGTACCACACACGAAACTGGTTCTAGGAAAGATCGATATTAGGTAAGAACAGCTAGAGCATTGCCGCGCTTCCTTGTATCACCGACTCATCTGAGTCGACTCGGACTCGTTTTGGACCTGTATGGGTTGGTAGCACAAGGCACCTCTCATTCACCTTTGACTCAGGAAAATCAAGGTTCGAATCTAATCGGTATGAGTCGGGACAAGTCGTTGTGTTAAAAAATCATGGCCCTGGCAATTGACAGCTAGATCTCATAATTTTGTGGGCATGTTCCAAAATTTTGAAACAATGAGAAAACCTAACAAGATAATACATTTGTTGTTGTCTCCTTGAGTAGGGGGTGCTGAGGAGCCATATGAAAAGTGCTGGGGAATCGCGGAAGCTCCAAATTCGAGTCAAATAAGAAAGAGATAAATGTAAACAAATATTAGACAGTATACATGATTTTTACGTGGAAAACACTTACGGAAAAAAAAAAAAAAAAACTATGGTACAAAGCAATAAGCAAATCCAATATGATAAACAAATAACACGAGATGAATGCACTTACATAGATGAGAACCTTTGAAAAACCCTCTTCAAAACCTTAGCTTTCTCTCTAAAACCCCTTAATGATACCTTGGAATTCCCTAATTTCGATTGTACTCAATATATATAGTGTTACAATTGAAATAAAAAACAAATCACGCAATTACGTAAAATTGCATGTGCCATCAATCTAAGCATCGACTGATCAACATTGATTAAATAGCCTTCGATTGATCGAGCAGGCTCAAAAGTGTTCATTGAGTTTAAAGGTATTTTCAATTGATCGACCCAATAATTAGACTATCGAAAATTATCCAGAGACCAATCTGTGTAATTCGAATAGGGCACATAAGACATAACATGGTTTTTTCCATATGTAATAGGACATTTGTATGAAGAAAGCTAATTAAAGTGAGTAGCATATGGTGTACTAATTGGTTAAAATTGTGTGCACTATCGATCGATCGACATTGATCAAGCAACCTTCGATCAATCGAGTAAGTGAGTTTGAGCAATCAAACACACCCAAAAGTGTCCAAAGGGTTTAGAGGTATTTTCGAATTTTGTCAATCAATTGACCCAATAGTTCGATCGATCGAAACTGTCCAAAAATATTCAAAGACTAACCCGTATTATTTGGGGTTCACTTAATTGATCGACCAGAGTCGATCGAACCCCTGTTTCATGTATAGATTGATCACATATATGACAACCAAAAATTTATTTAATCTGGTTTGGCTCAATTTGAGCCTAAAATATTAGGTCCAGGCCCATTCTACAGTTCTCAGGCTTAGCAAAATGCAGCCTGAAGAATCATTCCACTTTTACCATAACTATAATGACATTTTTGAAATCACATTTTGAACCGTCTAGATTTATATCGTGAAAACCATGTTCATGGCTAGGAAGATGATAGGTTGGAACCGAAAAAACCATAATAAGGTATAACCATCTGTCGACACTTGATAGGGTTATGTAATAATAGGGTCGCACTGTGTCGCAACAGATGACTCGCGTTTCAAAAATAATATCCATGAGACAAATCCATCCATTACTTTTCCGCACTATTTTGTTTTCCGTGGTCATTTTAATGGTCACAAGTAAGATGGACAGGATTGTGTAATAGATGTGATTTTTAAGACAATAACCATCCATTCTAGGCCCTGCATATGGCTCACCCTGCCACGTGTATTGTAGATGGCTCTACCATATTCCGATTCGCCCGAGACATGGTATCATGCATGTGGGAGCATGGGTACCTTGCTATCTAGGGTATGGTTAGGGGTGTACACGGGCCGGCCGAGTCGAACTGGCCTCAGCTCATCCAGGCCCGTTCAACAGCCACACTGATCAGGGTCAATTATTGCATCTCAGACCCCGATTATTGCCCTATTTAATGTACATGATAAGGCCTAACATCGGATTTTAATTATATTTTTATTACAGGATGAAATCAGGAGCGTTAATTGGAAATTGATGTTAAAGGCTTAGATTTGACGTTCTGAAGTCACCAGAGCACGGGATGGACTCTAGAAAACCAATAGTGAAGAGTTCACACACCTGAGATCTGAGGAAAGCGAGCCAAAGGGGCCCGAAAGGGGTCCAGAATGGAAGATCACATGGTTCCCGCCATCCGATCAGTTCGAAACTCCATACATGGGATGAGGGCCATAAATTAACCGTACATTTCAAATTTCAGCCCTCGGATTACTATGGAAGTGCCCCAACGGTCAAATCAGCCCAGTAAATTCCAATTTGGGGCCCACCTGATATCTGGAACTGCCTCAAGTTTTGTCCCAATGGTTTAATTCAAACGGGAAAGAGGATGGACGGTACAGATTTCTCATAAACATCATAGTGAGTGCCATGTGTGGTGCATGTGCACCATACATTTCCAAGGTCGGCCGTGCACCGGACGGCTGAGTCGGTCAGCGCGTGCGCTGACCGACTCCTCTCCCTCAAAAATTCAAAACCGCGAATGCGGAAACAGCGCTGACGCTGTCCGATGATCGGATCGAGTTGTGGACCCCACTCCTTGTCCAAACGTCCAATCCGGACCGTCCATCATGTTTGAAGGGGCCCACTCATCACTGCCTAGGTGGCCGAATTATGAACGATTATCATGAGTGAAATCTAAGCCGTTGGAAACAAGACGGACGGTGAATCAAGAGATCAGATGGACCACACCGAAATCACTCCAAAACAGGCATTCATGACCGGAATCTCCTCCTCTATCCAATGGACGGAGTGGATTTTCCAAGTACACATCACAGTGGGCCCCACCATCTTCGCAGCGGAAGGAAACCGCGTCCGTGGTTGCGTCAGCGAAAAACGACCGCTGGCAGTTTTTGCGGAATTTAGTGGGCCCCGTACGTCACCTGTACAGAAGATCTGATCCGTCCACCTTGTAGAGGGCCATGAGAACTACAAAACCATGCTGAGATTCCACTCCCATGCGTACACACGTGTGCGGTACAGAGGCCAAAAGGGGACTGCCCCGGGACGTTAAAAACTGAGTTTTTTGTGATTTCATCTGTGGGCCGTGCTAATGGACCTTCAAAACCACCCATTCTTGACTGAAATTTCGTCCTGAATCCAATGGACGAGGTGGATTTTCCAGAAAATACCTCTGTAGGGCCCACCGATCACGACTGCGAAAATTTGTACTCCGAGTCCTTCTACGACTCTGCCACCGATTCCAGCCATCCAGCAGCTATAAAAGGGGAGTTTTGGACATGGGAAAGGCATTCAGAACTAGGGAGGAGCTCCAGATCTATAGCAAGGGAGAGAAGAAAGAGAAGAAAGAGGAGAAAGAGAAGAAAGAAGAGAGAGAAAAATTGGTTTGAAATTCCTTTTATGAATTCTTATTTTTATTTATCCATCTGTTTAATGGAATTTATGGGTCACTAATCTCTCAACTAGGGCTGAGATGAAACCCCTAATTTGAACACCCTTTGTTCTATGTTGATTTTACTTGAATTAAATTGATTTGTTTCTTTCCTTAGTGTGCTTGATTGTTTTAAATTCTATACTTCTCCATCTATGAACTTTTGAGTCTATGGATGGATGTGGTTTGGATGCTTATTCTAGGTGCTTGTGTCTGGTCATGAACAGGTTCCTGTAGAGGAAGAAACAGGGTGCTTTACTGAACTGCATATTCCTTATGCCCAATTTGGACATGGGATATGTTCTTCATGGCATTGCTTAAAGGAATTAGACAATCTGTATGCCCGATTAAGGACACAGATTGTGCTTTCTCCAGACAAGTTGGATCAATCTAATTTAAAGTGAATTAACGGACAAAACAAAGGTTAGGATGATTAGGGGTGGATTCGAAAGTCCTAGTGCTCTCTCTGATTGAATTTTCTTCCTTATTCTCAATAGTTATTTCCATAGATTTGTGTTAGCAATTTGATCCTTTATTTGTTGAATTAGTTAAGGAGAATCGTGAATTTGAATTGTGACGACCAGTCCCTGTGGATTCGACCTCGGTCTTACCGAGTTTATTACTACATCACAACCCTATACTTGGGGAGTGAACACACACCAGGTCCGAACCCGACTGGGCCTGGTCACCGGGCCAACATCTCCAGCCCGAACCGGGCCCGGACGAGTTCGGGCCAGTTTCGAACCTTCGAGTTCGGGCCAGTTTCGAACCTGAGTTCGGGCCAGTTTCGAACCTTACAGCAAGTTCATGGGAATGGTTTTGGTAGGTAATCCGTGTCCCATTAATTTACAAGGTCCTCAATCAACGGTTTAGATAGTTGAACTATAGAATCCACAAAAAATCTTCTGGCATGAAACGTTCAATTCCTCTCGGTGACCATACTGCCCAAAACAAATGGGTGACTAGAGAATTTGTTTTAGCTGTTTATTTGTTTTATACCTGTGGCCAACCTAAGGTGTTTACCGGCCTGAATTTCGAATAAGAAGATTTAATTAGTACATCCAACTGGATGGAACTAAGATTTCATTTTTCTAATCCATATTAAGACAAGAAATGGGGCACATGTGTTTCACATCTAGGCCAGTCCTTATTGGGTCCCACTTTGAACATCCAATGGCCCAAAAAATAGGATGATAGACTCACCATCAGTCATTATTGCTTTTCCAACCATTGATTCTTCTGGTAGAAATGTGGCCCAACTGATAAGTGGGAAACAGGGCTAGCCCACCTGATGACTGACCTTGATATTGTACACATGACATTTTGCCATGTTGCAGATCATCTTCACAATCTTCATGAAGAAATGATTTGATACTCTTGTAGAGTGATAGATGAGACATGAGCAGTTAGAAATTACTTAGAAATTACATATATGGCTTTAAACCTTTCAAATTACAAGAACTAGTTTTATATATATATATATATATATATATATATATATATATTATATATATATATATTATATATATATATATATATTATAATATATATATATATCATGAACCGGGTTTCGGACCGAGTCGGGCCGGGTCGGGTTGGGCCGGGGCGAGTCGGGTTTCGGACTGAGTCGGGCTGAACTGGGAGGTATCCGAACTCGGCTTGAACTCAGTTTCGGGCCTAGAAAATTGGCCCTGTAATACCCTGTTTCTTTTTAAACAGTGGGTTCCACTGTTGACCCATTGTTTCATATGATGTGGCCCACCTGAGAGTTGGATGGCTCTCATTTTTGGGCCCATGCCCTAACTTTGAAGGGCAAATTTTATGAACGGTGTGGATTTATCACATCATAGTTGTGGGGCCCACTTTTCAAAAAAAAAAAACAAAAACAAAAAGCAAAGCAAGTGACGTGTGTCACTTGCTTTCCACTTCCCCACAATTCTCTCCTCCACGACTCCCTCTCTTTCCCACTTCTCTGCAACGGTTGCTGATGGGAACCCATTCACCATGATTTCCATCATCATGGTGGGACCCATTCCTCAATCTAAACCATCCATTAGACTCAGAACCCATCAACTCATCTGACATTATTTTATACCCCATTTCTCATGCTACATATAGAAAATCATAGAAAAAAAAAATCAAAAAAAGAAAGATTTTGAGAAGAAAAGAGAGATCAGGAAAAGGGAGTACGTAAGGGTTAAACATTGAGTTCAAAGTAGATTAATCCAAGTTAGTACACGTCGAAATCAGCATTTCTTCAGATTATTTCCTCCCATCACACTATTTTTCCATATCAGGTAGGTGATCATTCCCCCATTGAAAAATTCATATATATTGCTTTATATAATCTAGACATTGAAATATTCATAAATAATTTCCAATTGAAAGAAATTCTTTATTTGACTACTGTACAAATGCAATTATTATTATTATTATTATTATTATTATTATTATTATTATTATTATTATTATTATTATTATTTGCATTTGATATTATTTGTTAGTGATGATGAATATTTATTATGTGAACTATTATTTTAATTTTTACGGGTGCTATGCCCTAAAAGGATCACCGTATTATCTGTTATAGGCACTCTGATATTAATTGTTACAATATTTCCTTGTAAGTTAGATGCATCGTATGTGAATAATTATTATTATTATTTTTTGTACAACGATTCTCATGGGTGCTTTGCCTAGGGTCATTCCCGAAATGATCAGCACGACACGGGTGCTCTGCCTAGGGTCATTCCCAAAAGAATCAGCATGGGTGATCTGCCCTGGGTGATTCCCTAAAATAATCAGTAAACATGGGTGCACTGCCCTGGACTTTTGTCCCTAAAAGGTTAAACCGGTGCTCTGCCGAGGGTTATCCCCTGAAAGGATCAACACCGGTGCTCTGCCATGGGTCATCCCCTAAAAGGATCAGCACACGTGAGTGTTTTGCCCACTCCAAATCTTAGTATTTTTTTTTTGAAAAGCTATGTTAAATAATTCATTTATTTCATGTTCATGAATGTCAAATTATTAACTATGATTTTACATCCAATGTTCACTTTATTTTGATTAAAATGTCGAGATTAAATTTGGTAATATTTGTGAGTTTTTCAACTCGGGATTGATGTGATCCTATTGAGTTGTCAACTCATTTTGTTTTAACCGTTTCAAGTTACGAATATTTTGAAGACGCAGGATATTACTATTAGTAGTGGAGCATGGAATGTGGTTGGATGCACGTGGCATGTTATTCTACATTGAATAAATTTTATTTTATTTTAGAACTATGGATGTAATAATGTTTGACTTGATTTTCTTACTTCAAGTTAAATTAAATAATTATGCATTGTGTAATAACAGATTTTGAAATTAATGATCTTAGCATGTGTTTGGATTTTAAATATCGGGCGATGGTGGAAGAAAATGAAATGCATATGAAATTGTCATTCTTTATCTTTTTTTTTTTTTTTTTAGATCACGGGTCTGGAATTCGGGTCCTGGACACCCTATTCAGGTACCCGAATTTTAGGGCGTGACAGGCCCGTCCTGACTCGAACTCAGTTCCGGGTCAGGCCGAGTCGGGCTTTTTCGGGCCAGGTCGAGCGAGCTAACCGGGCTAGCCCGGTTTGTGTACACCCCTAGGTATGGTATCATTCCTCGAAGCAATGCCGGTTCCAACAGAGCTAGGGAGAGTCACATCTTAAACTCATCTCTCATATATGTCCACTTGGCATTCATTCATGAAATTTAAGCCCCTCATCACATAAGATCCAGCGGCTAGATGTATGGTCTAAGAGATCAGAATTAAATAATAACCAAGTAAGCCATAAATGTGGGCTAATATGAACCAACAATGGAATAAGTGGACAACAATTTGGATCACTGAACGGCACAAGCTTTCAGTCACCCCCATCTGTGATCCGGGTCACAGCTAAGTCGCGTCCACATACTCGACCCTCTCGACCCTTCTACGGACGCGGATTGCGTACTACCCCCACCCCTCCCTAGCTCTGAATGGGCAGTTCTGTGGGCGGGCCCACCATGATGTATCTGTACATCCGAGCGGTCAGACCCTTTCCTCACCTTATTTTAAGGCATGAAAAAAAAGAGGCAGATCCAACGGTCAAACGGAACACGCCACAAATTACTCTTGCATTTAATGCAACTGACATTTAATACTTTGTACATTTTAATGCAACTAAGCTTTTTATTTGGTACGGTCTAATTGAACGTTGGATATGCTTCATTTTTGTGTTCATCCCTTAAACTAATCTGTTAAAAGGGACTGACGGTTTGAATGTACAGATACATCACGATGGGCCCGCCCACAGAACTGCCCGTTCGGAGCTAGGGACGGGCGGAGGTAATAGGCAATCCGCGTCCCTCTCTCTACTCTACACGTGGCAAGGTTGTCCTATCTTTTTGGGACCGTCCACCTCGTTGACCCATAAGCATAAATAAAACCAGTGGCCTTCAAAGCAAGGGTAGATAATTCGTTAAAAAGCAGTGTTTAGATTTTCTAGAAGGTGTGGTTTTTCAAATATAACCGATCAGTGGTAAGACCCACCAAATGGACAGCCCAGATTTATACGCAACATTTCGACGTGCACAATGTACCCCAACTTCCTGTTTTACTGGCTAGCACCAGTCACCCCTTAGTGGGGTCCACATGCTGAGTTTCAGATGATCAGAACCGTCCATTCTGTGGATTCCACGCTATACATTACACCATAAGAAACTTATACTGAACGTATGATCTTAACCATAAATCTCTGTGGCTGAATTTAAAACAATAAAAAGAAAATATTGAATGGCTCCAATTCAACTCTAAAGTTCAAAGGTTAGGATCATCCATGAAGATCGATTACAAGACAATAAATATGGGCCGTTAAAATGATAGGACCATCTCTCCATGTGGGCCCATTTTGCGGTAACCCACGCTGGATACTGAGTGGCGACAGAGGTAGAAAGCTTGAAATAGGTGGTTTGACCAAAGTCTCCACTAAAAATAGCAAATCTAATGTTGTTTCCGCAATTTCGTTGAAACACTTGGTTCGAACTCTCACGTATAAAATACAAAACATACAACATAAGAAAAGGAGAAGAAAGGGGGGGTTAAAAGACAAAAAAAAAAAAAAAAAAAGAGGGAGAAAGAAAGAAAGATTGAAGAAGAGAATGAAAATGGCTGTATTGCACCAAGCTACCATGATTTTACTCTCTACATTCTTCATAGCAGCAACGGCTCATTTTGGATTACCCGGTTTTGATTTTATAGGCCGCTTCCATCCGATAGAAGAGTACTCTGGCTTCGAATTCGGTGGACATGCACACCCAGTTCTGGAGCCGAACCAACGACCTGGTTATCATGGTTTAACTCCGGTTGATTTTGATGGGCACCCGTCTCCTGATCAGGATCAGGTAAATGGACCCGATAATGATGGAAATTCTACCCCATCTCAGGAACCGAGAGAACAAGTCAGGGATGGTGGGTCTGAAAACTTTGGTATTGAGAAAGAAGCCATTGATGACAAGCTCGAGACGAATTATAAGGGCGGGTGGGAGCTTGTATGCATGAATTCTGGTGTGTCAGCGATGCATTTGCAGTTGATGAAGAACAACAAGGCGATCATATTCGATGCGACAACGCTCAGTCCTGCAGCGATCCAGTTCCCGCCTGGTAATTGCAGGATGGATAATTCTGGCAATAAGTCCATTGAAGATTGCTGGGTTCATGCTGTAGAGTATGACATCGAGACGGCCGCCATCAGGAAACTAAAGGTATATTATAAGGGCCTGTTTGGCAGACACCTAAATTGCTTTAATCTCATTTTAGTTAATCATTATATATTTGGTTGGGTTTGGTTGCACCAAATAATATCGTGAAATTATACATGAAAACTGAATGAACCCTCCCAAGTGCCTTCAATTAGTGATTGAGGGTCCAGATTTACTTTACTAGGAAGATATCTTATCTTGTTTTTCAGACGAATCTCTTGCATTGTCTTTGATAGGTCATGACCAATCCATGGTGCGCATCAGGAGCGCTCGATGCAGAAGGGGTCCTTGTGCAGACTGGTGGGTGGAACGATGGAGGAAGAGGGGTTCGTTATTTTCAGCCCTGTGACACATGCGACTGGGAAGAGTACCCAACTGCCCTCTCGGTTCAAAGATGGTATCTTTCCCTAACTTTGGTCCTCATTTTCTTCTAATTTTTCTTTTAAAACATCTCATCTTATAGAATGTGGGCCAGTAACCAACTGGGCCTGTGATTTACATTGGCAAACGGGTCTTGTCGACCCAACGGATCATGGTACCTGACCCAAGAATAAGTGGGTCTAGGTCTAAATTTTGGTCCATTGAGTGCGTTTGGCTAAAAAAATTGACCTGAATTACTAAATGGTTGAGTCTGGGACCTCTCAAACCATGCAAACCTAGTTTTTAAGAAGGTGCTATTTGGGCCATCTGAAATGGTTAATTAATATAAGTATTGGAAAGTCTAAAAGTTTTATTAATTAATAAATTAATACTATCTAGATTAAGTGGAAACTAACCCTTGACTATATACTCTTCCGGGTCATTGATTTAATACACGACAGAATTAAGTAACATATTTGAAGTGTTATTTGTGTCAAAATTCACTTTCAATTTTTATACACCATCCAGGCCCAAATTAGACCTAACCAAAACCTGAGCCATGAGATCAATGGATTGGGTTTTAGCAGTAAATTTTTTTTTTTTTTTTTTTTTTCTTTTTTTAAAACTTGGACTTGACCCCATAACCAATCCGAATTTTAATAGATTGGATCTAGCCCTCGAGTCTGGGGCTGCCTGTGATCGAACCTAACACATTTACACCACTACCTATAACTCACTTTCTCTTTCTTGCTCAGATGGTAGATTACGTATTGAGAATTTTACCATTAAATTCCTCAAGAATCAACATTTTATTAAATAATGCCTAGACAATTAGAAAGGATGAAATTAAAGAACGCTCTCATTTAATTTTGTTTCTTTATATATAATGCAAGTCGAGACTTGTAGGGTAGCCTCACTCGTTACGGTCTCCAAGAGTTTTGGTAATGTACCAGATAGGACATAAACCTTTATGGTTTATCATATTACTGGATAAATAAGGATTGGTGCGCAAAAGAAAAGAGACCAGCTCCTCTTCTTCTCATCATATTGATGGGGTGCAGCTCTGTATGAGGCTCGTATTGCATAGCAAGTCTGCCCACATGGTGTGTGTATAACATCTAGGTCATCCAACATATGCACCCCACCATGGTGCTTGTACGATCCAAAAATCATTAAATGGGCTACACTTGAATTTAGATGTTTTAATTGGTGTATATTATTTGGATGGATTGCCCCACCTTATGATTGGATCAGCCATATTTTATATATATACTGCCTGACTTAAATAAGTATGCTAGTCAGCATATACTTGGCTATGCCACTATATTCTGACCAGCATACCTAAGCAGTCCGGTAAATTATTTTCAGAGGATTAAATTACATTACTGCCATCATCTTCCATCTTTTTTTTTTTCTCTTTTTGTTTATCAAGTAGAGAATTCAGAAATGTGAGACACTATTTAGTAAAATCCAAATTCTCAAGCAAATTTACAGTTGAAATCCCATACATTTTCTTTCTTATTCAATACCTAGTGCTGAGGTAATACAGAGCATTTTCTTTCTTACTCAATACCACTGTATACTGCACCGCGTAGGTATGCTAGTCAGCATATACTTCCCGATGGCCGTTTTATCGTAGTAGGAGGCCGTCGGCAGTTCAACTATGAGTATGTACCCAAACGCGGCGAATCGAATCCAACCAACTTCAAACTTCAATTGCTCATTCAGACGACAGACCCAGTTGAGAACAACCTCTACCCCTTTGTATACCTCTCCACCGACGGAAACGTCTTCATCTTCGCCAACAACCGTTCAATCCTCCTCAACCCCAACAACAACGCTGTAGTCCGTGAGTTCCCCGTCCTCCAGGGCGGCTCCCGCAACTACCCAGCCTCAGGCATGTCCGTCCTCCTCCCATTACGGCTCCGCGGCAATAAAGTCAAGACCATCCCCGCCGAGGTCATCATCTGCGGTGGCTCCCCACCGCAGGCTGCCAGGTTTGCTGCCAAGGGCAACTTCATTCCTGCATTGCGCTCATGTGGGCGGATGACAATAACATCACCACGGGCCTCGTGGAAGATGGAGCTCATGCCGGAGGGCCGGGTGATGGGTGACATGCTCTTGCTCCCCAACACCGACGTGCTTATAATCAACGGTGCAAAGAGGGGGTCAGCTGGCTGGGGCTTTGCTAGCGACCCATCCTTTTCGCCAATGATCTACAGCCCTAAGAAACCAAGACGCAACCGGTTCTTGATGCTGAAGCCGTCGACGATCCCACGTATGTACCATTCTACTTCAGCGGTGCTGCCGGACGGTAGCATTCTAGTGGCGGGCAGCAACAGCAACAACCAGTATGTTTTCTCAGGCGTGCCATTCCCCACTGAGATGAGGGTGGAGAAGTTCATGCCACCTTACTTGGACCCGGTAATGGCCAGATATCGGCCCAAGATCATGGACGAATCAGCACCACAGGAACTTAAATACGGACAGACATTTGCTTTGAAGATAAAGTTGGTAGGGAAGAAAGTGCAGACAAATGACATAAAGGTGACTATGTATTCACCACCGTTCACCACGCATGGGTATTCCATGAATCAACGGATGTTGATACTGCGGGTAGGAGACGTAAAGAATGTTTTTGGCATTGGGAAGTATGAGTTTTCAACCTTTGCGCCAACTACACCTGTGCTTGCACCTCCAGGTTACTACCTCTTGTTTGTAGTTTATAAGGGTTTTCCAAGCAGAGGTGTGTGGGTCCGAATTGCATAAAGATTTAAAGAGAGAAAATCGTTTTTGCTAATTCCACGTCCTTGTAGAGCTGCATACTTTCACACGTGGGGTATGCGTTGAAAGATGGAATATGTGAGTGAGATATTAAGCTTTTCATAAGGTTGGAAATGATAGTTAGGGCTCAATTGGCAGCCTGGATTTAAATTCATATGGAATTGTGTGGGTTTTATTTTGTACGGAATCAGGTGGATTTGAAATTATAACTTTTAAGTAGGGTTTGAAAATATGAATTTGGATTCCTCTCAAATCTAGGTACTTCTGCCAAACACTCAAAACACAATAATTTCTTATTAACCCTTTCTAATCGCATGCTGCCAAATGAGTCTTTTTTTAATCTTCTTCTTAGAAAATCAGATAATTTCACCCTTCAAGCAGGTCACAAGTTACAAACTAAATTAACCATTAATAAAAAATTTTATACATTCATTTGTTTTGATATGCCTTGGCCCACCTAAGGTGTGAAATGACCTGATTTATATGTTGGAAGATCCAAATACCATAGCTCACCTGATGGAAAGCTTATCTCTCACTCAAGTGACACATTGCGACACGTGGCCACGCATGGATGTGTGCAACACCTACAAGCGTGTGGAATTAGCAAAACTGGAGATAGAGAGGAAATGGAGATTTGGAAAGTTGTTTTAGTTAGCCTGGCATGTAACTTTCTTTATTGATTTATTTATTCTTTGAAATTCTTTCATATAGCTCCCTTTTCATTTTTTTCAAATTTCTCTGTGGAGTAAACTCCTTACTTGTCATATCTCTCATGTATTGTGATATATTCTGGATATTTGGACAATTTAACTATGATATATGGCCAAAATACGTAGTAAAAAAGAGAGGTTGGGTACTCCACAAAGCTTGTACAAAAAGATTCCAACTCTGCATGTAGGGCCCACTTTGATTTTTATGTGTATAATCTAACCCTTCAAAGTTGCAATGCCCAAAAAAGGCTAATCCAACCATCACATAGGCCATCAAATGAGTTTGGAAATTTTTGAATGGATGTCCATTGTTTCTATATAGGACTTATCTAATGACTAGAAGACCTGAATTTTGGGGCACATACCATCATCATGGTTGGGACCCACTCGGGGTCCTTACTCATGGCTTAGTGATAGACTCACAAGAGTTTCAACACTAAGGTCATGGGTTCGAGTACCCATCGTGGTGTGTGTGGGTGTGTCCATTAAAAAAAAATAATAAAAAATTGTGGAACCCACTTGATGCTCGATTGGATGACATACATACAACATGTTGGCCCCATATAGACAATTGAATAAAATTTACATGAAGGTGAACAGTTCTGCACGTGTTAATGATCTTTACAGGCAGGCAAGTGAATGAGATCGAGTTGTAGAAAAAGCTTTTTATACAAACGTTTGTGGTAGATCTGGCCTTATTAAAAAAATTAGAATTCATTTTGAAGAATCTTTTAAGTAAATTCATACCAACAAGCAAAACCTGGTGAGGCAAGAGCCTTCTTGGGAGAGCACAATTTTGAATTTAAGACCATCCAATTTATTTTGAATTAAAAATAAATAAATAAATAAATAAAAGAAAAAAAAAAAAAGGACCATCCAATTTATGGTGTATATTGTGTATGGAGCATATCTTAAAAAGTTACTCTCATCAAATAATCCTAACCGTCTAATTGATGGTTATGAAATGAAGATAAAAGTAAATAGTTAGCGGTTCAAATTGGAAGGGTTAAACTGATGATCTGTTCATAGGCTCGATATACATTTTGATTTATGCACCATCGACAGTTAATAATTTGGATGGGCTAGATTTTCATACAGCTACATGTGTGCGGTGGAAGAGTCACGTTCATCAACATTCTAAAACAGTGGTAAACTATTTATTATATGAATATGAGTGGAACCATGACAGACAACAGCTTGGATGCAAATAGATTCAAGAGGTAGGGTTAGGCTCTCCTGTGATAGTTCACTACTGGTTTTAAATTGGTGGTGCCTCTTCAACTATGTACATGGCTTAGTTGGGTTCCAACTCATGGCTTAGTGGTAGGTAGTGTGTTTCCACGATGAGGTCATGGGTTTGAGTGCCCATGTTATGTGTGTTAAAAAAAGAAAAAAAGAAAAAGAAAAGTCTATGGGTACGTGGCTTAGTTGTATGACAATCCGGTCAAATTGCTAACCTAGTTCTAAATTGAAAAGGGTCCAAATTACATGCAACAATCTTATTTTTTCCTTTTAAATTTGGTCTATTCACTAGGTTATTTTTAATCATTCACTTGATAAATATCAATTTAAGGGGTACATGGATAGTAAGTTACTTTAGATAAGTAGCTTATCTTGGTTTCTACTTAATCAATAGATAAGTATGTTTGACAAACAACATACTTATCATCTAAAATGTAGAAAAGCATATTTGGTTTCCAGCATTATAAGTAATTATCCTGAAAGTTTGTTTGGTGGGCCAACCTTTGATGTGAATCGTTCATCGTGTAGCCGCACCTTTGATGTGGGCCATCCATCATGCAGGGCTCAATTTTAATGTGGGATGTCCATCATGCAAGGCCCGCCTTGGTTATGGACCATTCATCATTAGGGGCCGACCTTTAATGTGCATAGTTCATCAGGTAGGGCACACTTTTGATGTTAGTAATCCATATGAAGGGCCTACCATCAATGTTATTGTCCATCATGTGGAGCACATCTTCAATATCCACTGCCCATCATGTGGAGCCCACCTTTGATGTGGACCGTCCATCATATGGGCCCACCTCCGATGCGGGCCGACCATCATGCGGGACCCACCTTGGATAACGGAAACTCATCATAACTCATCATTAGGCTGACCTTTGATGTGGATTGTCCATCATGTGGGGTCCACCTTGATGTGGATCATCCATCATGTGGGGCCCACCATTATTAATTGCCCATCATGTAAGTCCCACCTTCAATGTGGGTTGTCCATCATGTGAGTTCCACTTTCCATGTGGGTTGCCCATCATGCGGGCTCTCCTTGGATGTGGGCTATTCGTCATTAGGGGTGAACCTTTGATATGCTTCAATCTTAGGTGGACCATAATACAGGAAACTGTGGTAATTGACCATTAAAAACTTCTTGTGGGCCAAAAAAGTTTTGGATCAATATGATATTTGTGTGGTCTCTTCATCCAAATCTTTGTGACCTAATCAACAAGTTTGATGGAAAATAAACATTCCAATGGCCCCTGTGAAGGTTTTAATGGCGGGGATTCAATCACTACTGTTTTCTGTGGTATGGTCCACATAAGATTTGGATCACTTCATTTTTAAGATCATACCCTAAAATGTGTTTTCAATACGGATGGACGATGTGGATCCAGTTACACACATCACAGTGGGCACCACAATTAGGGGTCCCACCCACCTCGGTGGACCTAGGGTCTCACCTAATCCACTCTTGATTTTCCAATCTTATGAACTTAGAAGGGGTTCGCGGTGTATAATTTTTTAAATAATTTCTTAAGTTGTTACGTCTTCAATGAGAAAGAAGGAAATAAGTTATTTTTGGAAGTTGAAAAGCAATAATAAATAACTTATAAAAATAAGTTACTTTTTTCTTTAAAAAATATTTATTTAAGTTTAATAATTAAATTAACTTAAAAAAAAAAAAAAAAAAACTTATCAATTTACGTAAGTCAAAAAAATTACTTATTTGAAAGGTAAGAATGACCATACGTGGATGCCACAAGTTAGAAGGATGAGTCACCACTCTTCTAAAATGATAGTGAACCAGGTGTGATAGTCGTGAATTCGGCATCTTGCCAGGAACTTGTACTAGACTCAGGCGACCATAGGTCAAGAAAGTGACTCAGCTGAGTCTCATAAATTTTGACCAGATTTATTATATTTTTAATTAAAATTAGAAGAAGTTAGAATTACAAATAATAGATCACATGATTAACGTTTTCAAAATACAAATTAATAGTATATACTATGATAAATTTTCAACTATAGAAAATGAAATTATTTATTTTAATAATTATTTGTTCATCACTACAAAAAAGTGCTAATTAAACATATCTTTCATATAACACATTTTGAACTTGGAATGTAAAAAATAAAAATAAAAATAAATAAATAAATAAAAGAATCCTTGCATCACCCATAATCAAGAAAAACAATTGGTGGGGTAGCTTAAAAGAAAATCCAGATGGATGACCATTGTATGAACATATACAACAACCAAAAAGGGGGGAAGGGAGGATTTTTAAATACCTTAAAGAGTTTCTTTTTTTTTTTTTTCATGAAATTCTTTATAATTTACCAAGGGAAAATATACTGCCATTCAGGAGGGTCCTTACAAAAAGGAGCGGACCCCTCCTATCATATACCACTATCTGCACATAAGAATTCCCCGAGAAGGAAAGGATTCCCCGAAAAGGAAAGAATTCCTCAAAAAGATGAAGAACCCAGAGAGAGCCCAGCTACCCGGGTTCTTAAAGAGTTGTAGTACAACCCTGGGTCTCAAACGTCGTGAATAAAACAAATTCGTCACAGACTAACAAAGACGGAGAAAATGAATTTAGGAAGAAGTAGAAGAATAATTTGAAAATAACAAAGGTTACATTTAATCAAAGATATTAATTGATATATATGGAATTGCTATTAAAATGTAAAATTTAAAAATATTACCAATAAAATTAAAGAAAATCAATCCAATGATGACAAGGATCATTGTTGATTACTTGATTTTAGCAATTTTTCACAGGGGATATATAAACCAGGTCGATCGAGTTTTCATTACTTGTGGATCGGCTAAGTTATAGTAGAACTCGGCAGAGTTTCCTACAACTCAGCTGAGTTCTTGAAATAAATGATCCATGTGGGCGTATCCACATCAACTCGGGGGAATCCCTTGTCATCTTGTCGAGTTTTAAACAATGACAAAGGCGTTGGAAGCCCATGTACAAAAGATCATTTTCTTTTCTTTCATTTAGATAAAAAGAAGAGAATTGTAGCATAATGGCATCTTTTCTGCCAACATGCCCTGGCCTGTAGGACATTCGCTCCATGAAAACGGTGGGCCAACATTCACCCTTTCTTGAAAATCGACACATAGAGCAAACCATAAGAAGAATCAATCACCATATTCTACCACATTGTATGGTAGACATGGTTTCCATGACACTACATGATTTATAGCATAAACATGGAACAATCTGTGTGGGGCCCATAGAAATTTGCACTGATAGGATAATCCCAATACTTGAACGGTGATCTCCCACCCTGCAGAAAACGAGAAAATGTGCCACTGCTCCAAATTCAACAGGCAAAAGTCCAGCGATTGAACGACTAGGATCATTTATTATTATTATTATTATTTTGTACGACTTTCTGACTATGGCCAGTGACAGTGAGGCCCACAGCTTGCATGGTCTTCACAGCATACACGTGGATAACTTCCAAACCAGAGATGGACCTTCTTGCTTGGCCAAAGCACGGTATCCTCTCTCTTCAAAGGTTTACCAGCATGCATGGGTATAGATGCAGCACGGATGGAAAGCCATCCATACCCATGCATCTGATGGGCTCTACTATGTATATATGGGCCACGTCCTTTAAAAAAAAATAAAATAATAATAATAATAATAATAATCACACTAAAAAGACTATTTCCATGTGGGCCCCATCGGGCTGGGCATGCTGGACGATGTATCTTCGAAACTGAAGGTGGTCGTCGGTTGGAAGAGGAAAATCGAAAACAATAAAAGCTACCTACTTCCCTTCTCGCATCGTCTCTCGCACGATCTCTCCAGCTCTGCTGACTGACAGCTCGGTTACAACCAATGCAATACCCTCCGCAATGACAAAAACTACGTAAATGCCCTTATTTTTCACATTCTCTTTCGTACTTCAACGGTGCATGTGAACCTTTGCATACTTCAACTTATTTCTCACCATCGATTCACTTGTGTATGAATCTGAACCGTACAAAAGGTGAACCGAATCACAAGAATTACTTGACGCGAAAACTGAAATGATCCATTCATTAGCCGGGCTACACTGTAGATATTAACGGATAGCTGATGGTCTTAACTCAATTTAACTCACTGTAGGAAATGGACGATTAAGAATAAACTGATCAGTTTTCCTAATTCCTTGAGAAAAATCGTACGGTTAGGATTGTTGGACCATTGTCAATTTCAGATTAGGCTCCATTCACAATTGGACTTACACGTTGGATGGTCCAGATTGCATAAATGTAAGGCACACGTAAAGGGGACGAGTCTCGTGGCATTTGAACTTCATTTTGTTAACGGATTCGGTTCTAACAAAAATCAGATGTAAGTGAAAAGACTCTACTACCCTTCATCTTCCCTTTAGTGACGATTATATATATATATATATATATATATATATATATATATCATGAGACGTTTACAAGGTCAAAATATTACAAGTCAAAGAATCAAAATACCCTAAACAAATAGGAGAACTCTCACACGCAACTAGCTATAGGTAAAAATTCCGTGCAACTGGTTGTGTATGAATCCCAATGTGGTGTGTTTATGTCATCCAACCCATCAAGAAAATGGGACACCCTACAAATTCACACCAATCCAACCATACGATGAGCCCCACATGAATTTGGAGGGTTTTTTTTTTTTTTTTGTCCATTGTTTTGCATGGTGAGGCCCATCTGAAGGTTGGATCTGATTGACTTTTGGGGGGTCCTATATACATGGTGGGATGAACCTGCTAGGCAAGTTGGATGTCATAAAATACCATGGTGGGCCCCACTAGCAACTATTTGTACAAAACATTTTATTCATGTAGCACCAGTTAGACGTTCTCAGGAACCTCAACATATAAATCCAATTATATTAATATAATAATTATAGACAGAAGAAATTCCACCCTTTTGTTTTCTATTTTCATAGCTGTCGATGGTCTATAAAAAGCCATCACTAACCAACCTCAAAAGCATGCCAAGCTCAGTTCTCGCAAAAGACCAAAGAGCTTCTCAAAAGGGGTAAGGGATGGGAAATTTGCAGGCTATCTTCTTGGCTGTCATATCTCTAATAGCGTTTAATCAAAACGCAGTTTATGCTAATTTCTACAAAAGTTGCGTTTTTAACTGGGGTGCTCAACACTCGTTGATTTCACCCAACGGGAATGATCTTCAGCTAGTACTCGACAAGGTTTCAGGTATTCTCTCCAACTAGTCGATGTTCTCAATTGGAGAAATCCAATATCATTTGTATCTGGGTTTTTCTTTGATACATGTTTGGTGATTTGTAATGACCTTTGTTATCAAGGTTGTTGTTTTGCCTTTAGGATTGGAGCACTTCCGGCGGTCAGATTGGCTACTAAAAGCTGACCATGTTCCCGTATGACTGATAGTCCTGATCACTGAACACAAGTTCCACATTTATGATATAGATGTTTTGATGAGCCCTTCATTCAACTCCACATTCCTCAAAGAAAATATGAATGAAGCACAGGCATTAGCAAATTGATTTTATTTATTTATTTATTTTTTATTTTTACCACTGGGCATGGGGTGAGAGAAGCATAGCGCTTAAACTCAGTGACTCAACTCGAAACTTGTCACTATGGAACTCGCTAAGGAGTCTGTCTTGATTCAGAATCAGATTGACTAGTCGAGTTAGTTGCCCATTCGGTTGACTCGAAATGACTCAGTGTGACATGAACCGAGTCGCTTGAGTCAAAGATTTTTATTTATTTTATTTTTTTTTATTTTTAAAGGTTACAGGTGGTGGGATGAGGACTCATGACCTCAACTAATCAAGGAAACAGCATTTACCAGCTGACCAGACACTATACACATTGCAGATTTTTATATTCACACTATTTATGTGTCTGCTATTAGTGCAATTAAATTCCTAGTTTAATTATTAAATATTGCATTGACTCTTCGACTCAACCCAACCCAGTTGGATATCAAGTCCAGTCGAGTTTTCAAGTTTTTAAACAAAGGAGAGAAGTACTAAATGGATGACCTTGTCCTAAATGGGCATATTTAATTCCAACATAGTTAATAACCCAATGCTTTAATAAGCCATGTGGGGCCCACCCTCGGCCAGCTATAAACTCCATGATTTTAAAAAAAAATAAAAATTCAGCCAGCCTTTACACAGCCATCAATAGAAAACAGTGCATGATATGACTTGTGTGGTCTCACCAGCCTCCTTTTGTGGTCTTTCTTCCCCCATTTCCACAGGCACTGGGATTCAATCGAAGAAGCAGTTCCTCTTCGGAAGTATAGAAATGCTAATCAAACTGGTTCCTGGGAACTCCGCTGGTACCGTTACAGCATACTACGTAAGTCCTGTTCTGACCAACATTTGCTCGGGATGCAAACACCAAGTAAAATAAAAATAAAAATCCAATTCTATGAAAAGTGGGCAAGATCTTTTACGGACTCGGCTCCTAATCAATTTCAGCCAGCCTTTACACACCCAACTGCATTTTCCACCATATCTGCATCTTATCCATCAGGCATCGACAGAAAACAAATATATCCTATTTTCATGCTCTTGCAGTTGTCTTCGAAAGGTACGAAGCATGATGAAATAGATTTCGAGTTCTTGGGGAATGTATCTGGACAACCTTATATCATCCACACCAATATTTACACTCTAGGTAATGGAAGTAGAGAGCAGCAATTCTACCCCTGGTTCGACCCCACCACGGATTTCCACAACTATACCATACATTGGAATCCCAACCAGATTGTGTAAGTTCAGTTACTATAATTGCCATCATCATCATCATCATCATCGCTATCCTCATCATCTTACTCATTCCCTTTTTTTAAAAAAAAAAACTGTAAATCTACACCATTTGTTGTGACCTATGTGACGAGGGATTCCAATTTCTGAAAATTTGCCATGCTGGACATGTCGAACACTCATTAAATGATTAAAGCAACAGCAGGCATGGAGTGCTTATCATGTGGCTAATACTGTCATTGTCCTTGTCATTTTCATCATCATCATCATCAAGATTGCAGGTAATGACGTTTACGTGGTTTCAGGTGGTTTATCGATGGGCTTCCGATCCGTGTTTTTCCCAATTACGAGAACATGGGCATTCCTTACCCAAACAAACAAGGAATGAGGGTTTATTCCAGCTTATGGAATGCAGATAATTGGGCAACAAGAGGCGGACTAGAAAAGATCGACTGGAACAGTGCACCCTTTGTAGCTAGACTCCACCATTTCAGGCCAAGAGCTTGCAAGTGGAATGGGCCAATCAGCATTATCCAATGTGCCTCTAGTTCCTTGGCTAACTGGTGGAACTCTCCTGTATACAGCAAGCTGAGTTATGCTCAGGCGGGTCAGATGAAGTGGGTCAGGGACAACTATATGATCTACGACTACTGCAAAGATACGAAAAGATTCAATGGACAGATGCCCCCAGAGTGCTCCAAACAGCCATTTTAATAGAATCATGGAAAGAAAAGTGTGCCAACATGTTTTTGAAGAGTTTCATTATTTCAGCTGCTGACTGAGGAATAAATTTCGTTCTTTTGTATTTCTTGACATGAATACGATAAATAAAAAAAGCTCGCAGGTGATGTTATGATGACTGAATTTTGATATGTAAATGGGGCTTCCAAAGTGTTTTGAGTTGAGAGCCAAGATTATCTTTTCTACTTTGAAAATTCTGTAATATGTAAAAGCCATCCAGTTATACTATATGATAAAGGTGTGTTTGGGTCTTCATGGTTCCTGTGACTTTTTATCTTGCCTTGTCCATGTTCTTGCAATGGCAACTGCATTAGATGTATTTAGGAAGAAGCTTGGTAGGATACCCAGATGCTACAAAAGTCACAGGCGTTGTTTCTGAGACTATGGAAATCGGCCCAAGAGGCGCGATACACTCCTAGGCATATATCATGTGTGCTCCCCTCAGCTTTTTGTCTATATCAGGCATGTACCTGAGGTATGGGACAACCACCTGTTCCACTAAACTTCTAAATTTAATTGTTTGCTTTTAAGATTAAAAAGACTATAAAAAAAGAATTTTTTTTAAAGATGAGAATCTCCAACCACAGGATGGAGGAGGCTAGATCCCTTTGTGGCTAAATCATCTACTGTAAAGTTCTACATCCCTACAAACATGAGAGAAGGAGACTTAAGATGGTTTCCTCCTCCATCTCCTTACTTCTCTCCACCCATCTTGCTAGGCGCCAAAAACAGGCCCCTGAAGATACCACCCACAGAATTACATTTGCTGAGTCCCCTCTGATAATTGAGGGAGGGACTTGAATTCAAATGAATTCCATCCTGCCCGAATGATGCTCACTTATCCAAGCAAGGACTGGGTTATCTCTAGAGCTCCCATCAAAATTGAGCTTCCACATCCCACTCCATGGCGGATGGACACCAACGCTAGAGCCAATGTCCCCCACTTCAACCCTACATTCTCATGTCATTATGCTTAATCCTTTTGAAAGACTTGAGAATTAGGGCCCACAAAATGATAAACTCTTTAACCGTCTTAGTTGCCTGAGAATAAGTATTGCATTTATTCTCGAGAGCCCTGTTGTTCTGCTCCTGTTTGGAGCTAGATGCCGCTGCAAGTAACCCCTTATTCATTTATATCCAAATTTCCATGCTTAAAGAAGAGCACCAACCATCACTGGCATGACCCAATCTGCACCAAATAGGGTTAAGATGGAACACCACACCTCCTGAGTAAAATCTGCATTGAATTAAGATGTCATTTACAGATTCCCAATCTTGCAGACATAAGAAACATCTGTTGGCGATGATTTCTAGCAGTTTCTCAAGTGATCCAAGGTAGGAATCTGATTCTTTGCTGAGATTCTCAAGTGATCCTCGGTAAGAATCTTATCAAGGCCTGCCACCCAGCAAAACGTGGCAACCCTAGGAGGGCATCCTAGCTTCCAAAACCAAAATTGTAGGGGCCTTCCTATGCCCTTCTCCAGAGATCTACCATTAGAAGGAACTCACTGTGAACATACCGAGCAGGTCCCATTTCCATCTTTCCTCTGATCTAATGGTGCTCCGTCGAAAATTGCAGCATTCGTCTGGCTTTTGGCTAGGGGGAGAATCCTAACCATTGACAATCTTCAGAAAAGGGGACTGGTTCTCCACAACAATTTCTTGTTGTATCTCAAGTAGGCAGAATCCATCAATCATATGTTCATTCACTGCTCATTTGCTCAGGGGATTTGGTCTTCTGTCCTTTTCCACACTTCTTCAGTCATGCTCATCGCAGCTCGGAACCTTTTGTTTGCATGGCATGGAGGAGTGGGCAAAGATCTTAAAGAGATTTGGTGCCTTTCTATCTTGGCAGTTCTTTAGGCAACCTGGAGAGAGAGGAATTGCTGATGTTTCCAAAATTCTTCCTCACTTTCTTCTCGCGTGTTGGTCCTGACTTCCAAAGGCATCACAGACTCGTCTTGTCTTCCAATCTCATATCGCAGTGTTCCTCCCTCCGTCTAGGTTTTGCCCGGGCCTCTGCCCCCCGTTTCAAGTTGTATAGTTGTTTAGGCAATAAGGCCAGGCCTCTGTCCCCCGGTTCGAGTTGTATAGTTTTTTAGGCAATTAGGCTCTTCTTTGGTTTTGTTGTTGTTTTTTGTTTGCTTCTGTATTTTAGTTTCCTTGTTTTTTGTTTTTGTTTTTGTTTTTTTTTTTTAAAACCTTTTGGCTCTCTTAATGATATTTCAACAATCTTTATAATATATATATATATATATATATATATATATCTTCGGTCAGGGTGAATGAACCTTTGAGCATGTAGTCTAAAGCCACATAAGAATCAATTTCTTCATTTATGAGGCTTTTTCTAAACTGGATAATCCATATGAATTTTCTTCCCTCTCATAAAAACAACAATCCATGGTTGAGGCAACAGAGAAGCTGATCAGAACACCAAGTATCCTCCCAAAACCTAACTCTGGAGCCACTTTCAATAACGTATCAGAATCCTTCCTTAAATGAAGGTTCCATCCTTCGGATTGCTCTCTAGATTCTCGAAACAAGATAAGGCAGTCTAATCCAAGGATCCCAACCATTACCCCTTGTCTCATATTTCTATCTTATTACCTTCTTCCACAAAACGTTGTCCACCTGTCCTCCAAAGCCATTAATCTAGGTCTTCTTATTTCCAATACCCCATTATCTTTAGGTTTACAGACACTTCCCATTTCACCACATGGTACCTTCCCTTTTTGCTTATGCCCTTTCCATATGAAGTCACTTTGGATTTTCTCCAATCTTTCAACCACACTACCCAGGCAACAAAAGAGAGACGTGTAATAAACTAGTGTATTAGATAGGGCAGAATTTGATTATGTTTGGTACTTCAATTTTTTTTTAAGTTTGATCATCATCATCTAAGCCTTATCCCAATTAATTGGGGTTAGCTACATGAATCTTGATCGACCATTCCACTCTACCAAGGGCCATACCTCCAGTTAGACCATAGGTTATCAAGTCTTTTCTTACTACCTCCACCCACATCCGTCTAGGTCTTCCTCTTGCCCTTTTAGAGCCTTCAACTTGTACCAACTCACTCCTAACCAATGTGGTTCTTAGTCTCTATTGCACATGACCAAACCATCTAAGTCTATGTTCCTTCATCTTATTACCTACTAGTGCTACTCCTAAGTTCCCTTGAATGCATTCATTTCTAATTCTATTGTTCCTCATCTTGTCACTCATCTATCTCAACATCCTCATTTCAGCTATACTCATCTTATATGCATGTTGTTCTTAATTGCCTGACACTCTGTCCCATGAAGCATGGCTGCTCATATAGCTATCCTGTAAAATTTCCCTTTTAGTTGGAGTGGCACACAACGGTGACATAAAATTGTCTTCTTACAAGTGGAGAAGACCCAAGCTGGATAATTTCCCCCTCCAATGTATACTGGCCGCGGATATGGAGCTTCTTGAAAAGCCATTTTTTGGAGGAAGAGATTAAAAGTGTTGTAGATTCCTTGGGAAGAGATAAGGCCCCACAACCCGATGGCTTTCCACTGGCCCTTTTTTCAAGTTTTTAGGACAAGCTTAAAAAAGATGCAATCGCTTTTATTCAAGAGTTTCACACCAAAGGAAATTTGGCCAATAGGATGGGAGCTTCATTTATAGCAATCATTCCAAAAAGAGGAGCAGAAACCCTCGCAAAATTTTGTTCGATGAGCCTTATTGGCAGTCCATACAAGATATTAGAGAAGATTTTAGCTTCCAGGTTAAGGACACTGCTTTCTTCAGTTATAGCTGAGAATAAAGGTACTTTTGTCATGGATAGACAAATTTTAGACAGTATGTACTCGCTCATGAGTGCATTGACATGAGGCATAGAGAAGGAAAGAAAGGTGCAGTATGCAAATTGGACATTGAAAAAGCATACAACCATGTCGACTAGGGCTTTCTGGAGTATATGATGGAAATGTTGGGATGCGGAAGTAAATGGATTAGTTGAATGTATGTGTGTTTTTTCAGCCTACTTCGCTGTGTTAGTTAATGGCTCCCAAAAAGGTTTCTTCTTAGCATCGCAAGGTTTAAGGCAATGGGACCCTCTCACCCCTTTCTTGTTTATTGTGGTAGCAGAAGCCCCGAGTAGAATGTTAGATAAAGGTCAGGAGGCAGGTTGTACTCGAGGTTTCGAGGTTTCGAGGTATTCATGATGGAGCTTGGATATCCCATTTGTAATTTGCAGATGACACTATTATTTAATGAGGCAGACACAACTATGGTTGATAATTTGAGAAAGATTTTGGGTGTTTTGAAGAGGTGTTGGGGCTTAAGATCAATGTTCAAAAGAGTGAGATGTTAGGGATTGGGTAATCTAAGGAAGAGGTTTCCAGCTATGCGGAGGTCTTCGGCAGTAAAGTTGGCTATTGTTCGTCCACTTACTTGGGTAAACCTCCAAAACATCTCTAGAATAGGGTGATTGAAAGGTTCGAGACTCGAGAGGAAGCTATCAAAAGGGAAAAGCAGATAATTATAAATGGCAGGCCGAATAACTCTTATCAAATCAGCGCTATCTAATCTTCTGGTACATTTCATGTCACTGTACAAATGTCCAAAGTCAGTGTTGGACAAGTTAGAAAAGTTGCAGGGGGATTTTTTTTTTTTTTAATTTATTTTTTTAATTATGGCAAGGAGCTGAAAATAGGCATAAGTTTCATCTCTCCCAGTGGGATGATGTTTCTAAGCCTCTAGATGAGGGAGGCACATGCATTAGAGCTAGAATCTATGAAGGTGGGCCTCCTTGGAAAATGGTCTTGGAGGTTCGGTTTTGAAGAAGGTAAGCTTTGGAGGGAGGTCATCGCATCCAAGTATGGAGTTCAGGAGTGGGGATGGGAGACAGCCATCTTCTTATTATCGAGCTTCGGGTATTTGGAAGGCCGTCATCTCAATATCCTCTTTGATAAAATCTGGTGTGAGTTTCTCTCTTGGGGACAAAACTAGGATTCATTTTTTAGAGGACCCATGGTGTAGTGATAGATCTTTGGTGGTGGAATTTCCATCTTTGGTTCGCCTAGCCCCTTCAAAGAATCTGTCAGTATCAAGCTCTTTCTCTATCTTGGGTGGAAGTGGCGTGTGGTGTCCCCTGTGCCATATGAATTTGTCCAATGACGAGGCAGAGGCCAAGCTATTGGATCGAATTCACCCCTTTCAGCCCTCTCTGGGTTCTTCTGATTCCATGGCGTGGAGAGCTCCCCCCTCCAATATATTATCGGTCAAGTCATTCTATTTGTTGGTTTGAAAATAATCGGATATCAGTAGGCATGAGTTTTTCTATGCTTTTTGGTTATACGACGCTGCTCCTAAGGTGGTTTCTTTTGTTTGGTTGGTAAGAAGAAAGTGTATTCTAACCATAGATAACCTTAAGAAGAGGTCCATGATTATTCCCAATGTCTACCTTTTATGCATAATGAGGAAGAATCGATTGATCACCTATTTTCATTGTCCTTTTGCACGCCAAATGTTACTATCTTTCAACAAGATCTTCGGTTTGGACTGGGTGATGCCTCAATCAGTAGTTGATTTGCTTTGGATGTGGCATGGTGTTGTGCTTGCAAGGGGATGGTTAGCTCCATGGCGTTTAATCCTCCTTGCTGTCCTCTGTAACATTTGGGGGGAGCGCAATCACCGGTGTTTAATTAGTAAAGAGGAGGGACCATTCGAGGAAACTGTTTGGAAATCTAAAAGGGATGTTTTAGATTGGGTTTTGGGGGATAAACATCAATAGTCTGCATGTTTCACTGATGTTTGGGTGGTGACGTTGTTTCCCCTCCTTGTATTCTTTTCAGCCTGGTGTACCGTCGGTCTACATATGAATAAAATTTCCACATTACCCTTTTTAAAAAAAAGGTTCACATAAAATTCTGGAGGGACATCTCCATTCATTCCAGTTGAATTCTATGGGCAACATCATTCTCAATTTGTCCACTCTCATGGACTTTTGACTCAAGGTATGGAAAGTGGTCATTTTGGAAAACTCTTTGGTTACCAATCTTAAGTCTTAACTAATTCCTCCTTTGCACTCCTAGTTACTTAAATTGCACTCCATATAGTTCGTTTTAGTCTGACTTATTTTAAATCCTTTAGATTCTAAATCACCCCTCCATAAATCTAGCTTTGTGTTTACACTCTCCATCATCTTGTCAATCAAACCTATGTCATCTGCAAACAACATACACCATGGGATCCATTCTTGCAAACATCCCGGTTAACTCGTCCATTACCGATGCAAAAGGGAAGCTGCCCTTGAGGCAGTTCTTTATTGTAATTGAAATTGAATATGCTTCGTGTGTTCTTTCCTTCTCTTTAGTGTCTATAGAGGTTAATGCTACTTGAGTTGACTAAGTATGGTGTGGTCAAGCACTCCCTGTTTTTTAGAAACTCTGATCCATTGCCAAACAATCCAAATTGAAGCAATACTCTACATGTCTTTTACTTTCTCCAAACGCATTTTCTACACATTCATGACTCACCGATTTTCTACACTCTGTATTATCCATGAGCTACCCGATGGACGACATGGGAAACAAAATCAGGCCAATTGATCGATCCTAAGTACTCAACTGGAACATGGCCTAGAAATGGTCGACGCTCTTTTTATCCAACTGTCAAGCGGTTGAGTTTTTATCCGACCTGTCTGATTTTTAGGCCACAGCCCATTCATTGTTTGGCCCACCAGATGAGTGATCCGGATCTTTTACATATCTGCAATGTGTTGTCATGGGAACTGGTGCTCAATAAACTGGATGCAATCAGCATTCCTCTAACAAGATATAACAACTACAGATGCAATAACAGTTACAGATGCAATACTATCCAATCTCAACAATCTGAATCGGTGGATGTTTGTTATTGAATTTGGGATTCAATGCTAAGATTGTTGACTGACATTTGACAAACGAGTATGTTCGTCAACAGGTGCTATGTCTGCGATGTGATCCACACATGATGGGGCCCACAGTGATGAACGGTCGACGTCACCTGCTACAGCACTAGTGTCCAAGTCTCATATTGGCCAGGAAATGCAAATTCGAGAACTAAGATGGAAATATTGAATAACACAATCAACGAATACATAACAAGGAAAACATCACACAGACAACAAACAGCGGATACGAATCGGGAAATGGGTTTATTCCCGTAAAAACAAAATTGAGAATGTACAAAATCCAGTTCCGAATATGTGCGGGGATTCCCGCCTACACACAAATCTATCCAAAATGGGGAAAAGAAAATCTACAGCTTCTCAAAATTCCTCAGGAAATACAAATCCAAACACCCAAAACAATAAGAGCAGTACCTGACAAGGCATGCCAGACACGTGTCTCCTCGCCAAGGGCCATGGCCGCGACAGCTGTGGCGGCGAACGTCGTAGCGTTGGTGACCGGAACGGCGAGAGAGATCGGAGCGTCGCTTAAGATGGAGAAGAAAGCAGCAGAGGCTGAGAGGTTTACAAGGAAAGGGATGGAGTACTGCCAGACTAGGAGAAGATCGATCCATTTCTTGAGATGCGCTAGGGCCCGTTCGTGCAGGAGAGATGGACGGCGGGGATTTGATGCGGAGGTTGCCTCCAGCTTCTGGTCCCAGAGGAGCGCACCCCGGCGCATTATAGCGTTGGTGACGCCCCAGACGAGGCCGATGGCGATCATCTTCTCTACTTCGCTCATCTGGTGTTCAGTTTCTCTCTGCGGCGAGAACAGTGCACCCTTCTTCCGTCAGAAGAGGAAAAGAGGAGGTTGAAATGACCAAAATGCCCACGCTTCGTATTGAATGTCCGTCCGTGCGGGGGTTGATGGGACCATTAATCTGGGGAGCTAACCACCGGATTATCGGACGCGGACGCGATTCGGTGGATCCGTGACTGTGGGGCCCACCTTGATGTATGTGTTTTATATCCAGGCCGGACATCCGTTTTTCTGACTCATTTTTGGGCTCATGATCTAAAATGAAACAGATTCAAATCTCAGATGGACCACACCACAGGAAACAGCAGTGGAGAAATAAAAGTTTTGGATCAAGCTGGTCTGTGAAACCTCATCCACAGGTTGGATGAAAGTGGTACACCTGAGATTTGGATTTCTTCATTTTTTATTTTTTATTTTTAAATCTCATGCCCTAAAATGAGCTGGAAAGACGGATAGACGGAGAGGCTATAAAACAAATACATCGTGGTGGACCCCACAGTCACGGATCCAAAGAATCAGCGTCGTAGATAATCCTAACCGTCCATTGTTTGCATGCACATTGGAAGGGATGTGAGAGACCAGCTTCCACCATCCACGTGGCAGGAGAGACGGTGGATTGGGGGCGTCGTCCAGTAGGGATCAGTCCTTGATGGTGTATCCGTGAGAAGAAGACGGATGCATGACAATCCTGGCCATCCCCTCACCTGTTATTACTGTCATCGTCAGCCACTGTTTCACTGACTTTCTATTTTCAGCTAAATAACATCGCGAAAATAATATATCCTAAACCTAAAAATACATTGGGAAATTCCGAATGGCAATAAATGGCCGACAACGATATTACCGTCATGAAATATGAATATGAATGGACAGATCGACTTTGTTAGTGGGCACCATTTAAAGGAAGCGGATTGGCTTGTCTACCACACACCAACTATATAGCGGTTGTATCTACGTTAGCAAGTTTTGTAGGTCCCATGATGAGGTATGTGTAATATTCAAACGTCTATCAACTTTGAGAGCTGGTCATAAGGCTTGAGCCAAAAAATAACACGGATCTAAATATCAAGCGGGCCACACTGCAAAAGGCAGTGGGGGATTGATATTCTACCATTGAAATCCTTATGGAAGTCACAGGAGTTTTGGATTAAATATGATATTTGTTTTTCCTCTCCAACCAGGTCTTCTTTACCTTATGAACATATTAGATGGAAAATAAGCATTTTGGTTTGGTGAGCCCTACAATGTTTTAACGGTGAAAATCATTATCTCCACTGCTATTTCTGGTGTGGTCCATTTGAGCTTTGGATATGATTATTATTTGGCTCATTTGAGCCCATTTAACTTTGATCTCCTTTGAACCAGCCGTACAAACTGAAGTTCCACGAATCCGTTTTCCCATTTCAAAGCCCGGACCTTCCTTAGCATGATTTGATTAGGCCGTGGTAGGCCAATCCAAGTAGGTGAGGAAAGCTAAAGCACTTAAATGACATCAACATGGTATAAACCACGCGGAGATGACATTATCATGGTCTTTGTGGCCCCAACGTTATATTTGTGAGAAATCCATCTGTCTATTCATTTTGTCAGCTCAAGTCAGATCTAAAGCTTAAGTTAGCAACACAAACAGAAAAAGTGGGCAGGAAAATGTGTACTGTTAAAATTTCCTTGAGTAGGTCTATCATTCACACCTTAGGATCCATTTGAGAGCGTGGATTTGGAACCCCTTGGATTTGAAACCAGGCTCATGTATTTTATAATTCCTTATGAACCGATGATTTCTTACACGTGTGCTTCCTCGTGCAGAATTCAAGCACGCCATCTTCGACTGATCAAGGTTTTGGATAAGGTTTTCAAAATTTAAATAGTTTTTTGTACTTTTTTTTTAAAAAATAAAAATAAAAAACTTAACCCCCTCAGCGCAAGTCAATAAAGACAAACGTCCACGCTGCTAGGTAACATCCACCGTACACGTGGCATCCCAATTGGGAACTTGGGACACCAAAGTCAATGGAGGACAGAATCAAACTAATTGAATCATCTCAACCATCTGATTTCGTTTGCTGAATTTGTTAGTTGTAACCAGGACCACTTTCTTTAACCTTCGTTTGAAGGTGATCAACTGGAAGGTTAGGATCATCCGACTTGTGTGGTTCTCTGGCCATGATTCATCCACGGATGTGGGGCATGATTTGAACGATTCAGATATGCATGCCTGTACGCCACGTGCATGGTGGATGAGTGGTTGCACAGAAATGAGTCCAGCTTGCCCGGTACTCAAAACAAGTAGATGGAGAAAGAGGCCTCACCACACACGTGTCAATGTGGCGCACATGTGGGAGATCTAAGCCCTTCGTGTTCAATATCTGGGCAAGGACGTGTTCCTATATGTCCCCACCACATATATTTATTGGGGTTTAATTTAATTACTAAATCAACTTTAATATCTCTAATCAGTGAATGTGTGTAATTTTTGATACAATGGTTATAATAAGCCCGCTGAAATATATACTTTGCCCGAAAATGATGAAATTCCAAGTCTCAGATGGGCCACAAGCACAAGATCATGTACAAGTGACTAACCAACAATTTTTAACCGTTGAATTAAATGGACAATGTTTGGATGACATTGATCATCATATTAAAGTAATTATAGTGATGCAATTAATAATCTAGTTGCTTTGGGTATCATTAGTGGGACTAACATGTGTCCGATGGTTTAATACTGTAGTGACACACATATTACAGATACAACTCTTGAAAGGATTTTAGACGTAATCCAAGACCTCATCGTGGATTTCAAATCCTTTTTTTGAGAAGATTTGAAACCCCCGATTACTTTATAGTGCCAAACAACCAGGAGATTTGGAATTCCCCCAAATTTATGGTGCCAAACGACCCCTACAGGTTATTCCTGCAATAGCCGATAAAGTAAAATTAGAGTTGGACACGAATTGAACTAGCTTGATTAACTTATTCGGATAAAGTCAACTCGAAAGTTGGTTTAGGCTAAGCCGAGTTGATTTTTTGAGCTTGAAAGATTTTCAAGCTGAGTTTGAGGTGGCTACTTATATTGAATTATAACTTAATCATATATATATATATATATATATATAAACTTAATTAATTAATATATTATATATAATATTTAAAAAAGGGTTCGTTTGTAGAAAAACTAAAACGAAAATGCTTCACTGGAAGCTCAAACTCAAATTCGATTTGAAAACTTGAGCTCGAACTTAGCTCGAGATAGCTTGAGGCTAAGTGAACCAAGGTAAGTTGGCCAATCAGGCTTATGAATCGAGTTGAGCCTGTTGAAAATTAGTGGTTTTTGAAGAAAAAAAAAATAAATTGAAATTTTCAAAATTTTAGGATTTTGCCACCAAAATGCTTTTCCAAAAATTTGAAATGCAAAAAGTGCGTTGTGTGCTTTGCCCCACATCGGAAATGGTTGATATTCTTTTGTGGTTTATATGTGGACTTGTGAAGAGTATTCTTACTTGGAGTTTTTGGAGGAGGTGATACTTGGGTTGCGTGTTCCGGTGCGTAACACTAGAACACACGCACGCGCGTACTCGAGCTCAGGCACGGGCGTGGGCGTGGGCAGTGACGCAGTGAGGCAGTGTGGTTGTAGTGGCGCTAGATGGTGCACTTCGCACTTCGCGCACGTACTTTGAACATCTCTACCGTCTGAGTCTACCAGAAGAGATCTGCTACGTTAAAACTGTTTTATAGTGGACCTATCGTGATTGTTGCATGCTGGATCCAGATAAGGCTTGTCTTATTGTGGAAGCAATTCGCTTGTAACTGTAGACACTGGGAATTGACGCCCACGCTGATTTGTATGTTGTGTTTTGGTGGTGGGGGATGTTGGAGTCATCACTAGCCGAATAATCTCAGAATCCCGCGGTCGGCTAGAACCACGGAATACGTAAGGTTGGAGAAATCCGAAGACTCTCCTACCTTAGATTGACTCCTGGTCTGCAATCTGGGATTATGGGTAAGGGACCTCGGTTACAAAGAGGGAAGGTGTTAGGCACTCTCTTTGCCCGTACAAATGTATGGTCTCTACTTAGTGTGGTATGAAAAGCTCAAGGGATGAATGATGTGGTCGAAGTAGGACTAGGCACACACGTGCATTTCTGATGTGGCAAGATCTGAGATTTCGGCAAGCCACAGAGCATATGTCCAACGGCGTGTCTAAAAGGCGGATGTGATGATGCTTATGCAAAGAGGTAAGAAAATAGATTAGATCACTAGAAATTTCTGATGTGACAGGATCCGATGTGCGGCAAGTTACAGAGCATACATTCATTAGAGATCTAGAGAAACAGTGGAGTTGAGAATGGAATAGATGTCATGATGAATGCTTATATGTAAAATGAATGGATCTTTGGCTTGATCTTGAGTAGGCTAAGACATGGATTGAGCCATGATTAATCCGGGCTAGACTTGGGGATTGGGATGGTTGGGAGGGTAGGGAGTAAGCTAAGGAGATAGTTGAAAAATCTAGACTTGGAGGCTTGGGAGCTCCTCCTCACCCTCACTCTCTTCCTCCCTCTCTCCCTCTCTCTCTCTCTCTCACTTAGCTTTGGAAATGAGAAGTTGTTGATGTAAAATGTGAAGAGGAGAAAGCTATTTATAGCCTTCTCCAATGGTAATGTGGTAATTTCTGGATTTGAGAGGGTGAATGCTGATGTGGCAAGTGGTGATTGGTTGAGGGGAGAGAGACGCCACGTGACGCACTCTCATTGGCTATTGGGGTTGGTAAAACGGTAAAAAGGTCAGATAAGGGGGATAATTTCTAATTTTCGGACGCTGGGACAGCTGTCCCCAGAGGTTCACACGCAGGCCGCGAGAGGCGGTATTCCGAGTACCGCCGGAGGTAGTCAAACTACCGCTGACAGTATTTGGACTACCGCCCGGTAAGGGCTCGGGCCGGGCTCAAGCGTGTGGGCTTTGTTTGGTGTGCTTGTTCATCCGATGGTTCCCTTTTTAGAATTTTAAGGTTCAGATGGATGGACTTAAGTTTGGTTGGAGGGTTATGGTCATGGTATAGGGTATAGGTGGGGGTTGTATGTGAATTGAACGGTTTGGATTAGGATTTCAAGTTGCGGATGTTTGGGGTTTGGGTCAGGGTTTTGGGTTTAGTTTAGGTTTAAGCTGGATTAGGGTTTATGATTTAATCATGATTCCCAGATGACCTTAGCCTTTTCAAGATGTTTGCCTGGGTGGGGTGTGTACAGATGCCCCTCTTTGACCGAGGTTCTGAGCAACCGAAGGTCAAAGCGAGTGGACACCCCACCCTTCTGGTTAGAAAAGATAGTGATTTGAATCCGTTGTCTGTCATTGTATCATTGTCAGTTGACTGTTTTAAAAAAATGACTTGCACATATCATGAGGGCTGAGGAAAACATTGTGATTGTCCCCTGCGCATTTGTCGCAGCTTTACGGGTCACCAATCACAATCTTTTCACGTCCGATTGTTGATAACATTGGAGGGTAGACTAGCCCATATTGGCTACAGTACCATAAAACTCATGGCTAAGAACGACCTAATATCATACAATAATAGTGACAAAGATAAATGTGAAGTATGCATACGGTCTAAAATAATCAAGAAACTATTCCCTAGCGTTGAGAGATCATCTCAAATATTAGACCTAGTGTGTACTGACATATGTGAACTAAATAGCGTTCTTACCCGTGGAGGTAAAAGCTACTTTATAACGTTTATAGATGATTGTTCAAGATATGTATATATGTATCTATTGAAATCGAAAAATGAAGCATTTAATGCGTTCAAAATCTATAAATCTGAAGTAGAAAATCAATTAGTTCAAAATATTAAAATCCTTCGTAGTGACTGAGGAGGAGAATATTTCTCTAATGAATTTTTTAACTATTGTGAAGAACACGGCATAATACATCAGTGCATAACACCTTATACTGTACAACAAAATGGTGTAGTAGAAAAAATAGGAAAGGAAAACTAGGACCTCTCCATACGAAATATGGAAAGGAAGAAAACCAAACATAGGGTATCTTAGAGCGTGGGGGTGTCTTGTATACTGCAGAACTCCAGAACTTAAAAGAACTAAGTTATGACCAAGAGCTATCAAGTACGTCCTTTTAGGATATACACAACATAGTAAGGCCTATAGACTTCTAGACTTAGACTCCAATGTAATCATAGAATATAGAGATGTAGAGTTTTTTGAGAATTCTGTATTCATGGAGAAAAAGAATGCTGAGATTCAATCTCCTAATGAAACTATAAAAGAAACACAAATAGAAGAGAAAACTCCTAGTGAACCTCGTAGGAGTTAAAGAGCAAGAGTAGAAAAAAGTCTTGATCCTGATCAAATAGACTATCAGCGACTCTCTTTTCATCTAGTTGAAGATGATAGAGAGAAGGTGATTAGGAAAATACCTATACTTTTAACTATAGAAGATGAACCTAAAACCTTTAGTGAAGCTATGACTTCAAGAGACTCCGCTTTTTGGAAAGATGCCATTAATGATGAAATGGACTCCATAATATCTAACCAAACATGGAAATTGGTAGATATACCTCCAGGTTCTAAACAAATAGGTTATAAGTGGGTATTTAAGAAAAAAATCACACGGATGATATAATTCAAACCTTTAAGGCAATGCTAGTTGTTAAGGGTTTCCGACAGAAAGAAGGAATCGATTATTTTGACACTTATTCACCAGTAGCTAGAATAACATCGATTAGGATCTTATTCGATATAGCATCTATACATCATCTTCATATCCATCAAATGGACTTGAAGACAGCATTTCTAAATGGTGATCTCGATGAGGAGGTATACATGGAGCAAACAGAAGGGTTTGTTCTACCAGGAAATGAAAGAAAAGTGTGTAGACTTGTTAAGTCTTTGTATGGATTAAAGCAAACACCAAAACAGTAGCATGATAAATTTGATTTTAAAGTTCTGTCTTCTGGTTTTGAATATAATATTGTTGATAAATGCATATATTCAAAAGTGTGTAATGATTATGTTGTAATCAATGCTTGTATGTACATGATATGTTAATAATCAGTAATAAAATAGAAGGTGTAACTGAAACCAAAAAGTTTCTCTCTTCAGTTTTTAAAATGAAGGATCTTGGACAAGTGAATACCATGTTAGGTATCAAAGTTAAAAAACACAATGGGGGTTTCGCATTATGCCAGTCTCATTATATTGAGAAAATAATAAACAAGTTTAATAACTTGAAAATTAAAGAGGCAATGACCCCGTTTGATCCAAGTATCAAGTTAAAAGAAAACAGTGGAAGAGCAGTTGCACAACTAGAGTATGCTAGTGCTATAGGCAGTCTTATGTATGCAATGCAATGCAATGCACAAGACTGGATATAACATACGCTGTGAGTAAACTAAGTAGGTTTACGAGTAATCCAAGTGTTGAACACTGGAAAGCAATAAGTAGAGTTCTAGGTTATCTTAAAGAAACTAAAGAACTGGGGCTATTTTATCAAAATTTTCGGCAGTGTTGGAAGGATATATCGATGCAACTTGGATATCTAGTGCAGGGGACAACAAGTCCACTACAGGGTGAATATTCACCCTAGGAGATGCAGCTGTATCTTGGGGATCCAAGAAACAAACTTGCATAGCGCACTCAACAATGGAATCTGAGTTCATAGATTTGGCTGCTACAGGCAAAGAGGCTGAGTGGTTAAGGGATCTTCTATTAGAAATCTCATTCTATGCAAAGCCTATGCCGGCTGTTTCACTTCATTGTGATAGTGAAGCCACTTTAGCGAGAGCCTATAACGATACCTATAATGGGAAGTCCAGACACATAAGTTTGAGACATGACTATATAAGGCAATTGATTCAAGATGGAATCATTGCGATCTCATATGTAAAGTCGAGTAATAACTTGACTGATCCTTTTACTAAACCCCTGACGAGAGAGGTAGTAAGGACAACATCTAGAGGGATGAGGTTAAAACTCTTTACTCAAAGTTTCACCAATGAAAGAAACCCAACCCAAAATTAGAAAATATTTAAATATTGGGTTTAATAGGTAACAATAATTCATTGATAAGTGAAAAGTTTTAACACTAAATAAAATTAAATAACCTCATCCAGGATAATAGTGCTGACCATTTTAAAAGAGGGATGAGTATTAAACTCTTAATGAAGTCCAGTCAAACAGGACAAGTATTTTAACGGAAACACTGGAAGGATTTCACCTATGTGAACGTAGAAGTAGTGCCGCTTCTCATGAGAGTTAGAATTATCTCCGGATCGTTCATGAAACAGGATAAACACATGGCCATTAAAAGTGCTAAGCGAAATTATGAAGGAACACGTAATGCATGAGCTATTATGTGTGTGGTATTTTTGATTATATTATATAAGAATAACTGATTCAATGCTGCGGCAACCAAAAATTTTGAAATAACTTTAAAATACTTACACTAAGGAAAGATTCAAATCGCAAGATATATTTCTTTATACATAATAACTGTTATTATTCTGGCAGAGTTTTCATTGTTTTAAAAAATCAGTGGAGGATTGTTGAAAATTAGTGGTTTTTTAAAAGAAAAAAATTCGAAAATTTCAAAATTTTGGGATTTTGCCGCCAAAACGCTTTTTCGAAAATTTCAAATCCAAAAAGTGCAGTGTGTGCTTTGTCCCACATCGGAAATGGTTAAAATCTTTTGTGGTTTATATGTGGACTTGTGAAGAGTATTCTTACTTGGAGTTTTTAGAGGAGGTGATACTCGAGTTGTGTATTCCAGTGGAACATACGCGCGAGCGCGCTCACGTTCAGGCTTGGGCATGGGCGTGGGCGAGGGAGAGGGTGTGGGTAGTGAGGCAGTGTGGCTGTAGTGGCGCTAGATGACACACTTCACACGTGCGCATCGTGTCGCAAAGTGATCGCTTCATCATGAACCAGTGCGATTGCGGTGTGATAGGTTTGGTCAGAGCCTTAGGGCGGTGTGGATCTGAAAATCTGAAATGAGCCTAGGTTTTATAAGTGCCTGAGAATGGTCGGATCTTAAATCCAAAACATCCAGCCGTTTCTAAAAACGGATAGCTACCTTGAAAGACACAACAGTCCGAAAATGGACGGGCCAGGATGATCCAACGGTCAAATCTTCTGATTTGACGACCAGAAACGTCTGGGATTAATTGACAACGGCCAGAAACGTTTTTCAAATGATATACCATTGAATACCACACAACAACAATGATATACCTGATGCCTATATAAACTGGACCATTCCAGTCCGATTTCATCATCTCAACACACCATCTATCCCATTAAATCAGGTACGATCCAAATCTCCATTATAGAATACTTTGAACATCTCTACCGTTTGAGTCTGCCAGAAAAGATCTGTTGCGTTAAAACTGTTCCATAGTGGACCTATCGTGATTGCTGCACGTTGGATCCAGATAAGGCTTGTCTTATCCTGAAAGCAATTCGCCTGTAACCTATCAGCAGTTGATAAGGGGGCGAATCACGCTTTAAGAACAGCGTATTTTATACGTGACTCAGCCTAGTAAAATAATTTTTCGTAAATTTATTTTTTATATTTTTTGGTGTATCCAAACATCAATTTCTAACAGAGCCGAACTTGAGCTAGGGTACACTGCTGTTGGCCGAATTGAGCCGAGTTATGCCAAACTCAACTCGATTGGGCTTGTGTACAACTCTAGGTGAGACCCCCACCTCACTCATGATAGTGTGACTCTTACCATGGGGTTACCTTGGGGCCCACTTTAATTTATGTATTATGTATCCACTCCATCATTTATTTTCCTAGATCATTATAGGACATTATTTTAAGAATGAAGTAGATCCAATTATCAGGTGGACCATGCCATAAGAAACAGTGGTGATTGGCCGTTCTACCATTAAAAACTTCTTAGGGGGCACTTCAATATTTTGTAGTGCTTATTTACCATCCAATCCGCTGATAAGGTATATAGTAGGAAATTGGCCTTCTATTCTCCCATAGGCTCACATTGAGCCAAGGTCCAATCTCATGACGGACCAAAGCAGATAAGTTTGACCCGCCGAAGCCCACTGTTGACCAGATCAGTTAGGCTTGAGCCCATGAGGGTCTGGGCTCGGCCTGTGATGATCATACTGTCTAAGCCAAGTGCCGCCATTTACCTGTGCACAGATTCGAACCATTCATTATGCATGCCTTGTTTTGCATCATTTATTATCAAAGGACACTGATTGTGTCCTACCCCTGATGTCTCTGGCCACGAACAGGCAGTTCTATGATCGGTCCACCTTGATGTATCTATTTTTTCCTGCCGTCCATCACTTCTCGCATGTCATTTTAAGATATGTGAAACTCTCGTATGGACCACTCTTGCATTTAATGTAGACTCTTGCATTTAATGCAACCTAAGTTTATTATTTAGTGTGGTTTACTTGAGCTTTGATCTGCCTCATTTTTGTACGCATACTTTAAAATGATGTAATAAAAGGGATGGAGCGTGTGCATAATAAGATACATCCAGGTAGGCCCACCCACAGAACTGCGTGTTCGTGGCCAGAGACGGGTGGGGTAGTACGCAATCATCATCCTACCAAAATGGACGGGCTGATAGGCTTTTAGACAAAACCTACCCAGGCCTGATTAATAAAAATGCTTTAATTTTCACCCAGGGCCTTAATATTTCAGCCCAAGCTCTGCCAAAAAGAGAGCCAGTCCGGTCTAGTGACAGGTCTGTTGGACTACGGCTGGGGCGTGGTGTGGTTTTTATGAGCAGTGGATTGCTTACGGAATAAATTCTCTGTCCCACCATGATTTATATATTTTACCCATATCCTTCATCTGTTTTACCATATCATTTTACCATGAGCCAAAAATCCAATCATATCCTAACCTTAAGTGGACCACACCTCATGAAAGTATAAATTAAACGCCTGCAGTTGAAAACTTCTTAGGCCCATAGAAATTTTGATATTTGTATTTTTCTTTCATTCATTACGTGACCTCATGAACAGCATCAGTCTAGCCCTAAAAAGGTTTGGACGGTAGAAATCATTCTTCCCACTATTTCCTGTGGTGTGGCCCACTTGCGCTATGAATATGATTAAAATTTGGCGTTCCTCTGTAAAATGATCTGGAAAAACGGATGTACGGAATGGATAAAATGCATACATCCATGATGGCCCCACTACTCAGTCCCTTACGCTGCTCACTCGGCAAATGACCTTCCGTTTTTGCGGTGTTGCATCAGCAGATGGCCAGTACTTTCCAACGGCCATGACTCAAGGCTGGATTACCGCCGACAGAAAAAGCTGCTGAATTACCGGCTACCGCCAGAAGATTCCGGATCCTTTGTTTGCGGACGCGGATTTCCTGCGAAGGACGCGAATTAGCTGCTGACAGGGTCAGTAGCGAGACTCACTACTGAAGTGACGTCACCAAGTTTTGTGGGCCCCACCATGATGTATATATTCTATCCATACCGTCCATGTATTTGGATATATCATTTTAAGGCATGAGAGAAAGAATGAGGCAGATCTAATTGTGGAGTGGACCCACCGCAGAAAGAAAACAGTGGGAGAGTTAGGCCACCGTTGAAAACTTCCTATGGTCCATCGTGATGTTTATTTCAGATCTAACCTGTTCATAAGTTAAGTACAGACGTAAAAGAAAGGAAAACACAAATATAAGCTTGATCGAAAACATTTGTGGCCATTAGAATTTTTTAATGGTGGGCGTCACTCTCCCCACTGTTTGTTTCCTTTGGTAGACCACACTCGAGCTTTGGATCTGACTCATTCTTTGTCTCGTGCCTTAAAATGATCTCTCCAAATGAATGTACCGTGTGGATACAAAATATACATTATGGTGGGCCCACATAACTTGGTGACGTAACTTGATTAGCGATTCCTGCTACTCAACTTACCGGACGCGGATTTCCTGCGAAAGATTTTCGCAGTTCCTGCACAAGATTCTGTGTAGACCAAAATCCAGGACATCAAAAACTCAAATGGGCTACATGAGAAGAAACAGTGGAGATTTAGTGACTACGATTGAAATATTTATATGTCCATAAAAGTTTTTAACGATATAATTTTTTTAAAAGGTTTTTCACTTTATCTAAGTGAAAATGACCTTATAAACGGTTTAGATGGCATATAAACAGCAAGGTAGAGCCTAGGAAGGTTTCAACGGTAGGCAATCCTTTCCCACTGTTTCATCTCCTATGGCCACTTGAGTTTTGGATCCTACTCATTTTTGGTAAAATGTCTTAAAATGAGGTCTAAGAATGGATAGACGGCTTTGATTTCTCACAAACATCGCAACGAGCCCACCTAGAATCCTTTTGCAGGAACTTCCTCCGGAAGGCTTTAGTAGGAAATCCTCATCCGGTGGGCTCACATTGATTTTTACGAGAAATCTACCCCATCCATCCTTTTTGTGAGCTCATTTTATAATTTGAGTTAAAAAATGAGCCGGATCCAATACTCAAGGGCTGAAAACGTGAATATTGAATGTCCACGGTTGAGATATTCAAGGAGCCATAAATTTTCAGGTAATGATGGTGATGTCAGTAGATTGTCTTAAGATCCATGGGATTGCCCATATCCGGGACAAGTTCCCTGGATCTGTTTGGCTCGTCATGCCTATCCCCGGATATTGCCGATCCCATCCCTCCTAATACCGTGGGATCTGCCTGGCTAAACAGGCCCTTAGGAATGATATTATGAACGGTATGGATGACATGTAAACAACAATGTAAACCCAGTAAGGGTTCAACGGTGAGAATTTACTTACAACATTTTCCTTTAATGCAGTCCACTTGAGCCTTGGATCCTGATCAATTTTCCTCTCAAGTCCTAAAATGAGCTCATAAAACGGATTAACAGTAAGGGGATTTCTCATACGGCGGGCCCCACCTAAGTTTCCAAGAGCAGGATCGAATGGCTTTTGAAGGAAGGCTTTGGGATAAAGTTCGTGTATAAGGTGGGCCCTCTGTAATGTTTGTAAGAAATCCTCCGTCCATATGATTATCCAGCTCATTTTAAGATATGTGCCAAAAAATATGTGAAAAAAAATTGAGGGGATCCAAAACTCAAGTGTGCCCCACAAGAGGAAACAGTAGTGGGCATTCAACGAGCACAGTAGAAACATTCTTATTGCCATGAAAGTTTTGTATTTGTTTTTTTTTTTTTTTTTTTTTTTTTGGTGTTTTCACTTCATGGCAGTGGGATTGAAATGGTTTAGATGACGTATAAACATCAAGGCAAAGGTTTCATCGGTAGTAACTTATTTCCCTTAATTCCCCGCCTGGGACTCATTTGAGTTTTAAGATTCACTTCATTTTTTGTTGCACGTCTTAAAATGAGCTGAAAAATAGATAGGCAGTGGATTTATCACAGTCATCACAGTGGGTCCACCCAGCATTCTTACGCATGAACCTTATGCCAAAGCTTGTACTACGAGATGATAGTTCATATGGTCACAGACGTTGTTGGCTTGGCTCCATTAAATGCAGTTTTTGATGATTTGACACAATCGTACTGCAACAACCAGGTATTTTTTATTTATGGCAAGCAGAGGATCCAGATTTTTGCCTGAAAATCTTGTGATTACAGCTGGCAATAACATCCATAGTATATAGGGTGCAAGCTCCCTTCATGAATGGTCCTGTGTGTGCAATTCAATCATGCATAAGGCTATACCTTGTATTGCGAGTGTGAGCAATAAGCTTACAAAAGTTTCAACAAGAGGTCATGGATTTGAGTACTAATTGCGGTGAAATCACATTGTGGTGTGAGCGCGCGGGGTATGAGTACGTGTAAAAGAAAATGCCACATGTGTGATCGATAACTTATATTTAATTTTAAATATGCGATTAGGAAGTGTGGACATGGATGAGTTGTACTCGACTCAATGTTTGATTGAAAGCTAGCTAGTGACTCCCACATTGAAACAATTGACTAAGATCGGATTTGAAAATTCAGTTGTTGAGTCAACTATTGCTTGTAATCAACGATCATGTGATTTGTGTTAGGGTAATTGATGTAGAGCGGGTCGCGGACAATTTCATGGCCAAGATGGATTAGAAAAAGCCCGGTCGGTGACAGAAGTGTTCCAGATCATCAGACCTTAAATCGGGCGTATCTCACAATCCGGAATGAGTTACCTGACGTAAAATATATGATTTTGGGGTAGAACGAGCTACTGCTATGCCGGGTTGTGACGCCCAGAATTGCGAAAAACCCCTGGGTTGACAATCGTTTCCCTGTTTTAATTTCGTTTTTACTATAAATAGTAAATTTTAGTTTGATTATAACTCTTCATCCGTCGGGCTTTAGGAGTTGCGCCCAACGTGAAAAGAGCTTAGAATAATTAGGAGAACGGTTTGGTGAAGCCAAATAGGACACTTACTATTTTTGGCCGAAAACCTTGCGCACTAGTAGACATCACGACCGTATATAAATAGTAAGTTTACTATTTATAGTAAGTCGTGATTTCTAGGAGTTTTAGTTGTAGTTTGATTCTGATTTCTTTCCCATTGCTTGGTACCTCTATTTAAAGGGTTGTGAACTCATTTTTATTCATTTATTAATCAATTTCGAATTTATTAGAATTTATTTCTATTTTATGCTTTCTTTCCTCGTGGATTCGAGAAGTCTCTGTGAGGAGTCCAGAGAAGTTCCATGGATTCAGAATACTTATCCTCTTGAGGAAGACAGTGCTCGACCTCACGTCCTCCCCTGCGTCAGTAATGGTGAGTCCTTCTCGATGGATTCTTTTTACTTAGCGTTAAGGATTTTTCTTTCAGCAGTACTTGCAACCAATGCATTTCTCAAAAGAACAAAGATGAACAAATAGATAAAATAAAGTTAAAACAACGTCAATTTTGTTAATATGTAAATGTGGTTCATTACAATCGACAATGTAAGAATAACTAGAAACAATGAAAAAGATAAATACATAATTCGTCCATGTGAATATATAGATGTTAGCAGGATGTGACTAGAAAGATTGATCGCAAAAGTAAAGACTTAATTGATCAGAATCCAACAACTTAGGGATGCGGATATTTAGTCTAATCCTATGGTACTTAGTAATGGTGCTGGATAGTAGCGATCAATGCTAAGATTAGGCTATGTTAAGATAAACATAAAGATATTTAGATAGATCGTGTTTAGTGTGGACCTCGAACTCTTCATCACACGCTTCTTTTATAGGTTGTCGAAGCGGTGAAACCCTCACTAGGGTTTCTTAATGATTTAAGGTCCTTCGCATCTAATATTTGCATTTTGAATAGGGAGATCTCTGCAAATGTAAAATTGATAGTTTTCAATTTTAGATATCTACTTTTACATAGATGGTCATCTATTGGAGACCTTCAGGATGATGCTACATTTAAAAATAACTCAATTAGAACCATCATCCCTTTTGATTGTGGAATTATTGGGATTGGATCTACTCAATCAAGCTCTCCCATTCTTTTAATTTTGATGCACTTCGGTATGGGTACATTCAATTGATATCTATCATTTAACATGTCGGTCCAATCTTTGGATATTCAGAATCTTCATGATCATCACATGGGCTCTGAATGTTTCTGAAAAAATCTTCCATTTTAGAAGAATTGTAAAAGACGACCTTACCAAGTGTATCATAACAAGATACATGATAGGATATTTCTTTCCTTCAATAAATCCTTTATAAATGTACTACCTCATTCAAATGCCACCGTATTAATAATAAAAATCATATCGACAAATAAAAGCGTGAAACATATCTTCACACAATAATATAATTCTATCAACACTAAACCCGTAATGTCAACACGTGACAACTTCCCAATGATCCACGTGAGTGCACTAAAAATGGATGTAAATAGGTCCTAGTCACACTTGATGCATGGGTGTAAACAGGTCCTAGTCACAATATCTGGTTCCCATGCACTGTTATAAAAGTCAATGAACTACTGTTTTAGATAGCCTTGTAAATTGGTTTCAAGATCCAGCATGTGTTGCCACCAATGTATTCCGCTTGCTGAGAAATAATTTGTAATAGAAAATTAAATAGCAACACAAGACTAACCTCAATAGCCTTCCTTATATCTCATCCAACATTTCTTCGACATCATGACTTTCCACTGGCAGATCTATCATATCAGGAGCTGGGCCTTCTGTGTTCACCTGTGAAGTAGAACTCAATAAGCATCTTCCTGGCCTCTTTGAAACTAATCTTTGTATCTTTGCTTCATCCAGTTCGTTAACCTTATCAACAAGTTGGATGACAAATAAGCATTACGGGCTTTGTGTTCAATCATCACTGTTTCTTGTTGTGTGGTCCATCTGAGATTTGAATATGCTTAATGTTTAGAACTACATCCTAAGATGGGCTGGGAAAATGAACGGACGAAGTGGATATACAACATATCATAAAGGTGGGCCCTATGGTTAGGGTAACACCCACTTAGCTGGCTTTCAGGCATTCTCATTAGAACCAGTTCTAAGAGAAACAAGTACATTGATAAAGAAAACGAGAGTAAAAAAGAAAGGACACACAAGAATAAAATTTCATTAATATAGAGTGGGCCACAACCCAAAGATTACACTTACCCAATGGCACAAACCATCGGATTTTGCTATACATTTAACAATATCTTCTTTTCAACCGTCCATTTGATCGCCATCAACATGGACGTCTTAAAATACACCTTGAATGGCTAATAAGTGGACCACCAGCCTACAAATCTTTCTAACCTCACAACAAACCAGCTGTAACTTAAATGTACAAACCACACCAACTTTTTGATGGAGATTTTTCTCCTCATTGTTGGGATCGATGAAATCGAACAGGTTTCGATATCATCTATAATTACAGGATTTTTTACTGCTGGTTGTTGGATAGTTTTTTAGTCCTGTTGATATCATCGAGAGACCTTCAGATGATATCGAGGCTATCATCGAGAGTGACTCGATGACATTGATAATTGTTAGAATTTCTACCCCTGGTCGCTGGATAGTTTTTTGTCCCGTCTCGATATCATCGAGAGACCTTCAGATGATATCGAAGCTGTTATCAAGAGACCTTCGATATCATCGACGAGTTTCGCAGATGCGATTGCGGAAACGCAGATTTTGCGAATTTTGTTTCCTATTTGGATTTTATCTCTTTCTATTCTTATATAAAGGAGTGTATCTGGGATTGGGGTGTATTCCAGGATATTCTAAGTTTCCTAAAGGTTTTCTAAGAGGGCTTAGGGCTATCAAAAGGTGAGAGAGAGAGAGAGAAAGAGAGAGAGAGGAAGCTTATGGAAGGGAGATTCTGCTCGTAGAGGTGATCTACTTCGCAGTCCACGTCTCAGCGCTTCTACGTCCTCGTGATCGGTGATCTCTCCATTTTCTTTTGTTTCTCTTATTGTTTATCCACTCCTGCGTGAGTGAAGAAGGTTTGATTTAAGCGGTGTGTGCTTGTGATCGGTTGTAACGCTTTGCTTTATAGTGGATTGTTGATCTGGACGAGGTCCCGTGGTTTTTTACCTCTTTTAGGGTTTTTCATGTAAAAATGCCTAGTGTGGTGTGGTTTATGTTTTGATTTAGTTTATTGCATTATTATTCCATAATTCTGGTTTGTTTCGGGAGGCTAGATCCTAAGGTTTTGTGCAAGGCCCCCAACAAAGTGGTATCAGAGCTAAGTTCATTGAACGGGTATGATCGGTTTTGAATTATGGAAGGTGGGTCATCAAGGATGATCAGCCTCAATGGTTCTAACTGGACCATATGGAATGCTAAGATGGAGGACTTACTTTATTGCATAGACATATATTCTCCAATTTTAGGCATATCAGCAAAATCCAAGGATATGTCTGATGATGATTGGAAGAAGATGGACCAAAAGGCGGTGGGGTTTATTAGACAATGGTTGGATGATTCCGTGTTTCACCATGTGTCTACGGAGACCTCAGCCACTAGCATATGACTGAAATTACAAGGGCTATATGAGAGGAAGACAACTGGTAATAAGATTTTTCTGATAAGGCGACTTGTGAATCTCAAGTTCAAGGATGGTGGTTCAGTGGCCGATCACATGAATGAGGTCAGCAATATAGTGAACCAGCTCTCTGCTATGAAGATGGTCATGAATGATGAATTGTAGGCTTTGTTATTGCTTAGCTATTGCTTAGTTCATTGCCTGACAATTGGGAGACATTGGTGGTGTCTCTAAGTAACTCCGCGCCAGACGAAAAGATATCCATAGAACATGTAACCAGTTGTCTCTTCAATGAGGAGACAAGGAGGAAGTCTCAGGGGTCTACTCAGCAAGAGGCCCTTGTGACACAGGAACAAGGGAGAGGAAAGAACAGGAAGGGCGGGAAGACTCGAGATAAATCAAGAGGCAAGTTGAGTAACAAAAAAGATGTTGATTGCTGGAATTGTGGCAAGAAGGGCCACTACAAGCATGAATGTCGTGGTAAAAGAAGAAAGAAAGACAAGAAAGAAAGGAGAAAGGAGAAGGAAGATGAATCAGATTCCACTGCGGTCGCTTCAGATGGCAACTTGTGGTTATTCTTTTAGCAGATCACGATGTATGTCTCACGGCTACGAGTTAGGACACCGACTGGGTGATAGACTCAGGAGCCTCATTTCATGCGACTCCACGCAGGGACTTCTTCACAAACTACAAGTCAGGTGACTTTGGGACCGTGAAGATGAGAAATTCTGGCGTATCGAAGATCGTAGGGGTTGGTGATATTTGTGTGAAGACCGATGTGGGCTGCACATTGGTTCTCAGGGATGTGAGGCATATCCTAAACCTTCGCTTCAACTTGATGTCGACGGGAAGGTTGGATGATGATGGCTATGAAAGCTGGTTTGCTGGTGGGTGCTGGAAGCTCATCAAGGGTTCGTTGATCACAACTAGAGGAAAGAAGTGTTAATTGCACCCTTTACAAGGCAAGTGTCAGTGTGTGCAAGGGTGGGTTAAACGCAGCAGAAGATTCAGCTATTGACATGTGACACAGGTGTCTAGGCTACATGAGTGAAAAAAGGGCTTCAGCCACTAGCGAGGAAGCAACTCCTTGCAGACGTGATAGGTACACTTCTCAAAACCTGTCTTGATTGTTTATCAGGGAAACAACTTAGAGTTTCATTTGTTAAAACTGATTCTCATGTTAATAAAGTGCATGCATTAGATTTGGTAATTTATTCTGATGTTTATGGTCCTATGAGGACAAAAATCTTGGGTGGGACATTATATTTTATTACTTTTATAGATGATGCATCTAGGAGGGTTTGAGTTTATGCTTTGAAATCCAAGGACGAGGTCTTTGGTGTGTTTAAATTATTTCATGTTATGGTCGAGAGAGAGACAGATAGATCATTGAAGTGCATCCGCACTGACAATGGTGGTGAATATATTGGTGATTTTCATGAGTACTGCAAGTCCCTAGGTATACAGTACGAATAGATGGTTCCCAAGACCCTCCGCATAATGGTGTAGCTGAGTGAATGAATCGCACCATTGTTGAGAGAATCAGATGCATGTTATCCCATGCGAAGTTGCCCAAGATGTTTTGGGGAGAAGTAATGCACACGGCGGTGTATTTGATAAACAGGGATCTCCATCAGCCCCATTGAATGGAGAAGTACCTGAGAAGTTGTAGACTGGATATGATCCATCGTACAGTCATCTCATGGTGTTTGGATACAGGGCATCCGTTCACGTACTAAAGGACGAGAGGTCCAAGCTCGATATGAAGATCAGACAGTGTGTGTTCTTGGGGTACGGTGATGAAAAATTCAGTTATAGATTGTGGGATTCGACTAAGAGGAAGCTCGTCAGGAGCAGAGATGTGGTTTTCTTTGAATATCAGTGTATAGAAGACATTGGTAAGCCAGAGAAGAACCAACCTACTTCAGGTGATCTAGAAGACATAGATCCGATTATTCCTCCCGTGGTGCCTGATGACGGGGGAGTATAACAAGGTGCAGAGGACGAGGGAGTTCCTACAGAAGATGGACCGGGGGAGCAACCCCCACTTGATCCACCTGTTGAGCCACAGGTGAGGAGGTCATCTAGGGACAAACGACCATCCAAGAGGTACTCGCCGCATGATGTATATTATGCTCACTGATGGCAGAGAGCCTTCTGAGGCCCTAACCGACGAGCATAAGGGGGAGTGGTTGAAAGCTATGCAAGAGGAGATGAAATCCTTGCATAAGAACCACACCTATGACATGGTGAAACTGCCTAAGGGCAAGAAAGCTCTGAGCAACAAGTGGGTGTTCAGAAAGAAGGTTGGGCAGAAGAATTCACAAACGAGGTTCAAGGCCAGACTTGTGGTGAAAGGGTTTGGTCAGAAGAAAGACATAGACTTCGAAGAGATATTCTCACTAGTGGTGAAGATGACATCCATACGGGTGTTGGGCGGCTAGCATAAATTTGGAGATAGAGCAGTTAGATGTTAAAACTGCCTTTCTCCATGGTGACCTGGAAGAAGAGATCTACATGCACCAACCAGAGGGGTACGAAGTCAAGGGCAAAGAGCATATGATATGTAGGCTGAGGAAGAGCTTGTATGGGCTGAAACAAGCTCCACGACAATGGTACAAGAAGTTCGACTTGTTTATGTTGAAGCATGAGTTTGACAGAACAGAGTCGGACCAATGTGTGTTCACGCGCAAGTTCTCAGACGGTGATTTCTTAGTTTTACTATTAACGTTGATGACATGCTCATCATGGAAAAAGACATCAAGAAGATCGACAGGCTGAAACAGGAGTTGGGCAAGTCGTTTGTGATGAAACACTTGGGCCCGGCTAAACAGATCTTAGGAATGGAGATAACCCGTGACAGAAGCAGCAGGAAGCTTTGGCTGTCACAAGAGCAGTATATTGAGAAAGTCCTAGAGCGGTTCAATATGAATGCAGCGAAGCCGGTCAGTACTCCACTGGATGGTCACTTCAGATTGAACGACATGCAGTGTCCCAAGACGAAGGCAGAGGTGGAAGAGATGCAGAAGATACCCTACGCGTCAGCTGTAGGAAGTTTGATGTATGATATGGTGTATACACGCCTAGACATAGCATATGCGGTTGGTGTTGTCAGCCGGTATCTTGCTAATCCTGGCAAAGAACATCGGGCAGCGGTTAAGTGGATACTGCGGTATCTAAGAGGCTTATCCAGGTTGAGCCTATGCTATGGTAACAGAAAACCTGTGTTAGAGGGTTACACAGATGAAGATATGGCAGGTGACATAGACTCCAGGAAGTCTACATCGGGGTTCATGTTCACGTTTGTAGGGGGAGCGGTTTCTTAACAGAGTAAGCTACAGAAGGTCGTAGCATTGTCGACGACAGAGGCCGAGTACATTGTAGTCACAGATGCATGTAAAGAGATGTTTGGATGAAGAGGTTCCTACAAGAACTTAGCCTGAAGCAGGAGTAGCACGTGGTCTATTGCGATAGTCAAAGTGCTATACACTTGAGCAAGAATCCAAATCAGCACTCCAAGTCGAAGCACATATAGGTTCGGTATCACTGGATCAGGGATATTTTGGAACAGAAGGTGTTACAGCTTGAGAAGGTCCACACGGAGGATAATGGGTCAAACATGATGACCAAGGTTTTGCTCAAGGGCAAGTTTGAGGTTTGTAGAAACCAGGCTAGCTTGAAGAAGGTGAACTCCTCTTAAGTCGAAAAGGGAGAGATTTGATGGGGATTTTCTCCTCATTGTTTGGATCGATGAAATCGAACAAGTTTCGATATCATCGATAATTGTAGGATTTTTCATTGCTGGTTGCTAGACAGTTTTTTGGTCCTGTCGATATCATCGAGAGACCTTCAGATGATATCGAGGCTGTCATCGAGAGTGGCTTGATGACATCGATAATTGTTGGAATTTTCACCCCTGGTCGCTGGACAGTTTTTTGTCCCGTCTCGATATTATCGAGAGACCTTCAGATGATATCGAAGTTGTTATCGAGAGACCTTCGATATCATCGACGAGTTTCGAAGATACGATTGCGGAAACGCAGATTTTGCAGATTTTGTTTCCTATTTGGGTTATACCTCTTTCTATTCTTATATAAAGGGGTGTATCCGGGATTGAGATGTATTCCAAGGCATTCTACGTTTCCTAAAGGTTTTCTAGGAGGGCTTACGGCTATCAAAATGTGTGTGTGTGTGTGTGTGTGAGAGAGAGAGAGAGAGAGAGAGAGAGAGAGAGAGAGAGAGGAAGCTTGTGGAAGGGAGATTCTGCTCGTAGAGGTGATCTACTTCGCAGTTCACGTCTCAACGCTTCTATGTCCTCTTGATTGGTGAGATCTTTCCGTTTTCTTTTATTTCTCTTATTGTTTATTTACTCCTGCGTGAGTGTTTGATCCAAGCGGTGTGTGCTTGTGATCGGTTGTAACGTTCTGCTTTATAGTGGATTGTTGATCTGGACGAGGTCCCGTGGTTTTTACCTCTTTGAGGGTTTTCCACGTAAAAATCCCTGATGTGGTGTGGTTTATGTTTTGATTTAGTTCATTGCATTATTATTCCATAATTCTGACTTGTTTCGGGAAGCTAGATCCTAAGGTTTTGTGCAATGCCCCCAACACTTTCCAACCCCTCATTGAGTGGCTGTCTTCTCCGCGGATCAGGGGAGTAAAATGATGCTTTTTGGAGTTGCAATCTCAAGGAACGAACGGTGAGAATCTAGTCTCTGGTCTCGAGCTCAAAGCGTTCGATGAAATGAAAGAAGAAAAAGCAAGGGAATTTCTTTCTAAAGAATATAGAGCAAAATAATATATTAAAATTCCCCTTCCAAGAGTATAAAAACGCCTTACCCGTTCTAAAAATCGAAATCAAGAAAATCATAATTTCGTTCCTTTCTCAGCAAGGAAATGATGCCTTTGACGCTTGTAGAGCGCTTCTTGTACACAAGGAAAATCTACAACAAGAAAGGATTTAATAAGCTTCTAGCAGAAAGGGGCAGATAAATGCAAAAAAAAAAAAAAAAAAACATAATATTATTATTTCTATTGTTTTCCTTCTCTTTTATCTTGAATGGTGGAAACACAACGATCTAACCAGAATACTTCAAAACGACCTGAAAAGCATCAAGAAAATGAAAAGGGAAAAAAATCAAAGTTATTTACACGGAAATAGGATTCCCTCGCAGAAACGTAAATCCTAAAAATGGAAATGTTGAAATGAGAAGATTAGCACATCGAACCTGAGATGAAAGCAGGGAGGCAAAACAATCGGACTTCATCTAACAAACTGTAAGGGCTGTTGATTTTATTTCCCTTCTCGAATACAGGGCTTTCATCGGGCCAGGCCTGGGGTAGGTCTTGGCCTGGATTTTGAACTGTACTTTTTGGGCTGTTTGGCTGTCCCTATTCAAAATTGGCCCAATCCAGGCCCATTTTCACCCCTACTCCTACATGGTGCTCGGTTAGTTTTAGCACGCCCACCGTGACAAGCGCAGTTCACACACAAGCCATCATCCAATAATCATCCTCCAGTGATGATCCTAGCCTTTGATCTTTATATTTGAACTTGGTGAATTCGAAAATCTCTTTTCACCGTTTGAAATATATTTATCTGATAGGGAAGGTTTCAACGGTGGGTATCATTGTCCTCACTGCTTTATATGGTATGGTCCACTTGAGCTTTGGATCTAACTCATTTTTAGGCTCGTACCCTAAAAAGATATCTCGTAATATGGATAGACGGTGTGGATATAACACATACATCATCTACAATCCGCTTCCCTACCGATGATGATGGTCTCGATTATGTAATGCCTGAGTAAATTCTATGGGGCCCACCATGATTTATGTCTTTTATCCCCATACTCCATCCATTTTATGAGATAATTATAACTCATGAGCCCAACATTAAAGCATATCTAAATATCAAGTGGACCACATCATAGGAAACATTATGAATTAAACACCTAGCTACCATTGAAAACTTAATTGGAACCCTAGAAGTTTTGCATGAACCTGATATTTATTTTTTCCCTTCATCCAGGTCTTTGACCCTAGGAAAAGTTTCAAGGGTGGACATCATTATTCCCGCTATTTCCTATGGTGTGATCCACATTAATTTTGTACATGCATCAGTTTTGGGTTCATACCCTAAAATGATATGTAAAAACGGATGGACGGTGTGGATAAGATACATACATCTATGGTGGCCCCACAGAGTTTACTCACTGCGAAAACCGCTTCCCAGCTGCAGCGACAGACCGACGCGATATCTTGGTCGCGACGGACGGAAAGCTGTCTCTTAATACTCAATGCCAGTGGTTGTTCATTCTTCATGATAAAGATAAATCTCTCTCTCTCTCACTTTCTCTTTCTCTCTATCTATATGTCTGTCTCTCTGTCTCTCTCATGGAAACATCACAAGATAGCAGCAGCTCAGAGCACATCCGTAGAGATAGAAAGCAGCTGTGGAGGAGCATCTCAACCAAAGAACCCTCCTTCAGAGAACTCCATCCATCTCCACCCCGCTTCAGCTCCTCCTCCATTCCTCCCCTCCGTTCTGTTCCCTCCCCTTCTCGTTCCTTCCCACCTAACGTTTCCCACAGATGCATCTCTTCCTTTCTCGTAAAGAACGCCCGGATTCTATCCATAGTCGCTCTCGGCCGCTTCATCTACATCGGCTCCGACGCCAACGTCGTCCGCATTTGGAAGATTCCTCAGTTCACTGAATGCGGCCAGCTTAGATCGAATTCCGGCTCCGTCTGCGCTCTGGCCGTCTCCGACGACCGCATATTCGTCGCTTACACCGACGGCAAGATACGCGTGTGGCGCCGATCGTGGGGTGACGGCATCCCGACGCACGTGCGGGACTCCACAATCCCGAGGCTCGGCGACTACCTCCGCAGTTACATGATCGGAAAAGATCGGAAGGTAGGAATGGTGTTGGATTTATTGCACGTACGAGCTTTTATTACGAGCAGCTGGTGTAGGAGCGGCAAACTTCACCACGTGGGGTCCACTATGATCTAATCCCTCGTCCCCTCATGTCCTCATGAGCACAGAACTTAGGTGGGCCACAAAATCTCAAGTCGTTCCTATAACATCTAAAATCGTATGGTGTGGCCCACCTAGGTTTTGGAATGGATGGATTGTTGGGGCGCTTAAGATGAGTGGACTGGATGGCTTATACAGAACATGATGGCCCCACCACACAATTTGGAAGGTTTTTAGTGGTGATTGTCTCCCTACTCACCGAGTTTTGGACGGGCTTGATTTTCAAGGGAGCAGATTCGATCAAGATGAGAGGTAACACCGAGTTGATCAGGTAGTGACTGTGGGGCCAACCTTTATATATTGGTTGTATATCCACACCGTCCATCCGTTTTTACAGCTCATTTTAGAGCATGGATCCAAAAATGAAGTAGATCAAAATCTCAGGTGGACCACACAACAGCAAACAGAGGTGATTGACCATTACAAATTTCCTGTGGGCCCTAGGAAGATTTTAATGATGGGCGTTCAATCAGCACTATTTTATGTGGTGTGAGATTTGGATTTGACTAATTTTTTGGGCTAATACCTTAAAATGAATGGCTTGGATATATAACACATTCATAAGGTGGGCCCACGGTCACAACCTAACGACGGTACTGAATCTGCGCCCGGAAAACATGGAAGATGTTGCTCTATTTATTTTAACGAAAAAAAAATTCAGCTTTCATGTACGTGTTTCTCCAACGGACGCGGATTTCCTGCTGAAGCAGGAAAACCTTTTCTCATGAAGTCCTTTGGCTGGAAACACTGGTGGGGCCACCGTGATGTTTTTGGGAAATCCATACCGTTCATCCGTTTTATGAGCTAATTTTATAATAAAAAAATAAAAGTGAGGCAAAAAATGACCCGGATCTAATAATAAAGTGGGCAGAAAACGTGAGAATTGAACATACACGGTTGAAATATTCGTGGGTCAGGGAAGCTTTGAATCATGCTAATATTTGTGTTTTCACTTCATCCCAATAAGAATGACGTTATGAACGGTATGAATGGCATGTAAACATCACTGTTGATGCAGGGTGGTTTCAACGGTAGAAATTTCCCTAACCACATTTTCCTTTGGTACTTACCACTTGAGTCTTTGATCCTTATCGATTTTGTTCTCGTGTACTTAAATGATCTCATAAAACGGATGAACGGTATGGATTTATCAAAAACATCACAATGGGACCCACCAGGTTTCCTTTAGGAAATTCCTGCGAAAGGCTTTCCCAGGAAATCCGCGTACTCCACCGTTGCGCAAGCCTGCGGATGCGGATCCACCGAAAAAAGGAAAGTTAGCGTGGGCTACAAGAACGCAGTTTAGCTAGTGACCGGAACATTAGCCAGCTAGCTGATTTAAAGTCTTTGCAGGCCCATCATGATGTATATGTTTTATCCACGCCGTTCATATATTTTTTCAGCAATTTTTAGGTCGTGATCCCAAAATTGAAGCAGATCCAAGTTTTAGGTTGACTACACCATAGGAAAGAGTGGGATTGAATGCTTATTGTTGAAAACATTTTGAGCTATATAAGTTTTAGATCAAGCTGATATTTGTGTTTTCCCTTTCTACATATACGCGTGACCTTATCAACAGGTTGGATGGAAAATAAATATTACAGTGGCCCCAAGAAGATTTTAACGGTAGACGTTCAATCAACACATTTTTTTTTTTTTTTTCCTGTGGTGTGGTTCACCTCAGCCTTGGATTTGCTTCATCTGTAGGCTTAAATTCTAAATTGTTCCGGAAAAAAAAAAAAAAACAAAAATGAATGGAGGACGTTGATAAAATATATACATTAGGGGGTGTTTGGAGCATGGGATTAGATGGGTTTAAGTGGGATGGAATTACCAAAATGTAATTATTACAAGGATTGTCGTCTAATCCCATGTCTCAAAGGCTATCCCACTTTCCTGTGGACTACCGGTCGGTGCTTTGTGAACCCCACCATAATGTTTGTGTTTCATCCGTGCCGTCTACTCATTCTTTCATGTCATTTTATGGTATGAGCCTAATAATGAGTTTGATCCAAATCTTAAATGGACTGCGCAGTTGGCCCTATGAGGTTTTTAATGGTGTAATTCAATCAAAACTGTTTTCCCATAGTGTGGTCCACCTGAGATTTATATCTACCTAGTTTTTGGGATCAAAGCCTAAAATTATATTTCAAAACGGATGGACAGCATGGATAAAACACATACATCATGGTGGGGTCTACATAGCACCTAAATCCTTGCCCCTGTGCGGATTCTAGGAAGGGTTTCACAACCCATTTCTTAAGTGAGTCCCCCAAACAGTACATGACAATGATCTTAAAACCCACTCCCAGTTAATGCTATTTAAACCCATGCGCCAAACGCTCCCTTATGGTGGGCCGCACAGAACTTTGACACCAGCTAGCTGAGTGGTGTTGGGGTCCGTAGCCAAACCGTGTCCTCGGAACAGGCGGGGTAGTACCTATTCTGAGGCTGGTGTGGGTACGTGTCGTGCGAAGGCTATCGCTGTCGCTCCGAGTTGTACAAAAATGAGTTATATGGCCCCACAGTGATGTATTTATTATATCCAACTCCGAGTTGTACAAACGGTTCAAATGGGACCAAAGTTACATGGCCCCACAGTGATGTATTTATTATATCCATACCGTTCATCCATTTGGAGAGATCATTTTCGAACATGATACCAAAAATGAGTTATATACAAATATCAAGTGGACCACACAACAAATACCAGTGGGGACAGTGATTCTCACCCTTAAAAAATTTGTAGGCCCACCGTAACGTTTATTTTCTATCTAATCTGTTCACTAGGACACAGAGACCTGGATGAAGAGGAAAAACAAATATCATATTGATCCAAAACTTCTGTGACCCTCAAAAGGTTTCAATGGTAGACGTTCAATCCTCCACTGCTTTTTTCATTGTGGTCCACTTGATCTTTGTATCTGTTTTATTTTTAGGTTCAAGCCTTACAATTAGCTCACCAAATGCACGGACGGTTTGAATATATCACATACCTCATGATGGAACCCACGGAACTTGGTGACGTCAACACACCAACCAGCTCGGTGGTGTGTCGTTCACCAGCCAATCCGCTTCCCTAATATCATCCTGATCCAAAACTTCCACGGCCCTACAAAGATCCAATGGTCCATGATCAATCCCCGCCACGTGCGGCATGGACCACCTAAGTTTTGAATCAGGACTCTTGTACCATCGTAAAATTGAGAAACCGATGGATGGAGTGGATTTCTCGTGGGCGTTTCCGTGGCGCAAATCCAGGCCACACAAATAGTGAATGGAACTAGTCTCAGTCAATCTCGATCGGACTTTCGTGACCGTTCGAACCGTTGAACATTTTCTTTTCAAACTTCCATGTGGGACGGGCACCAACCAGGTGGATATGATCCCTCGGTGGTGATTATTTTTGGACAGTGTGGCCCACTACTGCAGCTTCGTGAGTTGTGGCAAACTAATTACAATCTAGTCAAACCCTAGTTATTAAGATGGTGGGTAGAAAACAACTCTCACGTTTGAACACTTGCCAACCCTCTCTCTCTCTCTCTAAGGTAGCATTTATATCTCTGATAACATTTTTATGGAAATGTTTTCATCAATGTCTAAACAGTGGAAAGATAGAGGCCTGTGATCGCATTCTATGATGAAAGGCTGTTGTCACCTTTTATCTGCAGATGGGCTGAGTTATTGAATTCAATTTTCTGATTCACGAGGCCCCACATTTTCAAATTCTGCATACAATAAAGTGGGCCGTCCATCATCTAAGGCCCGTCTTGAATGTGGATCATTTCTCATTATGGGCTGATATTTGACTTTGGACCGTCCATTATATGAGGCCTACCTTGACATAAGTCATCCATTATGTGGGGCCCACCATCAATGCTATTGTCCTTTACGTGGAACCCTTCAATGTCCACTGCCCATCATGTGGAGTCCACATTTGATGTGTCCGTTGTGTGGGCCCCACCTCCAAGTGGATTATCCATCATGTGGGGTCCACTTTTGATGTCCATCATCCATTTTGTGGGGCACACCTTCTATGTGGATCATCCATTATTTTGGGCCACTTTGGATATATGCCGTCCAACATGCAAGACCTTGGATGTGGACTATCCATCACAAGGGCCCACACTTTGATGTGGCCCGTCCATCATGTGAGGCCCACTCCGTCCATTATGTGGGCCCACCTTGATGTGGACCATTGATTATGTGAGGCCCACCTTCAAAAGGGGCCGTTCATCATGTGCGCCCACCTTTGATGTCAATCGTCCATCATGTGTACCCCCTTCAATGTTCACCGTCCATCATGTGGATCCCATCTTTGATGTGGATTGTCCATCGGGTGGGGCCCACTTGATGTGGATAGTCCATCACGTGGGGCTACACTTTGATGTAGGTCATCCATCATATAGGGCTCACTTTGATATGAACCATTAGAAGTGGGCATCGAGTCGAGTCGGACCGAGTTAAGTCCAACCTGACTCGATCTGGTTTTGAAAAATGTTTTACCCAAACTCGATCTGACTCGATATTGAGTCCATCATACTTGACTTGATCTGAGTTCGGGTCTGGGCTGGGTTGATCCGAACTGAGTCCAACCCGGTCAGAAATACCGAGTTGGATCAAGTTGGCACCGATTCGGATCGGGTCATCGGGCTGGACGAAGGGGATAAAAATGGATGGACGGAGAGGATAAAATTAATCAATCATGGTGGACCTCATAGAGTTTACTCCGTTTGCAACCCGCTTCCTTCCATCTCCATCCTCTCAACATTTTTTTTTAAAAAAAAACTTAAAAAATACAGACACGCACCCGATGGGCCGCTGGTTGCTGCTTGCCTAATGAGAGAGAGAGAGAGAGAGAGAGAGAGAGAGAGAGAGAGAGAGAGAGAGAGAGAGAGGGGTTTACAGACACACACACACACACACACACACACACACACACACACACACACACACACACACACACACACTCGAGGCGAGTTGGGTTTCGGATCAGGTCGAGTCTAACAGATCGAGTTTTGGGTCGAACTTGACTTGATTTGAGTTCGGATTGGGTAGAGCCTAATTGGTTCGGACTAACTCACCCATTCGATTCGGGTCGAGTTGGGTCCAAACGAGTCGAGTTAGTTAGATCAAGTTGGTTTGTGCCCAGCTCTATGAACCATGCATTATATGGGCCCACCTTGATGTGGACCATTAATAATGTGTGGCCCCACCTTCAATATGGGTCGTTCAACATATGGGCCCACCTTCAATGTCCACCATCCATCACGTGGGTCCCACCTTTTCTATGGATCATCCATCATGTGGGGCCCACTTGATGTGGATAGTCCATCATGCGGGGTCACATTTTGATGTGGGCCATCCATCGCGTGGGACCCAACTTTGATATGAACCATGCATTACATGGGCCCACCTTCATGTGGACCATTCATCATGTGAGCCCACCTTTGATGTCAACCTTCCATGTGGTCCTACCTTCAATGTCCAGCATCCGTCATGTGGGTCCCACCTTTTGATATGGACAGTCCATCAGGTGGGGACCACTTGATGTGGATTGTCCATCATGTGGGACTACACTTTGATGTGGGCCATCCATCATCATATGGGGGCCACCTTTGATGTGAGCCATGTATTATGTGGGCCCACCTTGATGTGGCCCCATTCATCATGTGGGCCTCACCTTCAATATAAATAGCAAAAAATGTCTGCCAGCAGAAGCCAAATGAGTTCTTTAAAAAAAAACCCTCTTCATCACTCATCTTATGAGAGTATTTTTGTTAATTTTTAAAATTTTAAGAGGTAAATGTAAAGCTTCATTACCATTCAAAAAAATAAAAATAAAATAAAACTTTATCAAATGGTCTATTTTCAAAATAAGAACTTAATTTTCAGAATAAGTAAATAAGCTGTTACTAGTAGAGATGACTCGGTTGAGTCGAGTCTGGTTTTTAAACTATGTTTTTATGTATTTTTCGTTTTGGTCACTATCCTTTTTAGTGTCGATATTTCAGTCAACTTACATATTAGGAAATTTGATCAAAATCTCTACTCATGATCTCTACCGTTCATTTGCGGGCTGACAATGGATTTGCCATCAGCCAAGCTACTCTTATTAGACCATCTTAGTCATTCAGTCCATGGCCTGTGAAAACCATTATTAAGAGAATTGAGCAAAGATAAAAGTTCCTATCCATGCAAAAGGCTCACCAAATGAATATGAACAGTATCAAAATATCGTTCCCTATATCATTAATTAAATAAATATTTTCCATTAATGTTGCATTTTGATGTAGCAGATGAAGCACTTGGGACCCATATCATCACTTGCAATCAACGTCTCAGATGATCTCCTCTACTCAGCCTCCGTAGACTCAACGGTGAAAGTTTGGCGGATCTCTAACCTTAGATGCATTGAGACCATACAAGCACATGAACAATCCGTGAATGCAGTGGTTGTAGGCGATGATGGCATGCTCTACACTGCATCCGATGATGCAAGTATCAAAGTATGGCGATTGAACTCATGTGGTGGAGACCGGTTGCACCAGCTCGCCATCACACTCCCAACTAGGTCCTCACCTGTCAAAGCCCTTGCATTGACTACAGATGGTTCGGTCCTCTACGGCGGGTGCTCGGATGGCTATGTGCATTGCTGGCTAAAGGGGTGGCTATCTGGCCACTTACATTACAGTGGGCTACTTCAAGGCCACCATCATGCAGTCACATGCCTTGCTAGCGTCTCTAATTACGTAGCCAGTGGGTCTGCTGACTTGACTTGTAGGATTTGGTTGAGGCAAAGAGAGGAACAACATACGTGCTTGGCTGTGTTGGAGGGTCACAGGGGGCCCATTAGGTGTGTGGCTGCATTTTCAAGTAGTGTTGCTAGAGATGATGATGAAGATGGATGCATTGTATGTACTGGGAGTGTTGATGGGACACTCAAAGTGTGGCATGTCACGAGTTCTGGCAATGTGGGTCAGGGTCAGGATCAAGGAATTCCTGAGTACTTTGAGTTCCAGCGATCGGTGGACCATGAACATGGTGATGGCTAAAATGCTGGGGGTATCTCTTTCATTTTATATATCCTACTTGATGGTGTGGATTATATTTCGTGGGGCCAATGTAGTTGGTTGCTTGTTCTTAGCACATCAGTAAGGAAGTTCTAAAAACGGCAAATGTAATTGATTTTCTTGTGCCTTTATGGTTGTTGTTGTACCTGTTTTTTAGGTATGGATGATTAGTAAGTTGTGAACTAGGCTGGGATGGCTTTCTATCGAGCCATAGATAAGCACAGGCCGTGGTCTGGGACTCGGGCTGTCAATGGGTCAGTTCAGAGCAACCTTACACAGGCTGATTGGTTCGGGTCTTGTCGGGTTTGGGTTCAAGTTTCATTTTTTAGATGTGATCCATTTGGGCTCAGGTACGTACCTCTTGGTTTAAGGGTGGCAATGGGTAAGCTCGGACTGCGGGTCAATTGGCCTGATTAGCTTTTGAGGCGGGTTCGGGTAAAGCTAATTTAAATGGGTAGTGGGTTGGGATCAGGTTAGAAATGCGATCCAATCCACCCATATAGGTTATTAATTAGTTGGGCCAGATGAACTTGACCTAAAACCAGAACAAACCCCACAACCTAAAGCCGCGAAGAACAAATAGAATTTGCTACCCGACCCCTTCTACCTTCGAAAGGGTTTGACCCATTTCGTGAAATATTCCGGCTTCAAAGCCGTTGCTTGCATGCTGCTTCAAAGCCGTTGCGCTAGTGCGTTCAGTAGTTTTGAAGCCTTTTGACTCTGAGAGACCATAGAACCGGATGAAGCAGCAGGCATCGGTCCGTAGAACCTATAAAAACGAGATGGTTGTGGCACAAAGTACTCTTGTACGGGTCTTGATCCATCTCTATTCCAGCATTGACTAATTCTCAAGGAAGGTGTTAAGCTTGACTAATTAGGGTTAAAAAAAGAAGGAAATTATGGAGGATTTTTCGTTTTTTCTTCTTCTTTTTTTAAAATTTTTTATGTATATATGCATTCACCTCATATATCACTCTTAAAACTGAATTGGGTCGTGGTGGATTGAAACTGACCCATTTACAATTAAATGGGTTGGGTCGGCTCAGGCTTGATGAATTTTAAGTGGGTCGGGTAATGGGTGTCGGGTTTGGGCTAGATTTTTTGATCCGTTTAGTAAATAGGTTGGGCTTGGGCAGACCCCAAACATAGCTCTAGCTTGACCCATTGCTGATATTCGAGTCAGGCTTTAGGTCAAATAAGTGCGTTTATATTGTTGGGCCCACCGATGGATGGATTAGATGGAACACATGTAAATGGGCTCTTCCACTTGTCCACTTAAATCCTGGGCCAATTTGAATTGAACTGAGGTCTGATAAAATTGGGCAGAGTTCACGGATACCCATTTACAGGCCTATTTGGCCAGTTTATTTCTTGGGCTAGAGATCTGAAGCATAGACCCATTCCATTATCCTTTAGGCCAACCCAAACCCCTCTTGAATTGCCAGAAGCCTATATTTCTACATCATACTTGGGTTTTCAGTTTGTATTACTTGGGTCTATGGTTCAGCCATACAAAATGGTTGTATGACTGGACCTACAATGGCCCATGTACCAAAAATCTCTGAGATGGGAAAATCCTAACCTTTTTAGATGTTACAGGAAAATGGTACCTTGAGATCTGCCTGCGTGGGCCCCAGACTGATGTGTATTGGACATCCACACCAAGAATTTTTTGCATCCCCTCTATCTTAAAGGAGATCCCAAAAATCAAATGTATCAAGAACTCAATTGGGCCACACCATCTGAAACAGTGTGAAATCATGCCTAAAATATCTAAAAGCACTTGTTGGAACCGACCTGAGTTTTGGATACTTCTGAAACATGGTGTGACCCCTCATCCAAGTGGAACACACACAATGAATGGGCTGGATTTCTAAACCACATCTCATTGAGCCCTATAAACGATCATAAAATTTCAATGGGTGCATATCCACTCTCAATTGTTATTTATTGTGTGGCCCACCTAACTAATGAATTAGCCTGTTTTTTAGGCCTGTGGCTCACCATGGAAGGGTGCGTCTGGTTGATGGGGTGAATTTCCATTACACACCACGACCGCGCCCACAGATTTTGAAATACCATTTCCTATATATATATATATATATATATATATATATATATATATTATATATATATATATATATATATATATATATATATAATATATATATATATGTTAACAACAAGATTACCAAAGAAAAACACATCAATGAAAAACTCTAACCCTTAAATCAATGCAAGTTTACATCAGAAATCCACCCTAATACAGATTACATATCTGCCGTGTCTGTGTGTTAGAGAGAGAGAGAGAGAGAGAGAGAGAGAGAGAGAGAGGTGCCTCGGTGCCCCCCTAATCTTATAGGGTTAGTCAGAAATGGAGATGGTCCTATCTTCTAGGGTTAGCCTGGAATGGACATGGCTGAGCTAAGAAAGACACATGATCATCACCTGCTACGATCACAAACTTGGTATCTCCGGCCGTCGTCCTCCGAACTGAAATCCTATGCTGTTGATTCATGCCCCCTGTTTGCATCTCAATGCCATCATCCAGACTCTGGTCCCCAGCGGATCGCCGTCTCTTCAAACACAGGAAAATGATATAAAGAAGGATCCTTAACCCTACAATAACACCTGCAATCATCAGAACCGTTACTATATAACTCTTAGCAGAGTGCAGGCGTTTGCACCCAAACAAAAACCACATACATGCCATATCAGGATCACTAAAGAAAAGAAAAAGTCTACGTGGAATAATCACACACGACTACTAAAAGACTAGATTTCAAGGTTCCTTGCTTGGGTTAGTTGGTAAGAATGCTACTAGGGTTTTGCTCTCATTCCTGTTCAAGGGTGGAGGGAGAGGTATGACTTTAGTGGTACGCTTAGTTTACGTTGCGTAGGGTTTAACGGAGGAATGTAGGCGAGGGTATAGTTGTAATATCCAACAAAGATGGATGATATTATTATTATTATTATTTTTTGGATTTTGACCGTACTAGTGTTATGCTACGGTAAAAATTCGAAAATCCAAAAACGAAGGAAAGTTTTGAATATTCAGAGGATAGTCTATTTGTCATGCCCCAAAATTCGGGTACCCGAATAGGGTATTCAGGACCCGAATTCCAGACCCGTGACCTATATATAAAAAAAAAATAAATAAAATATAAATAAAATATGATAATTTCATACACATTTCATTTTCTCCCACCATAGTCCAAAATTTTAAAATCTAAACACAAAATAAGATAACTAATTGCATAGTCTTTTATTACATCGATGCATGATTATTTAACTTAACTTGAAATAAGAAAAATTAAGTCAAACATTACTACATTCAGAGTTCTAAAATAAAATAAAATTCATCCTATGTAGAATGACATGCCACGTGCATAAAATCACATTCCATGCTCCACTACTAATAAAAGTACCCTGCATTTTCAAAATATTCATAACCTAAAACGGTTAAAACATAATGAGTTGACAACTCAATAGGATCACATCAATCCCGAGTTGAAAATCTCACAATTACTACCAAATTTAATCTTGACACATTAATCAAAATAAGACGAACACAGGATGTAAAAATCATAGTTAATAATTTGATATTCATGAATATGAAATAAATGAATTGTTTAACATAGCTTTTTAAAAATGCTAAGATTTGGAGTGACAAAGCACTCATGTGTGCTGATCCTTTTAGGGGATGACCCACGACAGAGCACCGGTGTTGATCCTTTCAGGGTAAGACTCTCGGCAGAGCACCGGTATAACCTTTTAGGGACGAAAGCTCAGGGCAGTGCACCTGTGTGTACTGATCCTTTTAGGGAATCACCCAGGGCAGAGCACTCGTGCCGATCCTTTTGGGAATGACCCTGGGCAGAGCACCCGTGTCGTGCTGATCATTTCGGGAATGACCCTGGGCAGAGCACTCGTAAGAATCATTGTACAAAAAAAAATAATTGTTCACATATGATGCATCTAACTTACAAGGAAACATTTTAATAAACAATATCAGAGCATCCATAACAAATAATATGGTGATCCCTTTAGAGCAGAGCACCCGTAAGGATCATTGCATTAAAAAAATAATTGCTCACATAATAAATATTCATCATCACCCCTAAATAATATCAAATGCAAATAATAATAATAATAATAATAATATTTGCATTAATTCAAATAAAAATATTTCAATGTCTAGATTATATAAGGCAACAGATATGAATTTTTCAAGGGAGGAATGATCACCTACCTGTTGTGAAAAATTTATGTGATGGAAGGAAAATAATCTAAAGAGATGTTGATTTTTACGTGCACTAACTTGGATTAATCAACTCTAAACTTGATGATGAACCCTCACGTATACTCTCCCTTTTCTTGATCTCTCTTTTCTTCTCAAAATCTTTCTTTTGTGATTTTCTTTTATATGGTTTTCTATAGGTAGCATGAGAAATGGGGTATAAAAAATAATGTGAGGTGAATTAGTGGGTTGGGAGTTTAATGGACGGTTTAGATTGAGGAATGGGTCCCACCATGATGATGATGGAAATCATGGTGAATGGGTTTGTGTGCGCAACTAAGCCGCAAAGAACAAGGAAGGAGAGAGAAACGTGGAGGAGAGGGGGTTGCTTGTGGGTGACGTGCGTCAGCACGTCAATTGCTTCTTCCTTTATTTATTTATTTATTTAAAGAAATGGGCCCCACAGGATTAACATGATGAATCCACACCGTTCATCAGTCTTGCCCTTCAAGGTTAAGGCCTGAGCCCAAAAAATGAGGGTCATCCACAGCTCAGGTGGGCCACACCAAAGGCAACGGTGGAACCCACCGTTTTAAAAAATAACGGAGTATTACATTCTACCCACCTTAACAAAATTTCGTCCTTGAAATTTATATACCTAAAAGAGGTTAGGATACTTTTCTCGAATTTCTTGTTCTCGCTCCCACGATACTTCTTCCTCGCTGTGATGACTCCACTGTACCTTCATAAGTGGTATAACCTTCGTCCGAAGTACTTGCTCCTTACGATCGAGAATGCGCACAGGTTGCTCTTCATATGTGACATTTTCTTGAATCTCTAGCGGCTCCCATTCGATGACATGAGAATCATCCGGCTTGTACTTACGAAGCATGGAGACGTGAAATACATGGTGGATATTGGATAACTGAGGCGGTAGGGCCAGCTTGTATGCTACAGCTCCTACTCTTTGTAGGATCTCGAAGGGTCCGATAAAGCGTGGTGCGAGCTTCCCTTTCTTTCCAAAACGCATAACTCCTTTTATTGGAAAAACTTTTATGAACACATGATCTCCCACACAAAACTCTAAGTCTCTGCGTCGATTATCTGCATATCTCTTTTGGCGACTCTGGGCGGCACGCATACGTTCCCGAATGATGTCAATCTTCTTGGAGGTCTCTTGAATAAGTTCTGGTCATAACAATGTCCTTGCTCCTACTTCGGTCCAGCAGCTTGGTGATCTGCAGGGTCTTCTATATAAAGCTTCAAATGGTGCCATACCAATGCTGGCTTGGTAGCTATTATTATATGCGAATTCCACCAGCGGCAGATGATCGTCCCAATTGCCCTTGAAGTCGAGAATGCAACTGCGTAACATATCTTCTAAAATCTGGTTCGTCCTTTCTATTTTTCCATCGGTCTGTGGGTGAAATGCTGTGTTGAAATCGAGAGTAGTTCCGAAAGCTTCTTGTAGACTTGCCCAAAACCGCGATTTAAACCTAGGATCTCGGTTAGAGACGATGAATACTGGAGTACCATGAAGTCGGACGATTTCTTTAATATAAATTTTACTTAACTCCACTGCAGATGTAGAAATCTTTATTGGGATGAAGTGTGCAGATTTGGTTAACCTATCCATGATCACCCATACAGTGTCATGGTGTCGACCTGTCTTCGGAAATCCAACTACGAAATCCATGGATATATGCTCCCATTTTCACTTGGGGACCGGTAACGGCTGCAAGAGTCCTGGTGGTCTTCGATGGTCTGCCTTCACTTGTTGACATGTCGCACATTTAGATACGTATTCGGCGATTTCCCGCTTCATGTTGTTCCACTAGTATTGACGCTTAACATCGTGGTACATTTTGGTCTCCCCTGGATGGATAGTGAATCTTGATCTATGAGCCTCGTAAAAAATCTCTTGCTTCAAATCAGGTTCGTTTGGAACACATAGCCTTCCACGAAACCTAATCCCTTCATCAGTGCCAATTTGCCATTCTGCATTCTCCTTCCCCATTCCTTTCACTCCTTTTTCTTGTAGCCAAACGTCTTCCTTCTGGGCTTCTAGAATACGTCGAATCTAAGAGAAAAGTTTATCATGATCTAATCTCAATTCTAAAGATTAATAAGTTAAACTTAGCTATTAAACTTAAGAAAATAAAAATAAAATTACACACCAGGGCAGGCTGTGCTACTAGGTTACTTAGATGCGCCTGAGGTTCTTTAAGCTGGAGTTGCAGATCGAAATCCTTGATAACATTTACCATCTCCCACTCTTTGATCATTGAGTTGGCCACAAGTCTTCGTGTCTTTCTACTTAGGGCATCAGCTACAACATTTGCTTTTCCCAGGTGATATGAAATATCGAAATGGTAGTCTTTCAAAAATTCTATCCATCTTCTCTGACGCATATTCAATTCGTTCTGATTAAAGAGATACTTTAAACTCTTATGGTCTGAATATAAGTCGAATTGTTCTGCATATAGGTACTGCCTCCAAATTTTCAAAGCAAAAACCACTGCTGCTAACTCCAGATCATGCGTCGGGTAATTCGCTCGTGAGTCTTTAACTGTCGTGATGCGAATGCGATAGCTTTGCCTCCTTGCATAAGAATACATCTTAATCCCTAATATGACGCATCAGTATAAACGATGAATCTTTTAAAATGATTTTGACATTTCTCAATGATACTTGATAGTAATAAATCGTATCATTTTTGACATTAAGCTCTGTTGTTAGTTTCTGTTCGAGATAGCATTTGCTGCACTTTTGAAAGTCCTTGATTTCCAAGGTATAAAAAAAAAAAAAAAAAAAAAAAAAAAAGAAGAAAGAACCTGTTGGAGGGAGAGCACCATCCTTCGCAAATCGCCTGACAGTGCACTTGATAGTTGGCAGCATAGACGATCAATCTACTGCCATTTAATTCTGCCGCTCTATCTCGATGCCAGGGGTCATAGGTGTTAGATTTAAATCATACCGCAATTGGTTCTAGCATGCTTGTAAATTACACACATGCATCATGTGGCCGAATCATAGAACTACACTTGTTTCGTACGCTCGGTGGAATTGGTGTGCAATTGTTAATCTAACTATATAATAATATGAGTAGGTGATCCATTAAAAATAGTGGTAATATCAACGATCAAGAACTCGATCAGGCTCTGGAAGGACTTCCGATGTAGGCCAATCCAAAATTTCCAGATCCCATGCCTTTGGCTATCCCGGAGATAGGATCATCATCATATATTAATTCCTTAGAACACGTAATTGAGACTTGGGTAGTATGCATATGAGCATATAATAATTAGCCGAACAAGGAAGGGTTCATGCTAAGCAATCTAAGGCTATAGTCGAAGCTTTTAAAATGATTTTGACATTTCTCAATGAGAGAGATTCCCTGACACTCGCTATTATAACATGGAAGTACCTCCCTACAGGAATGTCCCTCAAGAGTCGCCAAGTAACGTTCGACAAGATCAAGGCCAAATTGGCCAAAATGCGCCACCTCAGGGAGACATTAGAAGGAATGCTCATAATGGCTAACTAAATGGCTAAAATGACCATGAAGGGATCAACGACATACCCCTTGGGGGTATTTTACGACGACCAACGAAACCCATGGGGGCAGGCCCATGTTATTCAGCCTCCTCAGATGGTTAATTAAGGGCCTCAAGACAATAGGACGATTACTTTGCCTTCCAAGATGGGCTGGGAGGAATTGGTTAAGTTAATTTAAGAAGTTGCCAATCGACCACATGGCTGACGTACTAATCGGCCTACATAGCGTAAGCCTTATCCAGATTGGGTCAATCGGCTCGTTGAAGTGCCGAGAGGCTATAAAGTATCGGAATTCACATTATTTTCGGGGGAGACATGCCAATCCACCATTGAACACCATTTCGCCATGCCATGTGGTGAATTTTCAGCTAACGAGTATATGAAATTGAAATGGTTTGCCAACTCATTGATTGATACTGATTTTTCATGGTATGTAAGTTTGCCAATAAATTCAGTATATAGCTGACAAGAAATAGAAGAAAAGTTCCACTCTCAATTCTTCCAGACTGAACCTAAGCTATCTCTTGCTAGAGTTGTACACAAGCTAAGTAATCTCGAAAAGTAAAAAAGGGCCGAGCTAAGAGTCCTGGGGGGGGGGGGGGGGGAATAGGACTATCCCAAATTAAATTTTTTTAATGCGGAATAAGAAAGAAATAAATAAAGATAGCACTTATCAATTCCAAATAGCATAAATGAATAGCAACATCAAATTCACAAGTATTGAGAGGTTGATACAGATGTTATTCTAAGGACAACCTTACACCAAAAACCAAAGGCTTATGGTAGGACAACCTGATATCTAGAATGGTCTGTGTATCAAAGTCCCAAACTAATATAGAGGAATAAAGAATAAAACAGAAATAAATATCTACTGCTATTACAATATTCACCACATGTGCAGAAAATAAATTACAATCATTCACCACATGTGCAGAAAATAAATTATAACATTCACACACTTAGGCACATTTAACCATCCACCACAACTCCAGCAATTATAGTGGTTCGCTTGTATGTACACCAACTGTTAGAAAACAGTCACACAACTACTCCACTCCCAATATCCTCACCTACGGGATATTGGCTTTCACAATAAAATAGGTTTTCCAAGGTTCACTCAAAACCTTCACAATTGTGTTTTCAAAGGGCTACCACAATTAAAAACCCCACTCACTGAGATTTTCTAGCTATCTCAATCAAAATGAAAAATAGAATATTTTTTGGCAATCTTACAAACCAAATACAAAAAATTGAAATGTACTTATCTGAGGATTCTTTTTCCGATGAAGCCCGGTAGAACCAATTCGATGTAGATGTTCAATGTCCAAACTCACATATGAAAGGGTTTTTAGGTCTAAATGATTTTTAGAATAAATTAACTTGGGCTAGCTTGATTTGATTTTGATTTCTTTCCTTTTTCAAAAGAAATAGAATTGAATAGAGATCACAAAATCAAATGCAAAAAAAAAAACTACTAAAAGAATCTTAAATACTAACCAATTAGCTTCTCGAATGTGGGGACAAGTTTTTTCAGAGTTGTGACTTAAATATCTTGGAGTGAATTGAAAAACTCTGAAAATTGTCCTCAATTTATAGGCAAAAATATTGTTCACTCGACTGGCCCATTGGTCGGTTCGACTGGTTGAAGGATCAACAACATTTCAAAAATTTTGGCACGATAAGATAAGATCTACTCGACTGGTCGAGTGGCTTGGTCGACTGGTTGAGTGGCCTACTTGACTGGTCGAGTGGGACCCAGAAATGTTGCTGGACTTTGAGTCGAGCCCGCTCGACTGGTCGAGCACTGTTCACTCGACTGGTCGAGCAGTCTCCAGGACTGGTCGAGGGTCCAACAGAAATTCCAAAAATTCACAACAAACCTTGGACTGGTCGAGAAAAGTCTTAGACTGGTCGAGCTAGTACTTAGACTAGTCGAACCATGACTAGGACTAGTCGAAATATGACCTATAAAATTATCAAATGACATATGATATAAATGCAAATTGTATGACCTATCCTAAGGTTAATCTAATTAGGTCAAACAAACCTTATTTATGAGATGGAATCATCACATATCATTCTCTTGATGTAGTTGAAGCTTGAAGACTTGATCTAGTACTTGAACTTCTTGATGTTGTTCTTGAGTCTCTTGATCTTGTACTTGAACTTCTTGAACTTGAATTTGAACTTCTTGCACTTGTATTTGAACTTCTTGATCTTGTACTTGAATTTCTTGATCTTGTTCTTGAATTTCTTGAACTTGTACTTGAATGTAGGCATGGATGACAAGAAGTTGATCTTATAGTCAGCTACACAAGATACAGATTCCAAGAGGTTTTGGTATTACAAAATTTGACAAACCTAGGAGCTAGATAAGATAACATTTACAATAAGCTCACTCGGCTTGGCTCGATCTAGCTCGGTTTGACTTGACTTGAACAACAACTCGAGGCGACCCAAGCTTCATATGACTTGACTTGTTTGAAAACGAGTTGAGGTCGAGCAGAGTGGAGCATGACTCGACTCGAAGCTCAAAGCCTGATTCCAAGCTTGGTTAGCTCAAGGTCAGCTCAACTCGTGTGTGTGTGTGTGGTGTGTGTGTGTGTGTGTGTGTGTGTGTGTGTGTGTGTGTGTGTATAATTTTAAAAAACCTTGAAAGCCCTATCCTACTCATCCATTTTTTTCCTTTACAAACACAACCTGTTGCGGCCGCTTGAGCCCCCCCCCCCCCCCCGCGCGCTCTCTCTCTCTCTCTTCTCTCTCCTCTCTCTCTCTCTCTCCTTCTCATCCCCACTCCACTACTCGCCTGAGCTCAACTCAGTGTCTCAACCACATGGCCTACACCCACTACACTCACTCTCTCTCAACAATAAGGTACCTCTAAATCTAATCTTTAATTATTTTTTTTAATGTAATTGTTTGAAAATAGGAAAGCCCTAATTTAGGGTTTTGAATTTATGATTTACAAATCAAAAGGTTTGGGGATCGAGTTGGGGCTGGGAGCTCAAATAGTAAGCTCGAGAGTGAGCTCGAGCTCGAGCTCAAGGGGAGCACAGACGAGTTAAGCCAAGCTTGAGGGTGAGCTCGATCTCGAGGAGAACACGAACAAGTCAAGCCAAGCTTGGCCCACCTCAACCCGACTTGGCTCGATGTACAACCCTATCTATAACTAACTTATCTCGTTTAAGACAATTACCTAGCGAGTTGGTTGAAAAATATATTCTACGATTCAAGAAGCCAAGAAATAGATGTAGAGTGTTCAAGCCTAGAGCTCACTTCGTCAAACTAGCCATGGAAGGTTTAGACATTGAGTCTAGAAAGAAATGTGAGAAAATAGATTTTGAAGATCTAGTCGACCTATCCACTAGGGCAACCAAATACAAATGGCTTTTGTGCGAAGAGAGCCAACGATCTCGTCAACGAGAACTTATTATCGTGATCCAAATTATGAATTAGCAATGGCCAAAATAATCTTTAGAAAACCTTTTATTTGCCTAGGCTTAATGAAAAATGATGACGGGGGTTTTACCACATCGACAACCTATACAAGGAGCATGCGATGAAGAACTTGAGACTCGCACCAAATATATTAATCTATATTCCTTTTACATTTATCTTAACATAGCCTAGCCTTATCATAGATTACTACTATCCAGCGCCATTGCTACAGTACCGTAGGATTAGAAGAAGCATCCACAACCTTAAGTTGTTGGATCCGATTAATTGAGTCTTTACTTGGGCAGTCATTGTTCTAGTCACATCCTACTGATCATCCGCTTGATTCGTCTGTTCGCAGGGATGGATTAGGTATCTATCTTTTCTTATTCTCTCTAGTTATTTTACTATGTCGATTGTAATGACCCTTTTTAATTTATCTATTCATCTTTATTCTTTTGAAAAATATATTGGTTGAAAGTAGCAGTCAAAGAAAAATCATTAACATAAGGCAAAAAAATTCATCAAGAAGGACTCACCCTTGCAATTTTATAAATCGCTTGATCACTATTATAACTGGAGGTTGAAGGGACAATGATTTCTGAATTCGATCTTACTCAATTGTTTCACTGTTAGGTCACCATTGTTCAATCAAACATTGAGTCAAGTACGACTATGACACGCCCACACTTCCTAACTACACACAAACTAAATACAAGTCATCGACATATGCGTGGATTCATGTTTGATTAAATTACACAAACATGACTACCATGCATCCCTCTTCCGTTTTTCCAGCGTATGATGGAACACATAGAGAATGATGACCCCGGGACATAGCACGATTTGATTGGTAATTAATGTGGAAATGTAGCCACACTTCCATCCATGCATGCTGGAAGAGCTCATAAGCCCCACCATGCCTTTTATCCCCGGTATCAATCCGTTATGCTAGCTCATTTTAGGTACAAGCCCATAAACGATACACATCCAAATCTCAACTTTGACTACTCCACTGGAAACAGTGGTTATTGAACACCCACCATTAAATACTTTAAGGGCCACAAAAGTTTTAGAATATTGAGCTTATAATCGTTTGACCTTCATCTAGGTTTATGTGACCTAATTAACAGGTTGGATGGAAAATAAATATTATAGTGAATCCTAGGAAGTTTTTAATGGTGGGCATTTAATGATCACTTAAGATTTGAATTTGCTTTATTTTTGGGCTGTGCCCTAAAATGAATTGGAAAAATGGTTGGGGAGCACAGATAAAACACATACACCATTGTGGGCTTACAGAGCTTTTTTAACATTCACATGAGGTCACTGCTCAATTGAATGAGTCCTTAGACCATAATGGAAAGGGCTCCCGATTGCATACTGACCTTGCCAGTGCCCAGGTTGATACATGTTGGGGTTTTATAAGCCTAGCCATGATGTATGTGTTTTATCCATACTGTTGATCCTTTCAACCATTTTGCCATGTCCTTTTAAGGTGTGAGTTAAAAAATAAGGAAAATAGGGTGATGGAATGCCCCCATATATATATATATATATATATATATATATATATAATATATATATATATATATATATATATATATATAAACAAACTTCTGCCAACTGGGCAAATGAAAAACAAGAATATCAACTTCATTCAAAACTTTTCTAATCCAGATAAGTTTTTAATAGCACGTACTTAGTCAACACTTTTTCTTATGGTGTGGTCCGCTTTGAATTTGGGTTTGTCCCACTTTTGGGCTAATGCCTTAAAATAAACCGGCAATATAGATACACGGATGGCTAAAACACATGCCATTACACAGCCTAAATAACAGCCTTAAACTGAAGATAAATATATAATTAAATTGAATGGTTCATGTCGTAGCCCACTTTTGTTGGATTATAAACCAATAGAAAATAGTAAAATTATATTTTATTATCATATTATGGATACCGTGCTGGAAAGTACTTTGTATATTTAATTTAAAACTTATACTTTATATATTTAATTTAAAATTTAAAACATTATTTTAAACAGAACAAAACTGTCCTATTCATATAATATTACCAAGACTTTGTTGTAGTCTGGCAAGGTACCTTTTTCATTGTCACAAGAGACACGTGTCATGATATCCTGAATTGAGTCGAATGCATTCTCTTTGTTTCTCACAGGCGGCTAAACGGCAGAATCACGTGCCACTTCCATTCCCCAGCTTATTGCGAGTTCACTTTCCTACAACCATTGTTCAGAAATCTATAACACGGTAGATATTCACAAAATCTGAACCATTCATCAGGTAGGTCCTTCCGTGAAGAGAGTGATACGGCAAGCTCAGGCAGTCCAATCATCAAGTGCACCACATAAGTAGAAAAGAAATGTATGGATACAGAAAGGAACTATAGACAATAACAACTGTACGTTTTTAGCCCACTGCATGAACGGGCATGTCCGACTCGACTCGATGCCCACCTCTACGGACGTGATTTTTGGGAAGCGGATTGGCTGGTGTACCTCACATCACCTGCATATCTGCTGTATTAACGTCAGCAAGTTTTATGGGTCTGATCATGCGGTATATGTTATATCCATTATGTGAGCAAGTTTTAAAGGTTGAGACTAAAATTAAGACAGATCTAACTATCAATTGGACCACGCTGCAAAAAGTAGTAGGGATTGAACGTTTACCATTGAAACCTTTTTGGGGTTACAGAAGTTTTGGATCAATATGAAATTTGTTTTTCCTCTTCAGTTAGGTCTTTGTGACCTTATGAACCGATATCCTTCGAATTGTTTAATGGTGAAAATTATTATCTCGGCTGTTATTTGTGGTGTGGTCCACGTGAACTTTGGATATGATTCTTTTTTTGGATAATCTCTAAAATGATCTCTAAAAATAGATGAACGGTGTAGATATAATAAATACATCATTGTGGGGCCATGTAACTTTGATATCCTTTCAACCGTTCGTACAACTCGGAGCTCGAGGAGCGTAGTACTCGTCTTCGCACGACACATACCTACAGCAGCTATATATATAGCTGGTGTGTGGTGCACCAGGCAATCCGCTTCTTGATTTTTGACCCAGTGACTCTTGACACCTATTGATCCGAAGCTTAAGTGGACCATACCATGGGAAATAGTCATTCACCGTTGAAAACTTTTTGTAGGCCACAAAAGTTTTTGGATCAAGCTAGTATTAGTGTTTTCACTTTATCCAGATTTACATGACCTTGTAAACAGGATGGCTAATAAACGTTAGGAAGATTTTAGTGGTGGGCGTTCCTTTTTCCTGGGGTGTGGTCACCTGCTAAAATTTTGAGACAATGCTCTAGAATAAGCTGAAAAAAATATGTATTAACGGCGCAGATGTCGTGCACACACCACTGACCTCCCAGGTTGGTTGACGTCACCAAGTTCTATGGGCCCACCATAATGTATTTATTATATCTATACCTTTCATCCATTTGGTGAGAAACTTTTAGGGGATGAGCCCATAAATGATGCAGATTCATAGCTAAACTGGACCACACTATAGAAAGCAGTGGCACAATGACATACACCGTTGAAACCTTATTAGCGCCCACCATGATGTTTACTTTCCAACCTCCCTGTTCATTAGATCACGCAGTCATGGACGAAGGGAAGACACAAACATCAGCTTGATCCAAAACTTTTGTGGCCCTAAGAGGCTTTCAAAGGTAGACGTCCAATCCCTACTTCTTTATGGGTGTGGTCGATTTTGAGCTTTGGATCTGCTTTATTTTTTGGTTTCAACCCATATAATGATCTCGAAAAATGGATGAAAGGTTTTGATCTAACACATACATCATGGTGGGTCCCACGGAGCTTGGTGACGTCAACACACACCACCGAGTTCCGCAATCCGCTTCCGATATCTGAACAACTGCTCCTGCGATTTGCGCGAGTGTATTGAAGAGCCCATTCGCGAGACGCATGCTAACATGGCACACGTGTCCTATATGCCGACCGTTTATCGGGTTGGCCTCCTTGAACATTCCCTCAGAAAAACATCAGGCCGTCAAACTCATTAGGTTGGACACACGAGCATGGAAACAAATGTACGGTTGAAAATAGCCCATCTGATAAATTGGCCTTATTTCTTTATTATTTTCCACCAACGCATGTTCACAATGTCTCCAACCTGATGAGTGGTCCAGATCACACACCCCTCTACCTCGTTAACGCATTGCCTGGACTGAAAGTGGGCTGGGAAGACGTGGGTCCACTGGAAATGAGATTGCGTACCTACTCAGTAGGCTCTTATTGTACTGAGTAAAGTCAGTTGGGCCCAACTTGAATGTACGTAGTCTATCTAAACCGTCCATCCATGTTTCTATATAATTTAAGGGTTGAGCCCAAAATTGAAGCATATCCAAAGATCAAGGGGATCATACCGCAAAAAACAGTGGGGATAATGATTTCGACCGTTGAAACCTTTCTAGGCCCCACAGTGATGTTTATTTGTCATCCAACCTGTTCATAAGATCATACAGATATGGATGAACGGAAAGCACAAATATAATCTTGATCCAAAACTTCTGTAGCCCTGAGAATTTTTCAACGGTAGAAGTTCAATTAAACTGTTTACTGTGGTCTGGTCCAGTTGAACATTGTATATGCCTCATTTTTGGGATTAAGCCCTAAAATTATCTTGTAAAATGGATGGACGGAATGGATAAAATATATAAATTATGATGGACCTCAAAGATTTTACTCAGTGCGCTAAGCGAAGTGAGTTACTCACCACGCAATCGGCTTCCACGCTTCCCACTCTATGTCCCGCTAGCTCGGAAGCGGATTGGTTGGTGTAATACACACCACTCAACTGGCTGCTGTGTTTACGTCACCAAATGTGTGGTCCATGACGAGGTATGAGTTATATTTAAACCGTCCGTCCACTTAGCCATCTCGTCGTTATAAGGCTTGAGTAGAAAGAGAAGACAAGACAAATATAATGACCGATAAGAAACAATAGGAGATTGAATGTCTACCATTGAAACCCGTTTGAAAGTCATTAAAATTTTGAATCAATATATATTTGTTTTTCCTCTTCATCCAATTATGTGTAACCTTGCAAACAGTTTGGTAGGAAAATAAATATTATGGTGAGCCTTGCGGATGTTTTAATAATGAGAATCATTGTCCCCCACTGCTATTCGCGATGGGTTTCGCTCAAGCTTTACACATTTTTGAAATCAAAATTTAAAATGGTCTCACTAAATGGATTAACCATATAAATATATATAATAAACATATTATTGTGGGCTAATGTAACTTTGATCTTCCTTGAATTGTTCATACTTGGTTCAGTGGTGCAGCCCACTTAAACTTGGGATATACTTTACCTTTTTAGGCTCAACCCCTAAAATGATATGATAAAATGGATAGACGGACTAGGTAAAATACATCAATCATAGGGGACCTTGCATAGTTTATTCAGTATGCAATCTGTTTCCCAACCTGGGACTCGCCCTGTGCCTAGTATTCTCTCCCAAGCCTCGACCTGGCCACCCTGTAAGACTCCTATAAGGTGGGCCACATATGATCATCAGATCTGACCGTTAGATTATTTAGATTGAGCGATTTAGTGGGCCCCACTTCAGTTGTGATCATTATAAATAGGTTTGGGGCGAGACACTTGAACCGATGTCCCTATACTCGGTTATTAAGATAGATATGGAAACCTACGGTGTGGAGACCCTAGAGGAAGAAGTGTGATGGGTAAGCTTCTAACCCTCTTTCTTATATATAGACGTCTTGGTCTTCTTACCAACACAAGTGAGAAATCCTAGTCCTATTGAAGGTTCTCCTAAAAGTGTAAGGTGCGGAAGATCAAGATTCCTGTCGGCGGAATGTCTTCCCAATCAGATATGCTTTTAAGTTATAGTTTTGAATCTTCATTATTGATACATAGACGATCCGCCAATTTCACAATATAAAAATATAACACACCCCACCCGATTGACAGCCCTAGAATTGCCACGTCAGCTTCTCCCACAAACCTCTAATAAATTATTAGAAGTTCACGACACAAACATTGTTGCTCACGTGAGCGTATTCGGCTACATATACCTTTTACCCATCCCTTTCTCTTTTTTATTTTCAAAGAAATCAGAGCCGTCAGTTTGGACCCTTCAAAGGTAGGAACCATGTATCGTAGAGCACGTCCTTTGCCTTTGCAATGTATCAAAGATTCAAAAAGCCTCTCTGATATAAATATATTAGAGGGTAGTAATCCGATACACTGGCAGAATATGTTAGATCATGCACATGCACTCAGAACTAGTACACGTTGCATACATTAAATCAAATTAGACCTTCATCCTAATGCCCAAATCAGGATGATTGAACAATTTTGACCTCTGATCAATGGTCACTTCACATAACAACCGTACATTGGATGTCGATCAATCAGTCAGTTGAGATGACAAGTCATTTTAATTTTAGTTTATGGGTCATCTAAAGTGGGCCCCATGAATTTGGACCGTTTATTTTGAGTGACGTGAATGTTAGCATGCGTCTGGCCAATCAGTCTGCTACGGAATTTGAACAAGTTCACTGCATTTGTGTTTAAAACACAAGAATGATGAACGGTGTAGATGGCATGCACCTGTCCTCGTATTGGAATTCTCACTCCTGTTCTCTATGACCAGCCACCCATGCTATAGCCACTCGCATTGTGGATTCTCTCCCCACGCGCGCTATTGTGGAACTACTCTGGAAGATCCAGACCGTTCATTAGCTGAGGCCCACTTGGTTTGTGCTTTGACTTGAAATTAGGCAATTTCAGTAATTAGGTGAGCCAAACATGTACTCCGACTGTGGTCAATATGTCAATATTTTCTCACCGTTTTTGTTTGCACATGTGTCCATTTAGTGAGTAATCCAACCTGATTTTTGGGTTTCCAACCATACACGCCGTGGACCACCAAATGAACGGCGCGGATTTCGCTACATGATATGTATATGAACGTAGCACGTCAAAATGAAGTTTTATGATACCATTCATAGCTCTACGGGACTATAAAGATAAAGTGCCGTGAGGTCGCCTAGTGGAATCTGCTGATGCCCTGAATATGATTTAGTTCTGGTTCCAAAATTCACGTTTTGTGTACAGATGCATTTTGAATATGGGAAATGCTGGAAAGGAACAATCCTAGCCGTCATCTCATCCTCATGTGTGTATGACACGCATCAAACAGGACCCACCATGAATATCACATCTAGGACAAAGATCAGGCGAATCCACTCATCGTGTGGGCCAGCGTGCACTTTGGACCAGATGGGCGGTTGTACATTGTTTTCTTTGGTGTGGTCCACGTGGACAGCCCGTGTCTGTTGGTTGGTTGGATGTCATCCAGGCATGAGATTTTAACGGCTATTACTAGAGTAATGATCTAGCGAGCTAAGTGCATGGAAACCTTCCCTTGCACGTAGTTTCATTTGGACTGGTTGGAATTCGTAGCACCTACGTGAACCGTCCATCAGGTGCAATCTCTTCTTATTCTATCACTGGGCTAAAATGGGGGGAATCAGATGGTTCGAAACATTCAGGACTGGGCCATCTTCTAAGAACAATATTCTATGTCCATTTTGTATGCCACAAGTGGATGGTTTGGATCATCTTATCAATATGTATTTTTCAAGGCAGATTATGAATAGTGAACTGGACGTAATGGACGGTCCAGATTAGTGTTGTGGATGCTACCTGTCCAAATGAAAACATATGCAAGGAAAGGTTCTCATGTACATGGGCTACTTTTTTGTTTTTTTTTTATTTTTACCCACACACCTACACCCCCACACACACTCACACCATATGGGCACTCGATCTTGGTCTCAGGACGAATTCAAAGAGCCGGACTCCAGTCTCCTTATCCTTCCTCATTATTAAACATACCATGTCCGAATTCCTCAATACATATAGTTTATAAAACTCGTTATCATTTATATTTAATGCTGAAAGTCTCGGCGCTTTGAAATCTTAATTACAGTAAATGGCATTTTCAATATAAACCAGGGTATTTGTATTATGGTACATGGCATTTTTAGTATAAATAATGAATATTTGTCTAACTTTAAAAGTTTACATGGTTATAAATGATCAACGGCATGGATTTTAGCCTCGTCAACCAACTTGCTCAATTGGTATCTATGTTTGCTAAACCACGTACCAAACATGTTTATCAACTAGAAGTAGAAAGCATGTTTGGTTTCCCACATTACATAAGTAATATGTCAGGCTCCAAATTTCAACAGCCGAGAATGTCTTCGATCCTCGATATTCTGGGTGTGAACTCATACTGTAGAAGCATAATTTTTTACACAATTAATTGATATGTGAAATATTTATAGAAAAATAAATCAAAATGTATCATTAATTCAAAGTTTAATAGTGTACAAATAAGAATATATCCAAATTAAACCTTATATTCATCCAAATTTAAGTGTGGGAGTCCACTCAGTTGGGGACTCAAATCTATATATCTAAAAATACATAAAACAAAAAGTCAAATGTGTCTGCCCAACACTCTAATAACAACACAACAATAAAGCATGCAGGTCTATGCTTGCCCATCCGATACTTGAAAATATGATGGATCCTCTATAGGGTCTGATGAGCCTCATTTAAGGCATCAGCCTCAGTGATACCTGTATCGACAACATCGTCTGGTTGATATTTTAAAACACTATCCTAGGTGAGAGTGAGTGATCAACTCAGCTATACCATTTTCCTAAGTTACACATGTTATCAACACAATTAAGCGCACGTGATGATAGCATAACAAAACAAACAATTTCCTAATATGGTTTATTAAGTGCATGGATGACATGTCCCGAGAATAATAACAACCGTGATACTTCTTATCTACACATCATCCACAAAATATCTATTATATTGTAATATGGCCGGTCACCCCCCATTATCAACAGATGCTATGATATGTATGTGTAGTCAATTTCTTATTAATTTAAGTTCAAACAGTATATTGGCAAAGCTATGATACCATTATTATATTACGAGTCGCTAACCAGATCACATGGCTTGTTGCGGCATGTAGTAGCTCGTCAGCAATGTCTCTTGATCTAATTTAGGGTTCATCACCCAAGTGTCCAATTCATATAAGCATTGCAATGGTAAGGGTTTGTCACTTAAGGATAATTAAAATAATTAAAACAAAAAAAGTAAAGGTTCGTCAACCAACACTAAATCAATGCGAAAAGGGTTCATCACCTAATTCTCTTAACAACATGGTGGGATCGTTATCAATATCACCAACAACTATCCATCTTATTATAATATATGGCTCGTCACCAAAATTACTTACAACTATGTATTCTATTGTAATATGACATGTCACATCCATTGGTGCTCAGTGGTCACTACTGGGAGGCTTATCAGCCCAGCATAGGCTGATAACTCAGACACGGTATCCCATATCATCATGCTCAGAGTCTTTGTACGATCGTAATGCACTAATAATTATGAATGAATTTATATCCAATGGTAATAGTTGTATCTCAGATTTCATTAAATGTTGTACATCATCAAACATATAAATGATCAACTCTGCATTAGACTAACCCGATCGATTGTGGAGAACTCCAACAAAATTAACATTGGGGAGCAAAGCATCCCGTGTAGTTTCAACTACTGTCAGTTATCCGTGTTCAACTTCGATCGACCGTATAAGCATAGGATCGCCAACCTAAAGTGGGCTATCCACTTACTTAAACAATTTACATAGCTCAATTAACTACAAGAGCAATTTAGACTATCAAATACGTAATCATAATCACAAAAAATTTAATACCATACTAGAGTATATTAATTTAATACATGTATAAATTAATACAATACAATGTACATTAACGGCACTTAACAAATGACGTAAAAGAATTCTAACATTAAGAATTTCATATTGTTCAAGCATTATTTCATCAAACTTGTTAGCTACCAATAATAAATAACATTAGGGTTATAATAATAAAGTAATTTAAACATGAATAACATATAAAATCTTAACAAAAATATAGAATTACAATACAAGACTATCAAGAGTTGATGAAAGAAAACCTAAAAGGAATGGTCTACACCTTAGTAGGGTCTCGTGCAACCTAATCACACTTAATGTAAGAGTTTTCAGAGAAAATCACCAAATCCTAAATCAATTCAAGGGAATACCATCAATAACTAGAAATCTACAACTAATATTGCGAAATTAAAAGATTAGAAGAAATTCTTACCTTTGATTGTAAATAAAGGTAGATTTGATGGATGTTTAAGCGATAGTTAGGGTTTGCTAAAGTGAAAAACTTGGCAAGAATACATCAAGAGCTTCACTCCCACTACCACTCTCTTTCTCCTTCTTTTCTATTTCTCTCTTCCTCCTTAAACCTAGGGCAATTCGTATGGAGTGAAGGGGCTACCCAAAATTGGGCTTTTATAGTATAAAAAATGGTTCAATTGGCCCTAAGGACCAGGTAGTTACTATTATAACCCTATGAGAGGTTGATTCTAGCTTTTAGGATCCATTAGAGGATGTATAGGTTGATCTATGTCGTATGATAATTGTCTCTAGTGATTATCTACTCAATGCTTCGATTATCTCGTCATTCGGATGCGATGATCAACGGATATGATTCGAAGTCAATTTAACAGTTACCGGTCGTCGATCGGGGTCGTGATTATAGGTATAGTTGTAGAATATCAATTTATGTTAGTTCCCATAATTTGATCACGATCTAACGGTCCAAAGCCCATACTGTTAAAGTTCAGACTTATACAATTAACTATATTTTCTGATAACTTCTATGTAAATTTACACATCACATGTGCTCTCCTTGCGAGTCCAAATTGAACCATTCGGCACCCAATCTCGACTTAATGTTTTGCGAGGGAAGACAAGCCTGTTAAAGTAAAAGTTTTCTATAGTTTCGAGTTTAATGGTCCATTAATAAGTGGTTAAGAACTTGTTTGGTTAATTTGAGCGTTTTTAGAATAAATTGGGTAGTGAGATTTCTTACGTGCAAGAAGTAAAGTTTGGATTACCTAAGTTCATAATGTTACTTTTTCACAATTAGTAAAAATGATGATTCGATCTTAATTACCCTTTTAAAAAAAAAAAAGAAAAAAAAAAAAAAGGTGGGACAGGGCCACCCAAATATATTCATTGTAGAAAATGTACAGTCATTCAGGCCGGCCCCGACAAAAAGATTCGGGCCTCACCTATCGTATAACAACACACACAAAAAGCTAATCACAAACAACATAGAATTTGATTCTAATTCTAGGCTAAAATGGTACATTGGTCAATTTGATTTTTATACGTAGAATAATCAAGATCTAATACATAGTGATCATGGTTTTATGTATTCATTAAGCTATGGTTACTCAGATTTATTAAAAGTGGGTTGCCTAAATTTGTGTCATCGACTAATAGATCACAATGTTATAACCAAGATTTTTGGTTATCGGCCATATTCATTCGCTTGATATGAGTAATCAATTGAATTTGTGCGGTTCTTTATTGATAACACTCACGTATAAGCTATGCTCGAGTGTTAAAGATTACTCTATGATAAAATAAAATAATTGTAACGTAAATTTTTTTTTTTGAGAATTTTTAGAATCCAAGTTGGTGAAAATATAGGTGGTTATAATAATCCCTTAATTTTATTTTGTCCACCCTTGTATCCATCGTCTATCATGTAGGGCAACTTTGATGCAAACCGTTCATTATGTTTGGCCCACCCTGGCCTTATCTTCAATATGGATCGTCCATCATGTGGGGCCAACCTTCAATGTGGACCATCCACCTTGTGAGGCCCACCTTCGATGTGGGCTATCCATCATGTGAGGCCACTTTATATGTGGCTCATCCATCGTGCATGCCCACCTATAATATGGATCATTCATCATGTGGGGCCTAACTTCAAAGGGGGTCATCCATTATTGGAGGCCTTCCTTGGATATGGGTCATTCATCATTTAGGGCTGACCTTTGATGTGAATTGTCCTCATTTGGGGCCTACCTTCAATATCCACTGGTCATCACGTGGAGCTCACCTTTGATGTGGACTGGCCATCATGTGCGCCCCATCTTCGATGTGTGTCGTCCATCATGCGGGGCCCAACTTAAATGTGGGCCGTTCATAATTAAAGTCCAACCTTTTTCGTAGACTGTACATTATATGGGGCCCACTTGATGCTGATCGTCTATCATATGGGGCCTGCCTCCAATATCCACCGCTTATCACATGGAGCCCTCATAGATGTGGACTGTCCATCACGTGGGCCTCATCTTCAATTGGGCCATTCATCATGTAGGGCTCACCTTAAATGTGGGTCATTTATCACTAGGGCCCAATTTTGATGTGGACTGTCCACTATATAGGACCTATGTTAATGTGGATCATCCATCATGTGAGGCCTACCTTCAATGTCCGCTGCCCCATCTTGTGGAGCCCACCTTTGTTATGGATTGTTCATTATGTGGGCCTTACCTTCAATCTGAGCCATTGATCATGCGGATCTCGCCTTGGATATGGTTAATTTATCATTAGGATTAACCTTTGATGTGGATCGTCCATCGTGTAGGTCTCACCTTCGATATGGACCATCCATCATGTGGAGCCTCCTTTGATATGGACCATCCATTAAATAGAGAGATGAGAAGGAGAGAAAAGTAAAAAAAGTAAAAAGCATATATATATATATATATATATATATATATATATATATATATATATGTGTGTGTGTGGTGTGTGTGTGTGTGTGTGTGTGTGTGTGTGGGAAAAGGTACTATGCGCTTGGGCTCACGATAAGCTTATCGTGAGGTCGAGCTGCATGGGCCCCACCGTGATGTGTGTTGACCATCAACACCGTGCATTTGATGGGTACCCTTTAAATTATGGCATATCTCAAAAATCAGCCGTATACGAAACTCAGGTGGGCCATACCATCTAAAATTATGTGAAGACACCGTTAAAACATATAAAAGCACTTGGTGGGGCCCACCTGAGTTTTGTATGTGCCTGAAACTTGGTATGAACCCTCATTCAAGTGGGACACACATAATGGATGGGCTGGATTTGTAAACCACATCTCGGTGGGCCCTAAAAAATGGTTATGAATGTTTTAATGGTGTACGGCCCCTCTCCACTTCTGTATGTGGTGTGGCCCACACAAGTCACAAATTGACTTGATTTTTGGACCTAGGCCCACGATGGAATGGTGCATCTGACTGATGGGGTAGATGTTCGAAACGCATCATGGTGGGGCCCAAACAGCTTGACCTCATGGGACGGACCCGTGAGCTCGGGCGCATAGTACCTTTTCCCTATATATATATATATATATATATATGAGAAATGCTCACACACAACTAGTTGGACCGTCCAACTAGATAGAATTAATTAATGCTAATTAATGTTAGAGAGATAGGACTTTGTTTCACGTTACCTATCAATCATGTGCTTCAAAATGGTCATTAGCTTGGGTGGGCCCTATTGTGGTGCTAATGTAAAATCCACCCGACCATTACGTGTGTCAATCTATGTTAGACTTAGAGATTGAAAATCAACCTCATTGGTTGTTCAGCTGGACCGCACAATTGGAAACAATGTGCTGAAAAATATCACCCTCCAAAATGGTTCGTTTGATGAGGCCCAGTTAAATCACGTGTGGAAACTATTTTTGGTTCCCTCACCTAACCTTTGCTGCCACATCTAATGGTTGGAGTGGATTTCACATAATCATAATTAGATTCCTATAAAAATTAAAGGTGGACATCTCTACTTCAATTGTTCTATTGGTGTGGCTTACCTGAATTACAAGTCTGCCTTGGCTCTAGGCTTACAATGAGATTGCACATCTGATGGTCGGATTGGATCTTAAATAAATGACAAGGTGGGCCATATCAAAAATCAAGGTTGGCTTTGTCTACTGGTGTTAAACTTCTTCCGATTCCGATGGAAAATGTGCGTGTTTCCAATAAAGTGACGTGGAGTAGGTGCAACCTGATCTCACTCGGTAGGGTGCATTCCTGACCCGGGGCCTACCTTTACATAAGTATTGTATATCCATGCCCTACATCTATATTTTCAGACCGTGATAGGACATGATTCGAAAAATGAAGTAGATAAAATTCTCAGGTGGACCACACCACAAAAACTGTGGTGATTGGCCGTTAAAAACTTTTTGTGGTCCAAAAGTTTTTGATTAAGCTGAAATTTGATTTTTAATTTTATTTTACTTTATCAAGGTCTTTGTGACCTTTTAAATAAGTTGGATGCCAAGTAAAAAAATTACAGTGGGCCTTAAGAAAATTTTAATGGTAAGAGTTCAATATCCACTATATTTATAGTGTGGCACTTGAGATTTATAATTACTTCATTTTCCGATTAATGTTTTAAAATGAGCTGTAAAAACTAATGGACAGTATGGATATATAATACCTACATCAAGGTGGGTGACATGATTAGAGACGAACTGTGTTGCACGAGGAAGGGGCTACACTTAATCCTCTCTCTTTCCTTTTTTTTCTTTTTTTTCCAATATGACCTTTTTATTCGTAACCGCGCCGAAGAAGCTTAGGGTCAGTTTGGGCGGAAGGATTAGAAGGGATTAGGTGGGATAAGATTCATCTGCTCCTGTGCCAATTCCACTCCATGTTTGGGAAGAATGGAAAAGCTTGGAATTACATTAAATGAAATTGCATTGGGTCTCATGCCAATTTCACTCAATGTTTAGGAAGTTGTGTAGGTCCCACCATGATGTGTGGGCTATATCCACACCGTCCACCCATTTATCAAGATTATTTTAGGGCATGGGCCAAAAAATTAAGTAAATCTAAAGCTCAAGTGGACCCCACCATAAAAAGCAACAGGGATTGAATACTTACCGTTGCAAACTTCTTTAGGGCTACATAAGTTTTGGATCTACCTCATATTTAGGTCCATGCCATAAAATGAGGTTACAAAACAAATGAACGGTTCAGATATAACACGTGTGTTATTCTCAGTAATTTCAAATGATGATGGGTATATCCATTCAATGTATCACTGTATTATCAACAAAGTATGACATTAATTTTATCCCATGGCAATAGGGGACAATCCCAGCCATAGGTAATAATTGTGTTTTTTAAATCCCATCCCACCTAATCCCTTCTAATCCCACTGCCCAAACTGACCCTTAGCCGCATGAGAGAACCTACTAACCTTATTTTTATTTGCCCATTGTGATGTGCATGTGAGATCCATTACGACGGTCAGATGCATCATGTTATTCTAAGGCTTGAGACAATATGAGACTGGCTTTTGATCCCAATAACGCCACACAAACAGAACAATAGAAGGAGAGACGTCAAGCTTTCACATACCCACGGTCATTAGTAAGTGAAATCCATTCCAATCATTAGATGTCATATCAAAGGTTATGTCTAGAACTCAAAATTCAGAGAAATACTTTATTTAAGTTTACCTAGTCAAATGATTCATTTTGAAAGGTGAGATTTTGTTTTTGCTCACTATTTCCAATTGCGCAGTCCACTTGAACCGTGGATGGAGTTGATTTTCGATTTGTAGGTCTAATATGGTGTGAAAAACGTAATAGTCAGGGTAGATTTTTCGTTAACATTACAGTGGGGCTCACCCAAGTCGAGATCGTTTTCAAAAGACCTCTGGAAAAGTTAACGTAAAGGAAGCGCCCTCTCTCTTAACATTAATTAGCATTAATTAATGCAAACTAGGTGTGTGTATCGTATTTAAGAGAAACTTTTTCTAATTAAATGCCAAGCTAGTTGGACCACAATTCAGCGTCCAACTACTTGTGTGCGAGCATCTCTCTCTCTCTCTCTCTCTCTCTCTCTCTCTCTCTCTCTCTCTCTCTCTCTATATATATATATATATATATATATATATAAAAAGTTACTTTTTTTATTTTTATTTTTATTTTTATTTTTAAGTTGCTTATCGGATGGTATCCAAATATGCCTTTAATAAGTAAGATTTTAGTGGGCCTCATCAGATGAGAGCCAAACAACTCCAAGCCAAATGGGGTAGGTTGAGCAAAACTATTTTCTAACCAAACGCTCGTTTTAATGTGAACAAAGAAGTGATTTGCTAAGACAGCTTAATTAAATAAAATATAAATTGAAGGGTTTTGATATATTGGGGCCTTCCCCAAGCAACCACGTGAGGCTTCCTTCGGACCATTGATAGCATGCGTGTCAGGTATCTGATCCTTTCTTCAGGAAGTGCACAGTGCCAACAAGCTGTATACCAAAAATAGGGTAGTACATTGAATTAAATAAGCCAAACATGTAAGTGGAACTTTGACAGTTGGGATATTATTTTTCTATACCCTCCCATTTTCTCATCCAAGTGATTGGCAGACAGATAATATTTGTCAGTCCACGGCATTTTTTGCAATGTAATCTACTGATCAATGGCCCAGATTCTGACGTGTTTTCCATTGAACGTGGGAAAGATGCCGCATGGTATCTCTGATGCAGGTTGGTGCATTCTATCCAAACCCTAGAGATCAATGGCCAACCTCTTCTTAATATTATATAATCTTCTCATTCTCTGTCGCTGTCTCATCTATTATTTAAATGATAAAGAGAAATTCAGTTCTCTGGCAGGGTGCGCGCGGTGAATGATACAAAGGCACTAAAACTTCCTTGGAAATGGCATGCTTACAAGCTAACCAAACCCCCCCCCCCCCAAAACCAAAAATAAAAATATTTATTTTTTATTATTATTATTATTTGGGTTGTCCTATTTCAACATATAAGTGTTCATGAATCAGTAATTAGGTACCTCAACCAATCTCATGTCATTGCCATGATTTGCCCTCAATAGTTTAGTCAGTTTATTTTGAATTAATATATGCCACGTCTACAATTTCTTAGTGCTTGCATATCCAACACCATCTTCTGCCAGAGTATCAAATAAGAAGCTGATTGCCTGATCCCAAGGCAGAAATAATCCTATGCGGGGCTGTGTGGGGCTTGCAGAGATGCCCGTGGCAAAGCCACTCCGTCCATCCGTTTTGAAAGACCACCATAGTACAGAAGTCTAAAAAGAGAACTGATTGCGTAACTTAGTAAACTCTATGAGGCTTTATGTATTTTATCCTCCATCCATATGGTTTACCATATAATTTTTTAGGGCTTGAGCAAAAAATAAATCATATCCAAAGCTCAAGTGGACCACACCATAAGAAATAGTGAATTGAATATTTACAGCTAAAAAGTTCGTATGGGCCACAAAAGTTTTGCATAAAGTTGATATTTGTATTTTTCCTTCATCCATATTTGAGTGATCTTATAAACAGGTTGGATGACAAACAAACATTACTATGGGCCCTAGGAAGGTTTTAATGGTGGAATTCATTATTCCCACTATTTCGGGTAGGGTGATCCACTTAAGCTTTGGATATGCTTCAATATTCTGGTGCTTAACTTCTAAAATGAGTTAGAAAATTAGGTGGATGGCATGGATAAACCACATACATTCGTTGGGCCAACAAAGTTTACTCAATACGATGACGTGTACTGAGTTACTCAGTATGCAATCCCTTTCGTCTGAAAATTAGGCATATCCAAAACTAGAGGTGGGCATCGAGTCGACTCAGACAAGATTGGGTCCAACTCGACTCGGTCCAAAACTTTCAATGCACTGACCTGAACTCAATTCGATCCGGGACTGAGTTCGGGTCTTCTGACTCGATTCGATCCGTTACACTGCTGGCCTAACCCGAACCGAGTTCGACTTGGTCAGGGAAATTGAGTCGGATCGGGTTGGGAATGGTTCGGATCGAATCTTCTGTTTTATTTTATTTTATTTTTAAAAAAATTAATTTTTATTTTTTTATTTTTATAGTGTGGTCCACTTGATCTTTAGATCTGTCTTATTTTTGGACAAAATCTATAAGACGAGCCCGACAAATGGATGGACGGTTTGGAAATAACACATACCTCATGATGGGACCAACAGAACTTGCTGATGCAAAACACTAGTGTGGTACACCTTCCAGTCCGCTTCACGTACAAAGGTTGAGAGGGGTTATGGGTTACCCTCCCATTAAAACATTCATAATCATTTTTTGGGCCCATCTAAGTGTGGTTCACAAATCCAGACCATCCATTATGTGTGTCTCATTTGGATGGGGAGTCATACCAAATTTTAGATGCATCCAATTTTTAGGTGGGCCCAACCAAGTTCTTTTATATGTTTTAGAAATGTCTTCATATAATTTTAGATGGTATGGCCCACCTGAGTTCCGTATACGGTTGATTTTTGGAATATCCCATAATTTAAAGGGGACCCATCAAATGCACGGTGTTGATGTTAGACACACATCACGGTGGGGCCCACACAACTCAACCTCATGGGAAGTTCTCATCAGCTTGACCGCATAGAACCATTTCCCTGTTTCTTTCTTTTCTTGTGGCAGTGTGGCAGAACTCGGTACTCGATGCACCTCAAGCCATGAGCTGAAGATTACGGGTTGGCTACTCCCCCTACCACCAGCCAATGGATGGTGGTCGGTGCTCTGTGGACCCCATCATGATGTATTTATTTCATCCATGCCGTCCATTTATTTTTCTAGATCATTTTATGGCATTAAACAAAAAATGAGGTATATCTCAATCTCAAGTAGACAAAATTACAAGAAACAGTGTTGAATGAACATTGTGCGGATCGGATCTATCCGGATTGGCCACTGATCCGAACTTGACTCGATGTACGGTTGGATTTGAGTGGGCCTACTCGATCTGATCTGATCTTGGCCTTCGATTCGGATCGGATCGGGTCGGATTTTGCCTAGCTCTATCCAAAACTTAGGTGGGCCACACCAAACGAAACAGTGAAAATGTTCACCGTTGAATCCTTCTTGAAGCTAACTATGATGATTTTCTGCCATCCAAATCATTCATAGGGTTATTACCACTCAGATGAACTTTAGACACAAATACCATCTTGATACAAAACTTCTGTTGGCCTTAGGCGTTCAATCCTCACTGTTTCGTGTGCTACGGGGCACATGAGTTTTGGATCTACTTGATTTTAGAATCTTGCCATACTGTGTTCTTGCAAAACAGATGGACGGAGTTGATTTTTCACGAACATATCTGTGGGCCCCACACAGCCTCTGGCATAGGATCATCTCTCTGCTGGGGCCGCAGGCAATTGCATAGATGGTCGAGGATAAAATATGATTAGGCCGACTTCAAAAGCGCTGGCAAGAATGATAGTTTCCCTTTTGGGTTCTTAGTGCTGTAAGGTGTTTAGGCAATAATAGCATAAGAAAGTTGATGAGCCAATAATGAAAGAATGATAACTTACAAGACATTGCATGTGCACATGTGCAATCCAAATGCAATGGTTTCACAAATGGAAACCATGCAGGACATCCACACCCTGAGATCAGCTGATGTAATGTCAGGCCGCTTGGGCCATTCATGTTTGTTAGATCAGATTCCCAGCAGGTCTTATTTAAACCGACCATTAAGTAGGGTGGCCCACCTTATCGGAGAAGCACCTGATTTTCTTTCCATGTAATATTCATGGTGGAGGCTCACATTTTGCACGGCTCAGATTTCATATAAACAATTACACAGTGGGACTGGGGAACATGTTGTATGTGAGCAACTGTTTGTAAGCCATCATTACTCTGATCAACGTCCGTTTCAATCCATGTATCCCATATACACGATATTTGTATCTCTAAGGCGGTTTTTTTTTTCTTAAAATTTTTATGCGTTCCATGTAGAAAATTTAAAGTTTCTAACTATCAAACGTCACATTCTACCAGAGTATCAAACAACTCTCCTTTTAGAACCGCCTCCCCAACCACTCTCTAATGCACGTGCCATATTAAGGGTGCGTGTGATCTTGCAATGCCTCCTACGTTCGACAAGCAGGAGCAATCAATAGATAAAACAAAGGTGGCCAAAGAAGATTGACCAACGTGCACTTGCGTGATAATCCGACAGTCGGACGCGGATTTCCTACCAAAGGCTTTCGCAGGTAGTTCCTGCGGTAGAAACTTAGGTGGGGCCGACTGTGATGTTTGTAAGTAATCCACCCGTTCATCCATTTTTTGAGATCCGTTTAGGACACGGAACCGAAAATGACCTGGATCCAATACTCAAAGTGGGCCGAAAACGTGAGGATTGAAGGTCCACAGTTGAAATACTCGTGGGCCACAGAAGTTTTAAATCAGGCTAGTATTGTGTTTTCAGTTCATCTCACTAGGAATGATGTTACGAACGGTATGGATGGGATGTAAAAATTACTATCGACCCACGGAGGTTTCAACGGTAGGAATTTCCCTATCCACCTTTTCCTCTGGTGCAGTCCACTTGACTATTGTATCCGGGTAATGTTTGTTTCCATTTTCTAAAATGATCTAAAAAAATGGATGGACAGGGTAGATTTCTAACAAACATCACGGTGGGACCACCTAGGTTTCCAACGCCAGGAAATCCGCGTATCCGATAGTGATGTGGAGGCGTGACTATGCTGACGTGGATGGAGTAGTGGAATGAGAACCATCCGTGTGCGCCACCGTTTCTTTGGACTAAGAACAAAAATTCAGACCAATTTAACACTCAGCTGGACGACACCATAGAGAACAGTTGAGACCTTGGTGTCCACCTTGGTGTATATGTACCATCCAATCCACTCATCTGACCTATTACACAAGTATGAATCCATTCCTAGAAAATCAGGAAATTCCAGGACATAAGTGGGCCACACCACGTGGAATATTTAGACTTCTTTAGCCATGATTTTACACCGTTACCTATTTATTCTGGTCCACCTAATTCTTGGATTGGACTGATTTTTATAGTCCATGGGGAAACGGTGGTGGAGGATCTGATTTTTAGCATTGCTTTTTAATATTATGATGGGATTCTTTGTGACACTTGAAGGACTGATTTTGTAAAGACGCAAAACGTGCTGTGTATTTAGCTATTTTACATACAAATTTCAGCTTGGTCTAAAACTTTTGTGGCACAAGAAGTTTTAGTGTTCAATTCCTACTGTTTTATAAGGTGTGGTCCACCTATATGATCTAAAACAAATGGATGGATGATGCTGATATAACACATATACGGTGTAGTCCATCTACATGATTAAAAAAAAGATGGATGATGCTAATATAACACATATGTCAGAGCCAACACTGCGGTGATCTGGAACCGATTTAGGTGGTGTTATAGGCTACGCAATCCAAGTCGGCAAAGGTACTTAAAGCAGAATATCGACATGAATATCGGCCCAATCCAATGTATATGAATGACTACACAATGGACGCAAGGGCCCACGGTGATGTAATTATTTTATCCACTTCGTTCATCGCTTTTCTCATTTCATTTTAAGATATTATTCTAATATTGAGTCAGGTAAAGGGATTGAATGGATCACAAAGTTCAGATTTAACATCCACCCTTAAGAACTTCTTGAGAGCTGGAGAAGTTTTGGATAAGCTGATATTTGTTTTTTCACTTCACCCACGTCTACATGACCTTATTAATAGGTTATATGGTAAAGAAAACATCACGGTGGCACTTAGAATGGTTTCAACGGTGGGTGTCATTATCACTGCAGCTTCCTTTGATGTGGTCAATTGGAGCTGCTTATTTTTTAGGATCATTCCTTAAAATGATATGCGAAAAGCGATGAACGGCGTGGATAAAACACTTACATCACGGTGAGCCCCACAGAGCCCTGCCCGGACGGATTTGGGTAGGACGCAATCCGCGTCCATGGTACGATATCAATGGGCTATCCACAAACTCAAATTAGACCGTCCAAATTGTGGGGACCACTGTACATAGGTCATCATCTTAAGATCAGACTCATTAAACTATCCGAACCTCTGATTAATTAATTCAAACCATTGATTTGTTATCCATCTTGATCGGATCTGGACCGTTAAATTTGAGCAGCTTTTATGCCCTCCTGTACAATTTTTAGTGCCTGTGTATCAATCAATGTCACAATCCGCCAGAGTAAAAAGAGCTTTGCTAGCCCACCAATTACCCAGTGTAGATGTATCATCAACCAACGATTGAGCTTATTTGATTATCCGAGTATCGGACATTTATTGAACGGCTAAAAATTAAAATGATCCAACGGTCCTGTTTTCACAAACAAGTGTAGAGGTAAGGATTGTTCCACCAAATTGATCTTCAGATTGTAACTCTAGAGATAGTGGGCTGCAAAATGTATGAGGTTTATTTGAGTTAATATATGCCACGTGTATAATTTATCAGTTCCCGCGGATCAAGCGTCCCACGCAACCTGAGTATCATATACCTCAAAACAATATGGCCCAAGTGTCTTGTGTGTAGACCAGCATTCCGTTGACTAGCACTGTATTGTATGACGTCCGTTTCCTTTTTTATGCATATGGGCGGGCGGGCCTCACCACACGTATACGGCTTGCATCACCCATCTTCCTCGAATGAACGTACGTCCAATTGAAGTGACGGTAGAAATCAAGTCAAATGCACAGTATCATCTGAATGCATATTGCTGTCAGATCGTCCATCCTTGTGATTAATTGAAGAAGCTCCAAATTATATAAATTGGTATTCGATAGTTTCGGATAGTTGCGGTCTATGAACTGTTTGGATAGTCTCGATGGACGAACTATTGGGACAATTAATTGACAGAATTCAAAAATACTTCTAAAACTTTTTAGATACTTTCGAGCATGTTTGAGCGATCGAATACAGGTTTACTGATCAAGGACTGCTGCTTAATTGATGTCGATCAATAATGCTCAAATTTATGACATGTGTAATTTTACATAATTGTGCAATATTTAATTCTATATATATGGGTGTAATTGTGAGATTATGGTATTCCAATCGGAATTTAAACATTTCTAAGATTTAGAGAGGAGAAAATGAAAATTCATGTGATGATTTTTTCACGTAAAATTCATGTATACTTGTACATGTTTTGTTTGCGTTTACTTATTGTTACGTGATTCGAATTTGGAGTTTGCTTCCACAACCCCCAACAAGTGTTATCAAAGCTAACGTTGGAGATTCGATTTTAGATTTGAAATATGATGAGTAAGGGATCAAATGTGAAGTATGAAACAAAGAAGTTTATTGATAAAAATAACTTCAAACTATGAAAGATAAAGATGAGATGCCTTCTAGTGCAGTAAGGCTTGCAACATGCACTCCTTGGTGTAGAGAAGCGTCCAACGTTTATGAGCGATGAAGAGTGAGAATAATTAGATGAGAGGGTGAAAACCTCGATTCAACTATATTTGGCGGATGACGTCTTATACAATGTCATTGATCAAAAGACCACCATAAGACTTTGGAAGAAGTTATAGCTTGTACAAGACAAAATTGTTGTTGAATTGTCTCTATCTGAAAAATCATTTCTATAATTTGAAGATGGCAAAAAAGTCGGATCAAATGATCATATCAGTGCGTTTAATCGGATACTTTGCAAATTAACGAGTTTGGAATTGAAGATTGGTGAGAAAGACCAAGTCTTAATTTTGTTGAACTCTCTTTCAAAGTATTATGATAGATTCGTAGACATAATTATGTGCCACAATAGAGAGACCATTGATGTTGAGACTATCATCTCAGCCTTTCAGTGGAAGATGTTGAGAAAGAAGGACAACGTCGCGTGGTCATCTACGGATGTGTTGGTAGCTAGGGAAAGAAATTTTAAGCGGAAGAAGGGAAATTCGTGATCACGGTCCAAGTCTAAGGATAAAGGAAAGATGAAGTGTTGGAACTATGGAAGATGAGTATATGAAGAATGATTGTCGAAATTCTAAAGATCAAAAGGGAGAAAAATCAGATAAAGCACCAAAGGAGGCTAATACGGTGGAATTTAGTGAAGAGGTGGATGGTGGTAACGTCTTGTGTTGAGGGTCAAATATTGCATATTAAACCCCAGTTATTACCTGAACTTACGAATATGATACTGTTTAACGGTCTATTTTAATCGTGTTTATGTTGTAATGTGAATTTAGGCGTTTGAACTGAAAAGGGTATTAAAAGCATGAATTTAACGCTCAGAAATCACCAAGGCAAGGGACGGACCCTAGGGGACCGAGATCAAAGAATTTACACGCCAAAGATTTGAGAAAATCAAGTGATTGGGTTTAAACGGGTATGAAAGTCGTCTAGAATGCAAGATCATAAGGTTCCCACCATCCGTTCGGCTCAAAACTTTATATCTGGCCTAATGTAAGACCCGTATTCTAGTCCGTACCGTTCCATAGGCTTCCGCGGTCCTTTCAGTCGAATTCCAGTAATCCTCGACCCGTATCCGACGTTTGCTCATGATCCTAAGCTGAGACCTGCATGATAAAGTTGGCTCAACCCGAGACTTGTATCTTAGCGACCGCGTCGTCGCTGCGGTTCCAACGCTGTGACTCGCGCACCAACCCGATACCCAGGGTAGAAGATGTTGGCCCGCGTTCATTTCGAGGAAAACGCTGCGCGTACGATGCACTTTGGTGCAAGTTCACCGAGTTTGATCATGTCCAAAAGGTTTCGAAAGAAACACTCATTGTAATGAAAGTGCAGAGGAGCGGTAACCTTTACAAGTTAATCGGGAATACCGTATCGGGTAGAGTTGTAGCATCTGTAGCGGAGTCCATGTCGGCATATTTATGAAATGCACGACTAGGCCACGTGAGCGAACGTGGTCTGAAAGTACTTTTTTTTTTTATCATTGCTTGATTCTTATATTTAAAAGTGTTTATTTAAATATATGTGAGCATTGTATATATGATCAACTATCACGATTATCTTTTAAGTTAGGAAAGCATTTTAGTAAAGGGGTGCTTGATTATGTGCATTCTAATGTATGAGATCCATCCCCCGTAGTTTCTGAAGGGGAGTCAGCATTCTTTGTATCATTTATAAATTGTCACTCTAGAAAGGTGTAAGTATATTTCATGAAGTATAAATCAGACATTTTCTCTATCTTTAAAGTGTGCAAGGCGATGGTAGAAAAACAATCAGGTCAAAAATTGAAAGTGTTGAAGATAAATAATGGAGGTGAATTCACCTCAAATGAATTTAATCAATTTTGTAAAGATGTAGGGATCGTATAACTTAATATAATCAGGCATACACCAGAGCAGAACGGTGTGGTGGAATGGATGAATCAGACTCTCTTAGAGAGAGCCCGAAGCATGTTGAGTAACATTGGGTTAGATAATGAGTTATGGATTGAGGCTGTTAATATGGCTTGTTACGTAGTGAATTGGTATACATCTAAACCAATAAATTGTAAAATTTTCAGAAGAAGTGTGGAGTGGTCATGATGTTGGCTACTTCGAGCTGCACGTAGTTGGTTACGATGCTTACTCTCATGCACCGTCAGTTGAGAGAGATAAGCTGCACTAAAGGGCGAAGAAGTCTACCTTAGTTGGCTATGGTGATGGTGTGAAGGGATACATGTTGTATGACCGGGTCATACAGAAGATCACGATTAGTCATGACGTTAGGTTTGACAAGAATTCATTGTTCCATAAACATAAGAAAACGGGAAAGTCAATAACTATTGACGTTGAAATTGAAAAATGTGAGACCCAATTTGAAGCTGAGCAGTAAGAGGAACATGAGCAGGTGAAGCAACCTGTTTTGAGGAGAAATCCACATAGAGATTGCAGATTATCGGTGAGATACAAAGATAATTCGAATATTGCATTCATCCTCATTATGGATGAGGGGGATCTTTCTACCTTCCAGGAAGCACTAGATGACCAACATGTTGAAAAATGGATGACAACGATGCAAGATGAGATGAACTCTTTGTATATGTATGAGATGTGAGAGATGGTGGAGCTTTTCATTAGGCATAAAATAATTAAGCTCAAGTGGATTTATTGGAAGAAAAAGGACAGATACAAGGCAAGATTAGTTACAAATGGATATGCTCAGAAAGAAGGCATTGACTTTAGTGAGATATTTATACTGGTTGTTAAGCATGTATATATCAGGTTTGTGTTAGCGCAGGTTGCCTAATACAACCTTGAATTGGAATAAATGGATGTCGATTAAGACTGATTTCCTACATGGAGAACTAGAAGAGAAAATCTACATGAAGCAACCATATGGGATCGAAGAAAATGGATCGGAGAATAAAGTTTATAGGTTAAGGAAGTCATTGTATGGCTTGAAATAATTGCCAGCAGTGGTATAAGAAGTTTGATACTTTGGACTACTAATTATGGTTTATACGTTAGTTTGAATGTAATCATTATCTTCACTAAGAAAGTGAGAATTAGCTTATAGTTTGAAAGATTTACCACATATAATTTGTGAGATTTGGGATATATATTTTTTGTTAGCATAGATTTACACTGCCAGGTGGCAACCTGGGATTGCGTATCATATATAGTCACTTTTTTTTTATGGAAAAACAGATTTTATATATTTGGGATTTAGATGGTAGATTTGATTTTGATTTCAATTTTGATTTCTTCATTTTCTTTTGTTTTGGCTTACCTTTTCAAATAGGTTGGTTGGTTTGGGGCTTTGGAGAACATGTTTCTCAAAATGAGTTTATATTTAAGCTAGTTTTGGATGTGCAGTGATTAGGCAATCCAATTTCATTATTATTTTTAATTAATGAGAAACACCAACGACTAAAAACCGTCAGAGAATGCCTTTCTAAGCAACCACAAGGGCTGTCGAGAATTCTGACGACCCTTTAGCCGTTGGGGAAGGTAAACGCCGACGGTTATTAGCCGTCTGCATTGCCCAATTTTTTTAGTGGTGCATACCCATTAATTTTGATATATATGTAAGTTGAAATTTTTTTACTTAAATATTAGTGTTTTATTTTACAGAAAAAAAATAAAAGACGGATGGTAGTATGCTCTCTAGGACAAATCTATACATCAACAACCATACTAGGGCCGATGGTAGTGCGGTGACTCCCGAGTCGAGTGAGACCATTGTAAGTGATCTTAAATATATTAAATTTATTTCTTTTTTATTAGTATAAATTTATAGTTTAATAATTTTTTAATTTTACATATATGAATAAAAAAGCTCATTGTGGCGGATCTTATTTTTGGACAGGAATATAAAGCATGACGCTGTGACAACGGTACAAAGATGTTGAATCAAATTAATTTTTTAACTTTTATTTTCATACAAATTGTTGTTCTAATGAAAATATTATATGTTGTACAAGTATGTGGAAAAAACAAGAATGGCCATGTACGAGGTATGAGAGGGGGTATCACAAAGACTGCCCTACATCATACAACTCATCTTCATGGCTTTATTACGGAGATGGATAATAAGTTGACGAGTATGACTCGAAAATTGAATATGGTGATGGTGAAGGTCAATGCAATGTCACAGTCATCCTCTGAGTTGGAACTAGGAAGCTCTTCTTACAAATGAATTTTAACCAATTATGTTTTATATCTTATTATATTTAATTTTATAATTGTTAGAATCCCCACATGTTTTAATTGTTAATGGTCAGAGTTGATCTTAATTCCATTAATTATTAATAAATAAAATGTGATTTCTCAATTCTCAAGATGTGAACGCAATAAACGATAATACCCTTAGCGACTCCCTCTTCTATTCCACCTACGTGTAATCACAGGTGCTATTTGAAGAATAACTAGAAGAAGAGAACGTTCTCTTGTGGATTGTTGATGTTGGGCGTCTCGTATCCAGAATACTTCGAGGTAGTTGTCGAGGAGATCTTTGATGTGCATGGAGAGCTACAGGACACGACTACTCCTAAAGAGACATTTGCAAATGTCATAGGATCCATGATTAGGTGGCCTCGATTTATATTTGACTTGATGCTTTATTATATTTAACTTAATAGTTTATATCAAGGTTTTTTAGAAATTTGATGTGTATTGGATGATTTTGTGAAAATTGAATATGTTTTCTACATGTATAGGTTTATGGGCATTGCCATAATTCTAAGATAAAAATTTTCAATTATTATTATTTTTTCTATAAAACTCTATATTCGACGGTGATTAGTGAAATTGCATGGATTATCTACCATGGTACGTGGAAGTTTAGAGGATCTTAGAATTATGGCTAAGTCTCACTTCACTCCTGATGGACACACTCTCCTCGACTGTACTGAATCTCACTATCTTGAAGGTTTTCAATAGGTTTGCCTCTAATATTTACAATGGTTTTTAATAGATTCATCCCAAACCTTCGGTCCCACATAAGAACCTACAAATATGCAACCATGTTGGTGGAACACATACGCACTCATGTTGGTGGAACACATTTCTACACGTGTCGATGGCTCCCATGGAGATTTAGTTGATTTTCTATCAGTTAAATATTAGCAACCACTATGATCCTAATCAAAGGACAAACGTATACTCCCGCCGAAGGCTCCTATGGAGACTAACACTATGCACCTGTGCTCGGTGACTGTCCTACACAAGAACATACACGTTTATACTCATGTTTGTGGCCTACGTACACACCCATGTCTGGTAGTGATATGGTCCTACACAAGGACCTACGCGAATTTGGGTCACAAACTCTATACTTAATCTCACACAAGAAAAGAGTATGTGGACTCTAAAAGTGACAACCTTACTTATTGTATTGAGCCTTGTTGTAGCGCCTTCTTGTGAGCGTTTTCTTTTCTTGAATTTGCTTATCTTATACTCTATCGATCTTTGAAGTTGGTCTTCTTCCACTTCTTTGAATCAGTTACCTTACACTTGATGCTCTAATGAGGCTACAAAGTAATGGGAAGAGATGTTGAATCTTATACAACTAGGAAATAATTGGTTCCAATTAGGGATTCCCTTAGATGAGCATTCTAGAGGATGTTTAGAGAAGGATTTACTTATGGATGTGGAATCTAACTTAAGAAAATGCAAGATATAATGTTCTTCATCAAATGGAGCTTGTAATACTTATTAGAGTGATCAATCACAATGAAGAGGGCATGAATCTTTTTAGGTGATAACCTAAAAGTGTTGGGAAGTATTGAGACACACTAGGGCTTATAATTCACTCAAATCATCAAATTATCTAAGGAATGAATGCCATTTTATAGAGAAAATATCTCAAATGGCTATAAAATGGCTAGTTCAACGACACTGTCGATAGGATTGACCTAACCTTTGATCCGATCAAGAAAATCCAGAAATATGTAGTTGGGTTGTTGGACTGTTTCTTTGATGCCATCGATGAGATCTTCAATCGTATCAAGTCCCATCGGCGAGTTGTTGATAAGATCGAGATCCACTTGGAATTATTAATTTGGGCTATTTGTTTATTAGTGGCTTTGCACCTCTAAAGCTTAACTAGGTATGATCAAATAAAAGTTTCTAAGATTGTGATGATTAAACAAATGTTTACCTATTGGGGAATAGATCATCTAAAGGCTAAAGTTGTTTTGGACCTAAAGGAGTAAGATAAAGGCCATGAGGCACTTTAATTTACCTGTTTCTTCCATCCTTGATGCTCCAAGTCTTCATGTGATCTTCGGTTTTCAGCATTGAAGAGCTCAACCGACTTACTAACACTGACACATGTGATTGACAAACGGGTGCACTTACAATTAGCCGTTGTTTACTTGTTTTGCCTAAGAACGAAATGATGACCATAAACCACTGAATAATTAACCGGCGGCTACCAACCGTCTATTGACTTCTCTAAATTGATGCCTTCTAGCCATTGAAAGGATTATCTGTTGGTCTATAGTTGTCGAATGAGTTCTAACATACTACGTTCCTTCGACGGCAATCAGCGTGGCCTGATGACGATCGAATTACAATCAACGGCTTTGGACGGTCAAATATAATAATAAATGGACAATGCTGCAACGGTAGTTTTTGATGACATGGTCCGTCGATTCTAATTACATTCAACAACTTTAGGCCGTAGAATTAAGAATTAAGCGCTTTTTCACATGGAGCTAATGGACCTAAACCTTAGCTTATTATTAACTGAGCTAGCTCTGCTAAGGGCCAATGCATGTGCAACATGTGCTATGCAGCTCACATGGATGCCACTACTTAGATGCTCTTGCCCAATAGTCAGTTTGGCCACTTTTCAGATGAATGCCACTTTTTAGATGCTTTTGTCCAATAATCAGATTGGCCCACTTATCGGGTGGGTGATGCAGGTCAGATGGATGTCATTGTCTAGCTAGATGCTCTTGCCCAATAATCAGGGTGTCATGATCATAAGTGGGCCACAGTTTACGAAACAAATGCACTGTGGAAAGCTTGCCAACATCCATCTAATTGTTTCTGACACACAGCTGACCCATGCTGAATGGACAAGATTTATGTTTGGGCATGAACATCTACAAGGTTAGACCCATCTGATGGACGGCTTGGATACTGCACCTGTCACCCACCCAGCCACATGTGATGGCGTGTACAGGCTCGTCTTTTACACTCGCATAGACTTAGAAAACCTTCAAATAACTATGGAACACGATCATTAGAACGAAATAGGACTTCATTAGCATGTTTTCTTTACAGAGCTTTGCTAAGCGCACAAAGTTCATGTACACAACCATGTGCCAGCGGGCACATAGGTGCTGCGCATCCAATCCATCCATTAGGTTAGTAAGAACTTGTATATGTTGAAATCTGATCCATTCATCATGTGTGCCCCAACTTTGGAAACAGATGGATGGGTTAGAAAATCTCAGCAAAGTTTTTCAGATACGTACATTTGTTTTGCAAACTGTGCCCCAGTTGACTAAGTCGATCAACCTGATTCAAATGCTAGGGCATCAATATAGTGGTGCCATTCTGATGGATGGATTGGATCTTAGACATGCCATGCGATGCTTCCATATGTATGGGCGTGTACATGAGTTTTGTTGCACACGCCTGTATAGGCTTAGCAAGACTCTTCTTCAGAAACACAAATCCATTATGGAATATCATGATGTTTTAGGAGACTTGAATATTGTGATATACAGTCTAACTTGTTTTTATCTCACCAAACTCAAAAATCGTTTTCCGAACAACGTAAGAGAAATTTACCTTTGGGGTGTGTTTGGTTGCACCAAAATCATGAAATTTCATGATATTATGAATATCACGAATCATAAATACCCAAGGGTGCAACCAAATGTTCCCTTGAGTATTTAAAAAGAGAGAATACCATGGAGAATTATTCTAATTTTAATTCACATTATTCAGATAACTACTTCTTGTTATATTTTGGGCATTTTTGGATAGTTGTATATCAATACTACAATGTGAGGAGGATGTATCAACAACATTTTCAAAATGGTGCTGAACTAACATAAGAGGATGCCCGTGAATTTCGACTCAGACCCAACTGCTATGGTCTTGATGTATCCTATTACAATACATCAGGATGACACAGCTCTCAAATAACCCCCCTGTCCTAATTGCGGCAATTTCTACCAAGAAAAGCAATTATTTTATTAATTTTGAAGAATTTTGCAAAAAAATGATGTTTCTCTTGTGATTGTTTTCAGGTCTGATGGCTTGAAAATTTTCTTTTTAGCAACAAGACAATTTTAGCATCTCAAAATTCCAAGCCACCAGACCAAAAACAAACGATTGCAAGAGAAACATCATTTCTTGCAAAATTCTTAAAAAATGATGCAATAATTGCATTTCTTGGTTGAAGTTGACATATGAGGGTTATTCGAAAGCTGTGCTGTAGTAAATCCTAATGTATTGTAAGACCATAGCTGTTGGATCTGGCTCTAGAAATCCGTTGGCTAACTCTTATGTTAGTGGTGTTGAGTCATCCTCTTCACATGTTCTGATATACAACTATCCAAACAATCCAAATTGTGGGTGTCATTGCATATGGAGCATGTCTTTAAATCGAACTGATTAAACCATCTTAAGCATTCAATTTATGGCTATCAAATGAATAGTTAAAAGTGAGATAATGAGTGGTCCAAATTCTAAGGGAAAAATAAGATGGTTAATGTTATCAAGTTATTAGTATAATTTTTGGGTTATGCTCCATGCCGTTGAGTAAGCCATTTGGATGGACTAGATTACAGTACAATTATGCCATGTGTATTGTCCAGGAGTCAACATCATTTTTTATTTTTTTAATTGTGGAAGATGACATTATAGCCTACCAAGAAAACCATTAATCTGACCAAACATATAACTGATAATGATTGCGTTAAAGTTTTTCAAGATTGGAAAATCTCATATCCACAGAGAAACAGAAAGGAAACTGACCGTATTAAAGAAAAAGAGTAATGATTAAAGATTGAAATATTTCAATATGAGATTTTTGTGGACATCGCTTCTTCATGATGAGGTTTTCCCTGTAAATAGTTTAATTCATTTAAACAAGACCCTACATCCAATGGATATAGTCCCATGATTTATTTATTATTATTTTTTTTTAAGAAGAGCAACTTCCAATGGCAAAAAGAAGCTTTACAGCACGTTTCGGGAACCCCTGAATTTTAGGGGAACCTATCATCAGCAGGGGCTGCCAAACAAGAAAAAAAAGAAAGAAAGAAAGAAAGAAAGAAAGAAAGAAGAACTAGGGACCTTTCTGGACCCTTCTTAATTATAGCTCCAAGGCGCGCTGCTTTGTCTAAGAAACACCTACCCCGAAGTAGATCTGGGAGGTCCAACTCACTGAGATAGAGGACTGTCATCTGATTCTCGCTCACTGCATGAGCAAGGCCGATCTGCAGGACCATTGCCCTCTCTCTTGATGAGCTGAATAACCACATTGCCTCTGCCCATGAGGGCCAAGATTCTAGCATACCAGGGACGCCACTTCTAAGAGGGTGCAGTCCTACCCAAGATGACATCCACTACTATCTTCGAGTCTGACTCAATGATGATGTTGGAGAGGCCTCTGTTCAAGGACAGCAGGAGACCATCGTGCACCACCCTCAGCTCCGTGCTATTATTCGACCCTAACCCATAGCCTGACCCAAAGGCGATCCGGAACTCTCCTTTATCGTCTCTAACAATCCCGCCTCCACCAGACAGCCCCAAGTTCCCCCTGAAAGAGCCATCGATATTTAGTTTTGTTGGGATTTTTGGTCTGCGGAATCACACAGATCTAGATCTAGGATAGCAATCCAATAGCACCAAGCATACAAGAGAACACACAGATTTAACGTGGAAAACCCTTTCGGGAAAAAGCCACGGCACAAAGCGACAGATCTCCACTATGAAACAGAAATTACAAAGAGAGAGGACTTACCCGATTCAAACAACCTCAAATCTCACCATTGCTACACCCTTTAATTTCCCTAAAACCCCTTTAGGAAGTCTTAGCATGCCCTAGAATAACCCTAGGGACCCCTATTTATAGTTTAGGAAACTTCCCTTTCGCACCCTTGCGAAAGGTCGACTCAAAATCCGCAGTCCGCATCGGATTCGGAAACGAATCTGCGTAACTTTTGACTGATCGAGCAGACTGCTCGACTGGTTGAAGGACCTCTACGACCGGTCGTACATAGGCCATGACCAGTCGAGCACCTCGGACCCCAAAAACAGGAGCTCGCTGGACTTTGAGTCGTACAACGCTCGACTAGTCGAGCCGCACCCACTACCGGTCGAGCCATTCTCACGGCCGGTCGTGCATGTAAATATTTTCCAGATTTAAGACATCTCCTAACAAGTTTGACCCAACCTTTCTCAGGCCTGATCCAACGGATGATTTCTGCTCGCTCTGTACGACTAAAGGGGGAAAGAGAGGGGGCCAGATTAAACAGAAAAAGGACCCTGGCCGGACGCAGCAAGGCTGAAAAATCTGGATTATGGAATAGAGAGGAAATCCACCCGTGGATGTTTGCAATGCATCTAGCCGCGTTGTATGGTTTCTGGTCGAACTTAGCACCATTTCTAGCTCTCCAAATTTCCCACGGGATGAGGCTAGGGATAATTTTCCGAGAGAGAACCGCATACCTTCCAACAGCTGATGCAAACCACTACTGTCTGAAACCTAGCTTCAATAGGATTGAGCTTGCAGAAGATTGATCCCGAAACTACGCCCGAAATGCTCCCAGATTTTAACAGCCAGCGCGCCATGCAGAAACAAATGGCTGATATATAGTTTCCGCGCTAGGCCTTGACGTACTCTCCTCACCACAGCATTAGCATTTGGAAGCGATAGGGATGCCTTTCGCTTGGATGTTGGAGTCCACCGAAACAACATTCAGGAACAACCTCCAGAGGAATACAGAAATCTTGGGAGGGAGATTCGCTTGACGAGACCATGACGTCCAGCTCCTGACACTGGTTCTCTGCCTACAAAGCTCCCAGGGGGATTTCACCAAAAACTTACCGGACTGATCTAGAGGCCAGATGCAGCTGTCACTTTCCTCTGAAGTGGCAAAGCCCGCATGAAATATGGAGTCGACCACCTCTTGAGGAAGAAATGAGAAGACAGAGGAAGGGGGGAGCGGCCTAGCGGGGCCAAGGAAATCCTTCACTTGTAGCGAACAGAGTTCCAGCGGCACCGGCCTTGTCGACTTAGGCAGCAAAGGGCCCGGCCCTATCCAGATTTCGTTCTACAGATTTGTGGAACCCTAACCAACCATTCATTGCACATTCTCCTCCACTAGGGGCAATAGAGACTTGATTTTTTCCCACATAGGGGAGGCTGGGTGGGAAGAGGAATCCCTATGGATGGGGTCCATATCCAAACGGTGTTAGCCCTCATGAGCTGCACCCACGGACCATTTTTTGAACCAAACTTCACATCCCACACCATTTTCAGCCTGGATGCTTTAACGACGTCCGCTAGCCTCCTGATGTCCAACCCACCTTCAGTGAAAGGCTTAGCGACCTTGGACCAAGCAACCCAATGAAATTTCTGCTTTCCCTCCACCCATCCCCATAAAAATCTAGCAAAACTTGTTCCAGCTTTTTAATCAGCTCGGAAGGAACTATAGTTGTCGCCATGACGTGGAGAGGAATGCTGCTAAGAACATGGCGGATAAGGGAGTCCCATGAAAATTTGACTCAACATGATGTTCATTTGAGTCGGGTCGATTTCAAGACTTGACGTAACTTGATTCGGTTTCTAATAATTAAAGACTAAAAATAGTTCTAATAATAAAGAAGATTTAAAATATTTATGTTAGTACAAGTATTATAAAATAAGAAACTTAATAATTTAGAAAGTGTTGTATTGTGCAACATCAAACACTTCCCATAGGTTTTCTTTATCACGAGGATCACCTTGTGCCAAAATCAGACATATTCACTCATCTAGTGGACCACGCTTGTATATGTTCGTATTTATCAATGGCTAGAAATGTTTTCTATGGTGTGACCCACCTGAAAAGTATATAGGGATGATTTGTGCACTAAGTGATCCTCATGCTGGGGTCAACCTTTAGAAGAGCTGGATGTTACATGCACTTCTTAGGTTGGAAGTTATCCGTTGGCTGGATCATACTTGTGGTCCAAACAGTGGCATTTGAGACCTCTACATCTAAGGCTAGTGACTCAGCTCGATTCAAGAATGGACTTGGAATTTGGCCACTGAGTTGACTCGAACCATGGTTCTGCCATATCTTATAATAATAAGTGGGGGGTGTACTTCAGCAAACCTCGCTGTTTGATGCTCTAAGAAAGCGTAGAAAGGCCATAATGTCATTTTTTTTTCTGGATGGAGGATAATTTTTCATTCCAACCATCTATTTAAATGTCCATCAATTACAACATCACTCAGTGTAGCTTTTAGTCTATGACCCATCTAAGATGCGGCTCATCATTTTGGACAACCATTTTAAGTCTTGCATGCATGTGCATGGACCGTCATGGTCAGGTGGAGAATCAAAGCATTTCAATCGGGACTGCGGGTTGCAGAGAACTCTCTCTCTCTCTCTCTCTCTCTCTCTCTCTCTCTCATGTGAGGTTTTCTTTACCTTGAGATGATCATATTAAATGTGAAATAATATTACCAACCCCTGGCCACCTGGTTACATGTAGAGCCCATGATTTAAGTGACCGGAACCATTAATCTAACGGCTCTTGTTATAGGTAAAATTGAACTGACTCAATGCAAAGAGCGCGCGACAAAGCAACCATCAGAACAGACCCTCTCAACAAAGTTATAATAGTTAAAGACTCAGCAACAAACATTCAAACCCCGACCTCGAGTGTCGGCCTCAGCCTCGAGTATCGACCTTGACCCTGGGTGACTACCTCGACCTCGGGTACCGAGCTCAACATCAAGATAGAAACGTTTAAAGACAATCCTGTACCGTGTGTGGGCAGGACTGCCTAACGAGTTCTCAGTTAGAGATTAAGCAAATCAAAGCATAATCAGAGAAATATCCAAGAGTAGATTTTTGCACCAATACGGATCCCTCCAACATATCTAACAATTCTATTCAGATATGCAGACTTCCTATGAATGCCTATAAATACACCTATTGCCACGAGAAATAGATACGCGTAAATATCCCGATTTAACTACACCCACTGTAAGCCTATAAGCCTGACTTAGGCATCGGAGTGTCCTTGGCCATAGCCGACACCCCCAATGTCTCTTTGTTCACCTCCTTTTGCAGGTGTTGAAAAGGCTAATAGGAATACGAAGGAGGATTGACCAAATTCAAGCATTAATAGTTTGACACTGTCTGTGGGAACGACAACAAATCCGTTCTAAAGTTCCCATCATAACAAAGCTACTTGCCCTCTTTCCCCCTCCACCCCACGATGGCTAAAGGAAATAAGAAGGCCTTAGTTGCTAATACCAAATTGATTCCCGTTCTGGAAGAACAGCCCAAAGATCCTCAAGCCCTACATTCATACCACTATAGTGACCCCCCAACCGTAGCAACCATGCACAGATCCCGCAATAGGGGGGTTGGCTCATCTCCTTAGAAAATCAAGTCGAAGCCTTGACTGACAATGTTGATCAAATAACGTGGATATTGGAAAGGCGACAACGTTCTCTGATCAAGGTGCAGAAGAGGGCGCGGCAACTAAGCAGTCCCGACCTCGACAAGTACCACACGATCTGCACGTGATGAAGGACTGGCCAATACGATGCAAGCAGGCTCCCACACATACTGTGTGCACGACCATGTTCGCTAAGTCCAACTTGCGCCATACCTTCAAAAAAAAGAGGCATGGCAAGGCTGGGAGGCAGAGCTCAGAGAGATTCGAGATTAGTTCGGTAATATTCAACAGGTGTGCCGAGCCAAAGCCTCAACCTCTGTCAAAGCTATGCTAGAAGAAACCGAGCTTCCTTTCACTGACGACATTATGAGATCTTAGCTCTCATCCAAGTTTCGATCAGATGCCCCAAATCAAACAAAGGACTAGAAGGAGGATCAACCAGATTCAAGCATTAACAACTCTTGTCAACGAAAAAAAAAAATTTGTAAAATTTTGAGATTGGGTAGTTCAAACCCTTTTATATATGCCAACAATATATGATTAAGAGAATATGAAACTTTAATCTAGATTCTATAGAAGAAAGCTAAATATCAAAGGAGAATCTTTAAATATGAGATATTTTTTTGAGAATCCCAATATTCCCTAAGTTCCATTGGGGGTCATTAGGATGCCTGTAAGTTTTTAAATTGTGAACTTATGGTGAAAATCCTCCCAATCTCCAGAAATAAGGTATGATATTGCCGATACGTGATAACAGATGAGGGATCGTGGTGTTGGGTCCGGCATTGACGGACCTACAGATGGCTGGCAGGAGGTGAGGCGATGCAGGCATTGGAGCTCCTTAACGGTAGATTCTTGTGCCGAAGACGAATGCAGGTCAGCATCGCCCATCAACGCCAGGATAAAAGACCCCATCAACCCAAGGGGGCAAATCCAACGCCAAGGAACCAGGATCTGCGAATGAAAACGCAAATACAAAACCCTAGCTGGCCCATTCCACCTAGGGATCGAAAGGAAACAACCAATACAACATCATCAAATAGAGGAAGCTGGATCAGAAGATAGGGGAGATCTTATGCAGAGGCAGTCGCCCTCCCCCCTCCCCCCTCCCCCGATTTCTCTCCAACACAGCATCATCGTCCCGAAGTGGATTTCGGATAAGGGCAGGGCGGATCTAGCTCATACGGTGGTGGGAGAGGCTTCCGGCCCAGAAATCTCGATCCAGTCATTACAGGATGGCTTCCTTGCGTCCAACTTCAGGTTGACCTAGGTAGAGTTTTTCTTTTTATTTGAATCAGTTTTTTCCATACAGTTTTTCTCCAGGGAAGCGGTTCTCTCTTTTCTTCACGACAAATACCTCCACAACAAGCTTCGATTGAAAAATGTTCGACCGTGGGGGCCCGCGACGACAGTCCTGGCAAGAGGAGTGTGGATTCGGATCGAAGGTATTCCAATGCATGCTTGGTGTGAACAGACTATAGGCCAAATTGCGGAGCAAGTTGGGGACGTTTTGGAGCTAGATTAATCGTCCATGGTGGGTAAGAACAGATGGTACGCCAGAGCCCGGATCACTCCTAGGCACGAGCTAAATCTCTGTAATTGGCTCAACCTCATAGTGGAAGGTAGGAGCTTCCAAATTGTGGTGCGAATGGAGGCCACTGCTCTGGCGAAAAGCGCTATCGAGATTTGCAATCCTCCCAGACAGGGACAAAGCAGTGGGTAATTAGATCGTTTGGAACTCAGCCGGGGAAGGAAATGGTGGAAGGTGACAGGGTTCAACACAAGTCTCAGAGCCAGACAGAACAGAGGGAGGAATGCCTGGCGACTGTTCGACCAACTGCTTCACAGACGTCCCTACAGAATCAGCAAAATCTGATTGGGCAGTTACAGGTGCCAGCGGATATGGACATGGAACGAGCAGCTACTAGTGCCAATGATCTGGGAATTGGGATGATGGTTGGGCCAAAGAACATGGACACAGGACCACAACAACAAGCGCTTGATCTGCTTCACGACCAGGATGAGAGAGAGAGTCAACCTGCTCCTCTAATATCTGCCCCCATTGCAACCCTGTTGCCTGCCTCTCCCATCATTCGACCATGCCTATACCATTCCTCTACCCTGCCTAATCCCACACTTAACCCACACCCCAATCACCCCCCCATCCCACACCCCAATCCAATGCTCTGCTCCATCATTCTGGCATCTCAACCCCTACCCGTAATCCCTCAAATCATCTGCTCTCCCACTTAGATAACAGAACCCCTACCCGTAACCCCTCATATCATCTGATCTCCCATTTAGAAAACAAAACCACATCCCGAACCTGCTCAATGCTCAACAAATCCCTTCCTTTCATCCCCTCAACCGACCCCCCCTGCCCACCACATTCTATTCACGTTGATCCCACAGTCCCCATAGGTAGCAATGTTCTGGTGGATTGGGAAGGATGGCTTTCTGGGGTTCCTCTTCTATTCAAAGAAGGCTCGGAGATTCAGAGACAACTGCCCTCAAATAGAGAAGCCCCAGATACTCTTCACCCTACCTACGATGAGGCGCAGATTATTCGAACGAGGGATAACCGCATAGAGGAGATGCAAACTAGAGCTGAACCCAGATTATCTGATTTTCCTCCTATGGAAGATAGGGAAAATCAGCTACCCAGAACTGTAACCAGAGCCACTGAAGAGGGTTATTCTGCTAGGTGCTTAGAAGAAAATAGGGTCATCAGCCCTCTCACGGCGGAAAGGCAGGCACACCAAGCGACTGCTTATGATGAAAATGGGATAGCCTTATGGGTGGATATTGCCACAGGGGAGGAGAATTCAGAGTCAGAGGTATCTGATGCAGGCAGCAAGGCTGCTAGAACTGTTTCCATCACAACAGTGTATGTCGGGAAAAAGGGAGAAAGGCTGGCTCTATATTCAAAAGGCAGAGCCAAAGAATGAGAAGCATTCACAGAAGGGCCGAGGGAAAAGGATGGGTGTCTAATGTTTAGTATTCTATCCTGGAACGTGCGAGGAGTAGGTAATGCTCAAACTACTCGTCATCTGAGGCAGATAATCAAGAAGAAGAAGGTTTCGCTTCTTCTGCTTCAAGAACCGATGCTTCGAGCTTAAAAAAGGGAGGCAGTGGCAACTAAGCTGGGGTTCAGGTTTTAACTAATGGAGGAAGCGACAAAGGGCCGTATTTGGATATTGGAGGTCCAGGGCATCCGTATTCAATCTGTTTTAGGTTCTAGGCAATGTGTTTCATGTTTGGTTTCGGTTGACAATCTTCCTCCGGTAATGATTTCAGTGGTTTATGCTAGCTGCAATAGGGATAGGAGGAAAGTTCTCTAGGACGAATTAAGGATTTTGACCTTAGTTTCAGGTCCTTGGATGGTTTGCGGGGATTTCAACTCCACGGTCTGCATAGAGGAGAGAATGGGGGGTGCGTCTTCTTTCACGGAGTCGATGCGTGAATTCATTGATGCCATAAATGATTCATGCCTCATTGATGCCGGTTTTAATGGCTCTACTTTTACATGGTGCTACAACAGGACTGGTGGGGGTCAAAGATGGGCTAGCGTGGATAGTCCTAGTCAATGCTCCATGGATGAGTTTGCTTTTGATGTTCAAAATTGACCACCTACCAAGATTAGCCTCGGATCACTCTCCACTTCTGTTGAGTTTTAAGGATGAAAGTGCTGACTTTCCTCGACCCTTCTGCTTCCAACGAATGTGGACCACCCACGCCGATTTTAAAAGGGTGGTTAAAGATATCTAGGATGTTGAAGTGGCTGCTGCTCCAATGTTTAAAGTGTTCATTAAACTGAAATACTTAAAAAGGGCCCTGAAAGATTGGAACAGGATAGTTTTTGGGGACGTCCACAACAAGGTCAACAAGGCTGAGGAGGAGGTTGCCAGAGCCGAATTAAGCCTTATGCAATCCAATTCTGCGGCCAACCTGGAAAAGTTGAATGTAGCCCAGCAGAACTTCAAGCTGGCTGACTTCAACAGGAGTTATTTTAGAAACAAAAGTCCAGAATTACTTGGTTGAAGGAAGGGGACAGGAATTCAAAATTTTTTCATGAGTCGGTCTTGGAGAAGCACAGAAAATTAGGGATCAACAAAATCATCTCCCCATTGGGGGCGACCCTCGAAAAAAGTGAGGATATAGGGAGGGTAGCCGAGGAGTACTTTAAGGCTCTTTTCTCCTCTCAAGATAGGGTCGGGAATGGGGCTATTTTATCGTCTATCCCAAAGATTGTAACGGATCAAATGAACTCGGATTTGATGAGCCCTATCACGTTTGAAGAAGTGAAAGCTGCTGCGTTAGCCATCTCGGTTGATAGCGCTCCCGGGCCGGACGGTTTTGGAGGTGCTTTCTTTTCCGAATGTTGGGATATAGTTGGGTATGATATTTTTGAGGCGGCAAAGGATTTTTTTTGCAGGAGGCCCCATTCCAAGAGCGTTCCAATGCACCAACATCTGCCTCATTCCCAACAAGCTCAATCCAAAATTCATTGGGGACTATCGTCCCATCAGCCTTTGCAATGGGATTATGAAGATTTTTTCCAAGACCATAGCATCTCGATTGGCCCTAATCCTTCCCTCCATCATCTCTGAAGAACAGGGGGCCTTTCTTAAAGGCAGAAGTATGGCGGAGAATATTTCTATTGCTCGGGAAATGACACATGAACTGGACCGTAAAGTGTTTGGAGGGAACATCATTCTTAAACTAGACATGGAAAAAGCATATGATCGGGTCGAATGGTCTTTCCTAACCCAAGTGCTTCAGAGACTTGGTTTTCATCAGGGGTGGATCCACTAAGCTCAGTGTTGCTGGATGGGCAGCTGGTTTTCAGTGCTAATTAATGGCAGGGCTTTTGGTTTCTTCCCGTTATCCAGAGGCTTACGGCAAGGGGACCCGCTCTCTCCCTCCTTGTTCATCCTGGCGGCGGATGTTTTTAGTCGGGGATTCAGAAACTTGTTCCTATCAGGAGCATGCCAACCATTCAAGCTTCCACATAACTGTCCCATGCTAACCCACTTATTTTTTTGCAGATGATGCGTTTCTCTTTTCCAATGCCAAACTTGCGACAATTCGTTCGCTGTTGTCCTTCATCAGGGAATACAAAGAGGAGTCAGGCCAGAAGGTGAATGCAAGTAAAACATCTTTTATTCTCCCCAAGAATGTGTCTCCAAGTAAAGCCCGGAGAATCAAGGCTACCACAGGATTTAATCAGGCTAATCTCCCTTGCATTTACCTCGGTATTCCTCTCACCAGGGGCAAAGTCAGGGCTCCCTTGTTGGCCCCGCTCGTCCAAAAGGTTTTGGGCAAGATTGAGGGTTGGAAATCTAGATTGCTCAACCCTGCTGCCAGACTGACCCTTATAAAGCATGTTTTAACTTCCATTCCTATTCATATACTCTCTACAATCAATATCCCAAAAGTACTTGCAGAATTCTTGAATCAGGTTTTGTAAATTTCTTTTAAGGTAGTGCAGAAGGAAGAAACAAAAAGCATTGGGTTTCTTGGGCGAAGATCTGCTACCCAATCTCAGAGGGAGAGCTTGGAATCAGAAACATGACCAACATGATGAAAGCTTGCAGAGTTAAAATGGGAAGAAGCTTCTTAGAAGGGAGGTCTCTTTGGGCGAGAATGATGATGGCAAAATATGCCTAGAAGCTCATTCATTCTTCTGGAAGGAATTCTGCAGTTAATTCTACCATCTAGAAGGACTTAACCAGATCCCTTCCATTTGTGATCTCCCACTCCAAATGGCTTATTGGTGAAGGAAGAGTTAATCTTTGGTTTCAGAGCTGGTCAGGGGATGGATTTCTCACCTCCACAGTGATAGGCCCTATCCCGCCTCAGCTTAGGGAGGTCAAGCTCAGGGATTTTCTAGCTCAGGCTGCCAGCCCCGTCTGGCATCTCATTCAGGACTTCTTCCCAACAGTCACTATTCAATTGCTTTTGGACAACTCGATTTCCTTATCTGATAGGGAAGATGTGTTGGCTTAGGACTTGACCTCGTCAGGCAGATTTTCAATAAAGTCAGCATGGAATGACATTTGGCATCAGCGGCAAAAACCTCCTTGGACGCGGTGGGCTTGGAATGACGTGCTTCCTCCAAAAATTGGCATTTTTCTGTGGAAGATTATGCATGGAGCGGTTCCTGTTGATACAACAGTGCAGAACTCAGGCGTCAATCTAGTGTCCAGGTCGAATGCTGCTCAGGGGATAGTGATCATCGCGTTAACGCTCCAGGGAGCCTCTCCGTGCAATCACACCGTGTCATGCAGCAGCAACTTCAATCGTCTGGATCTGCTGCCAACCCCAGTTCCAGTTCTGAAGTTCTGCATCGTTCCCAAGGCACGCAGGATCCTGTTCCTGGGATTAGACTTGCTGATGGCCCTTCAACGGCTCTGCCAACAGATGTAGGGGATCCCAACAGGGATTTCCTCCTTCCCTCAGTCATTGTCGCTCCTTCAGCGATAGGGGAGTCAAATAGGGATTCCCATTCTCTCTCAGTTAATGTTGCCCCTCCTGTGGCTGCTCTTCAGACGATGAGGACCAATCTGCCCGTAGCTCAATTGCCAGCTGACGTTCAACAGAATCTCGTCTCCCCTCCATGTCACGCAGTCGAGAGTTTGGACCACATTCTCTGCCATGGGAGTATTGCCTCCAAGGTCTGGGCTTTCTTTCATAGGATTTTTGATGTCTCCCAAATTCGCGATCAGACCATCCAGCATAAGATAAAGTTTTGGATCTCTCAGGCCTCTCCTTCCTCTCGTCTCAAACACCTCTTGGGCCTGGCACTAGCACTAATCATCTGGGAGTTATGGCTCTCTCGTAACTGGTTGCGGTTTGAAGGGGTCAAAATGTCTAACTGTGCGGTTATTGCCCGAGTATTAAGATGGATTAGGGAAATTGGTAAGCGTCTGCCTCCTAGTAAAGCCTGGTCCTTTAAAGACTCTGTTTCCATATAGGTTTTACATCTAGACGATGGCAAGGTTCCCTCTGAAGAACCACCTCAAGTAATCAAGTGGCACAAGCCTAATCAAGGCTGGGTTAAGCTAAATGTTGACGGATCCTCGCGTGGGAATCCGGGGGAGAGTGGCGGGGGAGGGGTGCTTAGGGACTCCCAAGGCAGGGTCATTTTCGCCTTTAATAGGTACTACGACCATTCCACAAACACGAGGGCTGAGGCCCATGCTATGTTGGATGGCATCACTTTATGTAGTAAATTAGGGTTCTCCCATATCATCGTCGAATCAGACTCGAAGGTAGTAGTGGATGCTGCAGAAGCCAACACGTCGTCCTGCCCATGGAGTATCTGGTACAGGCTGGGTGCCATTCAGCATCTTGCCTGCAGCCTTAACCTGATTTTTACGCATATTTTTCGTGAAGGAAATTCTATGGCTGATGCATTAGCCAGGTTGGCGTCAGAAGGCTGTCGTAATTCCTTTTATCGCTCTCAGGCAGATTTACCTTGAAGGATAAGAGGTCTCGTGGTCCTAGACAAGGCTGGTCTGGAAAACTTGCGCCTGTAGTTCTTCCTGCCCTTTTTTTCTGAGGGCTCGGGGGGGGGGGGGGGGGGGGGGGGGGGGGGGGGGGGTCTTTTGTATAGTTCCCTAGATCTGCCCCTTCTTTTGTGTTTGTGTTGTGGGTGGATCGGTATATGATAGGTGTAGCTCCTTCTCTTTTGTTGGAGCCAACCCGAATGGTTGTAACTCAATCCTTTTCATTCAATACATACATTTTTTCTTAAAAAAAAATAAAAAATAAAAAAAAAATCACTAACTACCAATCACATTCAAACGAGCCCTTAAATAAATGTCTTGAATTAACTAAACACAGCTCACATGGAGGAAATTTTGTGTTGGCAAACTGTAATTTTTTATGATGAGTTATACTTTGCTCATGGCAGACGTACTGTCTCAAGCCTTCTATTTTTGGCCAAACAATTTTACAATGAGAGGGAAATCCAAACAAGACATCTAAAAATGAAATTTATGTATTCAAGCATAGTCTTAATGTAGATGGTCAAATATCTTTTTCCTAACAACGTTGCCTTCCTATTACAAAATTGTGTGTGTACACACACACAGAGGTTTTTCTAAACATACAGGGATCTAAGGAATTATTTTTACCACATAGAAAAAAGAAGCCAGGACTTTGTACAATAATATATCTTTCCAATCCACTCAAAGGAGGCCAACGTGATACACATAGGAGCCATATCTAAGCCATCCCACGAGGTGGGTCCAACCATGTTCTTGAGTCTTGACCAAAAATAAAGTTAGTCCAATCAGTAGATGGGTCGTGATACTTGAAACAAGTAGATGAGTTAAAAATAAGAAGGTTCTTATTAGATTCGGTTTAAGTGAGAAGTGGATTATGATGGTTGAGAAATGTTGGTCCAATTGCTGGTTCTCGGTGATAGTTAATGGGGAGGCGGTAGGTTATTTCAAATCCTCCAGAGGTCTCAGCCAGGGGGACCCTCTCTCCCCTTCCCTTTTTATTCTGGTTGCAGAAGCGTTTAGCAGGGGATATATGCAATTAGTCGAAAGAGGCTTCTGTCTTCCTTACAAACTTGGGCATGGGAGCCCCCAAATCTCCCACCAGCTATATGCCGATGACACTTTGTTGTTCTTAAATGGTGGGCGGGCATCTTTGAAGGCAGTTAAATCCTTCATTTCCTCCTTCCAGGCAGCTTCGAGCCAAAAGGTAAATCTAAGGAAAAGCTCTTTTTTCTACTCTAGAAAGATGTCGGTTAGGAGGATCAATGCCATTGAAAGATACCTTGGGATAGCTAGAGCAACAGTAGGTGCTACCTATCTGGGAGTTCCCATCGCAAGGGGAGGAATTAAAAGAACAGATTTTCGGGAGCTGCTAAACAAGACAAACTTGCGCATCAGCGGATGGAACGCCAGATGTCTCTCGCAGGCGGGGAGAGTGACTCTAATCCATCATGTCCTTAGTAGCATCCCCATCCACTCTTTGGCTGCAGCGGTTGTCCCGAAACAAGTCATTAAAGAGATGGAAAAATGCTTCGCTAATTTTCTGTGGGGTTGGTCTGATGGTAAGAAGAAACTACACTGGATTGGTTAGAAATATCTAATTAAGCCCAGGAGCAAAGGAGGTTTGGGGATTAGGAGTCTTAATGAAATGGTCAAGGCACTCTAGCTAAAGCTAGTTTGGCATGTTAAGCATGGGGAGGAAGCCCAGTTAATGGGCGTCCCTGATGAAAGCCAAATTCCTAGGTACAAATCAGTTGGCAGGGAATCCAGAAGAGCTCAGGTGGCTTCTCCTCTTTGGAAAAGCATTGCGAAAATGTTTCCTATCCTTCAGAGATCAATCCAATGGCAGATTGGCTAAGGGAACTGTAACTTCTAGCAGGACAACTGGATTGGTTTGGGTCCTCTTCAGCTCATAACAGAGCCGCCTCTTCCTGAGGACATTCAAGGCCTGTTAGTCAAAGGTTGCATCGGCCTAGAAGGCCCTATTCCTCCCTCCTCAGCCATGTCTTATCTTCACTAAGAGGATATAAGCTTTATCTTTCAAGGTGGATTCTGCATCGATGAAATGTCGGATAAGATTTTTTGGCCGTCAGATCCTTTTGGAAGATTTTCAGTTAGATCCGCCTGGCAACTTGTTGGACCAGTCGGGCACAACAGGAGCTGGGCCAAGTGGGTTTGGCACTCTAGGCTACCTCCAAAGATATCCACCTTCGCGAAGAAGCTTCTCCACAAAGCGATTCCGGTCGATGGGAGAGTTCAAAGCAGAGGAATTCCTGTCGTTTCAAAGTGTAATTGTTGTGGAGGTGGTCTCAACTTCAGTGCCCCTCGGAGGAAACGCTGGCTTATCTCTTTCTTTCTAGCTCCCTAGCGTCGAAAATCTGGAAGCACTACAACAACATCTTTAGCACCCCTCTTCCGCAAACTCAAGAGCTGGAGGAGAGATTGTGTTTTTGGTGGATCTCCCCATCAGCCAGGGGTCTGACATCTCTGATGTAGCAACTAGCCCCTATTATCCTCTATTGGGAAATATGGAGGACCAAAAATGAAGTCAAATTTAAAAAGAAGAGCATCCAGGTTCATAGGATCATCATAAGGATCAACGGGCGGCTCAAGATCCTTAACAAGGACACGTGTTGTCCCTACACCTCGTCTTTGGCCACGTCAGTGCAATCTGAATGTTGACGGATTAGCCAGAGGTAACCCAGGCCCATCGGGAGGTGTGTTGAGGGTCAAATATTGCATATTAGACCCCAATTATTACATGCTTTTACGAACATGATAATGCATAATGTCCTATTTTAATCATATTTTTGTTGCAAGGTGAATTTAAGAGCTTGGACTGAAAAGGGTGCTAAAAGCATGAATTTGATGCTCACAAATCACCAAGGTAAGGGACGGATCTTAGGAAACCAAGATCGAAGAATTCACACGCCAAAGATCTGAGAAAATCAAGTAATTGAAGATGAAAAAGCCTGAAAATCATCATGAATGCAAGATTACAGGGTTCCCACCATCCATTTGGCTCGAAACTTTATATCTGACCTGAGGATCATAAAACAACCATGCACGTAAAATTTCAGTCATTGGATCTTTGTGGAAGTGGTCCAACGGACATATCAGCCATAAATCATCGATTTGGGGCACACCTGATATCTGGATATGCGTCAATTTTGGTCTCAACCTCTCAAATTAAATGGAGAAGTGAATGGACGGTGTAGATGCTCTAAAAACATCACGATGGGACCCACCTTGGGGTGCATCCGCATACAGTGCACGTAGTTGCGCAGTACACCGAACTCTGGGAGTCAGTCAGCGTGCGCTGACCCGACTCCCAGCGTCTTCCTTACGCAGACAGCGGACGTCCGTCCGCTATGATTGCTTGTTGGCCCACCACGATCACCCGGTTCGATGATTTGAACCTTCCATTCGAACTAGGAGGAGATTTCAACCACAACCATGGTGACCATGTCCCGCCATGCACGTGCACACCAGAGGATTATGTTCAAACGCAGGATAAACGGCGGGAAGATTTGATCCATTGGGTCGCACCAAACTCAAGCAAAAGTGTCCATTCTCGACTAAAATTTCGCCACGAGTCTAATGGATGGAGTGGATTTTGCTGCTGACATCGATCATGAGCCCCATAAGGTCCAACGCAGGTTGACGTGCGTAAGTAATGCACGTCCGGATCCAGACTGTTTAAAAGCTTGGGAAGGGGGCCATGACCCCAACCATGAATATAGAACAGGAGCTGAGATGATTCAGCTATCCCAAACTCGTTCCAAGCGCAAGTCAGTTCGCGCTTTCGCTACGCACACGGCTGTTGCTACATAAACTCCACAGCCACCGACTTCTATCCTTAGGCATGCTACCACCAACCTCATCCGCCTCATGAAGGCAATAAAAGGGAGAGAGAAAGAGAGAGAAAGCCATCCAAGGACATGCATTGGACGTGGAGCAAGGGAGAGAGAAAGAGAGTAGCGTGGACATGGGCCGACTGGGTTTCTTCTTTCCTCTTTCATTTTTTTTTTCCTTAATGTTTTTCTGAGATTTTAGATCATCATGTCTATGATGAGCTAAACCTCTTAGTTAGGGCTAAGAGGTGAAGCTTGTAGCGTGATGGGATATTTTCTATGGTCTTTATTCATGTTTTAGTTGAACTATCTTTGATTCTAGTTTGATTATAAGAAATACGTTTAGTTTTTAATGGTTTGTTGTGACTTAAATTACAAAGGATTTGTGATAACTTTGAGCATGTTTTTTTTTTTTTTTTTTTTTTTGGCTTTATTGTGATTATGAAATTACGAACCCTGTGTTGTTCACCATCACCCATTAGACATTGTTGGATGATGTGGAATCCTTCTAATCTTCATAATTATCCCAGATTGTTTGTGGATTGGTAAATTTTGTTGTTTTCTGTCTCATGGACATGGTTTTGTGATAGAATCAATGCTAGTTTTCATACTCTCATCTATTGAGGACTAGATCAAAGGAAGTTCATATTTGATTTTTAATGATATATTTTCCAATCGGATGAAGATGGGACTCTGATTCCAGTTGTGTTTATGAATCAAGCATAGATCTCCCGGATCTCTACAAGTAGATTCTTGGAAACCCTAGTTTCCCACCTTTGAATTTCACAAGTTTTCCATTAAGTTTTTTACAATTATTGTCTCACTTATTCAGATTTAGGTTTTCATCTTCTTCTAGTTCTAGTTCTACTTACTTTCAGAATACGTACAAGGTTCAGTCCCTGTGAATTCGACCTCGGTCTTACCAAGATTATTACTACATCGTGACCCTACACTTGGGGTTGAACAAGGTGGGGGTATTTGCAGAGATGAAAAATGAAATTTAATTTTCACATTCTCAAAGGCATATGGTTCTGATACTAACAACTAGGGGTGCACACGGGTCGGTTTGGTCCGGTTCTGGGTGAAACCGGAACCGAACCATTCTCAACGATTCTAGGATATTCGGAACCGGAACCGGACCATTGGCACCCTAGAAACGAATCAGAACCGAACCATTAAAACCGGTTTGGTTCCGGATCGGTTCCACAGTTCTGGGCTTTTTATAATCCAGCCCAATTGCAAGCCCATGTTCATCCATGTTATGGTCCATTTGATGAATGGTTTAGATATTGTATAAGGTATACAAAAATACATTTATGAAAAGAATTAAATTGTGCATTATAAACCATAAATCATGAGTCAAATATGGAAACAACAAAGGGTTCTTGATTTGGTTCCAAGTTCGGTTCCACGGTTCGGTTCTACGGATCGGATCCATGGTTTGGTTCTACGGATCGGTTCACGGCTCGGTTCGGTTCTACATACCCCCAAATCGAGAACCGAACCGATGTAACTGGTTCTTTGATTTTTGGAACCGGAGCCGGAACCGAACCGATGTAACTGGTTCTTTGATTTTTGGAACCGGAACTGGAACCGATGCACTCTAGAACCGGACCAAACCAGACCGTTTCGTCGGTTCCAGTCCAATTCCACGGTTCTACTGGTTAAATGTACACCCCTACTAACAACAGAGCCGAACTCAAAGCCGTTTCAGATGGCCTAACATACGGTCTGAATTTGGGCCTCAAAAAGGTGCAGGTTGAATCCGGCTCCAGTTTTGTAGTGGATCTTATCAACGGCAAATCGAAGAAGGGCTGGCGGTGGAGTTACTGGATATTCGGATTGGGAAGGATTTTGAGCAAATGTCAGTTCCTCATCAGTCATATCCAGAGGGAAGGTAACGCCCCTGCAGGCTGGCGAGGCTAGGTAGCGAAGCCCAAATCTCCTCCTTCCTCAGGCAAACTTTGCTCATTCCGACCCAGATTAGAGGTATCGCTGGATAAAGTAGGCTTGGGGAATATCCAGCACATTCCTTTAGAAACGAACCACGGCGATAATTTATAGTGTTTTTTTTTGCTGTTCTTTTGCTCTTGTCTTTCTTTACGATAGGCCTTCGCCCGGAATTTTTGTTGGTGGAAGCGCGAGACCTGTCCATGAATGTAATTTTTTTGTGAATGAATGATACTTGAGATCTTTCATAAAAAAATAAAAAATAAAATAAATAAATAAATCAGAGATTGGGATCTTCCAAACAGTATGATTTTTAGACTAACTTTAAGACAGTGAATTCCACAGTTTAATAATAATAATAATAATATATATATATATATATATATATATATATATATAGATAAGATATATATATTATATATATATATAAACAAAAAAAAAAAAAAAAACAAAAAGCAGGTGGACCGTAATATTAGAAACAGGTGGAAGGGTTAGAAAACTTAAGAGCAAGAGACGTTTTCTCAACTGCTTTTTGTTACCTACCTGACTAGTAGAATGACCTAATTCTTGGCCAGAGCAACTGCAAAGTGTCACCCCTTTGATGGGTGGATAGGATCTTGTAACAATAAGCCCTGTTGGCATGCGTGTGGCATGCACATGAGCTGCCTTATACACACGTGTGGGCTTATCAAAACTCTGCTCAGAAACACAATTGATAATATCTAATCCACTTTCTAATTTAAATCGAAATTTGTCACACCCCACTACCATCACATGACCGAGAAACTGGCGAGAAAGTTCAAGTGGGCTTTGCGACTTTAAGTAGGGTCCATTTCAAAGGCGGCACATTTGGCCTGGAGTGATTATTTCCATGTTTGCCGATCGCTAATCCAACTGCCCATCTTCAAGCGCCAAACATAAACACCCCACCTGTGCCTATTTCGTCACACGTGCCTAGGATCCTCAACGGTTCATGTGTAACGTGATAAAATTTAAGTAGACCCAATTCATGAGGTGGGGAAGACATGCGTTTTGATTTTGGACCATTTATTGTCTTTTTTTAACCGTTCGTTTCTTTGTGGAAACGTGGCTCACTCAATGGTCAAACCAACCGGGTTTTTGTACTAAGGAATATCCAACACAAGCACCACAGTATGACCGTCTCCGATCCAGTAAGCATGTGGTAATTTAGCACGTGTGGTGCATATATTGCACGGCGCTTGAAAATGGGCATGGAATCATCATCTATTACATCATCTTTATCAAATGGTTGGCGGGCTTTATCCTTCCTTCCTTACCCTGTTGCCTTTTCATCTCAAACGAATGACATAATGGACTAAATTCTCACCATAGTTTATTACCTTTTTAAAAATGTGGTGTCTCATACTCACGTGTGGCACTATTCTACAACTATCTAGACCGTCCAAATTGTGGGGCGCCTTGTGGATGGATCATATTTCTAAAATCACATTCATAACGCAATATTAATATTCTAACTGATGGCAACCATAGAAAGGTTTTAAAGATAACCCATGTGATGGTGACTGATATGAGACCCGATGTACCCATTTAAAACCTTGACTAGATCAGCAACTTAGACGATCCGGCCATGTGTATGGTTGAAGAGGGACCACCATTTGTACGGTGATGAAACTCTCATAGGAGTCGAGCCGAGCCCATAAGAAAATTAAAGTCCCACCAACTTCTTTTGGACGCCTCTCTATCAATTCCTCATCTCATCTTCTCCGCCTCTTAGCCTATTTATTCATTCCTGCACGCCCAACTCCCATCTGCTCATTCCAAATATAGCAGAGAGAGAGAGAGAGAGAGAGAGAGAGAGAGAGAGAGAGAGAGAGATATGGAGATGGAAATGGAACTCGGAACGTTTCCTTTCCCTGAGCTGGGGCAAACACCCATGAATTTATCTTCCTTGATCGACTCGGCTGACATTTATACGCCGACCTTTGCTGATCAATTTCCTGAATTCCCAATGATCGATGATCACCAATTCCAATCCAACGACATGTCCCATTTCGGAAGCGACTCTTTCTCTCCCAACAGCACTGATTCATTTCTCCTTGACTTCCATGATTTCCACCACCTGATACCCTTCGACACATGCATTTCGTCTGGAGCAATGCCTGCAATAGCACCGTCAGCGATAGAAAAAGATGAGTGTGACCAATTCCTCAATGACGATCTACTAGGCCTAGTTGCACCCATCGAGAGTGAAGAGAGCTTCATCAATCATCTCCTCGCATCTGCATCAACATCGACAACAACGAATTCTTCAGAGATGGATGTGAATCCAGCGGCATTGGAGACAGATGCGACGACGATGAGGATGGTGCTGCCACAGAACCAGGAATATGAAGAGGAAGAGGAAGAGACTGATGAGGATCCGAAACCCAGCACGTTGAATTGTAAGAACTTGTATTCTGAGAGGAACCGGCGGAAGCGACTCAGCCAGCAATTGCTTGCTCTTAGATCCCTCGTCCCCAACATCACCAAGGTAATTATTATCATTTACAGTAGAAAATGATTTATTACATCCTGGAAGTTGAAATAGTATGTTTTCATTTTTCTTCTTTAAAAAAAAAAAAACAAAAAAAACAAAATTTAAACACACACCACATGAGCACTCTAACACATGGCCTCAGAGTCAGAAACACAGTCTGTATTGAGCCATGTGGTCAAACCACAGTTGAAATAGAATGGTTTTGTACTGTTTCAATTACCAAAATTTGTGAAATGGTGGTTGAAATAGTATGGTTTTGTACTGTTTCAATTACCAAAATTTGTGAAATGGTGGTTGAAATAGTATGGTTTTGTACTATTTCAATTACCAAAAATTGTGAAATGTGTGCGATCCCACAGCAGTTGCTAGTCCTGTTTCGATCTACCATGTTCTTAATTATTGGACGCTAACATGCTCCCAAGAGTCATATGACCTACTCCAGTCTTGGTTTCTTCGGGCACTATAAACTTAAAACCTCAGCCTTGGGCATTAATTGGAATGGTTTGTGTATGTCACTAGCACCAGATGCCACACCTGCGTCTTCTAGCACGTAAGACCCACAGCAGTGCTTGAACAAAAAGTCACTACTGAGACAGCATCACAAGAAGCCGTCCACTAAAAATTGTGAAATGACTATATAGAAACAACAAATGTGTGTGTGAGTACGTAACTCTATTATGGAGAGTATTACAAGTAATGTGAATGAATTTGGTGGACAGATGGATAAAAGATCCGTGTTGGTGGATGCCCTTGCTTATCTTAGAGGCATTCAGGAAGAAACTGTACGGATCGAAACGGAGCTTAAAGAAGGACCATCGTTCTATCACGACAAGAGTAGCAACAGCAATGACAACAACACTCTCGGCAGCACCCTGCCACCCCAGATCACGTTAGCACCAAGTCCAGG